>CM037880.1:134639641-135239641 GCA_021292165.1 Shinisaurus crocodilurus
CTATCTATCTATCTATCTATCTTCTATCTATCGTCTATCTATATCTATCTGCACTATGAATACCATGTACGAGAACTTCATTTGTTATCTGATCATGCAAACAGGTCCATTTGCAGCCCCAAACACAGCAGGAGCACAAGCAGAAGAATGTTGCAATTTCCCAAATTGCAATCACGCTTGAGAAATGTGTGTTTTCTGAAAATGCACACTTTGGAATGTGCTTAAAACACACAGACACACACACACACCTCACGCTTTAGCCAATGGGAGGGAAGTATGCATTTTTGAAAAAATATGCACAGAAAGGTGCACTTTCCCCATTGGAATGTGCACTTTTCCCATTTGAATGAATGGAAAAACAGTTCAAAAACCAAAATGGGAGTGAGCTGAAATGAGCTTTGATGTATTTTGGAGAATTTAGCAGATCCTAGGTTTCTTTTACAGATTTTTTTTTTTAAACGTGGTGTATAAAGGGATGCCTCCTTCTATCCATACCAAATTGCATGAGTTGCCTGCTGCCAAAACCACCAGTGGCATAAAGGAAGTGTTGCGGGGGGGGGGGCATCCTTGGAGACATGTGTCTGTACCCGAAAACAAACTATAGTGTGGCCTTCCTGGTAGCAGATGTTGACCATGTTAGCAGCCAGGTAGTGAGGAGCTTGTGCAGATCAGCCTTAACCCCATTCCGACTGAGGTTGTTCCATGGTGTGTGAGACACAGTAAAGCCCCGCTTGGGTGTTATCTTCCATGCAAGTGTAATAATCTTGAGGGAGAGAGTGAGGCCACCCGCACCACAAAACTGCCATCCACATGCTTGAGGGAGGAGCACATCTGTAGAAAGGAGCCTACTCAGGGTTATATCACGGGGTGGGTGGGGGGTGGCTACAAATATAGAGCAAGCTTCCCTCTGCAGGTGTGCCCCCCAATACATGGATCGCAGGGAGCAGAACTGACAGGTATGTGATGGCAGGGGCAGAAGCCATTTTCACCAGGACCTCAGCCCATCAGATTATACTCTATCGAGTCATTAAATTTTTCAAATTCCGTTGTTTGTCTAAGAATGTTGTGTGTCTGCTCTTGAAACATCAGAAAAAGCTCTTATTTGATCAAAGGCGGGGGGGTCTCATTTTCACAGTGTCACAGTAACTAGCCGTGCAGTCCTATACTGGTCTGCTCAGAAGTGAGTCCCACTCAGTTCAATGGAGTGTACTTCTATGTATGATTGCATAGAATTTCAGCCTAACTAACAGCGCAGTCCGATGCATGTTTACTCAGAAATAAGTCCCAGGGTGTTAGGAACAGAAGAAACTGCCTTATACGGAGTCAGACCAATGGTCCATCTAGCCCAGTATTGTTGACGCTGACTGGCAGCAATGGCTCTGCAAGGTTCCAGGCAGGATTTTTTTTCCAGCTCTACCTGGCGATGCTGCGGATCGAACCTGGGACTTTCTGCATGCAAAGCAGGTGCTCTACCACTGAGCTACAGCCTCAGTGAAGCTCGCTGCTAGGTAACTTGTGTTTAGGACTGCAAGGCAAGCTAATTGTTAATTACTGAAGCAACAGGCGTTTCAGCTCTGGAACTATTTTCTTCTTTTATATATCCTGTCTATAAGGTGTTGCCAATACAATTCTCTTTTGAATAGCACATTCATCTCATAGATTTCATAGATCATAGAGTTGGAAGGAGCCTACAAGGCTATCGAGTCCAACCCCCTGCTCAATGCAGGAAACTAGAGGAGGGGGTCTCCCATCCAAGTAATAACCAGGCCTGACCCTGCTTAGCTTTCCACGCTCAGACAAGCTGAGCCAGCGTGAGCCACAGGCCTTGGTGTACTTGCCCATGTGAATTCTCTGAAATTCACTCTAAAGCTAGCTTGTTCTGCAGGAAAGAAAAGATGATCGATCATTTATCTTCCACCATTGTAACAGCCAAGTGGATCATCAACTACCAGAACTGGAACTGGCATAGTTCCCAGCTGCCAGTGGAAAGTGGGGCCAGACCTCCACAGCCTAGCTCCATGCAGTGGGCTTGGGGAAGGGGAAAGGATCTGGTACACTTGGGAAGCTGGAGCATTCTGCACTGCATTATCGAGTCAGAATATAATAATGCCAGCCCGCCCACCCCCTCAGGCAATAGAAAATGCAGTAGTACTGTATTGCCTTGTATTCAGGCACAGTAAATTAAACTGTGCACTGTCCCCTAAGTACAGTCCAGCCTCCTTTCCTCATAGAGCATCCATGGTGCTGCTGAATGCCACCCCCAAAGTAGGTTCACTACCATGGAGCACTACGGATAGCTCCTATAAAGCTCCAAATAAAACCTGCAGTGGATTAGGAGCCCCACCGAAATAGGAGTCAGCAGCCTGCCTCCTCTTCTCTTGCAGAAAAAGAAGCCCTGCTGCAGGCCTGTGTTCAGAGCCCTGCCAGGGAGCTGCATAGAGCCTCATTAGTTACTAGCACCTGTGTGGAGACTGAATCCCATCATCAAGGTTCAACTAACACCACAAGGACAATTGCTCTCGTAACACTGGATAAGCAATTTAATGCAGAATGTGTCTCATCTCGGGGTTGTTGAAATCAAATATTTATGGTTGCCATGTGATGAAGGTCACAGGTCCTCCACAGAAGGATTTTTTCTACTCTCTGTCAAAATAAGCATTGTTTATGAGTATTATAGAAAGTACTTTGGAGCTTTTGCTAAAGCTTAATTGTAGGTCATTGCTGGAGGTTAGGGAACTGTCTCTGTAAAACAGAAGATCGTTGCTTGCATTTCAGCGCTGATAAATATATCTGGACTCTTTGATGGAGTTTTGTTATAATAGAAATATAGAGAGATTGCAAGAGATAGCGTGCTCAGAATTATACTCACATCAGGATGAGCCACGATTCAAAGTAGGAGCCTGCTTGTCTGTCTACACACTGTTGACCCCTTGTAGTGAGCCGGTCCAGGCTACAAAATGGAGGAAGAAGGGGCATGATGGTTCTTTCAGGTCCCTGCTGGGCTCAGCTCTGAGACAGATCACTGATTCCTCCTGACCTGGCTTGACCATGATCCTGGCCCATCCATTGGCCAGAGAAGGAGCAATTACAGGGAGCTCACTTCCCCCTCCCTGCCAGAAACAACACTCAGCTCCAACTGACAGGTGCCCTGCGACTGCTGAAGTAAGGAGAAAGGACGCTCTGGCCCTGTCCACTGGCGTAAGGGAAAAGAGCCTCATTCAAGCAAGAACACCAGCAACTTCAGCAAGGGAAGATCAGCCTGGCCCAAAATGCGTTTAAATGTCTGCTTATAGCTCACTACCTTGTTCTGGCCTTGAAAAAAAAAAAGATCTTCCTCGTCTTCCTTCCACTCCCCTTCCCTTGTGTGTCCTGTCATCAGGGCCGGCGCTACCGCTAGGCAAACTAGGCGGTTGCCTAGGGCGCGTGGCTGAAGAGGGCGCAGAAATGTTGCGCTCCTCTTCGCTGCCGCCACCGCGCCACCCCCGCCGGGCCTCCCCCCGCCCGCCGAAGCCACCGCCGTGCCTTCCCCCGCCCGCCGCTGCCGCCGCACCTCCCCCACCCGCCGCCGCCACCGCTGCACCTCCCCACCCGCCGCCACGCCTCCCTGCCCGCCGCCGCCGCGACGCCTCCCCTCCCCTCGCCACCTACCTTCTCCGCATCGCTTCCGGAGCCCCGCCTGCATTGTTTTGGCAGGAGGAACCAGGGCAACAGGGCTTAAACAGCCCTGTTGCCCTGGTTTCCCCGGCAAAAAACAGAGCGCGGGGTCCCGTCGCGTCACTTCCTCCTTGGAGGTGGCGGCGGCGGCAGCCAGGGCGGGGGGAAGGTAGGTAGGTAGGTGGTGGCGGCGCGGGGGGGTGGGGTTGCAGAGCAGGGCTGCTTTGCTCCAGAGCCCCCCCCACGGCATGAGAGGGGGGGCGCTAAATATAATTCCGCCTAGGGCGCCAAACTGCCCTGCACCAGTCCTGCCTGTCATTTTAGTTGGTAAGCCCGATGGCAGGGCCTATCTCTCTTTTCTATGGAGGTCAGACACTTCAGGAGATTATAATTGTCTGACAAGTGGGATAAAAATGCAGTAAATAAAATAATTGATAAATACATCCAAGCCAGGTCAGATTCTGGCCTTCCTTGGGTGTTTCTGCATCCATGTGTCTTCTTGTTGCCTTCGAAATGGGCCTCTTGTCTCAGCCCTAGCTTGCATCTAATTTGGACGGAGCTGTGCGTGAATCTATTCCAGTATTTTCTCCAAACCGAATTCCAGTCCTGCCCGGATCTGTACTTCAGCTCCCTAAGGACCGTATCTGGTAACTGGTGATATAAGCAGCAGCCATCTTGGCAGTTCTTAAACTAGGCTCCAGGGGGGCTGCCAATGGTTCCTGGTACGTTTTCAGATGTTCCTTGGGACTGAAATGAAAATAATGTCGGGAAAATACTGAGGAGCTGGAGGAGGGTTCTTGGATATTGCCATCACATGTTGAAGAGGCAACTCACTTAGTCACTTTGCAGTTTACGTTTCAAAATTTGAACCAAAAGTCATCTTGCCACCCAATGCTGGCTCCAGGTTTTTGAGGGCCCTTGCCTTGGGCAAAACACCCTCACTGGGCCCAGCACCAACCCTCAGTGAGTCTACCTTCTCACACCACCATTGTCACCAGCTGCTGTTGCTCTTCACCCTCTCTTCATCATGGCTAGCACTTGCTTGCTTGACAGGCAGTGAGACAGTGAGCAAGCAGGCCGTGGCATCTCCTGCTCCTCCTCACCACCACCACCTATGATTGTCTGGGCCAGAGCAAGAGGCAGGTGAACAAGCAGGTTGCCATGGTGAAGAGGAGGGGCAACTGCAGGGGATTGTTGTCAGTGGGGCGCTGCTGGGGTGTGGGCCCTCGGCAGGTGCCCAGCTATGCCTACCCTTGATGCCAGCCCTGTTACCACATAAGCACGGCAAACAGCTGCAGACTTCAAAGAAACAGCCAACTGTATGCATTTCCCCTCTTGTGTGTGCATATAGCTTGGTTGGATCACTGTAATAAAGGACAAATAGAGCAGCTGAGTTTTAATTTAGAGCCTTTCAAGTGTCCTCCCATGTGGCAGCGATTACATTGTCCCAAAATAAAAATTATTACGGACTTCAGAAATGACTCCAGACTTCTGTTCATCTCACCAGCCTTTGTAGTCAAGCAAGGTTATGACTTTTAATGCCCTTGTAGGTCTCTTCCCAGAGCTGTACAGGCTATCTTTAGGGTAAGGTCCCAGAGATCAGAGAAAAAGTAGTCTAGCCGCATGACATGCTCCCTCCGCCTTCTCCTGTACAAGACTGGCCAGATAATCATTCATCTATTTATTGTCCCAGGCAAAGGGGCTGAGAGCAAACAATGTAGCTGAAGCTAAGCAGGCTTTAGGCCAGTCAGTTCCTAGATGGAAGACCACCTAGAAACTCCATGTAAGCTGTTTTGAGTTCCATGTTGGAAGAAAGGTGGGATATAGATTTAATGTGTGTCCCATCTCATGATGCATGGCACCGGAGTGACACACGTCAGGGATTTTAACCCAAAGTCACAGTGCACAGTGGCGTGGATTGATAGACCTGGATGCGAACAAGCAGTAAGAATGGGGGAATTTAGTAATGAAAGAGAAGCCAGCGTTTAGAGGAATTGAGTAAGCTTTCAGGTACAGAAATATTTTTAAAATAGTGACGGTAGCTGTGTTAGCCAAAAGAACTCTTGAAATCCATATTAAGGTAATACCTTTATCAGGCCAACTCAAATGACACAAAATCCTGTGCAAAGCTTTCAGGTTTTCCAGAACTCTTCATCAGGCAAGATGGCAAACAACGTAAAGGAGACTGGGGAAAGTTAAGTCTGTGAAATGCCTGTGGCTTACTCTGGCTCAGCTTGTCTGAGTGGGGAAAGCTAAGCAGGGTCAGGCCCGGTTATTACTTGGATGGGAGACCCCTCCTCTAGTTTCCTGCATTGAGCAGGGGGTTGGACTCGATAGCCTTGTAGGCTCCTTCCAACTCTATGATCTATGAAATGTTCTGGGGCCAGAGGACAGGGGGAGAGAGAAAGTGACTTGCAAAGTTTTTTTCTATGAGAGTCTGCGAAACCACTAATGTGATGTTTAATTCTACATTATACACCTGCAAAGTAAATTTAATGTCCCGTTACCTGACATACCGGACGGGCTCACATGTCACGACAACCCACCCTGCGAATAAGCTACTCGGGGTGGGTTGTTCATGAAACAGCCCACGGTGCGCCCAACAGATGATCAGGCTCACTGTGGTTTGTTCCCCCTCCTTCCCACTGGGTCGTCCCGTGGGTATCCCAGGAGACTCCATGGCAGGACCCATCTTGTCTCCTCTCCCCCTACTGACCGTGAGCCCTTTTGCAGTCACAGCAGCTCCCCCCTTTTGCAGGGGGGGGGGAAGATCGCTTTTCTGAAAAGGGGGAAAGGGGGGGACCCACTGCAAATGCAAAAAGGCTCGTGGTCGGCAAGGGGGATACCGAGCCAGCGATGGTCACTCCACCATGCCACTTGGGCATCGGTGTAGTGGCTGTCACTGGCGGTGGACCGGGAGAGCTTGGCAAAAGCGGCAGGGTGGGGTTTTTTGCCACTCTTGCCAAGCAGCTCTCAGCACTGCCTGCAACCCACGACGGGGTCGATTACCCGGGTTCAGATGACACAACAACCCATCAACAACAACCACCTCAACAACAAGCCATGGGCTGTCAGGATGGCTTGTTGCCCTCAAACAAGCCACCCTGCGGGAAGCAGTAGAAATTTGCATGAAACGACAACCCACCATGGCTTGTCGCCTATGATGGGTTGTGTCATGTGAATCCAGTCACTGTGGAGAGAATATGCGAAGGCTTCCTTCTTCTGCAGAACTAGTGTTTAAGAACCGCATCCTCATAATGACCAATCTACATAAACTCTGCACTAAGCACCCAGGCAACCGACTGTACTGTTCTGCTGATTTCCAATCCTGCCCAGATTACTAAATGTTCACTAAATGCTAACAATTGCAAAGACATTATAGAAATAATATGCATCAACACCTCTTTTGATTCAGTCTTGCTGCTGCTAATAGCTTTTCTGGAAATGAAGTCTTGTTACATAAAAGCCTGATTGATATGAGCTTAAGGTAGGCAGGAAAGAAAAATGTTTGTCAAAAAATTGACATCAGTGGTGTGAAAGAAAAGTATTTTTGTTTAAATCAGTGGGAGGTCATAAATGCCAGCAATGAAGATGGGAGAAGATTAAACTCATGCTTCAAGGTAACTGAGGATTGATTACCAGAACCCTTTCCCCCCCTCTGATGGTTATCATCCTAACTCCGCAGCTTCAACAATCAAGCAAACTCCAACCATGGGCTTAAGTTCAACCCTACCAAGGGTCAATCAGAACTCAGCATTTGATTCAGGCTGACTAGAACGTGATTAACAGTTGGGGTGAAAGTCTGGGATGTAGTAGGAGTTGCTTCCAACCCCAGATTTGTGTGTACTCCTGGATCCACCTCTGGGCTTGAATGCCTAGTGCAGTGTTCTCCAACCTTGGGGCCCCAGATGTTTTTGGCCTACAACTCCCAGCATGCCCCAGCCAGCTACACTGGCTGGGGCATGCTGGGAGTTGTAGGCCAAAAACATCTGGGGCCCCAAGGTTGGAGAACACTGGCCTAGTGGCATCAGTACCCAGGAGCGCTTTTGAACAGTTGAGGCTGGTGAGCTAATGGCGCTTGTTTTTTGAGATGTCTGATCTGGCCATGGTGACACGTATCTTTGAGCAGGGGTGGGCAGAAGATAGATCTCCAGATGTTCTAGACTTCAACTCTCAGAAACCCGCTGCCAGCATGGCCAATGGTCAGGGATGCTGGGAGTTGAAGTCCCAAACATCTGGAGATCTACTTTCTGCAACTCCTGCCTTACAGCACATTGCAACAGCTAGATGTAGCTAGGTGGGCCTGTCTCTGAAAAGTGTTTGGAAATTTCAGCTGGTCCAGAATGCTGCATACCCTCCAACATTTCACAGATGAAAATAGGGACACACATGTGAATTTGTAAGAGGTATGGTTAAGCAACATGAAGGTGTGATCAAGAGGGCATGGCCAGGCAACATGAGGGCATGGTTAAGTAAAAAAGTTATTAAAGGAAACACAAAAAATCTTATATATTATAATTATTACATTAGAATATTATATATTATTTTATAATATTTTATTAGTGGCTTTTGTAATTTTTTAAAACCTTACTTAAACCTTTAATTGTTGATATCTGGTGTTTTTCATGGGGGCGGGGGCGGGGCAGGGCTTGCAGGGCAATCTCTTTCTTCTGGTTTTAAAATTGTCAGGATTGGTCCCAGCATTTTCAGGGCAGTTGGAGAAGGAGAAGAAAAGGAGTTGCAGAGGAGGGGGAGCTTTTGGGTGGGAAAAAATACAAAAAGACACGTTGGGGTTTTGAGCCCCTTCATTGTTTTGCTCCAACACCTCTACAGCTCTGGTTTTTAAAAACAAGGAGTAACTTTGAGGGGCTGAACAGCTTTGTTGTTGTTTGTTATTGTGGAAAGGCCCCAGTTTAAAGCACTTTTTGTGTTCTGTTCATACAATTTAGATTTAAAGAAACATTTAAACTAGAATAATCTTACAGAATTTAACTAACTTGAATTAAGTTAAAACAGTGCAATCCTATGCAGTTACTTGGAAGTAAGTACAAATGTCTTCAATGGGTCTTACTTACTTACTTACCAGGGGGCCTGGTCAGAGGCAGCA
Source organism: Shinisaurus crocodilurus (assembly GCA_021292165.1). Classification (NCBI taxonomy): domain Eukaryota; kingdom Metazoa; phylum Chordata; class Lepidosauria; order Squamata; family Shinisauridae; genus Shinisaurus; species Shinisaurus crocodilurus. The sequence continues at coordinate 134,648,403 of CM037880.1, forward strand.
GGTAGAGCCAGTGAGTGTGTGTGTGTGCATAAACCGGGCTCTGCATAACAAAGTACGAAGCCTTGCTGGCTTAAGTGTTTGCAGGACTGTGCTGGCAAATTCGGGCCAATTGGAGAGTATGTATTACTCTAGTTGTGAAGCACACAGCTAACATTTCTCCCCCCCCCCCTCCAACTCCCATTTCACTGAAAACTGCTTCTGCATTCCTGATATGTTAGAAAAACAACAAGATTGCCAGTGTAGTGCAGTGGTTAGAGTGTTGGACTGGGACCTGGGAGATCCGGGTTTTAGTCACCACTCAGCCATGAAGCTCACTGGGTGACTTTGGGCCAGTTGCTGACTCTCAGCCTAACCTATCTCGATAGGCTGGAGCGCTGGGCCGTAAACAACAGAAGAAATTTAATAGGGATAAATGCCAAGTGCTGCACCTAGGGAAAGGAAACCAAATGCACAGTTACAGAATGGGGGACACTTGGCTCAACAATACTACAAGTGAGAAGGATCTTGGAATTGTGGTAGATCACAAACTGAATATGAGCCAGCAATGCGATGTGGCTGCAAAGAAGGCAAATGCTATTTTGGGCTGCATTAATAGAAGTATAGCTTCCAAATCATGTGAAATGATAATTCCCCTTTACTCAGCACTGGTTAGGCCTCATCTTGAGTACTGCATCCAGTTCTGGGCACCACACTTTAAGAAGGATGTAGACAAACTGGAGAGGGTTCAGAGGAGGGCAACAAAGATGATAAAGGGACTGGAAACAAGGCCCTATGAGGAGAGACTGAAATAACTGGGCATGTTTAGCCTTCAGAAGAGGAGACTGAGGGAGGATATGATCGCACTCTTCCAGTACTTGAAGGGTTGTCACACAGAGGAGGGCCAGGATCTCTTCTCGATCATCCCAGTTTGCAGGACATGGAATAATGGGCTCAAGTTACAGGAACCCAGATTCCGCCTAAACATCAGGGAAGATTTCCTGACTGTTAGAGCAATAAGACAATGGAACCAACTACCTAGGGAGGTGGTGGGCTCTCCCACTCTGGAGGCACTCAAGGTGCAGCTGGACAGCCATCTGTCAGGGATGCTTTGACCTGGATTCCTGTGTTGCTCAGGGGGTTGGACTCGATGGCCTTATAGATAGGCCCCTATCAACTCTACTTTTCTATGATTCTATGATTCTATACCTCACAGGGTTGTTGTGAGGATAAGATGGAGAGGAGGAGGAGGAGAATTATGTAAGCCGCCTTGGGTTCCTTGCAGGAAAAAAGGTGGGGTATAAATATAATAATAAATAAATAACAACAAAACTGTTAGCTGACCCTGATTTAAAAAATAATAATACTCTGAGCATGTGCAGTTTTGCATTTCAAACTCACTTAAGCACAGTTAGACAGAAAAAAAGTGGCTGGGGCATGCTGAGAGTTGTAAGCCTTTTTTCTGTGAATTCTGTCTAAGTATGCATAGGATTGCACCCTTAAATAATAGGACCATCATGACTACAGGAATAAAATGGACATTGACTCTGAGCTTGCTACTCCCTGGGTGCTCATTTCGGGGGCCTAGACTTTGGCCCCTTTGGCCCTGGCTGTACCAGTGTCTGTAAAAGAGGACATGTGGCCCTCCTGGCATTGTGGGAAATTAAAATGGTGGCTCCTAGGCTCCACTGGAGCCCAGTGGGCACTCATTGAGGAGACCAGGCCTGGCGTCAGGGGTAGGACCTGCCAGGATCCTGGGGCCCAACGGTTTCCTGAGGATGTAATGTGTGGACGCAGGGCCTGAGGAAGTTGGGTGAGGAGGAATGGAAATAGGGGGAAGGAGGAACAATAGGAGATTGCTGAAGTGAGCAGTCCTGATGGAGACCATATATAATTAGGAAATGCTCATTATTTGATAGCGACGGCCGACTACTGTAATTGTCTAAGGCCTCAATCTTATGCAAGTTTAGACAGAAAAAGGCCTACAACTCCCAGCATGCCCCAGCCAGCATAGGGGCATGCTGGGAGTTGTAGGCCTTGTTTTCTGTCTAAACTTGCATAGGATTGTGCCCTAAATTATCACACTTTCCATAGCTTACCTAGCAGCAATCTCTCATGGTATTCCAGCACGCCCTCCTGATTTTTGTTCTTTTTTTCTTTTTAAACAGGCATATGAATGCTAGTCACTCTTGACAGCCCTACTAAATTTTGCTGTATTGATCGCTTTGGGCTCTCGAGTCAATGCTGGGAGGAGTTTCACATCTAGGCTTACCACAAGAATAATAATATTGGCAGGGCCTTTTATTTGATGGGCATGTCAATTTAGCTTGCTACCTTGTGCTAGGAGGGAGCCGCTCTGTGACAAAAGCCGAGGGATATAATATTTGTTCTGGAATGGGGTTGACACGGTCAGTCACACAAGAAGCTTGAATAATGTTCCCCGAATTTGATGATGATCCCCCTTTTTCTGTCTAGGAGATGGTTAGATACTTGCCCTGGTGCCTTTATATATACGTTTTCCCAAGGTAAACGAATATTGAGAATACGTCCGATTTCCTTCTGAAGAAGGTGGTAGACATTCTAGGCCACTTACAGAGGCGTAGCGTGGGGGGTGCAGGGGGGGCCGGCCGCACCGGGCGCAACATCTGGGGGGGCGCGCTCGCACTCGCAGCTCTCTGCCCCTGCCTGGCTCACTCACTCTCTCTGCAGTGCTGGCTGATCCTCTTTTGCCCGGGCTTAAAACACCGCGCCGTGCGCCCCTTTTCCCCGTTTTTTCCCCCTGCCAAGGACCCTAAATTCGCGCTGGCCTCATTTCCAAGGCGAAGACGACCTGGCCAAGAGTCTCTGGACCCCTTTGCTCTTACGCATCGCACCGCGCCGCATCGCACGAGAGCCCCTCTGCCTTGCGCTCTTTTCCTGCATGCACGTTGCAACGGCTCTCGCCTTCGCGGCTCGGTTCAGCGCCGACGGGAGCGGACCTGGGGCCGCAGCGCTTCACCTGCTCGCTCGCTCTCCCTCCCTCCAGCTGGCAACTGGGGACTGACAAAGCCAATGAGTGACACAGCGAAGAGGGAGGGGAGGGGCCGGAGGGCGGGGGGCGGGGGGGGCGCAGAGCGCAGCCGCGAGACGGGGGAAGCGGCTTTCCCGCTCCTCAGCTCCCGCAGTGACATCAGCCGGGGAGCCGCGCATCTTCCCCGCGGGAGGAGAGGTGGAGCGTCTCCCGCGCCAGTCCTGTGAAGCTGTTGTCAGGCACGCGAAAATGTACAGCCATCGATCGCATTTCCATAGTGTGTTCAGAGTGCGTAGCCTTGCTGTAATAGCTCTTACAACAATTCTGTAAGGTAGGCTGGTATTAACCCCGTATTGCAGATGATGATTATGATTACATTTATATCCCGCCCTGTTTCCTATTGCAAGGAACCCAAGGAGGAGACTCATACGGTCGGTCCTCCTCCTCGCCATTCTATCCTCACAACAACCCTGTGAGGTAGGTTAGGCTGAGAGTCAGTGACTGGCCCAAAGTCACCCAGTGAGCTTCATGGCCAAGTGGGGACTAGAACCCGGATCTCCTAAGTCCCAGTCCAACACTCTAACCCAGGGCTCTCTGACCTTGGGTCCCCAGATGTTGCTGGCCTACAGCTCCCAGCATACCCAGCCAGCATGGCGAATGGCAAGGGATTCTGGGAGCTGGGGACCCAAGGTTGGAGAGCCCTGCTCTAACCACTATGTCACACTGGCTCTCCAGATGGGTTGGTGGGAAGCCTGAGAGAGAGCAGGTTGCTCTCAGAATTGAATGCGTTCAAGGCAGAGGCAAGATTTCAACCGGGGAGTTGGAGCTGTGGCTGAGGTGAGATCTGAACTCGGGCCTTTCAAAGTCACCACTCATTCTCTTAGATGCTATGCTGTATCATGCTGTATATTTGGTGTGTTTTTTGGTGCTAGCGCATGGCAAAAAAATGTGAAGTTTTCACTGTTAGACTGTTAGTGCACAAAATATCCAATAGTCAATGGGCACTCTTTGTATGCTCAGAGAAATCCAGACATTAAGGTTTTTTTAAATTAATATTTTATTAATTTATTATTTTGTTTGGGAATATTTTATTATAAAATTTCAACAAAACAAAACGATAAGGGAGAAAAGAAAAAATGTAACTATATAGATTTGAATATATCAATTATTTCAATACATGAAATTAAGTTAAGCAAAAACAGAAACTGTACCTGTCATAAAGAAGCAGCATTCGATACAGGCCTGTGACTTACGCTGGCTCAACTTGTCTGAGTGTGGAAAGCTAAGCAGGGTCAAGCCTGGTTATTACTTGGATGGGAGACCCCTCCTCTAGTTTCCTGCATTGAGCAGGGGGTTGGACTCGATAGCCTTGTAGGCTCCTTCCAACTCTATGATCTATGAATCTATGAATCTAGCATATTTTCCGTCTATGAAATTAGCTACAATCTAATTATCACTTTCCTACCAGTTCTAGTTTCGTAGAAGTGCTTTCTCCCTACCCTAGCTTCCTAGAAGGGACTTGTAATACAAAAAGGAATTGTCATTGCTCATTCCTTCTCTGTCATTCTTGAGCTTCCAACACTATTCACGAGGATTTCCTGAACCTTCCTTTAGCCCGGGGGTGTGGCCCTCCAGATGCTGTTGGACTGCAACTCCCATCAGCCCCAGCCAGCATAGCCAATGGTGAGGGATGAGGGGAGTTGCAGTCCAACATCATTTAAGGGCCACACGTTCCCCATCCTGGCTTTAGCCAAATCAACAGAGCCTAGTGCAGTGTTCTCCAACCTTGGGTCCCCAGATGTTTTTGGCCTACAACTCCCAGCATGCCCCAGCCAGCTGGCTGGGGCATGCTGAGAGTTGTAGGCCAAAAACATCTGGGGACCCAAGGTTGGAGAACACTGGCCTAGTGGCACCTTAAAAACTAACACATTTCTTATAGCATAAGCTTTCATGATCTGTAATCCACTTGATCAGATGCAGAAAGTGTTCTCAGCTGACAGGTATATATGTCACACACACACACACACACACACACACACACAGAAGCATAGAGAGATCAAATAAACAGTGGGATCAAATGACAATGAAATTTCAGAAAATACAATCTAATGATTTCATTCAAGCTTAAATGTATGCACAATGACCATTCACAAGAGCAGTCATTGACGACAGCACAATCATTCTAGCACGGGTTAGGGGGCGCAAATTACTTGCCTTGCCCCGGGTGCTGACAACCCACGCTACGCCACTGGCCACTTAGCCAACAAATGGACATCTTCTGCCAGTCTCATGAACCTGCACTAGGAAAGACCAGCTTGGCTGATGTTGCGGTATTTTAGGGTGCAATCCTATGCATGTTTAGACCTTAAAAAGCCCTTCAACTCCCAGCATTCCGCAGCCAACTATGCAACAACCCACACCATGGGTTAGCGTTACGTGCGAACCAGGCCACTGTTTAAAATGTTTTTGTTTTTAATGTTCCTGAAATGGTGGAGCATTATTGTGAACAAGCAGGTAGACTAGTGCTATTTTCTTTCTTTTTAAGAGCTTTTCTACACGAGGCTGTTAATCTACAGCAGGGCTCTCCAACCTTGGGTCCCCAGATGTTGCTGGACTACAGCTCCCAGAATCCCTTGCCATTAGCCATGCTGGTTGGGTATGCTGGGAGCTGTAGGCCAGCAACATCTGGGGACCCAAGGTTGGAGAGCCCTGATCTACAGTATCTATTTTCGATTTTGTCACAGGATTGAGATCTAAGCACAACATGAAGAGTGTTTCCTTTCCTGTTTTCCATTACATAACCTCTAAGTGGCATGGTGGTGTAGTGGAATAGCGCAAATACACAAGTGGAAAAAGCGTTTTCTTTCACTTTCACAAATAATAGCGCATTTTCTCTGCTCTAAAAAAAACTCACTGAAGATGCTGTTTAAAAACAAAAGTGAAACTGGAAAGTCACAACATTGTCAAACCCATACACACTTACCTAGGTCTGAAGTCAATGGGGCTTACTTCTGAGTAGACATAGGACTGCTCTGTATGTGAATTTGCAGGTGAGCATAAAGGGAGTTAGTGGAGCTGCTGCCAGGCTTAAGGGTTATGTTCATACAGAAGCACCCCTTTTGTGAACCAGCATGCCACATGGTGCTGTGACTTGCACCATCCTGGCAGCTTAAAAATGTGCCACTATTGCCGCAGCATTCACAACAGCCTCCTATGCAGCCTCTGTATGACACTGCCAGTTCACACAAAGATGGGGACCCCGTCAGGTGTGGACTACCCCTCTGTCTAAAATAGCCTTGCTGTTCAGATTTGGGGCATGCATAATATTCTTAAGAAGACAATGGCCTTGTTGGCACGACATGACAGTCCACTGTGGCTGAATCTACCCGCGGTGGCTGTCGCATTGTGCTGGGTGCCTGTGGGCGCCATTTTTGCATGGCGCCCACGGGCGCTCGGGTTGCCATCTCATGCCAACCCAGATGGCAGGGGTTGTTTGAGGGTTAGACAGCCCGCTAAATTAAGCCATGGCTTAAATAGCACTAGTCTACCTGGTTGTCTAATCCTCAAACAACCCCTGCCACTTTGTTTCTCATGACACAACAAGCCACAGCAGGACGGGCACCCGCCGCGGGGCGCCACGCAAAAATGGTGCCCACAGACACCCAGCACGACATGACAGCCCCTGCAGGTAAATTAAGTCACGGTGGGCTGTTGTCCCATGTGAGCCAGATCACACTGTCACAGATCTGTGGCTCACGCTGGCTCAGCTTGTCTGAGTGTGGAAAGCTAAGCAGGGTGAGGCCTGGTTGTTACTTCGATGGGAGACCCCTCCTCTAGTTTCCTGCATTGAGCAGGGGGTTGGACTCGATGGCCCTGTAGGCCCCTTCCAACTCTATGATCCTATGAAATCATAATGTGATTTAGGAAAGGAAGTAGCCCTTTAGGGTGAATTTAGGACAGCATTTGTTTCCTTGACGTAGGATCCTGAAGTAGTTCCTTACCTTCTGATAAGAAATAGAATGATTGAAAGCACACAGGTCCAATGGCAGAAATCCAGCATTTTTATTCTTTCTTCTTGTTTTGGGTAAAATTAAGGTTTAATGGAGCATGTGCAAGAAAATAGCATGGAGGGAAAGACTGCATGAGAAGATGCCTTTGCAGGACAATGGCTCTGAGTAGCTTTGCAGACGGAGGTGGCGAGTGGGTGCTCAAGAACAGGCCTTTTCAGTACCACCCAGTTATGGAATATGGAAGCCCCCAAAGCCTAGTGCCCACTTTGTTCTCTTTTTGGCACCAAGCAAAGACCTTTTTATTTGCTTAGGCCTAACAGTTATTATTATTATTATTATTATTATTATTATTATTATTATTATGGAGAAAGGGTATGCCTTAAATGTAAATGTATTCTGGGACAAAATATTTCAACCTTTATTCTTTTTTAAAAAATTCATGGTTAGAGGTTCATAAATATTTTTCCTTCCCACAATTCATATATCTTGCATTTGAACACACATATCCAGTATTAAACACTGAAGCTCCATGTTTTAAAGCAATCTACAACTCTGACCATCACATCTTGTGGCAGCAAATTGATTATGCATTGTGTGAAGAAGTATTGTGTAAATTGAGGGATAATTGTGAAATGCTGCTCCTTGCTAGAAGAAGAGGTAGCAGCAGTGCTAGGATGACTTTTCCAGAATTATATTATTATATAATAACTTATATATTATAATTGTTACATTATTATATTATATATTATTTTATAATATTTTATAGGTGACTTTTGTAAAAAAAATTTTTTACCTTACTTAAACCCTTAATTGTTGATATCTGGTGTGTTTTTTTTGGGGGGGGGGTCAGTGCTTGCAGGGCAGCCTCTTTCTTTTTGTTGTAAAATTGTCAGGATTGGCACAAATTCAACAAGTGAAACTTGCCCGCCCACCCCACACCCCCAAACATGGAGCTTCAAAGAGAAGGGGAAGTTTCTTGCTTTTCATTCTGACACGGTATCTCACCTGTTAGAGGCACAGAGTCAGCTCTGTTAAGAAATAAAATCTTTGGCAATATAAAGATAGGAATCATGTGATAAATTCCCTCATTCACCTCTCTGTCAGTCCAGGCCAGTGGGTGCAGCCTCCACCTCCTTTTCTTTTCACCCAGCTAACCCCTTCCCCACAGCAATGTGCAGCAGAGGCAGCAGGTAGAGCATGCATGCACGTGCACACACACCCTCGCCTGGCCCTCCCAGCTTAGCAGCATCTGTCTCTCCGTGGAGACCTTGCAGCTGTTCAAGCCTAAGCAGAGCTACTCTTAAGGAGGCCATTGGCAAAACTGCAGCAAAGCTAAAACTGCAAGCTTAGCTGCAATTGAATTCTGCCCATGACCCCTTTAACAGCAGCTTAAAGTAGCTGAGAATTCAGGACTCTGCATGACAAAGTGAGAAGCTGTGATGGCTTAAGGGTTTTCGTGAGGGTCCCGGCATTTTTGTGGCAATTGGAGACTATGACTTAGCCCTAAAAGCTACACATGTGAACCTGACTGGGCATGATGTGTTGATGTTTTCTATGTGGTCCAATCAAGAGGCACATAAATTGGGAAGGTAGGATCATGAGAGAACACAAAGACCCATAGTGATGCCTACTTTACATGATAAGAAATGTGGTTTTATGACAATCTTGTATTTGTTCTTAAAGAAACAAGCAAAGTCCTTCTTTAAAAAGAAAAATACAGTAAATGTACCATGGAGATCAGGGTGTTTCCCGGTTAACTTCCTCTCAGATCTTGAGAAAACATGTGAATGTGTAAATAACTACAAAGGTCAAGTGTCCCCACATTCTAAAAAACCAGAGATATAAAACCTTGCCGCATGATATTGGAACCTAACCAGTATTGTTCTGAACAAATCCTAAGGACCTGCTCAGGTTCTACTCCAACAAGCCTGCCAGCTAAGTATACCAACAAGCTTTCATTGTGAAGCAAGCCACTTAGCTTTTTAGAGCTCGCTGCCTGCAAATACTTTCTAAGCATTCTGTTTATAATTAAAGATGTGTTTTAACAATAACAAGCCTCAAGACAAGCAATTGCTGTGTGGGAGGATACTGAAAACAATTATTCGCACAGTAACTTATTTCCTTTTTTAAATTATTTTTTACAGTACTCCTTCCTCTCGTGGGATACGCAAACTGAAGACTCTAGCATTAGCAAGGGCTACAACATTTATGCCTGACAACTGTGTGGGTGTATGTTGCATAGGGTCGCGCACGGAAAATGAGAAAAGGAAAATGAACGCTTCAAGGACCTGCACATTTACTGCAATCTCAATACAATGAGTTACGATAGATGGCTTTGTTTTACTTAAATAGGGTTGAGAGAATTATGGGACACATAAAGAATGTCCCCTCCCCAGGTGAGCCACCACAATAAAGGCTATGCTCTTTCTGATCTATGGAAGCCTTCCTAGGTTAAACGCAGCATTGCTCTTCTTTTAGAGATAAGCTTGATGATGAGTTATCTTGCATATTTCCCCCCTTTGGAGACTCTGCATTGGTTTTACTGTTTGTGTTCTGGTGTTTTCATTTGTGGCACAAATCCAATGCCCCGAGGGGCTCAGTAAGCACTCTCCCTGATCTGAATGACCAAATCCTAAAGATCTGGACTTGAATCCTCTTCCCACTCCCCATTTATGACTGCAGGCTTCATTGGCTCTTTCCTGTTTTCCTCCTAGCTTACTTCCAGCCTGGACATTTATCTCTTTCTTCCTCGCCCACCCTCATGTCTGTCCCAATAGCCAGTAGATGAAAGGAAAGCACTGACCTGGTTCGGCGTTCGCACAACACAGTGGGCTCATCGTGAGTTAGTAGCAGGGTTTTGTGTGGGTTGTTTAGCCCTCGCATAACCCACAAAATGGCTGGGGTTCGCATGACACGCCGCAACCCCTGATCAGGAGTTGCATATTCAGAATGGCAGCTGCACTGCACACTCATCAGGGGTTAAATAACTTGCCGTGTCGTGAGAACCAGCCCACTGTCAACATAAAGGAAGAATTTCTATGCATTTCCCCTACTGCAGTGCTGGCTCCAGGTTTTTGAGGCCCCTTAGAAAGATACCCTCAATGCCCCCCTCTCTCAGTGAGCCTACCTTCTCACCGCCATTGTCAGCGGCTGCTATTGCTCCTTCTCCTTTTCTCATCATCACTACCCCTAGTTGCTTGACAGGCAGAGAACCAATGAGCAAGTAGGCAGTGGCATCTACCACTCCTCTTCCCCATCACCACCATTGTCTGGGCAAGAGTGAGAGGAAGACGAACAAGAAGGTTGCAATTGTGAAGATGAGAAGCAACTCCAGGAGGCTCTTGTCAGGGGGGCCCTGCTGAGGTGTGGGCCTTCAGCAAATGCCCAACCACTCCTGTCCTTGATGCCAGCCCTGCCATCTGGACTCAGAACAACATAGATTGCTTACCCTGTTTTAGCCACTGAACAGCCTAAATTTCCTGTTGGATAACACAATGGTTCTCCAACTGTGTTCTGGGGTATGTCTGGGTTCCTTTGAGAAGATCAGCAATGGCAGAGAAATGTCCCTGAATGACATCTTGTCCACCACCACCACCACCACCACCACCACCACTGTTGCCTTAAAATGTGCAACAAGAGAGACTCTTGCGCATTCTGGGGTGCCTTTTCAAGCTGTCTGGAGCAATGCTGAGGCCTAGGAAGCCAGCACCCCATGTCAACTGAGTGGGCACCCTTAAATATTCCTAAAGTCCTCTGTAATTTGCAGATGGGGCTGAAATTTGGGGAGAAGGAACTAAATTGGAATGGGAAGTTCACCATCAGTGAACTCAGGCTGCCATCAGTTGCTGCCAGGATTGACCTGCTATATCTTAGATATTGGAGTATATTAAATGGATTGGAGGATCATAGTCTCACAAGTTATGTTGGCTACATCATAAATTAAGGAATGGAGGCTGGGCACAGCAATGTCAAAGTAAGCTGAGAGCCTATTATTTATCTATGGAGAAATATCTGTCCTTTGATCTCCATGCCCTTAGGAATTGGACTTTCGATCATGACGCTTATAAAGATAGGACAGTTATAACTGATACACACTTTGCATCCTGGTATGCTCAATTTAAGATCAACCATTCAAGGGCACATTATTTTGAGACTGTGACCATCCCACGAATTTGCAGGGCTTTCACAGAACTTAGACTCCAAATGATGCCTTCTGCATATCTTGAGGGGAGATATCTGCAAATTCCACTAGTGGAACAGAAATGTATTTTGGTTGTTATCAGATCAAATATCAGGTACATTATTTGTTGTTCTGCCCCTTGTGTCTGGACCCTAGGGAAAAATTGTCATATATTCTTCAGCGATAAACTGATCAAGCTTGCCATGATGGTGGTGGAATTATTGGCTGACAATCAACTGCATATTACCTATATGCTAACCCTTTTGCTGTGGCAGCAAAGAAGATACGTTCTTTATCAAAAATATCAATAGCTCTAATTTACACATTTAGAATTCCCTTTTCTTCCCTCTTGGAGGGCATGGACTACTATGGCAGTATGATCTAATGGTTGAAGGCAATCCTGTACTCTATTTAACGATATTAACTTTTGGTTTATTATTGAATCTTGGTATATTGGTTATATACAACTGCATTTTATAGAATCTTATTTCATTGGTTATATACAATAAAGATTACTGTGTGTGTTCTGTGGCCAAGAAATTGACTCAGAAAGGGTTGTCAAAAGGTAGAAAGTTTCTAAAACTACTAGCATACTAAAACAAAGCAATTTGAGAAGACTGTAGGAGTATCACAGCTGGCTAATAATAGCACCCCAGACTCTAAATACCAAGACCCAACACTTAATACTTTGTGCGTATTAAAAACTAACTTTAGAGATTCTTACACCACTTTGGAAATTTCACAATGCTTTCATCGTGAGTTATTATTTATAGCAACTTCGTTGATACACGCTAAAGAAAGATTGTTCAATACCAGTCCCTTGATGAAGCTCAAAAGGAAACCTTCTTTCTAGTAGCACTACAAAAAGGCATTCATAGATGAATCCCAAATTACAGACTGATAGAGGGTTATGTCAGCCCTCTTTCTGGTTCCATGGGCAAAGCCATCCCTACTAGACCAGCTTATAATTTTATAGCGAAGCTTCATCTTTCAAGCCCTTTCTGTGGGAGAGTATGAAGCAGGGGCAGTACAACCTTATTCAATAGCATAAATGGTTTCTCTGGCAACCGGCATCAAATTGCCTTCCATTTCACACATGGCAACTAAAGTGTAAAAGCAACTATATTTAGATTGTAGCTTGGCCGTAGATTGTGTGTAATCTGCAGTAAATTTACAAACATACATGGTCTCAACTGGTGACACATTGAGGTGCACTGGGGAGGAGGACCCTAGATCTTCCATACCTCTCTCCTCTTATGGCAGCTGAAAAGTGGGGAAGGGAGCCAAGGCTACATCAACACAGGGTTAAGCATGATCACATATTGATTTTAATAGGAGTAAGTGCATGCAATTCTGTGTTGCTTGTGGCCACTGCCTAGACAAATCCCTGGGCAAATTGTCCAGTGAGTGAGCAATTGTAAGTGCTCCGTACAGCTCTATTTGTTGTGCTTTCGTATTTCTTTGATTGTAAGGATTTCCTAACATTTGGAAAATGCATTGACCAAGTTAACCATGGATATCTGTCATGATTAGCTCCTCCGTGAACTCCTGCTTGCAGCATGCTTCAAGCAGCAAGCTTCAAGATATTAAGCACAGCCGGAGCTATTTCAAGGCAGGCACTTGGGGGACTTCTAGGTTCGATGTATACTACTATTTCAGATTTTGGCACATGGTGAAATTTAAGCAGAACTCAGGATGTGCTTGGATGGGAGGCTGCCAGGGAACTCTCCGCTTCTGGAAGGAAGATCAACTCAAGATGTAAGTGTAATGAATAGTAATAGTAACTTACTGTGGGTTGGATCCAGATTTAAGCTCTCTCTTGTGAAAGGTCCCTTCCTGTTAGGGAAGGCAGGTCCTGGATCCAGGGCCGGTGCTACCATTAGGCCAACTAGGCAGCTGCCTAGGGCGCAGGGCTAAAGGGGGCGCCAGAAACGCCTTGAAAAAAAATACAGCGCTCTCAAGTGGGAAGGGGGGGCGCTAAATATCTGATCTTGCCTAGGGCACCAAACTGCCTTGCACCGGTCCTGCCTGGATCTAGCACCACACGCTTTCATAATACCAATATTTTTGTTTCTTTATTTTGCTTTCATAGTCCTGCTTTAGAAACTGTATAGCCCAAAGGCAAAGGAATTGGATCCAACATCTAAATCAAACCCAGATTTGCACCTTGCACCTAGGACTCATCTCAAAGCTCCTGCCATGACGGCTGCCATGTCTCTACCAATGTTTTGTATATGTGCCATGCTGGGAGATATAGTCCATTGCTGGACCATTTACAGCGTTCTGAGATCCTGGTTTAGATTAGAGGTGGTGTTATTGTGGTACCCCAAGTGTACACGTCCACACTGTCCAGTTCTGGAGTTCACCACCTACACACTGTTCAGTCTTTCAACAAGGCAGGGCAGGCAAGCACAAGTCTCATAAGCCCTGGCCAGCTTGGCCAATGGTCATAGGTTATGGGAGTTGTCGTCCAAAACATCTGGAGGGCACCAGGTTGCCTACCCTGGGAATAAGGACTTACATACTTTGGCTATTGGTGTATAAAAGGAATCTTGTCAGGAGTCTGCAGCAAACATGCTCCTCTTTCAAGCAACTAAAGGGCTACATTGGCCTCTTAGAGCCCGTGTGGCCTATATTAGACAGCAATCAAAATCCATTAGAGAGCTGAGGCCATTGATTGCATTGGTCTTAAAAACACTCATAACTCTATTGGTTTGAGGCCAGAGTGTTTTATTTTTATTTATTATTACATTTATATCCCACCTTTTTTCCTCCTGCAAGGAGCCCAAGGTGGCTTACATGGTCTTCCTCTTCTCCATTTTATCCTCACAACAACTCTGTGAGGTAGGTTAGGCTGAGAGTCAGTCAGTGTGTCAAGGTTCCGCTACTGCAGGGACCCCTTAACCTGCCTTTGGGAGATCTCTGCCTCTCCTCAAAGCCCCTCCCGTTCCAGGAGATCAAGTCCTTTTACAGCTTCCAATAGCATGGGTATAGGCTGTAGACGTGGTGAATAAGTCACTCCAAACTCCAGGGTAAACAACAGCACTTTACTTATTATATTAGGGACTTTACTTAATAGAGTGGTTATAATTCAAAAGCAAGTATGATAAAATAAAACAAACAAACAAACAATCCAGTGTTCTCTAGTTTAACTTCAGACTACCTATTTCCTATGCAGCCAGTTTCTCTTTCTCTCTCTCTTCTTCTCTCTGCTGTTTCTCTGCTGCTGCTTCTGGCTCTCTCTCAGCACTAACTGCTAGCTGACCACACCCCACATACATATATAGCCTTCCCAGGAATGGAAGGTTATAATCATGTGAGCTTGAATAGGAGATCTAATTCTTAACTTCTATTGGGTAACTTAAAACTCTCAAACTCCCCCTCCCATCCAAGTGTTTGGGCCTTCAGGCTTCAACAAACTGAAGCCTGTGTAGGCCTCAACAAACCCAATCCTGTGTAGGCCTCAATCCCTCACACAGTGACTGGCCCAAAGTCACCCAGCGAGCTTCATGGGTGAGTGGGGAATAGAACTTGGGTCTCCTGAGTCAGTCCAACATTCTAACCACTACACCATAAGTGTTATATTTGGACCAGAACTCTTTGGTTCCAGTCCTTGTTTTGCTATGAACATTGAAGCTCAACGAGTGCCCTAACTACCTTACAAAATAAAATGGGATAACCTCCTGTACATTGCCTCAAGCGCCTGGAAATCCTATGTGCATTAATAACAACCTACAGCGGGTACCCAATGCAGAGCATACAGGCATCATGGCGTCTGGAGGGACCTCCAGTGGTGCCTGCAAAGCTCTCCACTCCCTACCCCCTTCAAAATTTTATTTTTTAATAAAAAAATTGAAAAAAGGGCACCAGGTTCTCCTTCATGTACCTGAACTTGCTACTGATCAGCTGTTCAGCAGGCAGGAAGAGAAGGAAAGAGTTGCTTGCTTCTGTTTTGCCAAACGGCAAAGGTTCTTTTCCACTAAGGGATTCGAAGGCAATAAACACACAAATGGTGAAGGAAAAGAAGCTATTTTTATTGAAACTTCTCCAGTAAGTCTCAGGGAAGAAATCAACAGGTTACATATAGAGAATACATGCTTATGCCCCTTCAGTCATCTGGAACCCCGGGAAGATGACGGACAGACCCCTTGGCCAACTTGCACAGCACTGCTCCACGGTTCAGCCTGGGCTGAGGTTCCCTGTTGGAGCAGTTTCCTGGGACTCATATACTCAGGGCTTTTTTTCTGGTGGAACTCACCGGAACTGAGTTCCAGCACCTTTTCTTCTATTAATTGCATTACAATTTAATCGCCATCTACTCCCAAGGAAATGTAATCCAAGAGTTCCGGTACCCTTTTCTCCAGAAAAAAAGCACTGCATATACTATTCAGGCTATATGGTTTCACCTGTGTACGTGGGCATCCGTGACTGACCTTGGAGGGGAGTCATATTCCAAGGCTAACTAATATGGGCAAGTGTCCAGTATAGATAGTGATATTAACCTCCCTATATTCCTTTATCAGGTGTGCAAGTTTAAACATTCCACTCCCAAAGGCAGTACTAGTAAGGACATCATGAATAGATACAGGGGCGGGGGTGGGGGGACGCAGGACACATCTTTGATGGGAAACCTCTCCAAACCAGCGAGACATTGACACCCATGAGGGAGAAGAGGTGACACACCAAACTCCTCGAATTTACAATGGTCTTCCAAGCACTACAGCTTCATAGTCCCACTCAAATCTTCTTCCGTCCACACAGACCTTTCCCCTTTGCCCCGCCTCTCTATCTCGCCACTCCCAGTCTCTAGCCTTGCTATTTCTCACCACCCAACCCCTTTCCTCACTATTTCTCTCCCCTCCTCATCTCTAGCCTTCTTCTTTCTCTCCCTTCTCAGCCCCTGGCCTTGCTCTTTCTCTCCCATTCACCCCTTAATCTTCCTGCTTCTCTCCACTCCCAGTTTCTAGCCTTGCTATTTCTCTCCTGCAGTCTGTCTCTTTTCCTCACTGTTTCTTTCTTCCCCCCTCCTAGCCTCTAGCCTCACTCTTTCTCTCCCCTCTACCCCTTGGCATTGCTATTTCGCCCCCCCCGCCGCCGCCGCCTCTAGCCTCACTATTTCTCCCCGCACACACACCTCTTTTGACTAGCCAGGCCCCAATGGCAGCCATTATGGGACTAGCCACACCCTCCATGGGAGCCATCCTGTGGTAGTGCCCACAGCAGTTTCTCAGATTCCCAAATTTGCCCACGGGTCCAAAAAGGTTGGGAACCCCTTACAGCATGGAGACCGATTCTTCCTGGCAGTACTGTAGTGGACCACTGCACTTTCATGCCGACTGCGAGATGAGAGGGGGTGGGGCTGAAGAGAACAAGCTCTACCCTCACCCCATCCCTGTGATTCAAAAATGCTTTATAGGCTGCTACACAGCAATTATTATTCCTCCTTCTCTGAAAACAAAAAAAGCCTTTCTTCTTCCATTTGCTTGGTATTAATTAGTTTAATTACTGCAATTCTGAACACTGCTTACATGAATTGCCTTTTGTAGTGAACTTGAGGGGAAAGATGATCACACAAATCCTAGGCTACTGAAGAACAGCCGCAGAAGAAAAACAGAAAGAGCGAGTGGTCTTGCACCCAGGTATTTGGGAGGGGGTGCTGATGTGCTCTCCCTCAGGGCAGGGACCAAGGGTTTCCTCCCTCTCTTTCAGGGATCCCAAACTCCATGTGTGTGTGTGCGTGCGTTGTATTTGTTTTATGATTAACAGTGAAATATATATGTACAATAATACAATAAGTATAATCAAGACTACAATATTAGTGTTTGCTTTATTATCAACAATGAAATAAATGGATTGAATCTTGACTTAATCATACTTGGAGACTAGACCCGTTGAAATCAATGGGATTTAAGTTCGTCATTGTTAGGTCTGGATCCAATCTTATATTTATAGTAATACAGTAGAGTGTGCATTATACAGATTCAATACAGCACAGTGGAGAGGAGCAGGAGGATTATGTAAGCCGCCTTGGGTTCCTTGCAGGAAAAAAGTGGGGTATAAATATAATAATAAATAAATAAATAATAAACATGATAGAAAGTTAAAAAATAAATAAATTTTGAAACCTAATATGCAGTGAAGGACTGCTATTTTTAGGTAATTTCCAAGGCCAAGTCAGAATGAAATGAATGTAAACACAGCTGATATTGGGCAATGCCATATGTCTCCAGAGAATCCACTTTTATGACCTAATTGTCAGCTGACATTGTTTCTTTAAAATAAAATAAAAACCCAGAAAGCAACCCTATATGTTGTTATGCTGTCAGTGATGGTGCTAGCTAGCATCTGTAGCAAAGTAAATACCTGTAGGGAGGGAAAGTGTGCCAAGCAAAGAGCCGAACATGCTGCCTTTCCATGTTGACTTGAACTTTATTACAAACATTAAATATGATTAGTAAGTGAACTGCAAATTTATTTGCTTGTTGCCACCCACTCTACAGCTGACACTCTGCCTCATTAGCTATTCTGTGACAATTGTGAAGGTGCAAAAGCTTCATTGTCAGGATTCTTGCTATTCTGTCTCTGCACAAGCAAAGTTACAACAGGGCTTTGCCAATTTTTGCTCCTCTCTGATTGGAGGGATTTCATTTCATTTCATTTATTAGATTTCTATACCGTCCAATAGCCGAAGCTCTCAGGGCCTACAAAGATTAAAACCTTTAAAATACATTATAAAAATGATATACATACAAAAATATAAATGTAATAAATAAATAAATAAATCATATAAACATACAACTCAGAGGGAGACACACATATATCTAAAAACAATTTTAAACAATCAACAAGAAAAATTAAAAATTGTTTTGTTTAAAACCTCATTGTATGCTGCCAAATGCCTGAGAGAAGAGGAAGGTCTTTACCTGGTGCCGAAACGATAACAATGTTGGCACCAGGCAGGCCTAATCGGGGAGATCATTCCACAATTGGGGGGGGGCCACCACTGAGAAGGCCCTCTCCCTGGTTGCCACCTTCTGAGCCTCTCTCGGAGGAGGCACCCAGAGGAGGGCCTTACATGACAATCATAGTGTACGGGGCAGGGCTGGTGCTACCATTAGGCCAACTAGGCAGCTGCCTAGGGCGCAAGGCTAAACGGGGCGCCAGAAACGCCTTGAAAAAAAATACAGCACTCTCAAGTGGGAAGGGGGGGTGCTAAATATCTGATCTTGCCTAGGGCACCAAACTGCCTTGCACCGGTCCTGGTACGGGGACATTCTTGCTGGGAGAGGCTCTCCCTCAGGTATTGTGGATTCTCAGTTCTCATGTAATGATTCTTTCTATATAGAGTTCCACATAGGTCTCCACAAGGAGTGCCTAGAAGTGCACTGTGAAGCGCAGTATTACTCTGAAAAGTTTCAACATTTATAATTATGGCCATGCATTAATTGTTTGTGTACATATTATTGCACAGGACTGACTTAAGAGTGGGTCTACATTTTATTTATATATTTAAAAAATGATTTGAGTCACATTTCTACAATGGAAGTACCGTACTCAATGTGACATATAAAGCCAATAAAATGCAAACTATTCATAAATATAGACATGCACATGCGCACACATCACTTCTTGACCCCATATAGGGGCCTCAAAGATTCACAAATAGAATAAAACAATAACATTAATTGAAAGCAAAGAACTAACTTCCTAGTAACAGCATTATTATTTATTTATTATCACATTTATATCCCACATTTTTTCCTCTTGCAAGGAGCCCAAGGTGATTTACATAGTCCTCCTCTCCATTTCATCCTCACAACAACCCTGTGAGGTAGCTTAGGCTGAGAGTCAGTGACTGGCCCAAAGTCACCCAGTGAGCTTCATGGATGAGTGGGAAATACAACCCAAATCTCCTGAGTCCCAGTCGAACATTCTAACCATTACACCACACTGCTTCTCTGGGGATTGGACAGCAACAGAAGCACATCTAAACAAAACGGGATTAACAATATTTCTTAAGGCTGGGTAGGAAGGGGTTAAATTAGTCTTCTGAAGGAGGGAGTTCCAGGAGTTGGTCTTCACCACCAAGAAGGCCCTGTCTTGTGTTGTCACCAAGCAAGCATCAGATGTCAGTGTGCAGAGCAGATCCTCCCCAGAAGATCTTAAGAGGTGGGTAGAATTGCACAGGAGGAGCCGACAGTCCTTTAGATATCGCAGGCCCAAAATGTAGAGTATTGGTGCATGCCTTTCTCAATCACTCTCCATTCACACTTTCAGTCATGACCTGTGCTGCCTAGTTGTTGAAGGTGGCTCCTTTCTCCTGAATCCTCGCTTACCCAAGTTATTGGGCCCTTGCCCTTGCTGTTGACTTCCTTATGAGATATAGCCACAACCAAAAGATTATAACTATATCCCATCATAACATGGTCATCCAGATGTTGTTGAACTCCAAACCCCATCAGCCCCAGCCAGCATGGCCAATGGTCAGGGACTATGGGAGTTGTAGTCCAACAAGGTCTGGAGTGCCACAGGTTCCCTACCGCTGACACAGAGAGCCATTTTTGGTGGCTGCTCTCTCTATATGGAGCTCATCTGCATAAAAATGACATAGATGAAGTATATTGTATGTGGCTATGTGCGAGCATTTGGTGAATGTGAATAATCAAGTAAAGAGCATAAAGAGGAACAGTATTCTAATGTTTTATTATGTATGTTTTGGGTTTTTTTAGTTTTAATAAACATTCTTCCTGAGAATGATAGGACAAATTTCAGTAGGTAGATCAAATCAACACTGTGTACTGTATTCGTGTCAGGGAAATGAGCATAGCAAAAGAATCCATCTGGTATTGCATGTTCCCTCATTAGTCCTCAGCACAAGAGATTTCCACTTTATTGTCAGCATTTGTTATAATTGGTTAGGGCTCTGCTAATTATCTGCCTGCACAATGCAATCCCAACCGAGGTGTGAATGTATCCGTGATAGTTTTGTCATTTTAATCTGCTTTCTTGGTGACATCTTCATGGTGAGAGGGCAGGTTTTTGTACACTTTTTAGAACGGAGGCATCTCGTGGAGCTGATGTCCATATTTATTTATTTACTGATCTGGAGGCTTTACAGGCCCCCAACTCGCAGGCAGCCTTGTAGGCCTTGTTTTGCTGGATAATCCTGTCAGACAGTGGCCTTTGACCTCCACACACAGGGCACTTCTGTTTCTGTTTGTGCATACATTTAGGGCGTATGTGCTTGTGTTCACAGCGGAGCCTAAAGGCTTCAACAGAGGTCAGGGCCCCTGTGGGCAAAACAAAGACGTATCAGGGGATGGTTCATTTTCTGAGAAGCTAAGAGTGAATACACACAACACTGCCCAAAGTGGCTTGGTAGATTTCCACAGCCATGAAGCTGGCAGCAAGATCTGGCCTTGCTTCATATTTCAAGGTAGTCAAAACAGTTGCTGCACCAGCAGATAAATAAACAAATGATACAATCAGTTAAAATGGAGAAATGCCCTAATTTCAAGCTTGGCATCAGGATGGTATTATAAGGCCCCAAGTGAGGGAACTGTGGAGTTTACCACATCTCTCCTTGCAGAGATGTCCACAAACAAGTGGATGGGAACGGGCAATATTATCATTACCCTGGTCAATTAAGGTTGGAGGATACTGTAAATGAAAAGAGCTGCCTGCTTTTTGTCCCCTCAGGTATTCCCAGGCCAGGGAACTCTGGGACTTCACCACATCCTTGAGGCTACACTCCATACATGCTGGAATTCCTTCTGTTGGGTAGCAAGTGGATCCATGAATCACTGTATCAGGTATTTCACATCGCCGGGCAACGAAAATTCCAGCCTTCTAGACTACATGGCCTTCAGTTCTCTTTGAGGCCTGACTGCATGGAGAAATGAAAAGAGGGACACATTTTCCTTATTTATTTAATCAAGGAGCAATGCTATGCAAGTTTAGACAGGGGAAAAAGGCCTACAACTCCCAGCATACCCCAGGGCTGGGGCATGCTGGGAATTGTAGGCCTTTTTTCTGTCTAAACTTGCATAGCATTGCGCCTTTACCGTACTATATTTATATACCACCCAATAATGAAGCTTCTATGCCTCTGGAGTGCCCATGTGTCCTCCTTTACAGAGGACAGTCCTCTGTTTGAAGGTGTCCTGTATTTGAAGGGCGGATCCAATCCTAATCCAGTTTAAAGATTTAAAACATTGCTTAGCAAGGGGCTTGGAGACGTCTTGCCCTTTTACAGTTAGCACATAGAAAGCAGATTGAGCAGGCACACAGGTTATCTGGTCACAGTCTTCCTCACTATGGTGAGATATAAAGAAGTGCATGTATACCTATAAATTAGCATATACACATTTTATGCAAATCTCTGTCTTTCGTCATTCTTGGTGATGCATTTCCTTTTTTGTTTTGTTTTTGGCAATGCATGTAAGAGAACCCTGATGGCAACTTCTTTGAGGGAAAAACAGCTTTGAGAGAGGATGCAATATGTATGTTTTAACTTTGGTTGGTTTGGGATGGAATTTTGATTGCCATTCCCACAAATGCTCAGTTAAACCTTCAGGAACCAAATGGGGCTGAATGCCTTAAGGCATGTAAATAACTATCAAATATTCATTTAGCTGTCTGAAAAGAGCTGAACTCTCTGGTGAGCTTATTCCAATAATCTATGTAGCATACCTATACTCTTCTGCAGTTTCAAAACTGATAATATTTTAGTGTTAGGCTTGGTTTTAGGCAAACTTGTTTTCATAAATTTCATTGAAATCCAGGAGATTTAGGAGAAAGTGAGTTTAGGATCTCAATGGTTAATATTTTGCTGAAGCTATTTATCTCCATCCTCTGGCTGTTCAAGCATATCAGCATAGTACAAATATTGCTAAAATAACTACCCACACAAATGAAGAAATGAATTTCTCTCCTCCAGTATTTCAGAATATCGCATCACAGCAGGAGAAGATAGGATTATCCTGGAAACAGTCCCCCCCCCCCCCTTGGGCTTCCTTCACTGCCCAAGGCAGGGTGAAAGTTTCAGAACCATTTCCAACTTTTGACTTTATAACATTTCGACATGGCAGCTTCTCAAATACTTTACACAAATAGAAGCCGTCTTCTGCCAAGTCCCATGAATGCTTTGGCTGGCTTGTCCCCACAGGTCATTACCTTCTCACTCTTGTAAGAAACTGTGAGTGAAGGCTGGGAGACTGAATGTATTTCCTCATGGCAAGGTGCCCTCAAATTCTAGCTATATTTTTTGAGGAAAACAAACCCGTTCCCACCCTGGCCAAGAGGCTGAGGTTGCTGATAGGAAAGGAAGCTGTAAGCAGTTGAGGCTGGTGGCTCTAATGTCCGTGGGGCAGTGTATCCACTCTGGGTTTCAGTCTGAACTTTAAGGGACCTATACTCAGTGCTGAACCTATTTTGTGGATAGGGCTCAGCGCCGTGAATAGCTCCTTAAAAGTTCAGACTAAAACCTGGAATGGATACACCTCCCCACTGGCAGGGGAGCCACCAGCTTCCACTGGCCCTAAGGAAGGGGTGCGCACAACCTCCTTCAGCCTGAGGATCCAGATCCAAGTCTGAGGTGTATACGCAACTATAGAACCACAAGAAGGAAAGACGTAATTCAGCTGACTGCTGCACTCTCCAATTGTCAGTGCTATATTTCTCTGTGTGTGTGTTTGCGCATGTAATGTGAACACACCTGGACACAGGCAGCACTGATTATTGGGGAGTGCAGATAGCTAAAATGTGCCTGGTCCCACTCATGGCTGTGTAGTTGTATGTGCACACATGCACCCCAGAATTGTTTGGGACTAAGATGTGTGTACTAGTGGAGGTTCTAGGTCCACCATTTCTGCATGCATGAGCACAACCTCTTCCATTTGTTAAAAAGGGCAATAAGAGAATGAAATCAAGTGGGAAGAAAAGGTGGAAGAAAACCAGCCATTTTCTATCAGGCATTAAATATGAAGAAGCAACCGGACTCTGGTTGCTTTGTAATTGACCAGACAGTCATTGTTGTACACCACCTTGAAATTCCGTTCCAGAGAAGCTCTTGAGGCTTGCATTGCAGTGGTGGGCGGGGCCAAAGGCAAAAGGGGTGGGCCCAAAACATCAAAAATACCAGCATGTTTTTTTAGCCTAAACCTCTTTCTGCCAGTAATGAAGCCTTAGGAGAGGCATTTCAGCCTTTTAGATGGGGGGGGGGGGACTGCACAAAAGCTGGGAAACCACCAAATGATCCGGAGTCGGGGGGGAAGGGGAGGGGGTGTGGTCTTCCGGGAAAGCCCGGAGGGCTGGATTGGACCCCCAGAGGGCCAGATTTGGCCTTGAGGCCTGGGGTTCTGCAGCCCTGCCCTAAAAAGCAACAGAAACAGCCCTGATAGCATGGTGCCTTGCAGTATTGTTTTGGCCCCTCCCACCGCTGCCCCTTCTCTTCTCCTGGTGATTTCCTAACGGATCGTTTTAATCAAAGCCCTTCAGCCACAGACCCTGCAATACAGTGACTGGCTAAATTTTTTATTAAAAGGGCTGCTATCTGACCTGTTCAGATAGGGCCACAACAGACAATACATTAAATCCGTATCTGGCAACTGCATCTTTTTTTCGTCTTCATTTTAATTCTAGAGTAGGCGCATGGGCCCGATCCAGATCAGGACCCTGCCGTAGGGAATGGGAGTGGGGATTTTAAGATCCAGATCCGAGGCTCTGCACCTACTCTAGACTAGAGTAAAAAAAGGGGGAGGGAGATGTAGCTGCTAGATTCAGATTTAAAGTAATGTCTGTTTTGGTCCATAGTTTTGTTTCATCAGTAAGCAACGTTGCTGTGTGTGTGCGCACGTGTGCACGTGCATGCATGAACACTGTATGTTAGACGAACAAGTCTGAGGTGTATACGCAACTATAGAACCACAAGAAGGAAAGACGTAATTCAGCTGACTGCTGCACTCTCCAATTGTCAGTGCTATATTTCTCTGTGTGTGTGTTTGCGCATGTAATGTGAACACACCTGGACACAGGCAGCACTGATTATTGGGGAGTGCAGATAGCTAAAATGTGCCTGGTCCCACTCATGGCTGTGTAGTTGTATGTGCACACATGCACCCCAGAATTGTTTGGGACTAAGATGTGTGTACTAGTGGAGGTTCTAGGTCCACCATTTCTGCATGCATGAGCACAACCTCTTCCATTTGTTAAAAAGGGCAATAAGAGAATGAAATCAAGTGGGAAGAAAAGGTGGAAGAAAACCAGCCATTTTCTATCAGGCATTAAATATGAAGAAGCAACCGGACTCTGGTTGCTTTGTAATTGACCAGACAGTCATTGTTGTACACCACCTTGATGGCCTATTAGCAGATGAGGTGGTGATATATGAATGGCAGTAATAAATAAATGTTATAATAAAATGAATATTCCTACCTACTACTTAGCGATAGCAGTGCCATCCAAGGTGCCCTGGGCCAAGACTTCCAGCCAGTTGTGTAACTAGGGCTGGACTTTGGGGCCAAAGTCCAGGGCCCCAGGTCCAGGGCCCCAAATGACCACCCAGAGAGCTGCAGGAGATGGAGGCATCAGGGCAGCAGATGCAAACCCCATGTCATTTCTGTAGTTGTGATGGCTCTGTGATTTCAGTGAGCTTCAAATGCTCAGCTGCACATGCTCAGAGTACTTCTCTTCTTTCATATCAAGGTTGACAAACACTCTAAGATATCTGGAATGTAGAAGCAGTTGTAAAGTGTGGAATGGCCACGAGGGGTGGGGGAGAACAGCAGCGTTAATTGTGTGCTTCACAACTGAAGTGATACACAAGGCCATCTAAAGGGGGCTCTCATAACACCATTCATTCCAGGATCTAACATTACCTGGCTGCACCGCTGCTTCGGTTTGTCTCTGTGGATCATCTAGTGGCAAAAAGTGCCTGCACATGGACCTTTTCCTGACCACGCATCCAGTGACCCATCCGATCCTGGGTCACTGGATGGCCCATGGGAATTAACAGAATGCATCGGGTTCCCGGGTTGTTTGACCAAGTGCATGGGCTCTGCACCCACTACAGCTGTAGCATCACAGTGAGCAGGAGCAGAGTGAGTGATGGATGGTGCACAAAGCCTCTCTCTCCATCCTTCCCTTGAGGAAAGCAGGCCAACGTTTGCTGTTCTTTTCCAAAACAAAGTCAACCCTCCAGGGGCATTTCTTCTGCTGCTCAGCTGCAAATTTGAGCAAGATTTCTCATAATCATCTTCTGTAAAAAAAAATTACAGAATTCACAGATCCCCATTAATGTAGATTTTATTAATATCACGACTTCACTGGGGAATTGTTCTTTGCTTTTAAATGTTTTACCAGTCAATCAATTTTTATACCACTCTTAAAACATTTGAAAGCTCCATTTACGAAGTGGTGGGTTTTGACACAATGTGGTTGGCAGTAGGGGGAAAGAATACAGCATCAGGCTCTTAATTAGAAGGGGTTTGAAAGTCATTACACCATAAAATGTCACTCCATAAGGAAACTTACAGTATACAATGAAATCACTTAAAAAGAATAGGATTTAGTGTACTGTACAGGCCAATAATCAAGTCAATAATTTACCAACTAAGGTGGATTTAATTGATAGGCTGCAGTGATATAAATCTGCTTTTGAGAAAAGAGCCTTCCATAGGAATAATAATAATGCAGAAGAAACTATGACTGCGTGGCTTATTGATTAAATCACAAATTAGTATTTGCATTTAAATGCTTAACCGGTGAGTTGCTTTTAAGATCTTCTGACTGGGGAGAACCTGCTCAAAGTACCCCCACCTTCTGAAGTGAGGTAGGTGGCCACAATAAATAGGGCCTTCTCGGTGGCTGCCTCCCCATGTCAATTTTTTCCAAGCCTCCTCATTACACCCTCAGCCGGTTTCCACTAAAATATAAAAAAGCCTCAGTAGTTTATTGCTTGCCACTACCTTGATTGTTCAGGCCACTGAGGATGCATCAAGTCTTATAACATCACACACACACACATCGCAACATCAGGGTAGGTAGGTTGAGTATAAATCCTCAGCTGGGTCTGTATCCAGAGTTATGTAAGTGGGAAAAGCACAAGAGGTGGAGTTCTGCTAGCCCTTGCACAATCACTAGGACAGCAACTAGCATAACTAACACAAGCAACACCTAGCCTAATGAAGTCATAATGAGTTGTGGAACGGCTTGTGGAACAGCGGGTGCAATGGCTTGCGCAAGCAGAATCAAAGTGTTGCATTTGGCGCTTGCACAAGGATGAAAATGGAGTTTCTGCAAGTGGCACTGGATACAAGCCCTAGTCTCCTACTTCCTCAGATTACTCTGAAGGTTCCCCCTTACTTCCCCTTGTGCCTGGAATTGTCTCCCCAAATGTGGGAGACTTCAGGCTTTGGTGATCTACTTGTTTCTTTACTAGGATCCTAATGTTCACCAATTGCCAATTGGAGGAGCCAGATGCAAAGGGGGCAGCACCAATTACGTACCATGCCCATGAGCTAGGGTGACATGTGTATACAAATATACATCCTGGTTTCTGCATATCAGAGATTCTAACACAAAACTCCATAACAAGCCAGCAGAGCAGCACAAAGATTCCATAGATTTCATAGATCACAGAGTTGGAAGGAGCCTACAAGGCTATCGAGTCCAACCCCCTGCTCAATGCAGGAAACTAGAGGAAGGGTCTCCCATCCAAGTAATAACCAGGCCTGCTGACCCTGCTTAGCTTTCCACGCTCAGACAAGCAGAGACAGCGTGGCAACTGTAGTGTACATGCATTATAAACATTCAATTCCAGACAGGTTGAATTCTAAAGTTACTAGATCTCAACAAGGAGGATTTTCTTTGTTCTTTATCATATTCCCTAGCTACTGACTAAAGACTGGGGTGTCTGGACTCCTAGAATTCCTGCTGGGCTAAAACAAAATCAGTGACAAAAAAAAAAAAGGAATTCCTTTCCCTCCTCCTTACTCCTTTTAGCATAAAACATAACATAACAGGCATGTTCAGGTTGCAGAATCTAAAACAAAAATCCACACACAGCTTAATATTTTTTTCTTTTAAAAGGATTTAAAAAACCACAGAGGACATCATTTCATTAAAAGCCATACATATAGTTGAGAAAATGATTTCTCTTTCATGAACTCTAAGTTCAGATTGAAATCAGTCCTCTATTCCTAAACGTACATGCTCCCTTGACATTATCATTAACAGCAGGTCCTTTTACCTTGTGTTAAAAGGGTTCTCCCCCCCTCCCCCCCCAGAGATCATGCCTATGGATTGTGGTTTTGAGGGTCTAGCTATCCACCAGCAACCATCTTCTCTGGGTGTCTGTGCCGAAGTGTGTGTATACATGCACTTTCCAGAGTTGTGCGCTCTCTCTCAAAAGATTTCTCCTTGCTATTTAACTCTTGTCTTAACTCCACCTACGTTTCTCTGGAAGCTTCCAACAGATTCTTTTCTAGGAATCTTTGCACTGCGGTCTGCCATTGCTGACATGTTCTCTGTCAGGTGTCTGCGGAGAGGGCCTTCTCAATTGTGCCATGTTGCCTAGGGTAGCCATGTACCCTAGACGAGTCCTCTATCTGAAGGTGTCCCCAGTTTGAAGGGCTTTCTGATCTAAGGTCTGCATCGCATGGTATTGTACTGCCCGTGGAATGGAAACCACTGGTGAAATGGATTTCCCCTCCCCACTGCAGACCCCCACAAACACAAGCAAATCTGCTCCTGAGGGTTGGGGACCTTCCAGAGCAGATTTGGGGAACACTTGGGGGATGGTGGTGAAGTCCCATTGCAAGAGTGGAAGTCTGCTCACGTGACATTGGATTTAGACCCAAGTCCATTTTAAAAATAAAGAACCATCAAGGAAGAGCTGGGCCTTGAAGCTGCCCATCAACACCACTTAGGCAGCAGGACTAAGCAAGGCACACAAGTCACCTGGTCAGCCTTCCACACCATGCTGAGATGTATTATATTTCTAAATTGTAGTAATTTCCCCCCCTAAATTTGCATCGCTATGTATAAATTAGCATGTGCATTTTTTATGCAAGCCTGTGTCCTCTTTTGTCCTCTTTTTGGTGATGCATTTCCTTGTTTTTGGCGATGTGTAAGCAGCCACCAATAGCCTTTCAAATGAAATGCTCTTCCCAATCCCAGGGAATCTTGCCTGGCTCCTGCTTTGATGTCCAGATAAAGATATTTTTATTTTCCCAGGCCTTTAAATCCCTGATGTGATGTGCTTAATGCGGCAATTTTACTCATTTTATTTTTGTGTTGTTTGATGTTTTATGATACTGTTGTTTTCTTTCATTGTTTTAATCCTGTAAGCCACCCTGGAAAGATTTATACTGAAAGGTGGCATATAAAATAAATTACATAAATAGATACACCTCAATGAATGTGTGAAGATGACCCAGAAAATGCATGTGAAGCACGTGTAGAACTTAAGAAAAATGCTGTAATTTATTTTATTTTATTTATATATAACTACTTATATACCACTTGATATCATAAGAACTCTAGGCAGTTTAGATAAAAATACATATACGTAATACAATATAAAAACCAATGTAAAAACAATAATAAATACATTAAAAACATTACAAAGACAGTAAAACAGAGCAGTGTGATTATAAGTCAGGGGAAGCCTGGGTAAACACATAAGTCTGTATGAACTTTAAGGCTGCAATTCTACAGCTACATTCTGGTAAATAAGTCCTCCTTAAAATCAGCTTCCCAGTAAGCATGGTTTGGATCAGGCTGTTATTAAATTCTTCTGCTTATTACAAGGACCAATGATGATAAAAAGCAAGTGTACGCTTATTGGTCCTTCTTCATGTTGCTTATGAATCATCCTCGTTTGCTGCCTGAAATTTGAACCTTCTCTTGTTGACTGAATCATTCCTGTCACCCAAGGCCCACATATAACATTCATTCATTGCCTTCTGACTCTCCATCCTTGTTCACAATTTATTTTCTTGCTTTCCCCTAAAGTATTTCCCCCCTTCT
Organism: Shinisaurus crocodilurus; assembly: GCA_021292165.1. Lineage (NCBI taxonomy): Eukaryota > Metazoa > Chordata > Lepidosauria > Squamata > Shinisauridae > Shinisaurus > Shinisaurus crocodilurus. The sequence continues at coordinate 134,677,609 of CM037880.1, forward strand.
CTGCAAAAAAATATTTTATTGAAATACAAGATTCAACAGAAGCAGTGGTTGCATTCGCATGTAACGTTAAGCCAGGATTGCTGTCTTATCCTGGCTTACTGTGAATGAGCAGCATTTTGATGTGCACTGTGAGTAGTATCCAACTGTAGCCCAGGCGCTGGCACTGATGACATTGCACTAGCACAGGGGTCCCCAACACAGTGCCCACAGATGCCATAGCAACTGTGGGCACCTCCAATGGGCCCGTGAAGGAGTTGTCAACGTGGGCCCCCCCGGGCCCCCCGAATTTTTTAAATTTATTTTTTGTCTTTTTCATACATGTACGTGGATTTGTATGAAATGCACACAACTTTCTAGCAATTATACATAAGCTTCAACAAAAGCAGACCAAATATCTAAATAAGTATCCATTTGAAGTTGCCATCTATATGCCACCCATTCATATATCAAAAGCGTTGTAAGGTCCTGAAACCATTGCATTATAGAAGGTGAGTGTTTATCCTCCCAATTTTGTAATATCAGTCTTTTAGCTGTCAAAAGAGAGCAGAGAATCCATTTCCCCTTCCATTTATGAAGTTCCATGAAGCAGGTAAATAATTTAAAAGAGTGTGTACATCAGTGAATATTAAAGACTGTTCCAGTACAAAATCTTTCTGTGTAATAACCTCCTCCCCAAAAGAAGCAACTACTGGACATTGCCAAAACATATGTTTAAAAGAAGCATTCGCTGTATTACACCAACAGCAATTAGCTGAATTAGACAATCCCTTATTAAAGAGACATTGCGGTGTCCAATAGACATGAAACAAACGCTTTTGCTGAATAAGACCAAGTCTGAGATCCATAGATGCGACACATAGATGCCAAAGTGACAATCCACTGATTAGGCATTTTGTGGTGGTGCCCACAGCAGTTTCTCAAATTCCCAAATGTGCCCATGGGTTGGGGACCCCTGCACTAACATAAACCAATGCTTGAACAATGTAACTAGTGCTCGCTAGGGCAATAGGAAAATGTGTTGAATTTCTTCTGAATTTCAGCGCTGGAAAATCACTGTTTTTTCCCCACATTCAAAACAGTGGCCAGTGTGCACCACAGCACCCTGCAGGTAGATTAACCCATGGTAGCCTGCCATGACATGCAAACCAACTTGCGTTCTCTCTCTCTCTCTCTCTCTCTCTCTCTCTCTCTCTCACACACACACACACACACACACACACTTTTTGCTTGGTTGCACATTCAAAGCTATCACAACTGAGCATCTTTTAAAAATCAACACCCACGAGCAGTAACAATGTGTGGGAACTGAAGAGGGAATGAAACTAAAAAGCAGTCTAAAAACTGCTAAGTAATGACTCAATTCGTGCCCTCTCCACCAAAGGATTCTCAGGTTCCACAATTATGTCAAAGAAAAGATTGCCTACATTTGCAGGGGTGGGGGGATAAATGAAAATTAGTCTGATGTAAAGCCCTTGGGTCCCAGAATAGTTAAACTTCTGGGGAAAAATGGCATGGTGCATGCATCTTCCAGGCTCCTATTCTGTGCATGTGGATATGTATAATTAATTAAAAGGTTAAGAAAAGTGTGGGATAGAGAGAGGATCCCAACCTAAGCTAGATAACAACCCAGCAACCCAGCATGGGTTAAAACTCTGGGTCGCTTCTCCCTCAACATGCCTGGGTGGCTCATGCTGGCTCAGCTTGTCTGAGTGTGGAAAGCTAAGCAGGGTCAGGCCTGGTTATTACTTGGATGGGAGACCCCTCCTCTAATTTCCTGCATTGAGCAGGGGGTTGGACTCGATAGCCTTGTAGGCCCCTTCCAACTCTATAATTATGAATTATGAAAACAACCCAGAATTCTGGGTTCAGATATCATGGATAATGACCCAGGAACAGGCACTCCTGGGATATTTAGCAAAGCGGAAGGGGGTGTGCAGGCAGGAGCCAGCACGCTTGCTTGCTTCCACGAGCTCACAAGCAACCCACTGTTAACAAGCCATGGGTTGTTTAATGGTGCGAACAATTCCTTTCATCAGTACACACTGTCCCAACAATGCCTGCACAATGTGTGGCCTACAGAGCTGAATGCATCCCACCTACCATGCATTATGGCTCACCATACATAGCTGGTGGGCTGAATTTGAGTTATTAGAGCGTGTTGGAGAGCTTATACCTTTGAGGGGGTGTACCGGAAGGTACATTTTCTTTCTCTTCACCTTGTGAGAGCAGCTGGAGGTGATGGTGGTGGTGTGGAGATGAGAACACAATGGCACATGTAACTAGGTGGAGAGTAGAAATGGTGTTGGCGAATGGGGTGCATCAGTTATAAGTTATAACCTCTGCCTGATATACTTTTTAGCCTCATTGGCTGCTAATAATTATGCATATTTTAGGCTTATGAATTTGTTAATGTGTTGCTGGATCTTATTGTGATTTGTCTGAATTGTGTATCTCTCCTGACCTATTGGAAGATATTATTGTTTAATTGGTTTATTGATTGTTCTTAGATTCAGTTATAATTGGATAAATTGCTTAATAGATCGTTGTTATTCAGTCTTAACAGCCCCCAATTCATATTATGATTTATTTATTACACTGTTCTATATATCATCATTATCATCATCATCATCATCATCATCATCATCATCATCATCATCATCACCATCATCATGGTTATTTATTTCATTTCTATACCACCCAATAGCCACAGCCGCAGTATGCCTATGTTCTCCAGTTGCTGGGGAACATAGGCGGGAGGGTGCTGTTGCACTCATGTCCTGCTTGTGGGATCCCGTGGGCAGCTGGTTGGCCACTGTGTGAACAGAATGCTGGACTAGATGGACCCTTGGTCTCATCCAACAGGGCTCTTCTTATGTTCTTATGGGCGGTTCACAACAATTCACAAAAACATGGACCACATATACAATAAAGTACAATAAATTTTTCCAATATACAAAATTTAAAAACAATTTAACTGCTAAAACAATTTCAGTACAAACTAGACCAGTTAAAAGCAGCTGACATAAATGCCCCATCATGCCATTCAATACTCTTAAATGCCATTAAATGCCTGGGAGAGGATGGATGGCAGTCTTAACCTGGCGCTGAAAAGATGACAGAGTTGGCACCAGGCGGGCCTCAGTGGGGAGATCATTCCATAATTGGGGGGCCACCCCTGAGAAGGCCCTCTCCCTTGTTGCCACCCTCCTAGCTTCCCTCGGTGGTGGCACTCTGAGGAAGGCCTCAGATGTTGATCATAGTGTTCGAGTAGATTCAGGTTGGGAGAGGTGCTCCATCAAGTATTGGCTTTATAGGTTAAAACTAGCACCTTAGATTGGGCTCAGAAGCATACAGGCAGCCAATGCAAGCGGGCTAGAATTGGTGTTATACGTTCAGACCTTCTGAATATATTGAGATATTGTGAATATATTGAGATATTGTGGCTTCGTTGTTAATTTGATACTCTCTCATCTTTACTCAAAAGGAAGCATTAGTCCTCTCCATTTGACCATATTTTGTAGATAATAAATGCATGGAGGGAGGGATTGAGACCATTTTATGCATACTATTGCCTCGACTCTCTTGTGTGCATTTTATGCGCACATCTCCCTAATATACACTTTAGGTATATTAGCCAGTGTGGCGTAGTGGTTGGAGTGTTGGACTGGTACTTGGGAGATCCGGGTTCTAGTCCCCACTCGGCCATCAAGCTCACTGGGTGACTTTGGGCCAGTCACTGACTCTCAGCCTAATCTACCTCACAGGGTTGTTGTGAGGATAAAATGGAGAGGAGGAGGAGGAGGAAGATTATATAAGCTGCCTTGGGTTCGTTGCAGAAAAAAGGTGGGATATAAATATAATAAATAAAATAAATAATTTTTGTACGCATTTTTAATGGGAGAGCTCCATTGCAAAATTCAGAGAAGTACGACTTTTGAAGGGTAACTGAGTTTCTGATCATGTATTGGTTCTAAAGTGCGAAATTAGATCACATTAAAATGCCAGCTGAACTAATTTCTCCCCCATCTCTAGAAAGATTCTGTTTCTTCTTGCTATTCACTAAATTGAAGCACCTTCTTTTTTCACTGGGATATGGAGAAAGATGGTGTACGTGTTTAAACAGCAGAGATCATAACGCTTTACTGCCATTGATTTTATTTTATAAAGCTACGCCAAGATTAAAGCCACCCCTGCAATATGATTGGATTTATCGGAGCTTGTATATGTTTGCCATGACTTGTTCTCCAAGAAGCGACAGGCAAAATGCCTCCTTAAATGTTACAATACCCACCTGGGCTGTTGCAGTCATTCCCTCCAATCAGGAAATTGCTGATAGTGAATGCCACAGTTAAGACATATGATGCCACTATACTGTTGTACAGTATCAGCCTGGGAAAATACTTAAACAGAGACGTTCACCAGGTTGCCAGCTCCGTAATGAAAACAAAATAATAATAATTTGGATTAAAAGCCAGATGTCCTTCTGGTTCAAACACAGGATTCTGGGCTGCAGTGAGAGCTGAACATTATAGGCAGGCAAAACTGGATCTAGGAGGATTAAATCTGTTATAAGAAGCAATAGCAGATTAATCAAATGATGATAATGCGCTTTCCCAAGAGAGAGCCATGGGGGCAATCCAGTTAAGAGACTGCAGCATAAGAGAGAGTCTTGTCAATTTGATTTTTAACATGTAAGCTCCATGAATACAAAATAGCTTGTCTTTCAAAAGAAAAGCACTCCATCTTTTTTTAACCTTCCCTGACCCCCCCCCCCCTTATTCCTTTCGTAGGGGAGGGAACCAGGGGTTGGGAAGTGGGTGGTATACCGGTATGTATAACATTTTATTAGGTAGATGGAGACAGCTCCAAGTAACAGCTACCGGTAAATTTCATATTTTCCAAAATGGGGCAACAAGCATTGTTTGTGTGTTTGTCTATCTGTCCCAGCAGTCCCAGGGACAGTGCTGGTGCAGCCTGAAATAATCACATCACTCTGTAGAGCCTGATTTGAACGTCTGCAACCCCTCCTCCCACGCTTCATCTTAAGACGCTGACCGTGCAGACATCATGACTTCAACATCAAGTCAGCCTTATTTTATTTATTATTTATTTTGGCCCTCTCCTCTGCCCCCTGCTTTTTGTAACATCTTGCCTGATGTTATAAGAGACCTGGAGATCTTGACAGCTTGCATATTTTGATGACCTCGGGTTGGCCTAATATAGAGTTAAACTACACATTACATCAATTGCGTTGTGTGTAGCTTTTCCTTTTACTGTAGAGTAAGTGCGCACAGCCTCAGATCAGGGACACCTGGGAGGGAGAATTAAACTCTCTCTCTCTCTCTCTCTCTCTCTCTCTCTCTCTCTCTCGCATGCACGCACGCACGCACGCACACACACACTGCTTTCTGAAATCCCTGCAAAAGCCTCCATTGGCACTGGCTCCTCCATTCGCCCTGGAGGAGAATGGTCAAGTACTAAGACCCAGGGATCTGGGGGTAATCAAGACTCTCAGAGAAAGGATAGTTGAATGGGGTGGGGGGCATCCCTACATGAAGGCAGTTCAGAAAAGATTAGATCAGGCAACTGCCAGTGATCAACATGTCTCTGGCATCTCAGGACTAGCCTTTCTATTCACTATAGCAATTGGCACCCCCTACCAATGGCAGAACAATAATATTCCAGTCAGACTCAAAATCAGGAGTGAAGGCTCACAGCCAGGGTTTTCTGTGTGGGAAAGTTACCTACACTACACTAAATGAACAAGGCAATAATTCATTTTAGCCACCCATTGAACCATAAGATCTAAAAATAGAGCTACAAGAATCAACATAACAAACCCTAAACCAAGGGTGGGCAGTTGTGCCTGGAAAGAGTATTTATTTTGCCCAATGCATTTTGGAAACAATCTTTTTCCTGTGTCAGGGGCTGTCCAGATGTTTTGGCCTACAACTGCCATCAGCCCTAGCCAGCATAACCAATGGTGAGGGCTGATGGGACTTGTAGGCCAAAACATCTGGAGGGCCACAAGTTGCCCACCCCTGCCCTAAACCTACGCTCTTAATCAAAAGCAGACTGAAACAAAAGCCTCACTAAAGGAGAAGGCTAAATGTATCTCCTGAAGGAGGGAGTTCCATAATTTTGGGCGCAGGCCACCAAAGCCGGCACCACTATCTCTTGTGTCCACCAGTGTAATCATCCCTCCTGGCACTCAAGTAGGGCCTCTGTAGCTAGGGTGGCCATGTGTCCTCTTTTACAGAGGACTGTCCTCTGTTTGAAGGGCTGTCCAGTCCAAGTCCAGTTTAAAGATCAAGAACCTTCAGAAGGAAGAGAGGGCCTTGAAGTTGCCCATCGGCAGCACCTGGACAGCAGACTAAACAGGCAGGAACACAGGTCACCTGGTTACAGTCTTCCACACTATGCTGAGATAGTCTGTATTTCTATTTAAATTATCATAATTTCTAAATTTGCCTCTATACATATAGATTACCATGTGCAAATTGTATGTAAACTGATGTCCTCTTTTTTGGTGCCACATGTCCTTTTTTTTGGCAATTCACAAGTGGCCGCCCTATCCATAGCTGATCTTCAGGAAGGTTCATGTGTGAACCTAGGCAATCCTTCAAGCAACTTGGTCCCAAACCGCTTAAGGCAGGGGTGGGCAACACACAACCCGTGGACTACCTGCAGTCCTCAAAGGCAACTTATGAAGCTGGCTATAGGTACCCTGCCCCCCAATTCCCCCCCCCCGCTGCTGCCACCTCCACCACATAGAGCATGCTCAAAGTCATCTCCAATTCTGCTGGGAAACTGGGTCGTACAGGGATGTCTCTTGCTGCGTGCTCTGTTTCCCAACGGAACTGAAGGTGCTGGGAAAGAGTGCATGCCAGGGCATCCCTGTACAGCTTTCCCCCAGTAGGATCGCTGGAAGGAGGAGGAGCTTAAAGCCTCTCTCCCCTACCCAGAGATTCTGAGCAGAAGCATTGGGATGGCGGGGGAGGCTTTGCCCTCACACCCATCATAGTGATCCAACTCCACATCGCTGGGATGGGGATGAGGTTAAAGCCTCCCCCACCCCAGTGATCATTAGCAGGAGTGCTGGGATGGGGGAGAGGATTCAACCTCTTCCCCATCCCAGCAACCTGGGTCAAGATTGCTGGGAGGAGGGCAAGGTTAAAGCCCCTCCCTCCTCGCAGTGATCTGGATCAGGACATATGGGGGGAGGGCATCCCACTGGGATTTGTACTTGACACCAGGGATGGGGACTCGGACTCCAGGACTCGACTCGTGAGTCGGACTGAGTCCCCCCTCTGACTCGAGTCAGACTCGTCCCAATATTTTTAATGGGACTCGAGACTCGACTCGGGACTCGAGACCAAGGACTCGTGTTCCAAAATCATGTTCCTCAAATGCAACATGGATAGGTTTTAGGAAGTACAGCAAGTCTATTTTTTAAAATCATTTTCCTAAAATGCAACCTTTCAGACATTTTGGGTTTGGCTGCCTCTGCCTGCCTGTTTGGGGTTTCCAGCCGCCTCTGCCTGCCTGGTCTCTTCTTAACCAGTTCCACAGTTTGAATTGTCCCAGACAAAGGCCTCTGCCTGCCTGTTTTGGGGTTCCATGCCTCCTCTGCCTGCCTGGTTATTTTGGGTTTGTCTGCTTGGTCTGTTCTTGCCAAAATCAGTTGCAGAGTTTTGAAATAAAAAGGCACACTTGTGCCTAGAATTTATTTAAGCCACACATCTGAAATAGCCTTATTTTGTTGGGAAAAAACCCCATTGATTTTAATAGGGACTCGTGGAGTCAGCTTTGGAAGTGACTCGTGACTCGTGAGTCACCATTTTGGACCAAGGACTCGGACTCGGACTCGAGACTCGGGTCCAAAGACTCGTGACTCGACTCGTGACTCGAAACCAAGGACTCTTCAACATCCCTGCTTGACACTGTTCTTTTCTCAGCGAACTGTGCCACAATGTATTTGTATTCGATGCCGGAATACCTTTTGTTTATAAAATGTTGAATAATTGATTATTCACTCCATCAAAATAATGTTAGTCTTTCATTTGCATTTGCAAGGGAAAGAACTGAAGACTGAATTAAGATGTTCTCTGCTCAGGAAGCCTCATTAAACACAGCTAATGATGTGTTTAGAACTTCCTGCATTGTTAAGATACAATACTTGTAGCCTAGGTGTCTTTGTATTTATTTATGTATTTACTTTTAGATTGATATCTATTAATAATACATTTATTACTTAATAATATATATCCTGTGCTTTAATAAAAAGTGTTTTGGGTGTCTTACAAAACTCCAAATCAAAGTAACATCATACAATACCAACATAAAATAGAGAGGAGGAGGATTATGTAAGCCGCCTTGGGTTCCTTGCAGGAAAAAAGGCGGGGTATAAATATAATAAATAAATAAATATAACAAGACAAATGAAACAGCAGAAAAGTCAATCCTAGTTCTCCTAACTTTTGATGTTACACTCCTCCACTTGAATTTTAGAAATGTACGTGCATATGCTTTTTACACACATGTTTTGCATGCTAAAACAGGGTGTGAGAGAGTTTGCAAAGGCACCATGCAGCTTGTACTCCCAAAGGAGTGCCTCTGCAGGCAAGTAGACCATTGAAATTAATGGGCCTTATGTTGATCACTAACTTGTCCCACTGATATGAATGGGTCTGCTTGAAGTATGACTAAGTCTAGGTTCGTTCAACCCACCTCACTTGAACTAATGGATGCAGAGCAATGGGTGAAGAATCTCTGGAAAATGTGTCTTGAAGTCTAGGGGCTGATTCACACTTGCACGTACATCACTCGATGACTGCAGTATTGAGTGAGGATGTGCATGTGTGAATGCAGCATCACAGACAGAACTTTTAATTTTACTTTACATCATCTCAAACACAGTGCTTCTCAGTGGTGTCAGTCCCACATTCAGCTGCTAGTCATCACCAAGTGTACAGTCAATAAGTATAAAGAAATCAAGTGATGTACATGCATGTGTGAACCAGCCCTTGAGCGCTGGCAGCTGGTGTAAAGTGACCCCACTGAAAAGCATTGGATTGAGATGATGTAATCAAGTGATGAACAGAATGTAATGGGTTGGATTCAGATTTAGTCATACGTAGCATAGACCTATTGAATTCCATGAGACAAGTTAGTCATGATGACTAACCTAAGTCCCATTGATTTCAGTATGACTAAGTCTAGATCAGGGCTCTCCAACCTTGAGTCCCCAGATGTTGCTGGATTATAGCTCCCAGAACCCCTTGCCATTAGCCATGCTGGCTGGGTATGCTGGGAGCTGTAGGCCAGCAACATCTGGGGACCCAAGGTTGGAGAGCCCTGGTCTAGATCAAGCCCTACATGCACAAATGATCCAGGCCTTTGGGAAGATTATCTTGCATGGTGTTGAAACTTTTATCCCAAAGTTGTGATTTTTGAAGAGTTTACCTGAGTTCCAAAAGACAAAGACTCATGAGTATCAAAAGCAGTAAGATCTTCAAACCACTGAATTATCTTTCCAAGCTTAAAGTATGACTCCCTTTGCAGCTGTAAGGGCTGTCAAAGTCCATTTTTGCTGTCCATTTGTTAACCCCCACATCACAGGAATATAGTTTAAAAGTGCATGAACATCCGCAATTATCACAAATTTTTAAAGAACAAAATGTATGCAGGCAATGACTTCCAACCAGAAAAAAGCCACCACAGGGCATGCCCACATCATATGTCTCAACGAGGCATTGTATGCATAGGATATATGTGCATTTGAAGTATCCTACAGTCGTCAGTTTCTTCTGGCTGCTTCTTTAGATATATGGACTGATTATATTAATGTATATATTTGAAATAGAAGTGCTGAATCTTTGTTTCTTTTTCTTTTTGTTAATGGTGTTGTGAACAGTTATTGTGAATGGATATGCTCCCTCCCCATGTTCTTTTTTTTCCTTTCCCCCTTTCTTCCTTTTTTGTTTCTGTTATAATTGCAAATAAAAACAGAACGGGGGGGGGGGGAGAGACAAATCAATATGACATCTCATTCTGAGTTCTCCTTTTCAGCTCCCTGCTTTAGTTTCCACATTCTCTCTCAAGCATATGAAATCTAAATCTAAACAGAAATATACTGTTTTATTTTAACACTTCATTTGGTTCCTTTCCCCTGCCCTGCACAGTTCTGGTATTTTAAAGAATTGAATCTGTTTTAAATTATGTTAGAACTTAAGCATTGTCTTTAGATTAGTACTGATCGAATTTATCTTCCATTACAGCTGTATCAAGTCCTATGGGTTGTTTTTTCTGGTATTGTAACACAAAGTGATTTTTGAAACAGTAGTTTAAAAAAAAATATATGCCCAGTTTGTTTTTGTGTCTTTTTTGTTTTTTAAAGAATGAATTGCTATGCATTATTAGCCTTCTTTCTGATTTATGGGCCATAGTATTCTTCCAGAAACTGCTCTAGTGTAATAGATTTGGGATTACTCCAAGGGTATGAGAATTTGAGGATTGCCGCCTGTGATATTTCATTTTATTGATTGTGTCCCAGTGTGATGCCACTAATGCCACAACCTCCTTCAAAATCCTGGTTGCCTTTAGAAATTACTTCCACTAATCACATGTGGGAGGCTGCTAGTACAGTACTGTCTTATTTTCCAAACATAGGATTCCTAAAGGCCAGACTATGCTGATTCAGTAACTTTGGCTAAACCACAGTAATTTTAACTCAGTGGTGCAACAACCTTATGGACACATACTTGGAAATAAGTGGGCATTGTTTGCAAAGTAAACATGCACACAATAGGATGTCTGTTCTGTTGCAAAGCCTTCATCCCTGAAATAGTGTGCTGTCCAATTAAAAATCCCTTTAGCCGTAAATGGTATTTTGCAGCCACCTGTCACTTCTTCTGATGTAGCCAGCTGAGAAATAATTTATATACTTTTGACTTATCCAGTCCTATCCTTAAAGCTTGGGATAGGTTACATGAATTTATCAAGAGTTTAACCACAGTACCAAGATTGATAGATTCACTCCCAACTGATTAGGATACGGTTCGCTTGAAAAATACTGGCTCCATGCTTTTGAGGCCCCTTGGGCAAGACACCCTCAATGGCCCCAACCCTCGGTGAGTCTCCCTTCTTACCCCCATTTTCATCATCTGCTATTTATTTATTTATTTATTTGTTATATTTATGAATCGCCCACCTGGCCAGACATCCGGCCACTCTGAGCGATGTACAATCCAATAAAATACAAGGTGGGGGGGAGAAACACACACACAGTATAAAACACAATTAAAAACAGTACAAAACTATTGCTCCTTATCCTCTTTCTCATCATTAGAACCACTTGCTTGCTTGATTGTTTAGAGCAGCTTGAGCTGAGATAAAGCAGGCCACTCACAAGCCAAATACACAGTCACTTCTAGGACCAGCTTTGTCATATCTTATGGAGAACCTGGATAGAGACAAGCACAGGATGGCTGGATATCTATGGTCTGTGCACATCTGTCCTTTGAATGTTACAAAGCAGGCACATCTAATGGCTGATGTTGGGGGAAATGGGATGGAACCCTGCAGGAGCCTGCAGTACAAGTGCCGCGAGGCCAAACAGTAATCCCCCCCCCCACTACATTCTGGAAGCAGTCCTGGAAGTAGAAGCAGAACCATCATATCATCATGCCCCATGGTCAATGGTACTGAAGGTCATAGATCATAGAGTTGGAAGGAGCCTACAAGACTATCGAGTCCAACCCCCTGCTCAATGCAGGAAACTAGAGGAGGGGTCTCCCATCCAAGTAATAACCAAGCCTGACCCTGCTTAGCTTTCCACACTCAGACAAGCTGAGCCCATTCATCCTGATGGCTGAGGCAGCTTTTCTGCCACTACCCAGGCCTGAACCCAGATTGAAAAGGTCCAGATAATGAGTCCTATCCAAGAGATCCTTGGATTCTCAATCTGCTTTCAGTTGAAGACAGTGGGCCAGTTCGCACAACATGCTGTGGCTCACTGTGGGTGCCATTTTGCATATTCAACCCCCGATTGGTGGTTGTCATGTCATGTGAACTCTGCCACTGTGGGTTATGTGAGAGTTAAACAACCCTCGCATAACCCTACAACAGACCATGGGTTATGCAAGGGGGGCAGGCAGCATCTCGAGGTGGCAAGGTATGTTGGGCCGGGCCTGTCCATTGCTTTGTATCCACTGTTTTAAGCAGCCATAGCGAATTCTAAAATGAACTGAACACATCTGGTGGTATCAATCAGCTATAGGTTTTGGAATTTCCTTTGATTGCGTTTTCTAGATCCTGCACAGCCCAACTAGTGACCCACCAAATGGAGGGCAGTCTACCAGCTATGCATGGTGGCCCAACAGGGTTGATTATCTCTCGCTGTGAAAGCAAGGGTGTGTGTGTGTGTGTGTGTGTGTGTGTGTGTGTGTGTGTCAAGCATCTGGCAGATGGGAGTCGTGGGCCAAAGCTTTTGGAGGGCCACAGGTTGCCCACCCATGCTCTGCATGGCCAGTGCTCTGTGTTCAGCTTCGTGGTGAGTCACAAGCCATGCAGGCCTGCTGTGTGCACTACATTCCATGTCTCTTTGAGACATCACTTTGTGACAGCTGATATACCTCTGATGCATTTTCAGTTTAGCTGCAATCTCTCAATAGCGTAGGTGGCACTGAGTGATTTTAGCATAAAAAGAAAAGTGTGGCGGGGGAGCACATTACAGTTCTGTGTCTATAGAGAGAGCATTAAATGTTTCCATTAGTTGCCATAGGGATGGGCAGGAGTTCAGTTTAAATGACAGCTTCTTGACGCTTTAGGATATGTTTAAAATAAGGCGTAGTGGCATTTATTATTGTTGTTGTTGTTGTTGTTGTTGCTTTTGAAGACATTTTAAATGAAGGAAGGGGTAACCAGTGAAGGAATGCTCCTCTTGTGAAGAACAAATGGACCCCTCAGTCTCCATCCCTTAGAGCAGGGCTCTCCAACCTTGGGTCCCCAGATGTTGCTGGCCTACAGCTCCCAGCATTCCCAGCCAGCATGGCTAATGGCAAGGGATTCTGCGAGCTGTAGTCCAGCAACATCTGGGGACCCAAGGTTGGAGAGCCCTGCCTTAGAGAAACAAAATCTAAGGACATAAACTGCATTGGCCCACATTCAGGGGCGTAGACTTCTCAATTTCCCCGGGGGGGGGCATGGTGCTAAACAGCTGGTCGCCTGGAGGGGGCTTTGTCAATTCTGGGAAATCCTGGGGGGGCATTGCCCCCCCAGGAAATCCCAGGGGGGGCTTGAGCCCTGCCCCCCATAGTTTACGCCCCTGCCTAAATTCATCCCCTTGTTACTGTTGCCTCTCCCCATTAGTGTGTGTGTGTGTGCGTGTGTGTGTGTGTGAAGGAATGGGCCATAACTCAGTGGCAAAGCAAAGTGTTGGCTCCAGGTTTTTGAGGTTCCTCAGTGAGTCTACCTTCTCCCCACTGTTGTCACCAGCTGCTATTGCTCTTCCTCATTGCTACCACTTGCTTGCTTGGCAGGCAGGCAGAGAGCCAATGAACAGGTAGGCAGTGACATCTACTGCTCCTCCTTCTCACCACCACCATTGTCTGGGCCAGAGCAAGAGGTAAGCAAACAAGCAGGTTGCAGTGGTGAGGAGCAGGAGGAGGAGTAACTCCCGGGGACTCTTGTCAATGGGCCCATGCTGGAGTGCAGGCCCTCAGCAGGCGCCTGACCATGCCTACTCTTGACGCTGGCCCTGGTAGAGCACTTGCTTTGCATTCAAATGGTTCCAGGTTCAATCCCTGGCATCTCCAGGTAAGACTGGGAAAGGAACCCATCTGAAACCCTCAAGAGCTCCTGCCAGTCAGTGTAGACAAGACTGGGCTAGATGGAACGGGGGGGGGGGGGACATATGGTCCAGCGTGTGCATTGTGTGCTGCAGGTCCCAGGTTCATTCTCCAGGTAGGGCTGTAAAAGGCCCAATCTGAAATTCTGGAGAACCACTACCAGACCAGTAGACTTTTAAAAATTTTCAGACCTTTAGCTTGAATGCACCGATTCAGACCTTTAGCTTGAATCTGAAATTGTTTCCCCTACATTTGTATATTGGTAGCATTGCTGTTTGAGACCTAACTTTGGTCAGGCTGCAACCTGTTAGTGGGTCCTTACCCACAACTTGAAGGCCACTGGTGCAGACAAGTCTAAACTAGATGGACCAATGTTTTGACTAGTATAAGGCTACGTGACCCTTGCCTCTGCCTTTTTCCTCCTTTTCCCCTCTGTTGTTTCCCACCTATACAATGGGCCAATTTGTATGGCATGACAGCCCACTGTGGGTTGTTTAACCCTCAGTGAGGCTGTGGTGTGTGCCAACTGCCATTTTGCATATTCAGCCACAGATCAGGGGTTGTCGTGTTGTGTGTGAACCCAGCCACCATGGGTTATGTGAGGGTTAAACAATCTTTGCATAACCCATGGTCTGCTTTAGGGTCAGGGGTTGAATATGCAAAATGGTGCCCACATGTACTGTGGCTTGTTGTAAGTTAAATAAATCGTAAGTTGTGCAAACCAGGTCAGTATCTAAATTTATATTCTAAACTCTTTGGGACTGGGACCTGTCTTTTTTCTGCTTCTGTTACACTGAATTGTCATAGACACTGATGGTGCTCTACAAACAAATAATATAAAGACAGGCATCACCTTTGTCTTTCTATAGGGATTATCATTATTATCCTTTCCCATCCCTTTCCATAGGAATTATTATCCTTTCTTTATGGGCAGTTCCAAAGCTTGTAGTCTGACTTGATTCCTTGGAGTGCTGCACAGCTGCGGTGCCCCTAAGATCCATTTCATGCATTATAACTTCCTACAGTGCTGTCTCCCCAGCACATTTACAGGCAGCAACCTAAATCTAATGCACATCCAGAAGGATCTCTTTGTAGGATAGATTCTTTCTTTTCAGATTCTAAAAAAAAAGTTGCCACTTGATGCAGAAACAGAACAAAATGAACTTGAGGTTAGAAAAATGAGAAATGGGGTGAAACCGAAATTGACGCCTTCATCCATCTATATCTACAACTATCTGTCAATTCCTTATGATGGAATCTGCTTTACTTCAGTTTATTGACCAGCGTATGGTACCCCTACTTTCAGTGTGTAAGTGTGTTTGCTTATTATTGTTTGTTTCATATTATATTACCCTGTGGGAATACAGTTTTAGTCCTGCTGAACTCGAGTGAGTGAGTGAGTGAGTGAGTGAGAGTCGAGAGAGAGTGAGTGAGAGAGAGAGAGAGTAATCACTGTCTACTTTATTCAGGTGATGACGTAAGCTCTGGCAGGACTTCTTTCAGTCTGAGGGCCAGATTGTATTTTGGAGAAGCTCTCGGGGGCTCCATTCCAATGGTGGGTGGGGCTGAATGCAAATGGGGCAGGGCCAAAAGTGAAAGAGGCGGGGCCAGGTATACCAGCCTATCATAGCCTAAAACTCTTACTGCCAGTAACAAAGTCTTTGTAGAGTCATTTCAACCTTTTGGAATGGGGGGGAAATGGGACAAAAGTCAGGAAGCCCCCAAACAGTTGGTGGTTGGGGGAAAGGGAGGGGGCAGGGGAAGGGGTCATAGCTTCCTGGGGGACTCCAGTGGGCTGGGTTAGAACCCACGGAGGGGCAGATTTGGCCCCGAGCTTCTGGTTCTGCACTATGGCTTATTTTTTATTTTATTTTTATTTTGCTGCAAAAGACTAAACATTGTGACTCTTCCAGATACTATTTCAGGGGTGAGGAACCTGTGACACTGCAGATGTTGTTGGACTCCAACTCCCAGCAGCTCAAGCTAGTATGGCCAATGGACAGGGATAATGGGACCTATAGTCCAATAATATCTGGAGGGCCACAGGTTCCCCAGCCATGCGCTGTTCAGTTTCCACCGGCGCCATCCCGACCAACACGCACAAACACATGCTTGTCACGACGGCTCTTGAAAACCAGACTTTTTAGCGAGCAACATGAACTAGTTCGCTGCAGTCATCCTGATGAACACGTGTGTCACGGGCATTGCGCTCGCCCCAAAGACAGAACACGTGGGTGTGGCAATTTCTTCAAGATGCAGCTTATGATTTATTTCCAATCCTCTTAGCAGCAGAAATGTTGAATTAACGTCAAGAAAGCTGTGTAGTCTCGCCATCCGTTCCCCTCCGGCCCAGCAATTCGTAACAGGAGCTCAAGAAATAAATGACATCCCAGCAGTCAGCACACAATCCAGACCTAGGGCTAGTATTGGATGCTGAGGCTGTTGTTCATGTCAGCCACAAGGGAGGAAAGGAAGCTGACTGGGCCATGTGCCGGAGCCTTGCCCTTTGACGACTGGCATTTTGGCTGTTGAGCATCTGACAAAGGGCCACTCAATGGTTCTGTTATTTAGGGTCCAATCCTATGCATGTTTAGACAGAAATAAGTGCTACAACTCCCAGCATGCCCCAGCCAGTATAGCTGGCTGGGGCATGCTGGAAGTTGTAGGACTTATTTCTGTCTGAACATGCATAGGATTGCATTTGCACCCTTAGACATTTAGGGTGCAATCCTATTGATTGTGCCATCGATGCTCATAAGTCTCCGAACTTGGAGGCTTACCAGTGCAGAGTGGGGGAAGCGGCAGAGGTGATCTCTGCCTCCCTACTCCTCCCACTCTGCAATTTAGCTAGATGGCCGATTTCGGCCGTCCGGCTGAGGCACTTTGGAGGGAGAGGGAAGGAGGCTGGAGTGCCGTCAGGATAGCTTGTATCCTGGGGCCCCCAGTCTTCTCCCCTTCCCACCCCCTTTACCTCCTCTCCGAGGTCGATTTTCCAACCTCAAAGAAGCAGCCGGTGTGGTTCTCTCCACTCCAGTTGCAAGCAGGGGAGGGGGATCAGAGTGTGGATCCCCAGCTCCAAGGTCAGAGCTCCATTTCTGACCTTGGATCTGGGAATCTGAAGTATCCTATGGCCCCTTAGACACTGTCCTTGGGGCCATAGGATTACTCCATGGCAATTTGATATTGAATACCATACAATGTGGAAATGAGAGAAATAAAAGAGGATTGGATCTTGGACCATAATTCTTGTTTCCCCATTAATTTTAAAAAGACTTGTTTTCACAGGAAGAAAACTAGGAGGGGAAAAAGAAACGTCCAACACGATCAGATTTCAAAATCTTCAGATCAGCAGGAGACTCTCCATTCTCTGGAATGGGATCACACCCTTCATTTAAAAAAAAATAATTAAAAACAGAGATAAAAATTAATTATAAATGGCAAAGTGCTGCAAGACATCAAATGCTAACTAATCTATTGTCACTTCTGCTTTTGCAGCCTGCTTCAAATGCATCAAAACTGATGGAGATAGAAGGTGGTACATTTAGACATTGAGATGTTCAACAGGATTCCTGCCTCCCCCACTCCCGACCCCATTTCTAGTTACTAGACCTAAAGTTTCCAGCTGATTTATTTAATAAATGTGCCAAAAGGTAAAGCACTGTTTATCCTCAGTGGGTGTCATATTACTGACCATCTGTGTTTAAAATGCTCTCTGACAAACCTATGTATTTATTTATTACATTTCTACACCGCCCAAAAGCTGAAGTTCTCTGGGCAGTTCACAACAATTAAAATATAAAATACACTGTAAAAGTTTAAAACTACAGTATAAAATAGAAGTAAAAGCTAAATTAAAATCTAACAGCAGTACAAAGATTTAAAATACAGTAAAGGATTTAAAAACAACAGAGACTGAAAGACTCAGATTCCTGGGAAAATAAGAAGGTCTTCACCTGGTGCCTGAAAGAGCACAATGTAGGCGCCAGGCAAGCCTCATTGGGGAGCTCATTCCATAAGTGGGGTGCCACAGCAGAAAAGGCCCTCTTCTTAGTACCCACCTCACTTCCTTTGGCAGGGGTTCCCAGGGAACTTGTCTTCAGAACTCAGCATTTACCTTATTACTAACCTACCTTATAGCCACCTCCAGGATCAGAAGTAGCCTTCCTCTGAATACAATTTGCAGGGGAACAGTAACAGGAGAGGTCTATTGCCCACATGTCCTGCTTGTGGGGAAACAGGATGCTATACTAGATAGGACTTTGGCCCAGCCGGGATGGGCGAACGAGCAATGTTTGAGATTGCCAGAATTCTCTGAAGATCGTCTCGCTACTCATCTCATACCTGATTCCCATTCGTGTTTGTGATTGCTGCTCGCTCTGCGCAAGCGCAAATGGGAAAATTGCACAAATCGAGCAGCGATTGAAGGTGAAACTTGTGCAACTTTTCTCCATAGACTAAAGTGGGGCTGATTCAGTCTACAGGGAAATTTGCACAAAATAGGAAATTTGCACAAAACTAAACTGGGAAATTTGCGCCAATTGAATGTGGGCACATTTTTGGCAGACACGCTCTTGTGCTTGCATTCAGGACTTCAAATGGGGCATGCTCGTAAGGAGCTTACATTATGTCCACTGTTTCTCTCCCCAATGAGAAAGACAATGTTCAATGAAGTTGTGTAAGCCTATTCCAGAGTTACTCTGCCACTCAGAGGTCATTTGCCAGAGACAGAAGTATAGCAGGCAAAAAGTGCTACTCTATTGATCAGGTGACAGCAGAAGGCCAAGCTCCTAATATTTATATCAGGCCTGGCCAACACAGTGGTTCAATACTGTCTGCCAGTCACAGGGTCTGATGCTGCACACATCTCTCCTGTGATGTACAGGTAAAGTCTCAGGGCCGGTTCACACAACCCAGGCTGCCGGCGGGGGAGGAACCACGGGGCCGTCCGCAGGGTCCGGAGGGGCGCCGCACACGACCGGCGCCCCGCGCGTGTGGGCAGACCCTGTAGTCCCCGCACTGCAGTGCGGGCCTCCCGGCGCTAGGGGGTGGGGCCCCGGGATGCCCAGAGGGGCCGTTTGCCCCTACAGGCTGGAGCGGCGGCGGCTCCGGCCGCTCTGGGCTGCCGTCTCTGTGGGGACCCCGCGGGACGGCCACCTGCTGCTCGGACAGCACGGTGACAACACGCGGTAGGGGCTTACCCCTCTACCAACCATGGTCACTTTCCGTGCGTCCCACCCGCGGCTGTCCCGCGGGGGCACCCCCGGTCCGCGTGCACACGACACGGGAACCGCGGGGGACTTGCGGTTCCCGTGTCGTGCAAACAAGCCCTCAGTCTTCTGCACCACTGTGATATTTGCTCTATTTCTATTTTTTTTTAATTCATTTTTTTATTGTAAGTTTCAACAAAACAAAACCATAAAAAAGAAGAAGAAAGGAGAAAAATATAGAACCACATAGATTTGAATATATCAGTTATACCTAAGCATCAACAAAGGCAGACCAAATATCCATGCATGTATCCATTCGAGACTGGTGTCTATATTGCCATCTGTTCAAATGTAGAAAGCATCGTTAGGTCCATCCATTGCATTGTAGGAGATGAGTTGAGCACTTAACTTTCCAGTGTTGTAATATTAGTCTTTTAGCTGTCAAAAGGGCATGGAAAATTCACATGCGTTGTCCTTGTGATAAATTCCATACAGCAGGTATATAATTTAAAAGAACGTGTGCATCGGTAAATATTAAAGAGTGTTCCAATACAAAGTTTATCTGTATTATAACCACTGCCCAAAAAGAGGCAACAACTGGACATTGCAAAACATATTATCAGTGGAATTTATCGTTTAAATAGAAATCAAGTATAAAATTTCTATTTATATTTGCATCTCAGATATAAATTAGCATATTACATTTTATGCAGATTGATGCCCTGTTTTATCCTCTTTTTGGTGATTTAAAAGTGGCTCTCCTAGACCGAAGAGGGCTCTGGGGCTGAGCACGTATGCTGCAGGGTGCCTCCTATCATTCTTTATTCAACCTATCACCTAGATATGTCTGTATGTTTTTAATGTATACTTTTTGAAATGTCTCGCATGTGAGGGTATCAAACAGATGCAGAACAAAGCTCTTGCCTGTTAGCCCTTTAAGCACAAGATTAATAATTACAGCAGTCTATAGGCTATTTTTGACAGCGAAGTGGCTTAAAACTTTGATTTTCCCCTCTTTTCTTTTGAACATATCCCTGAGGAAACAATTCCCTGTAATAATCACTGTCTCTACACATTTCTTCAGCTGCTCATTCGGTTCTCTCTCCTCCTTTCTTTTGGGCCAGGGCTGGCCCACCCATGAAGCAGAGTGAGGCGCTCACATGAGGCGGCGGAGCTAGAAGAGCGGCAACTTGCACCCCTCCCGGCCAGCCCCAGCCTGAGCCCCAACCCGGAGAGCCCACCGCCACCTCCAGCGGGTGCTCTAGAGAGCCCCGCCAGCCGCTTTCCCATCGTGGCCATTGCTGCAGTGAGAAAGTGGCCGGCAGGGCTGTTCAGCATGGTCACAAGCCCTTTACTGCTGCAGGTCTACTACAGGACTCTCGTGAGATCGTGGCACGTGGCTGACTGACACCTCGCGATATTTCAGCCATGTGCCAAGCTCTCACAAGAGCCCAGAGCCTCTGAGATCTCACCCCTCCCTGCTGCCTCGCCACCCTCCCTCCCATCAACAGCCCCAGCCCGGAGAGCCCACTGCATTTCCTGTGCTGCCATGCGGGGGCTCTCCGGGCTGGGGCTAGTGGTGGCAGAGAGGGAGGTTTGCACTGCGGTGGCAGCAGGGCGGGTGGGTTGCCTGGCAGTGGCAGGGAGGGAGGGAGCATTGCCTGGCGCTGGCAGCGAGAAGGGGAGGGAGGGTTGCCACCATGGTGGCAGGGGGGGGAGGGAGGGCTGCATGGTGGCTTCAGGCGGCAAGAGAGCTTGCACTGTGATTGTTTTGGGCTAATATTAGTGTTTGTCAGCAGCAAGATTCTTTTCCTTTTCTTTCCAGGCTCTGAGTCATTATAGCAACAGTTACATTCACAATGAAGAATTCAACACTAGAGAGAGAGAGAGGTGGGAATAACCTGTTGCCAACATGTAAGTACATGCTTTAAAGTCACAGAGCCACTCTCTCATAAATGCCAGGAGACCAATTATGGCCCTTTTTAAAGCCGAGCAGCAGATTATTAAATTTAACATTTGGGAGCTTGGATCTTTGTGTGTGTATACACATTTTAATCGGAGAATTTCTGCTATGGAGACTTTTGCATGATGTGCAAGAAAATGAAATGAGTTAGATGGACTCAGTTTGAAAATTAGTGGGAGGAGTGGAGATTTAGGATCAGCAAATGTTCCTCATTATACAGAACATCCCTTTATTTAGCCATGATGTCCCCTACTTCCAAAATCTCCCTCTTCATAAAACAGAATAGGTATTTCTTATTTCAGGGCTTGATTGCACAGAAATCCATAGAATACTTGCCAGTTCTCTGTAGCGTTTAACAGCTAAGTGGCAGACAGCTACAACATAAGCATCTCCATGTTTGGCTGATGCAGATGACTGAGAATTTTGTTTTGGTTCATTTTTTATACGAATTTACCAAAATTCACAAGTTTTTTTCAGATTCAGAATGGAAAGAACTTGATATTTTAAAAATGTGAAGCAGTCAGTTCAGACCTCTAGCAAGAGTGGTCTGTCCCTCCCCAGGAAGCCTGCTGGGTGGGGCCAAAGAGGGAGGGTGAGCAGGAGAGAGGGAGAAATGGGATGGCAGAGAGAGAGAGAGAGAGAGAGAGAGAGAATAAAGGGGTGGCAGGAAGAAAGAGAGAAAAGTTGGCAGAAAGAGAGAGAGAATAAAGGGGTGGCAGGAAGAAAGAGAGAAAAGTTGGCAGAAAGAGAGAGAGAGAAAGGGGTGGTCTTGCCCTCCGCCAGTATGCAACCCCCAACAGATTGCCCCCAACAGACCATGCTGCCCATGGCCGAGCAAAGGTTCCCTACTCCTGCTCTAACCACTGCACTATGTTAGCTCTCCCAGTTTCTCCTCCCTTGCTCTGGCAAACCTGGGCCTCTTTGGTCACTTTTTGGTGGTAAGAGCTTGTGAAAAATAAAAAGGTAGGTGAAAAAAAAAAGGTAGGTTTGTGGGGGGGGGGGAAGGTAGGTGTTATGTCATGGACTGTGTTTCTAATAGTGGTTTATCCTTCAAGTAAAGGCTTATATCCCCCTGCATGATTTCTACCACGGGTTGATGCTGTCATTCTATGATAGGCAAACTCATCACTACCATGGTATTGAGCATCTCTTTGGTTCACAGTGGAACTGAATCACATGACACCAGCTGGTTTGAAACTGGTGAATAATACAATATCAAATTAGAATCCTGGTGTAGTTCTTTCCTTGATGAACATGTGTGCAAATGTACATGCCTTTCCAACAAAGTGGAAGTATTTGTCCAATGGGACACGTGTATCTCTGTTAAAGGAAGGTCACTTATTTGCAGCTCTTATGTCTTTCACTGTTTCATTCACGTCTGTGAATCTCTCAAAGCCACAATGAAGTCAAAGTGAAGGACTCTTTAAAACATTAATTTCAATGAAAGAGAGTGAAGCACATGATTCATTCTCCATTAAAATCCACATGGCTTCACTTGGAAACACTTCACTTTGGCTGGATCATGACCCAAGTGTGGGTGGGAGAGATTCTGTTGCTTGGGTCCAAAAAACCTGCACACATCCATGTGGGCTTTGGGATTGCATTTCTTGAACTCCCCCCCCCCCCGACACCCCTATGCCACATAGTAAATCACTTCTGAATTTGAGGAAATTTTCAAAAGCAGCTTATAATAGACATGTAGGTCTATTATTTCAAAGGACAAAAGTACAAAAGACCAAAACCAAAACACCATTGTGTTTGACCAGCATTATGGACACATCTATTGTGATGTAATATTTTGTGGAATGTTCACTAACATTCTAACTGCATGGGGTGGGGAGAGGGAGAAACCTAACTGTGGGCAGAACTGCAGCCAAACAGAGCAGCATCCACAAGGAAAGTGACAAATCAGTTTGACTAGGGCATCAATTAGGAATAGGATCCAGAAACAAGAAAGACAGTACAGTAATACCTTGGATTGCAAGTAACTTGGTTTGAGAGCGTTTTGCAAGACAAGCAAATTTTTAAATATTTATTAATATTTTTTGACTTGATATACAAGCGACGTCTTGCAATACAAGTACTGTAGTACGACTTAAATTAAAAATCTCTGTACAATTTTTTGGGGGGAAATTTCGTTTTGATATAAGAGTGTTTTGGATTACAAGCACGTTTCCGGAACGAATTATGCTCTCAATCCAAGGCATGACTGTAATTGACAGGGGAAAGAATACAAAGGAAAAGAGTTTGGGCGGTGCCTGGGAAACTGAATGGTCCAAGAGCCAACTAGATAAGATAGCCCAGAGGCTGAAGAAAAGCAAAAATAGCAGAGTAGGCAGTAGACTGAGAAGCAGAAATTTGATGTAATGTTGGTTGTGGGAGAAAGAGGCCTGAGAGAAAGTGAAATGGAGTAAGTAGGGAATTGCAGGAAGAAAGGGCTGAGGAAGAAAGACACTCACAGGACCTAAGAACAAGAGAGGCCAGCTGCTTTCCGCAGGAGAAAAGCGAGGGAACTTTGGGTGCTGAGGTCTGGTAGCTAGGAGGCTAGAGAAGCCATGGGGGTTAGGATGAGTTCTGAGACTGACTAGGACTGTTGGAGAAATCCACAATGGACTCAAATGAGTTCGGATTTCTAAGAACCCGACTCATGGATTCCACAGCAGACTGGCTTTTCCTGAGTCACATGGATTCCGTGGACTTATGGACTGTGTTTTATTTTTAAAAATTATGTAACTTTACACAAATGTAGTCATAGAAAAATGCATAAAATAAAAAAACATCAACCAAAAATGCAAAAACCCCCCATAGGCTAAAGTGTGAAAATACGCATTGGGGGGGATTTACATATTTTGGGAGGATTTGCGCATTTTCAGGAATGCAAATTTGCACAACTCTGAATTTACACAAATGTGCAGCACGAATGCATTTTCACAAAATCCGGTTCCATCAATGAGTGGACAATGGAACGAAAGGCACCTAACAATCCGTAAAACATAGGCAGAAACAATGTTACAGCGTCTGTACATCCCTTGTTCTGACGTCTACATATTGAGTTGAATTCACCTGCCTTGCATGTGTACATTGCCAGCTCCTCCAAGTTGTTGAGGGCCGGTGAGCAAGACACTGTCAATGGAACCGCTCCCTCACTGAGTCTACCTTCTCACTGCCATGGTCACCAGCTGCTGTCACTTGTTCCCTTTGTCATCATTGCTACCACTTGCTTGCTTGACAGGCAGAGAGCCAGTGAGCAAGGAAGAAGTGGCATCTACTGCTCCTCCTCACCACCACCACCATTGCCTGGGCCAGAGTGGGAGGCAAGTGAACAAGCAGGTTGCAGTGGTGAAGAGAGGAGCAGCTCCAGGAGGCTCTTGTCAGTGGGTTCCTGCTGGGGTTTGGGCCCTTGGCAGGTGACCAATCATATCTACCCTTGATGTCAGCCCTGCATGTGTAGATTCTGATAATAAAAGCTTATCAGAACAGTTCCACTTGGTTTGTGGAATTAGGCCCCTCCTAATTGACGCTTTGCTTGAGCAATTGTGTTGCCATGCACTTCCAAAGCAAGAGGAAAAATCAGAAACTGCATATGAGAGAGAGAGAGAGAGAGAGAGAGAGAGAGAGAGCACGCGTGCACCACTCTGCATTTCATTCTAGAAAATAACTACCAATTATAATTACTCACCATGTTTTCTGTCTCAGAAAGGAAGTGGTGGGGTTGCTTCAAACCCACCCGGCACATTTTGTCGTGATTAGAAAATACTCCACACCTTTTACAGAGCCGTGCTGGAGACATAGGAATAATTTTTAAAGCAAATGAAATTGAAGGGGTAGCGGAAAGGGAGCAGATAAGCAAGTAAAATAAAGCTCCTCTCCCCAGCACACACAATTTTCTTAAATTAGGAGACAAATGTTTTGGGAAAAAGGGGCTCTTCTCATATCTGTGTGAAAAGGTTCCAACAAATTCACCATTATATAGAGCAAGCTTGTTACATTTCTCTCTCCAACTCTTTATTTTAAAATTGAAGTGAGAATTAAAAGTGACTTGCTAGGATTTAGAGGCATTTTAAAAAAACACCCAAAAAACAAGAACACTCCTGCTTCGTTTTATTTCATGGTATACAGTAGGATGCAAAAAGTGCCGTGATCTTGGTAAGTCCCTTTCTCCTATAAACTGAGGTGTGTGTGTGTGGGGGGGGGTTGTTTTAAAATCTGTATATATTGCTCCTAATCTTTATCCAAATGCATCTATTAGAAAAGCTTTATGATTTGCATTTTGCCTTGCACAGATTCTTTGTAAATATGCTG
Organism: Shinisaurus crocodilurus; assembly: GCA_021292165.1. Lineage (NCBI taxonomy): Eukaryota > Metazoa > Chordata > Lepidosauria > Squamata > Shinisauridae > Shinisaurus > Shinisaurus crocodilurus. Next base: position 134,702,931 of record CM037880.1, read on the forward strand.
TGGCTATTCTTAATGACCACCTTTCCCAAATTGAGATGAATATTTTGCAGTGTGACTGTGTGAGAAGCTTCACCTTTGTGCCCAGTGGGCATTTCTGGAACATTTAGCTTATACCTTTCTGTATAGTATCACCAGTGTGTGTGTGTGTGTGTGTGTGTGAGAGAGAGAGAGAGAGAGAGAGAGACTAAACCAACCAACACTAGATCTTGATAAGAACAGAGTTGGTCACTGAAGCATTTCACTGCATTATTCATCACTTTGCATTTTACTGTAAGATAACTTTATAGCCCCATTACTCTTTTGGTAATAGTCAAGTGGAGAGGGGGTGAAGCCCTGTGAAAGTAAATGAATAGGCAAGATAAGGTGGTATGGGTTAATAATGATGGCAGCATGATTTTTTTAGCAATTCTGAGCTCTGGCAGAAGCAAAAAAGATCAGGAATGGAGGGGGGGAACCACATTCATAGAACAATTTAAGATCCCCCCCCCTTGGGAAAGTTTGATTCCAACAGGGGGCTGGTGGCCTGCTCATCTTGAGGAAAGGGTGAGTGGGTGTAGAGAAGAGGGTAGTGTCACCATCTGTTGCTTAGTAACATTTCCTGGCTGTTCTGGTATCAGATAAAAGACGTCCAGTTGATGTTATACATTATTCAGCTGAGTTCGGATAAAACAATCCAAATCATTTGCTTACACCGAGGGATATTTAGGCAGATCAAAAGAAGCCTGGCTGGAAACGACAAGACTTTTCGCCACTGGCAGGCAGCTCTCCATATATATATATATATATATATATATTTGCAGTAAGTATTTTATTCAGTGTTCTGTGGATGCTGTGCGGAGAACCAGCCTGAAGAAGTTTACTCATTGTGACAAGCTTGCAAATATCGAAATGGTCATCTCATGCTAAGTGGCCAAAAGAAATTGGGTGTATAATGCTGTGGGAAACGGTAATGTAATCAAGCAAGCTAGGGAGCTTGCGGGGGAGACACTTTCAAAGCATCCTGAAAAGAAATGCTATGAAAGGGGAATTGTCCTTTTAAAATCATGCATAATAGAGAGGTGTTGAAATGTTCTGAACTGTCCTGAAGAATCCAGGTTTGTCTATAATGTTTGGGGAATGCAGGATTCTAAATATATAGCCTAAGTGTCTTGAAGGGGGACGGAACTTGAGAATCGGTGAAAGGTAAATCAGATTCAAGATCACTGACAGTGAACATGCCAAATGTATCCTGCAGCCTTCCCCACCCTGGTCCCCTCCAGATGTTTTGGACTACAACTCCCAGCATTCCTGACCATTGGCCATGCTGACTGGAGCTAATGGGTGTTGAAGTCCAAAATATCTGGAAGGCACCAGGTCGGGGAAGGCTGGTCTGCTGCGTGAGTAGCATTGCATGCCGGCATCTGCTTTTACCATTCCTGCACTATACAGGAGTTCAGGAGAAACTGCAAGCTTACATGAAGAAATGTTGACAGTATGCCAACGATATAACCACATTCTGCAATGTTTTAAAATCTGGCAGTGTGAAGTCATGTTAATCCTCATCGCTGCTATAATTTATTTATTTATTTTTACTTTAAAAAATTGTGGACTGACTCATCTCTAGCACAAAATAAATCTAATACTGCCAGAACCAGGAGAAAATAATGCCTCATACAACTGTAATTAAATAGCTTTTGTATTGGAGTATTGCCCAGGGACTGCCAGGTTGCTTAGAATTCAACCATGAAAAGCATAATACGGTCACAACCTTAAGACGAGAAAGGTGGGATGCAGCTGGTGGTTACAGGTGCATGCTTTCAGATAAACAAAAATGGCAAAAAGCAAAATGGTTTGTGCTACATATCTATATCTATATCTATAGATCGGTAATATGACAGTCAATATTGGAAAAAATACTGTAATGAGAAAAGAACTGGGAATTAGTAAAAGAATTAGGTACAAGATCCCACCCCCCACCCCTAGGATGTCTTAAATATTGCATGTGCACTTTTAGCCTGTTTAATAGTCCCCCACCCATCCTTTCCTCAGGAAGTTGACTACATCACCTTGGGAAGCAAAGGGGAATTGTCAACAAAAGTCGGCCAGGATGGATAGTCCTTTCAAGATGGACTACCTGTTAGATGTTGATTCTGCTTACCGGCTGTTTTACAGTCAAGGAGCTCAAGGTAATGTAATTTGAGATGGTGATGTTTTTTTTTTTTTGTTTTTTTTTTAAATGTGTTCGTGAATGTACAGAAGGTAAAGGCACTGTTGCCCCCTGGTGGAAGAGGCATGAGGGAAAATGAAAGCTCCTTTATCCATATGAGCTGAGAACTACAGAAGTATATAACAAGGTTGTTTGGTGTCCCTTGGTTATAAAAAGCAGCGTTTTCTACCTGTTGCAATTGGCTATTGGAATGTGTTATGTGGGCAAAGGAGAATTCTGCAAGCTGCATGCACAGCCAGCCAGCTATAGGTCAGCAGGCCGGGTAATGCCTTTCTGAAATAGAATGGCAGCCCACAGCCTGGTGGGAGCAGGGGGAGGAAGCAAGATGGCAGAGCCTGAGCGGAAGACGACCAGTGGATGGAAATTTGCAGCTACGTGTCTATCTTGGCCCAAGAGCCAGCAAATGTTATATGAGTGTGGCTTCAATCCTCAACGCAGCTGTTGGGGACTAAAGGCCAAACTATACATGATGTTATTTAGTTATTATATTTATAACCCACCTGCCCAACAGAGAGTTCGCACGTCACACGCACCATTTTATCCTCGCAACACAACCATGTGAGGTAGGTTAGGCAGCAAGATAATGACTGGACAAAGGTCATCCAGTGAGCTTTATGGCTGGATGGCCATGCTCGCTGGGAATGATGGGAGTTGCAGTCCAATACTTCTGAAGGACACCAGGTTGGGGAAGGCTGCTCTAACCACTACCCCAAATTTTGTCTCTCTGGAATTAGAATCAGCCATGGGAGAGGGGAGAATTTAATCAGGGCTGCAGTGTGTGCAGTGGAGTGTGTGTAACCTTCCCACACACACACACCATTTCCCGAGCTTTAAAATTGCTCCTGAAACTCCTGTTTGCCCTATGGGGGAAAGCATAGAGCTACCCATCGATTTTTGCTTCTCATCCTCTACCACTATGGCTGCAATCTGAGAGAGAGAGAGAGAGAGAGAGAGAGAGAGAGAGACTGGTTTCGCACACACAACATGACAACATGATAAGCCATGGTGGTTTATAAGCCATGTTTGTTTCAGAGTGGCTTGTTGTGTTATCTGAACCCAGCCCAAGTGCATTGTGCGTGGTTAACAAACCATGCTGCTGGGTTTAGACAACACGACAAGCCACTCTGAAGCAAACATGGCTTATAAGCCACCATGGCTTATTGTGTTGTGTGAACCCAGTCAGAGAGAGAGAGAGAGAGAGAACCACCTTAAATGGGAGATCCGATCAGGGATCTCCCAGTGTCACCTGCAGTGTGGCCCTAAGTCCCATTGCTCCCAAAGAACTAGAGGGAAGATTTTGGCAAGGAAACCTGAAAGTGTCTTTGGTGTGTGTTCAGAATGCTGTCGAGGCAGCAGTTTTCCATCCTCAGGAGCAATGGGGGAAAGCGTCTCTTTAGGAGACCTGAGCCTTTCAAGAGGACTTCGGGGAAAGAATTGGGGAACTCCCAGGCTGCCTGGTAAAAGAGACTGTTGTAGGTGGAGCCTTATGCATAAATCAGCCTTTCCTGAGCTGGCACCTTCCAGATATGTTGGACTACAGCTCCCATCATCCCCAGACAGTATGGCTGAAGATGATGGGAGCTGCAGTCCAACATATCTGGAAGGTGTCATCTCAGGGAAGTCTGGTATCGATCTTCCAGTTACTGTTGTGCTTCCACAGATAGGCACAATGGCTCCTGGCAGCACTGCCCATGTACGCCGCATCCCTTTTCCTTCAACCCACCACTAACCATTAAAAAAAAAAAGATAATGGACCTCAGGGCAAAACATCCAGGGACACAATAACATCAGGGCTTGAATGAGATAACAAATGGGCTGTGTATAACAAAGTGGTATCATTTTATCAATGTTTTTTTTGCCTTAATGAATGTTTATATTGAAAAGGAGATCAGATTACCTAGAGAAAAAAAAATCCTATTTTATTGTAGGAAACGAAGTGGTTGCAATGTAAGATGGGAGGGATGGAGAGGAAAGGCTTTGCCTCAAAAATTCATGGCTCCACAGTGTTGCCGAAACCTTCAACAAATGCTTACAACTCAAACCTAGGCATGTGCATTGGAAGCAAGGGCCAAACTACAAGTTATACTGAATGCATACTTTAGGATTGGGACCATGGTGAAGGGGGTAGAGTTTTTAAAAACCGTTTCCTCTGTGCTGTAATCCTGGGTGGGAAATGGATCCCCATTGAACTCAGCAGAACTTGCTCCCGACAAAGCACACGTAGGAATGCACTTTACCTCCTGCTGGTTTCCCTACCCCCACAACATAGCCAAACTATCCACCATAATTGCCATAAATTTATTAAGAACTTCCATCAACCTGAGCAAGAGACTAAAGGGATGGGACCAGCAATAGCAGAATAGTCCTCTAGCTTTGAGTGGGTCAGATTGTCGCCCTCTGTTTCATAGATTTCATAGATTCATAGATCATAGAGTTGAAAGGGGCCTACAAGGCCAACCCCCTGCTCAATGCAGGAAACTAGAGGAGGGGTCTCCCATCCAAGTAATAACCAGGCCTGACCCTGCTTAGCTTTCCACGCTCAGACAAGCTGAGCCAGCATGAGCCACACAGTGGACATTTCCATGTGCTCCAGAGGAAGTTGTACAATCCTTTCATAGTTCAAAATCTCATATGCCCCACTTCCATCTGTGGTTATTGGAAGTAACAAGATGAATGTCCCCTCTTATCTGCTCAGGCTTTGGGAGGAGAGCAGGGCAACACTTTTGTGGAGGTGTTGATATATATATATATATATATATATATATTATGCTAATTTAATTCTACATGAATATAAAGTTTTATATTAGTATGTCAATACTGATTTTGTAATAAAGTCAAATTTCACAGAAACAATTGTAATGTGGGATTATCTTTTTCAGCTTGAATAATCTGCAGATCTTACACTTTCTGACTATGTAGTCTCCCATGCATGGTTAAAAAGAAGTTGGGTGGAAAGTAAAAGTTTCCATGCACACAGAATGATTCTGAATGTGTTGCATGATGAACTATTTCTATATTCACGCCACACCATACAAATCATTACAAAGTGATCTACTCTCTGGAGCATCTGCTGGTCTTTTGGAAATCCAGCTGAAAGAAAAGGCATGAGCTGACCAATATTTCCTCAATGTTTTGCTATCTCAGTCACAAAGTTCTGGAATTATTTGTTCTATATATGATCATATCATAGCTCAAATGTCTAATGGTTCAAATGTAGTCCCCTGCTGGCTGAGGAATGCTGAGAGTTGTAGGACTTTGGGGGGGGGTCTAAACAAGCATAGGATTGTGCCCTATGTTATGCTTATGCCAGCTACTGAATAGTATTGAGTAGACACAAAATCGCTCTAATGCAAGGCTAGGCAAGCTGGTGCCCTCCAGGTGTTTTGAACTATAACTCCCATAACACCTTACCATTGGCCGTGTTTAGTGGAGCTGATGGGAGTCCAAAACATCTTGGGAGCTCCAAGTTGCCCAGCATTGCACTAATGTAGCTCCAGCTTTCAGGAGTGACTGCACAACACCTGATAATATCCAAAGGGCTTGAAAAATTAGAAGATACAGTCATGCCTTGGATTGAGAGCATAATTCGTTCCGGAAACGTGCTTGTAATCCAAAACACTCTTATATCAAAACGAAATCCCCCCAAAAAAATTTGTACAGATTTTTAATTTAAGCCGTACTACAGTACTTGTACTGCAAGACGTCGCTTGTATATCAAGTCCAAAAAAATTAAATAAATATTTAAAATTTTGCTTGTCTTGCAAAACGCTCTCAAACCAAGTTACTTGCAATCCAAGGTATTACTGTAATGATTGCTTTAGTACTGTATTGGGTATAGTCTGGATCTATACATATGTGAGATGGTAGAGTCCTCTGGTGGGAGAGTAGACTGTACCACCACAGGTGGAGAGATCAAACTTTTGAATGCTCCCCCTGTGTTTAAAATCAAACAAGCCCCTTGTTGCAAGCAGAAAATTATCATAGTAAGGAGATCGCTGGACTAGAAACTTTCCCCCTGCTATGCTAATCTTACACTTGTGGGAAGTTTTTGTCATTGTCATTTTATATGCAAGCATTTTTAAAAATTGGCAACTCTCACCTGTGCCCTGAAGAGGTACAATCTACTTTACTACTTCATTCTGCTGCATGTGTAAATCCACCATAATAAAAAGAAGAGTCGACTAAATAAGAAAATGTGTCAGTTGTTCAAATACATGTGTATGTGTGTGTGTGTCAATATTTAAAGACTGCTTCTTATTGAACAAATCCCAAAGTGGTTTACAAAGGAATACAAAAGCAAAAACCAAAACCAAAAAACCAAATTAGAGGTTGGTTCAAAGATACCCCAGGCCTAGCCGGTTTTCGGATCAAGGCTTGGATATGGACAGGCCCAAGGAACCGAATCGCTCACTCACTCCATAGAGATAGGAGAAGAGAAGAGGCTATGGAGCTAAGAAATATAAATTCTGTGAAGATGGAGGCACAGGGCTATACAGAAGAATTGGGAAAGAATGAAGGAAACAATATTCATAGACTGCAGCAATTGAGAGCTGAGCTGGAAGAGTGCCATAGACAGGAGATTTTAAAATTAAAGGAGGCTTATGTAAAAGAAGTGAATACAAAATATAAAAATGGCGGGGAGCAGATAAGATCTGACTACTGCTAATTCTGAGGTAGATGTTCAGAATGTGAATATCTTAATTATTAATTTAAATAATAAACTGCAGGCATCCTCCTTGTGCAAAGAACTTGAAAACTGTATGGAAGACTTCTTGAAGGAATGTTCTGAAGTTGGCTTAAAGCAGGGGTTATTAACCTGTGGGGTACGCCTCCCCAGGGGAGGTTTGGACTGACTCCAGGGGAGGTGTGAGTGAGTAGCCCCTCAACTATTAATTGTTTATTTTATAAGTACATAGCAGCGCAGCTTGGCGGTTGGCCCAACCTTATTTCTTTCTACTAATCTTGGGAGCTACGCCGTTCATTTAATTGAATATGCATTTTTTTTAGTCCAGAGACAGAGCATAAACTAAAAAATGCAAACTCGTCCTGCCTAAGCCTAAATTTTGGGCCATTAACACATGGGAGTAGTGGTGTCCACGAACCTTTCGGGGGGGGTGCCTCGCCGCCGCCTCGACTCTCCGCGGCAGCGGCCCCCCCACCTCAGTCTTCTGAGTGGCACGGAGCAGTTGTCTGTGCTGCTCGAGCCGCCCACGCCGGTCCCGTCGCGTCACTTCCGGCACCGGAAATGACGCAACGGGACCCTGTGCAGGCGCAATACCCTGTGTGGTGCGGGGGTCCAGCGCGCCTGCGCAGGGTCCCGTCTCGTCATTTCTGGTGCCAGAAGTGACACGACAGGGGCGGCATGGGCGGCTCGCCGCGGAGAGGCAAGCTGCCGACGGAGCCAGGTAGGCTCGTACGAGCCTCATGTGGGCGTGAGCGGGCCGATTTCAGCCTGCTACACCCGGCGAGGCGAGACGGGACATCACTATGGGAGGCATGGGTCATAAGATTTTTTGCAAGGGAGGTGTGACACCAAAAATGTTAAGAACCACTGGCTTAAAGGATAGGCCTATGGTACAGGCGCTTACGGTACAGCTCACTAATGCTTTTAATTGATTGTTGTAAACCGCCTGGAGAGCTTCAGCTATTGGGCGGTATGGAAATAATAATAATAATAACAACAATTATTATTATTATTATTATTATTATTATTATTATTATTATTCATGGCTGGGGGAAAGCAAAAGTAAATAGATACGCTTTTAGTCAATATTAATGTTGCAAGTGCCCATTTTTGTTGGCAAAATGCTGAACCAAAATCTGAGATTAATTCATCATTGCTATGTTTGAAATTCATAGTCAGCCCAAAAGTTGGTAGAGGGCCAGGCTGTCTTAGCTGAAAAATATTTCCATGAAACTTTCCATGAAACTTGATTCAAATGAAGTCGATGCATGTCTGATTTCACCGACTTTCCCCCTGGTTCTTCGGTTCCACCTCTCTTTGCACCAGCAGGTGGCATAGTGAATGAAACTGATTGCTTCAGCTTCTTGACATGTTTGATTTTTGCAATGCCCACTGACTGATTAAAGTGTTCTTCACGAATTTAACATCTTGATTTATCAAAAGATGAATCAACTAATTGATTTTTTTTAAAGAAAAGAAAAGATTGCATTCTCTCAATATGAAAAGAGTTTGAGGATGTTAACAATTGCCTAAATCAGAACAAGGGCCACTCGCACATGCATCTTTCACTTCTCTGGGATCCAAGTAAACCCCTCTATCCAGAACTAGCTGCACGTTTTGAGAGGCCATTAGGCAATGGACAATCAGTGGGTCCTTAACAAATATTGATGGTGAAAGAGGAGATCTAAGGATTAGAGGGATTTAGGGCGCAATCCTATGCATGTTTAGACAGAACAAAGGCCTATAACTCCCATCTGAATTGCAGAGCGGGAGGAGTAGGGAGGCAGAGATCGCCTCTGCCGCTTCCCCCACTCTGCACTGGATACTCGTAAGCCTCCAAGTTCGGAGACTTATGAGCATCGAGGGTGCAATAAATAGGATTGCACCCTAAATGTCTAAGGGTGCAATCCTATGCATGTTTAGACAGAAATAAGTCCTACAACGCCCAGCATGCCCCAGCCAGCTGTGCTGGTTGGGGCTTGCTGGGCATTGTAGGCCTTTTTTCTGTCTAAACATGCATAGGATTGTGCCTTTACATATTGTTGTTATACATTCACACACTTTTTAATACATGGCTCAGGTTGTTAGCTTCTGTCAGGCACTGCAGTAATCCTCATAAGGGAAAAGGGCAATCTACAGCTACATGCCAGGCTCAGCTTGTCTGAGTGTGGAAAGCTAAGCAGGGTCAGGCCTGGTTATTACTTGGATGGGACATGGGAGACCCCCTCCTCTAGTTTCCTGCATTGAGCAGGGGGGTGGACTCGATGGCCTTGTAGGCCCCTTCTAACTCTATGATCCTATGATGACATTGTCACATGGAAGGCCCAGCAGGACTTGCAGGCCAAGCTTGGCATCAGCAGATTCAAAGTTTTTAAATGCCTCTGTCCAGTGGTGTAGTGGAGCTAGGACTGAGAGGGATGCAGCATTGGCACTTTTTTTTTATTAGCAGGGACAGTGATGTCATCTGCCACCCCCGTCAGAATTCCCTGCTCCCTCTGAGCTCAGCTGCAGTCCTCACAGTAGCATTTTTAGGGGCTGGAGGGGCTGCCATGGGAAGGAGGAAGTCCACTTCAGTCAGCACAGTTGATCCAGCTGTAAATATGGATCCAAACCATCTACTCAGAAGAAAGCCCTGTTGAGTTCAGTGGGACTTAATCTATGGTGGCCATGTATCCTACTTCACAGAGGGCTGTCCAGTCCAAGTCCAGTTTTCAAAGAACCCTAAGAAGGGAGAGCCCAGGGGCCTTGAAGTTGCCCATCCACAGTTAGTACCTGGACAGCAGACTGAACAGGCAGGTGCACAGGTCACCTGGTCACAGTCTTCACCACCATGGAGAGAATTATGACACTGCTTTTTAAATTATAGTAATTACTTGTTAATTTGCAGCTGTACATATAAATTAGCATATGCAATTTTTATGCAAACGCATGTCTTCCTTTGCCTTCCTTTTTGGAGTTGCACTTCCTCCCTTTTGGTGATGTAGAACTGGCCACCCTCTTACTCCTGGGTTAAGTGAGCATAGTACTGCAGCCTTCAGCCCTACCCCATTGAATTCAGTGGGGCTTACCTCTGAGTGGGGCTTACATGCATGGGATTGCACAGTCATTCACGCAGAAAACATAAATAAGTGAAGGAAGAGCTCTGAAAAGAAAATGACAGCAAATCACAGCACAAATGTGGGTAATTACTTAAGCAGCACTTTTTCTGTCATGGAGGATTTTTTGTGGGGGGAAATCCTCTCAATTAATATCACTGGTATCCCAATTAAAATTAGTTCATAGGTGTCCCCCAGAGAATAGCTTGTTCAAAATGCACCTCAAGAAATCTGCCCCCCCCCCGCCATCGCCCAAAGCTCTGCAGGATTTTGAAACACAAAGATGTGCACATTTCTTTTTGGGTATCGCCAGGTGGCTGAAGTTTCTTTCAAATACTAACATCAAATACAGATTCTTCTCGATAGTCTTGAAGCCAAACAACTCAAGGTTTGGGGTTTGTTTGTAGACACACAAGTCGACATAAAGTAAGCAGAACCACCTTAGGCCAGAGCTCCCACCAAGAGGTAGCAGAGAGGTGCTGTGAATTGCTGTTCTTGAAGGAAATATTTTGTTGGGCTTGAAATCACAAGGGCAGATGCTTTATAATTCTAGTGATGAATTATTGCCATTACCCAGACTTGGGGGGGGGGGGAATGAAAATGGACTTTTGCACAAAAAATAAAATTTAAAAATTGAGAGTTTCCTGGGAATAGAGCTAAGTATGGGACTTCATCAAAGAGCAGGGTATAAATCTTTCAAATAAATTATATTTTGGAGAAATTTATCCAAGTATATGTGGCTTGTCTCACTTGTGTGAGCCATCTTTTTTTTAGAATACGCTTAGGGTTTTGTAGTGATGAAATTTCTGCAAAACTGCTCAATTATCACAGGGAATGAAGAAGGGTCTATGGCTTCCAAAGCTTTGCAGCTTAGAAAGGTAGGGTACCAGAAGGGTCAAGGGAAGGAGGAGCTGAGGCCAGAGAAAGCAGCAAGCCAAAGCAAGCATAGGGGGAGGCTAGTAAACAACAAGAAGAAAAATGAAGGGGAAGAATTTAGGGGAGGGGCCATGGCTCAGTGGTAGAACACTTACTTTGCATGCAGAAGGTCACAAGTTCAATCCTGGGCATCTCCAGCTAGGAACCTGAAACCCTGGACAGCCACTGCCATTCAATGTCAATAATATTATACTGGGCTAGATGGACCAATGGTCTGACTCAGTATAAGGCAACTTTCTTATAAGGGAAGAGGAGAAATCCAGGGGAAGGAGCGAGGAGAAGGAGGGAGATCAGGCAGAGAGGAGGGAGGCACAAGACCAGGAGCTGCAGAGGCAAGGAAGCATACACATTCATTTTAAATAATACCCAACTGAAACCTTAGCTATAGGTCTTTAGTCTAGCAGAGGGGTAGGCAACCTGTTGCCCTCCAGATGTTTTGTACTACAACTCTCATAATCCCTGACCATTGGCTATGTTGGCTGGAGCTTATGGGAATTGTAGTCCAAAACATGTGGAGTGGGGACCAGGTTGCCTACCCCTGGTCTAGAAGTATTGCTCTGAAGGAACCTTTTCCAGTGTGCCTGCACTCCCTTTATGGCACACTGTTGCCACAATTTCTAGGTGCATACATGGGGGCAGAGGGTGGATGGTGCTGCCCTTTGAACAAAAGGTCGGAGTAGCTGGTCTTTTGTTCTAGTCCTGCCTTGCTCCAACCTGGTGCTATAACTCTCGGAATCCTTGACCATAGGCCATGCTGGCTCGGACTGATGGGAGTTGAAATCCAAAACATCTGGAGGGGGCACCAGGATGAGGACGGATGTTTTACTCTTAAGATATTTGGCCTTTTGGCCTATTCTGTTAAATATTTTTTAAAATTATGTATGGATATAGAACCTACACATATACATTTATAAGCAGCAGCAGCATCAGATGATAGAACCTACACATATACATTTATAAGCATTGCATCCTTAATGTATCCATTTGCTTGTGGCTGTTTGACTATAACAGCCTTCCCCATCCTGCTGCCCCCAGATATGCTGGACTACAACTCTCATCATCCCCAGCCAGCTTGACCAATGGCCATGTTGACTGGGGGTGACTGTGGCTGTAGTCCAACCCATCTGGAGGGTTGGAAAGGCTGGACTGAAATCTCTGTTTATGATTTTAACATGCTACGTTTCATGGTAGCTGCAGTCAATGTTTGCCCCGGTGTATTTCTGCATGCAATAAATGCCCATATTACATTAATCCTGAAGTGTATTATTCTTGCAGATTGGTTCAGAAGTCTGCAAGCTTGTACATTCATTATTCACTTCTCCATTGCTGCACCAAGATGTAACCGCTATCCATAACTTCTCTGCGTAGCTGAAAGCTTACCTCTACGCCGGGCTGGGCAACTTGTGTGGCCCTCCAGTTGCTTTGGCCTACAACTCCCATCAGTCCTAGTCAGCCTAGCCAATGGTGAAGGACCACGGGAGTTGTGGGCCAAAGCATCTGGAGGGCCACAAGTTGCCCAACCCTGCTCAATGCAGTGGCTCACAGTGGTCATTCACTAACAGCTATGCAAGAATCTACTGTATCTGTGGGTAACAGTGGCCTACTTCTAGCATTATCTGAAAATTATCCGGATTATGGGTTCCCAAGGGAGATAGCAACTATTCAGGTAAACACCACCAGAATGTGGCCTCAGCCCAGCAATAGTTGCGGTTATCAAACCAGTGGTCCAAACAAGGGATGCAAATCCCCATCCACATCAAAAGACACATCCAGCCAATGGGCTCCGGATAAGCTCTGTAAGGTGAGGCTATATATTCAGGGTGATGCACATCTGCATTTGCATCAGCTGCATCTGCAGAAGCCTATTTCCATACAAAAAACACATTTTGTATTGCAGCATTTGCATGCACATCGTGCAGATAATGGTGAAATAGGACAAGAAGCATGATCAGATTTAAATTTGATTTACTACTTGAGTGATCCCAGGAACTTTACTTGGGGCACTGTTCATGGAGGAAGTTTCTTTCTATCAGAATCTAACATGCTAAAATATGTATTTCTCAACTGGACAAATTCTTCCAGTCAGGTATTAGTGCAATCGTTGAAATTGTTGACTGAATATTCTCCAAGACGCACAAATCAGTTAAGCTGGAGCACTTGGATGCTCCCAGGGTTTACTTCTTTGCGATTTAGGGTGCAACCCTATTGGGTTGCCTCCCATTAGAAGGAATCGTCTGATCTTGGAGGCTCCCAAGTATCCAATGGCCTGTCGAGTTGCTGTCAGCAGGACAGGAGGAATAACAGAGGTGATTTTTGCCTCTCCGTCCTCCTTTTTGTAAGTTTTCCTCTAGAAGAGCCTCTGAGCCTGTTTAGAGGAGGTGCACTACTGGGGGTGGGGCTGGGGCTGGAGGGGCCATAGGGTTTTTTGTATCCTGGCCCCGCCTCTCCCCTCCCCGCCCACCGGAACACCCCCTTTTTGATCTCTACAAGCCAAGGCCGTTTCTGTGGTGATTGCAAAGGATCAGATCTTTAAGTCCCCCTTCTGAAGTCATAGCAGTGTCTACTGTTTCAGGAGCAGGAATCCTAAAAAAATAATAATCCTATGGTCTCTAGGATGCTTTCCAGGGACCATAGGATTCTCTCTGGTTATTTATCCATGAAATTCCTTGATTGTTAGGATTTTCAAAGAAAGCAAATGTAATAGTACTGCCAATGTAGTCATTGCAGTCCTCCAGACAATTTGAGCAGAAATGAGAGTAAATAAAGGGGTAGCAGTCACACAGGTTAAAACAGATGGGCAGAAAAAGCTAGTTTTGCTCTTGGTTTATGCTTGAAACACAACACAATTCAAACGTGACCATCTCCCTCCTACCCTCAATATGATAGCTGCAGAACACACATTTTTTTTGTTCAATGCCATCCATAAACAAGTCACCATTAAGCAGGGGCATTGCTAGGCACTTATAAGTTTTTTTGGGGGAAATCTTTGCATTGGCGTCAATAGAAGGTTTTTTTTTTCTCAGCTCAATTGCCATGGGGGGATTGGGGGGTTCAGTATGTAGGGAGGGGACGATGAACCCTTCCCTTCCCAGATGAAATCCCCCTTAAAAATTGCCCCCTGCATAGCAATTATGCTGGGGGGGGGCTTCCATTGGCACCAATGGATACTCAAGGCTCTGTGGAATAGATCGGGTGCCCCAGGAAACAGAATTGGGGCTGGGGCCCTATAGCAATGGCAATGCCCCTGCCATTAAGCATTCTCCATTTCCAGTTCCAGAAGATGCAAAGTGCCTGAAACATGACTTCTGTTCAAGGTCATTTAGCACCTTGTCTGAATGGGGACTAATAACAGAGATGTTGCCTCAAGGTTTGGCTTCAGCCAGTGATGCATTAACCATTGTGTCACATATTATTTCATGTCCTGCTGGCTGCTTGGTCATCACAATGAAGGAGTAATGGGCATATTTCCAGATAAAGGGAAGCCTGGGGAACATAGGAAGCTGCTTTATAAGCGAGTCAGACCACCGCTCCATCTAGCTCAGTATTACCTATTGGCAATGGCTCCCAGGAATCAGGATTTCACACAGGAGTCTTTCCCAGTCCTACTTGGAGATGCCAGGTACTGAACTGGGGACCATTTGCATGCAGAACACATGCCATGGCCTTTCCCTTCTCCTAAACAGAATATGCAGTCTCTTAATATAGGAGATTACTTGGTGCTGTTGGCTGGCTGAATGAAAACAGGAGCAAAGAGCAAGGAATGCCTGAAACTGTCCTGCCTCCATGTAAAGTCTTGCAAATGATGTGTTTCATACCTGAATTCCCAGAATATGATTAGCATAGCCAGGGGTCCCCAAACGTTTTGGGCCAATGGACACATTTGGAATTCTGAGACAGTGTTGTGGGCATTCCAATCCACAAAATGACTGCCATGTGGCCAGTCACAAAACAACCACTTCCCAGAAGGCAAATTGGTGAGACTAAAAAAAGAAAAGAAAAGAAAAAAGTAACTTGTCTAAGAACTTTACAAAATCAGGAGGGGGCAGACAGAGAAGTGTCTGTAGACACATAAGTGCCCACAGGCGCCCTGTTGGAGACCCCAGGAATCAGCTTAACTGTTTGATAAGGATAGTCTAGCCAACCATTTCTATTTTGGATAGTCACAACTGTTAGTCCAAATCCAAGAACCATTCTCATTGTCCCTTTATAACTGGCCCCTGGAGTTTTTCCTTGGCGCTTCTGCTGTATCTTCCAGTGATAACAGAAACTTAAGACTGAAGTATGACTGGGCAAGTTCAAACTCTGCAGTGATAGAATGCAGCAGTTAAAGTACAGCAGTGTAGTGAGAGAGCCAGAGGATGCAAGCTTATGCAGTAATAACTTTTGTTAGTCTTAAAGGTGCCACAAGACTCTATGTGGTTCTTTATGCAACAACAGACTTAACATAGGCTCCCCTTCTGGAAGTGTAGTGGGTAAGAGAGCGAGCGGTGAGCTAAGAAGTCCCTGTTCAAAACATCACCTACTCCACAACTCACGACATGACCTTGGGCAAGCCGCTATCTCTCAGCCTCCCCACCTCCTGTACTTTGGGAATAATAATATTAGTCTACCACACAGGGCAGAAGGGCAATGCTGGCCCAAGAGATTTATTTATTTATTTATTTATTTATTCACTCATTCATTTTCTATACCGTAACGGTATAGAAAATGAATGAGTGAATAAATAAATAAATAAATAAATAAATAAATAAAAATAGCCGAAGCTCTCTGGGCGGTGTACAACAAAAATTAAAAACAAACAATAAAATACAGTTCAAAATATAAATAATAAAACATTATGAAATTTTTAAAAACCAATTTTGCTGCCTGAGGCAGAGCAGGAGATGCCATAGTGCGCAAGGCCAGTCAAGTTACTTGGGCATGATGCAGACAATCCAGTAAGGGCCTCCTTCCCTGGCCATAAAGATACAGCAACAATAATAAATTGAGTAACCATCCATTTGCTGCCCTTTCATGACACTCCAGATCAGCTGCCTGAGGTGGCCGCTTCACTCTGCCTAATGTCAGAGCTGGCCCTGCTTAAGTCTTCTGAGCACTCTAAAGCAGTGGAGGCCGGCGGCACCATTGTCGGTGGGGCGGTGGTGTATCCACTCTGGGATTTAGCCTGAACTTTTAAGGAACTAGCCATGGCAGTTGAACACTACCCTGAAGAAGGTCAGCACCATGGATAGCTCCTTAAAAGTTCAGACTAAAACCCAGAGTGGATACCCCACCCCACTGACATTGGTGCCGCCAGCCTCCGCTGCTCTAAATGCTGAGTAATATTACAGTGCCATGTTAGCTGCCCTGAGCTCATTGGGTGTGATAAAAATGTGACAGATACAATACGAACATGAGAACACCCAACCCAACCTCACCTACTAGTGTTGCCAGATGTACTTTATTTTTACGGGATGTCCTCATCCGTCCATTTATTTATTTATTTATTTATTTTAAAGGGGCATGGAATGCCAGAATGTGATACAATGTGCAGTGGAAGTGGCTGTATGTCTGGGCCCGAGGCTGTTCACAATTCCTGAACGCCCCTCAGCCAGCTCCCTGGCATTTTTAATACCACATCTCCAAAGTGTTCAGCATTTAAAAAAAATTATTAGTTTGGCACATGTGCTTCATCTCAGCATTTTAAAAAGAGTTCGGCACAAGCCATCTCAGACCTCAGACATTCCTGTCTGCTTCCTCAGCTGGGATATTTACTTAGGAAACAGAAAAGATCTCTCCCTCTCTCTTACTATGTATCTCTAGTGTGTCACTCACTGCAATACAACAAAGGTCCTAAGCCTTGATCTGCAAACGTGCTTGAGATGGTCCGGCCCTCTGATAGCCATGATGAACCGTTTTATCCATGTCTTTAAACACGAAAATCACTCCTGATGCTTTGTCAGGCTCTGCAGCAGGATCCCACGTGGGGACTCTCTCGCTCTTCTGCCCCTGTGGCTGCAAGGGGAGGGGAGGCTGTAGGGCAGGATTTCCAGATCAACTCCAGTCCAGAGATCCTTAACGGGTTTTCCTTTTCTCTTTCCTCCCCTCTCTTTCCTCCCTCCCTCCCTCTGTCTCTCTGTCTGTCTGTGTCCCTGATTCTTTCTCTCTCTCTTTTCCCTTCCCTCTTCTTCCCCCTCCCCCTTCCAATGCGTGTGCGCCCTCCTCCTCCTCCACCACCACCACCACCTCTTTTCCACCCCTCTCTCCCTCTCTCCTTTTCCTCCCTCATCATCAGCTCGCCGGGCGACCCTGCTTACTGTACCCACATTAATGGCGGCATCTTCCGAGGAGGACATAGACCGGAGACCCATCAGGAGAGTAAGGTCCAAGAGTGACACCCCTTACCTAGCAGAGGCCAGGATCTCCTTCAACCTCGAGGCAGGTGAGTGGCACGCACCCCGCCCCAGCCTCCAAGGCAAACCCTTTCGCCCTCCCTCACTCCCTCACTCCCTCTTAATCCGGAGGCGGCGGCTGTTCCTGATACACTCACTCATTCACTCACTCTCCCTCCCCACCCCCTCTTTGTGTCTGCCGGGTGCAGAGGTGGGGGGTGCTGCTGCTGCAGGAATGTGATTCCCTGACATGTCCTGGCTGTCACCCTAGCCTTCTTCTCTCCCCCCCCCCCCCTCGAAGACTCTGGTGCAATACAAAGCCCAACATGGGGGAGAAGAGGTTTCTTCACACGGAGACTTGTTTGGGTGCTGGCGTGCAGAATTCCCTGTCTGGAGCAGGAGGCGAGTGTGGAAGTAATTGTGTAACCTCAAAGTTGGGAATGTGGAGAGCGAGAGAGACGCAGCAGGACCTGCTAGCTCTGGCCGTGTGGCACCCTTGCCTTGATGCATACTAGTGTCTTGTTCCACCAGGCTCCGTCTGACGTGACATTCCCCTCAGACACTGCTGCCTTCTGGCTTCTCAGCCTCCCCGCTCCTTCCTTCTTACACGCTCTCTCACACCCTGCCACTCACCCACCACCCCTTCCCCAGCATTTTCTCCTCACCTGGTTTTCAGAGCTCTGCATTCCCCTAACCACCTGCCACCTGCCAGCTTCCAGATTGATTTGCCTCCTCTCTCCCTAAAGCAGCCTTTCCCAACCCGGCGGCCCTCCAGATGAGTTGGACTACAACTCCCAGCAGCCCTCCAGCCAGCCATGCTGGCTGGAGGGCTGCTGCGGGGTGTAGTCTAACTCATCTGGAGGGCCACCCGGTTGGGAAAGGCTGTGCTTGCCATGTCTATCCACGCTTCTCCTTCCACACCCCCTCATCCTGTCCCCATTCCGGATCTCTTACATTCCCCTTTTCTGTTCTCAACCTGTCAGTCCTCCAGCCCCTATTTCTCCCCAATGTGATCCTTTGCAGAGATGCCACTTTTTAAAACAAAACACCCCCCAAAAAAACTGAGCCTACTTGAGCTTTTAACAGAAGCCTGGCATCCTGAAATTATGCCAGTGAAGCTTTTCCCAACATGAAGATAAAGTTGTGAGGGGGAGGAAAGTTTCACCTGCTGCTATTAAAAGTGCAGGTTCGGAGCCAGTAAAAAGCGATTCTTTTGCCCAATGATCATGCTCCTCCTCTCTCCACCATCACATAGTACACTAACATTCTCCAACTCTTCATTTCTCCACTTTCTCCGTTCCCCCTGCAAGTACCCTTCTGTCCACTGATTTCATGGCTGCCTGAACATCAAGTTCGGCTGCCTCATTAGGAGCCCGTCCCATATTTCTGCCTTAAGCGTTATCCTATCCCAGGGTTTCTCCAGCCATTTCCAATAAACTTTGGTCAAGAATTGCCTCTCCAACTCTTGGGTTTATGCTACACCATAATCAGCTGCATCCCAAGCTTCTTCCTTCCTCCTACTCTCCCGCATTTGTCCTTTACTGCTGCACATTTTACTTCAAAGTTCACTCTCCTCCTGTTACCTGTTCTTTACCTGCTTCAGAAGAATGAGAGGAGGAAGGGAAAGCTGGTGTTTGCAATCTGGGGTGCCTCTTTGGCATACCCAAAAACACTCAGCCGCACATCTTTCTTGCTGACGACAGGGCCACTGATAAGTCTCCTCAAAACTAACATCTGTGTTGGACTAACATCTCCATAGGACTGTGTAGCAAAGCTTTCTCCTCCAGCAGTCCCCATTAGCTGAATTTCTGGAGTCTAGGGTCTAAGCCTGCTGGAACTCTTTGTCCCTCAACACACTATTTGGATGGGGTTTGTGATCTTGTGGCTTTCTCTCTATTGCTGAAACTTGGCTATGTGTGTCTCTCCATGACCACCCACAGTTGTGACCCTTTCTGACACTTTGCACCTAGTAAGATGTAAAATGCAAACTGTGTATATACATTGATCAATTGATTGCTTTGGGTGACAGGTCATTAATTCCTTTCTGGTCATTACATATACACTGTTCTCTCCTGTTTGATTATGGGTTTTGGGGTTTTTTGGTCAATGTTCTGTTATTTTAGTGTGTTTTATTGCCTGTACCCCGCTTTGGGATTATTTCATAATGAAAAGTGGGAGAGAAAGTTCATATCTGTGATAGGCAGAATTGTGTAGCCCAGGAATCAGAAGATGATGCCAAATGTTGTTGGATTTTAAAATGTGTTACAGAAGAGAGAATGATCAGAGGGATTAGTACAGTGTTCTCCAACCTTGGGTCCCCAGATGTTTTTGGCCTACCACTCCCATGCTGGGAGTGGTAGGCCAAAAACATCTGGGGACCCAAGGTTGGAGAACACTGGATTAGTATGATAGAAGAGTAGTGAAAGGAGATTGTGCCTGGCTCCTGAATGGCTAAGTCCATGGTGGACAATATTGCCATGGACAATGCTATGTCATGCCATTGTAAACACCACCAGTGGAGAGGAAGAAACCTTTAGGCCACTTAATGTTTTCATCTCTTGATCTTGCGCAGTTCCTTCTCTATCAAGGCTGAGGAGTCCATATAGGCGGCTTCTGGCCTTTAATTCCCAAAGCAAACATGGCAAAGATGCTTAGCTGTTACCTCCCTACCCCGCAATAGGAAAGGCCTAGCTTTCTTCCGCTAAATACTGTACCTTCTCTCATTGGACCCATTCAAAGAAAGAGAGGGTGCTGGAGGATGTTTTCATTAATCCATCTTCCACTTGATGCTTTGAATTTAAAAAATATGGTACAAATGGGTTGCTAAGCAATGTTTACACTAATGAGCAAAGAGCCTCTACCAATGTGCCTGTAGTAAGCATTTAACTCTTTTGTATATATATTTTAAAAACCTGATAAAATAAGGGCCCTAAACTGAATAAGGACTGATATTAGGTTTAGCAAACTAGCCAGATGAGTTGTATAGCAGAGGTTTTGATCTGGTAAACTTTACCATATACCATTTGCCGTTTGGATGTTTTGTTTTGTTTTTTACTCACAATTCCTATTGGCAATACTGATACTGTCATTCAAAGTCGCACAAGTTATTTGCATTCTTTTTAAAGAAGGAATACTGAAATATTACCTAATGCTGAAATACAGGACAACTTGTATACCCTATTGCTTTTCTTAAGTGGTAATATTTGCAGAATGCAAATGCTATCTATGTCTTTATGTATTGTTCTTCAACAGACCAAGTCCTTTTGGGTTTCCTCTTTGGTTAGTTCATTGCTATGACTAGTATTTTGATGAATACAAGTGAGACCAGCAACAAAATGTTACAGTGTGGAGTGTCCTGTCATGTTTCAGCCAGCTAGCCATGCCTTCCTCCAAGATACTCCATTCCATTCCCACTCTCCCCCACCACCCGCACTCATTGCTGGCTCCAGGTTTCTGCAGGCCCTTGGGCAAAGCACCCTCAATGGGGCCCCTCCCTCAGTGAGGCTATCTTCTCACTGCCATGGTCACCAGCTGCTATAGCTTCTCATCCTCTCTCTCTTATCATTGCTACCACTTGTTTGCTTGACAGTCAGAGAGCCAGTGAACAAGTAGGCAGTGGCAGCTACTGCTCCTTCTTCTGACCACCACCATGAGTGGTGGGCCAGAGTGAGAGGCAGGGGAACCAGCAAGTTGCAATGGTGAAGAGAAAGAGCAACTCCAGGTGGCTCTTGTCAGTGGCCCCCCTGCTGGAGTGTGGGCCCTTGGCAGGTGCCTGACCATGCCTCCCCTTGACGCCTGCCCTCCCCTCCCCCACAACAGTAACTCAGCATTCCATGGCCACTGAGCACACTCAGCCCTCCTTACGCTGATGTTGGGGTTCCCCCCTTACAGTTGTTTCCCTCCTAAAGTTGTTTTGCACTTCTGCAAACCGTAGGGGTTGCCCCAAGCCTGCTAATACCTCCCTCTGGTGTGTGGGTTGTGCCTCTGTGACTACATAAGCCAAGGTGCTCACCTTTGAACATCCGACCAAAATAGAGGGAATAATGACAAAAGAAAATGCAAAGCTAATATGAACACCCGGAGCTGTCCATTACAGTTTGGTGCTGAACAGGATGTCTGTAAACCCAAGCAATAGCTATCTAGCAGGGAGGTCTTGTTTTAAGGAGCTGCGTGTATGTGCTGCAGATCCGTCGAGGTCTGCCTAGAAATGTGTACAAATGTGTATAAATGAATCTGGAAGGAGAAAGTAATGCCGTTTGTTTTTCAGTCCAGCGGAGAGCATCAGAGCTAAAACAATTCTATAGAGGCACTGGAAACATTCACTACCTCGCTTCTCACTTAATGCATTTGTGATTAAAATTCCTGCTGCTCAACTGCTGCTTGCATTGCTGTTTTCAGTGTTTTGCTTGCCAGCTGCTACTTCTAGGCTTCTTTGATCTGGTCATCGTTTTGTCCTAAGATAGCAGCTGAGATAAGCCGCATCAAGGTAGAGCTCTGGCTTATATTTGTACTTGATCAGCTCTCCTACAATAAGGCCCGTATGCAGATGCACGCTGCCATTCTTTGTAAAAGGAATGGCTGAGAGCCAACAGTTTTGTTTACATCTTTGAGCTGTAAGTTATAATTATACTATTACTGTTGTTATCTGTGTTGCCGAACAGTCGAGAGTCTGCACATGCAGAGCCAATGATGCAGTTTGGGAATCGCAAGGATTTGCTCGGTTTCTCCAGAGCAATTAAATGGGGCAACCTTTAGCTGCCCTTCTAATCAGATGAAATTGATACTTTGCTTCTCTGCTTTGTATTGCATTATTTCATTAGATTTCAAACAAATATGAATTTTATTATATTGGCTTGCCTGTACTGAGTGCATTTGATATATGCCATTGGCTGTGCCATTGGCATTCTGGCATCATGTGAGCTTAGAATTCTTGTAAGTTCCACAAACGCTTATGTGGACCTTTTTGAATTCCGGGGGGGGGGGGGGGAATACTTTTTCCAAATGAAGTGGGGACATCCTTCCATAAATCATATCCATTATTGCATAGGGTTCCATTTATTTCAGCAATAACCATCACTTTTTTTGTGCATTTCAAAGTCACAGTACACCTAGATACATAGTAGTAGGGATACAAAGCATACCCCAAACTCAGAGGGCTCAATGAGATTTACTTCCCAATTTATTTGTTTAGGACTGGGGCCATAGTGGCTTACATTTAATTATTTGAGAGATCATTTCCTTTTCCTCTTTCATAAAGAGAGAATATGGGTAGTTCTGTGTTAACACAAATGCTGTTGTCCAGCCAAAGGACAGCTTTTTATAGTTGGATGCCACATGTAGAATTACTTTGTGTGGCATGGCTATCGCAGCTGGAGCAAATATACTGGAATAAACTTTGGGTTTCAGCCATTATGACTGTTATGTGCCAGCCAATGAACTCTGGCAAGTTGAAGAAGTTGAAGTAATCTGTGTGCCAGGATGATTCTAGGATTTTCTGCTTAAAGAGCTTGTACAGTGTCCTTTTGAGCTTGGATGTTTCATAGAATCATAGAATCATAGAAAAGTAGAGTTGGAAGGGGCCTACAAGGCCATCGAGTCCAACCCCCTGCTCAATGCAGGAATCCAGGTCAAAGCATCTCTGACAGATGTCTGTCCAGCCGCACCTTGAATGCCTCCAGACTGGGAGAGCCCACCACCTCCCTAGGTAGTTGATTCCATTGTCTTATTGCTCTGACAGTCAGGAAATTTTTCCTGATGTTTAGGTGGAATCTAGGTTCCTGTAACTTGAGCCCATTATTCCGTGTCCTGCAAACTGGGATGAACGAGAAGAGATCTTTGCCCTCCTCTGTGTGACATCCCTTCAAATACTGGAAGAGTGCGATCATATCTCCCCTCAGTCTCCTCTTCTGAAGGCTAAACATGCCCAGTTCTTTCAGTCTCTCCTCATAGGGCCTTGTTTCCAGTCCCTTTATCATCCTTGTTGCCCTCCTCTGAACCCTCTCCAGTTTGTCTATGTCCTTCTTAAAGTGAGGTGCCCAGAACTGGACGCAGTACTCAAGATGAGGCCTAACCAGTGCCGAGTAAAGGGGAATTATCACTTCCCGCGATTTGGAAGCTATACTTCTATTAATACAGCCCAAAATTGCATTTGCCTTCTTTGCAGCCACGTCGCATTGCTGGCTCATATTCAGTTTGTGATCTACCACAATTCCAAGATCCTTCTCACTTGTAGTATTGTTGAGCCAAGTGTCCCCCATTCTGTAACTCTGCATTTGGTTTCCTCTCCCTAGGTGCAGCACTTGGCATTTATCCCTGTTAAATTTCATTCTGTTGTTTTTGGCCCAGCGCTCCAGCCTATCGAGGTCACTTTGAATTTTGTTTCTGTCTTCCAGAGTATTAGCTGTTCCACCCAACTTTGTGTCATCTGCAAATTTGATAAGCATTCCCTGTACCTCCTCATCCAAGTCATTAATAAAAATGTTGAAGAGCACCGGCCCCAGGACCGAGCCCTGTGGTACCCCGCTCGTTACCTCTCCCCAGTTTGAGAAGGAACCATTGATAAGCACTCTTTGATTCCGATTCTTTAGCCAATTGTGGATCCACCTGATAGTTGTTCCATCTAGCCCACTCTTAGCTAGCTTACTAATCAGGATATCATGAGGCACTTTGTCGAAAGCTTTGCTGAAGTCCAGGTATATAATGTCCACAGCATTCCCACAGTCCACAAGGGAGGTTACCCGATCAAAAAATGAGATCAGATTAGTCTGACAGGATTTGTTCTTGACAAATCCATGCTGGCTTCTAGTAATCACTGCATTGTTTTCAAGGTGCTTGCAGACTGACTTCTTTATAATCTGCTCAAAAATCTTCCCGGGGATTGATGTCAGACTGACTGGCCTATAGTTCCCAGGTTCCTCCTTCTTGCCCTTTTTGAAGATGGGAACAACATTTGCCCTCCTCCAGTCGTCTGGCACTTCACCTGTCCTCCATGATTTCTCAAAGATAATAGACAGTGGTTCTGTACAGTGATCTTTGAGTGATGCAAAATGCCTACAATTTGGAAATGGCCCTGGCCTTCTTAATTGTTATAAGGATGGGGAAAATGTAGCTAGACAGTTATCCCTTAAATGGGGAGTGTTAGGAATGATCTGATATTAATCAGCTATAAGCAGAACAAAGATCCAGGTATGCAGATTTATGATGCTTTTAAATGAATATGATAAGCATTTCTTCTACATTTCTACTCTCTGATAAATTTGAGCTGGATTGGCCTCATTATAAATGATTCATATTTTATTAATTCATTTATATATCATTATGAAAATATATTGTGTTCTTCGAAGGCAATGGTTCTGCTTTTAAATATACAACTGCAGGAGATATATGCTCTTCATAACCCCTTCAAGTATACTTATGAAAGCCCTTTTTTCTCACTAAATGATGATAAGTCAGTGATTATTTCCCTCAAACACTTAACTCTGATTCAGATCCTCAGATCAGATACTTTAGAGGAATCTCATGACTCCTCTGGGAGAGGCAGAGAGGAATGACCTAGGAGAGTGATTGAAACCTGCAAATGTACGGTACTTTGAAGTAAATAGTTTAAAAGTGACAGCTATGATTACTTAAGTGGGGTTTCCCCAATTTCAATAGTATCTGAAGATGGCAATGACTAGAAATGTGATTTTGGATAGGGCTTGGCTGGAGCTGAAGGACTAGAGGGGGAAATGTCTTCAGACACGGATGAATAGATCAAGTTTGCTAGGAGCCTTACCTGGAGTGGTTTCTATATTACAGAAAAGATTCAGGGTGGGCGTTTTGCCTTTCCCTGGAGACTGCAAAAAAGCTCATGGGATCAACTCATCTTGGTTTTGTCTTTTGAAAGAATTAGAACAACTCTTCAGAAAAGAAGAAATAATACTTTCTGTAGTCTCTTTGTAGTAGATGTGAACATGAAATAAGATCATAAATCTAACTCACAATGGAATTGTAAGGTAACTTTAGCAAACAGGTTATTTGAGATTTGAAACCTTGTCTGTGGTCTCACAGGCATATCTGATATAGTCTACATTCCTGTTCTCATCTTTTGGGGGGGGGGGGTTGTTTATGGCAATCTGTGCTATGTATCAGTATTTATAGTATTCTTCCATTACATCAGACCTGCAAAATTTGTCACCCAGCAAGCTGAACTTAGCCCCAGTAGCAATGTATTGATGCTTGATACCCCCACACACACCCACACACACCTTGAAGTCCCCAAAAGGCAACATAGCCAGTTTACTGAGTTCCTGGTAGGCTGTCATGATTGGCATTTGGCTTGGTGGATCACAAGTTGTGCAGGCCTCTACTACATTTAGCATCCTGTTTGGGGATGGAAAATCATACTTCATTGCAACAAAATGGACTTTAAGGCTGGAGCCATCTGCAAAGCTACTTGGGAGTAAGGCCCACTGAATTCATTGGGATGTATATCTGAGTAAACAAGCATAGGACTGCAGCATATGTCCTTTCCAGGCCGGCAGTTTTCTAAGGACTAGTTCTCCCTTCACATCAGGGATGGGCAACACATGGCAGCACCCCTGGCCATTTTTGTAGCCTCCAATGCCCCACCCACACTGCCATCACCAAATTTGCATGAATTTTACATTATGCATCTGGGGATGGATAACCAAGTGCAAAATACACAAGCTTCTCATCAAGTGTGAAGGAGTTGTGCATGTACAATCCCTTTGAAATACTTGGAAGCAGGGACTTGATCCTTTCCTGATCACTGCTTCCAAGTATCTTTTTTTAATTAGTTTTTTAAATGTGAATTACACCAAAACAAAACAAAAACCATTAAATAAATGAAGAAAAAGAAAAGAAAAACAACAATAAATACAATTATCTTAAAGGGACATGAGGGCTCCTTGTATACTTCTCTTTTGTATTTTGGATACTCCTATGGATACTCAGGTATCCATATTTGAGAAGAAAATGTACAGAGAAAATTGGCCCAGAGTCCAGAATTCTCATAACACAACACTATAAGCAGGAAGAATATTTAGCTCTGTTCCAAGAAAGAGAAACTGTGTGTAATGTAGATCTCCACATTGTCAGCAATGGGAGATGAAACTTCTGTATTCACATAGAAGGGCTTTGTTATCACAAAAATGTCAAGAGGAAGCCACATGCACTTCTTCTAGTGCATGTTTTCGAACAGGGGTGGGCAACTTGTGGTCCTCTATAGATGTTTTGGCCTGCAACTCCCATCATTCCTCACCATTGGCTGTGCTGGATAGGACTGATGGGAGTTGTAGGCCAAAACATCTGCAGGACCACAAATTGTCCACCCCTGTTCTAGGCTGTGGTACGCTCTCAGAGAGCAAGTCAAAAAGGGGGAAATTTTGCAATACAGTAATACCTTGGATTGCAAGCATAACTTGTTCCGGAACCGTGCTTGTAATCCAAAACACTCTTATATCAAAGCGAGTCTCTGGCGGGCGTGAGTGGGGCCGATTTCTCGAGGCGAGCAGTTACATCCCTACGACTTGTCTTGCAAGACCTTGCTCATTTATCAAGTCAAAAAAATTTAAATTTTTTTGCTTGTCTTGCAAAATGCTCTCAGACCAAGTTACTTGCAATCCAAGGTATTACTGAACTGGGAAATACTTGACTAAGGGTGCAATCCTATGCATGTTTAGACAGAAAAAAGTCCTACAACTCCCAGCGTTCCCCAGCCAGCATGCCTGACTGGGGAATGCTGGGAGTTGTAGAACTTTTTTCTGTCTAAACATGCTATAGGGTTGAGACTTAAATCACTGAAGAAAATGGCTCTTTAAAATTAGAGACAAAAACCGGAGGAGAAGAGCATCCAATAGCAACGAAAAAAGGGGAGAGAACTAGGTTCTCAGGATGCAAACTTTATTAAATAGAGAAGCCCGACGCGTTTCTGCCTGAGTTTTTTTCAAGGCCTTCCTCAAGGGGTTGTAAAAGAGTCTGCAGATTTCTTAACTGAAGTGTCTTTCACTGTTTTAGTCACCACAAAGACAGTGAAAGACACTTCAGTTGTTTAAGAAATCTGCAGACTCTTTTACAACTCCTTGAGGAAGGCCTTGAAAAAAACTCAGGCAGAAACGCGTCGGGCTTCTCTATTTAATAAAGTTTGCATCCTGAGAACCTAGTTCTCTCCCCTTTTTTCATTCCTCTTTAAAATTAGGCCATAAACAACCATTTGAGAAAGTCCACATTTATGATAAAGTTTCTTTTTTAAAGCAACAACAACTTTAATTTCACCACTTTCCTTGTAATGAATATGCATGACTAAAAAGTATTTTGCATAAAAGCAATCTAAGCTGAGAAAATATCCTTCTCCCGTGTTAATAACATCAGTTTAAAGTGAATTTCTCATCCTTTCATGAGTATTTAAATATCTGTGAAATGAATTTTGTTACTATGGTTGAAAAGGTTACTTTGCAGGGATGGGGACTCAGACTCCAGGACTCGATTCGTGAGTCGGACTGAGTCCCCCCTCTGACTCGAGTCCTACTCGAGTCCCAATATTTTTAATGGGACTCGAAACTCGACTCGGGACTCAAGACCAAGGACTCTTCAACATCCCTGGGCTGTGCCAGAAGGAGTGCAGAAAAGTGCGATCGCTGGCAAAGATTTTATTTTTTAAAATCATTTTCCTAAAATGCAACCTTTCAGACATTTTGGGTTTGGCTGCCTCTGCCTGCCTGTTTGGGGTTCCCTGCCTCCTCTGCCTGCCTGGTCTGGTCTCTTCTTAACCAGTTCCACAGTTTGAATTGTCCAAGACAAAGGCCTCTGCCGGCCTGCTTTGGGGTTCCCTGCCTCCTCTGCCTGCCTGGTTATTTTGGGTTTGTCTGCCTGGTCTGTTCTTGTCAAAATCAGTTGCAGAGTTTTGAAATAAAAAGGTACACTTGTGCCTAGAATTTATTTAAGCCACACGTGATCTGAAGTAGCCTTATTTGGTTAGGAAAAACCCCCATTGATTTTAATAGGGACTCGTGGAGTCAGCTTTGGGAGGAACTCGTGACTCGTGAGCAGGGATGTTGAAGAGTCCTTGGTCTCGAGTCACGAGTCGAGTCACGAGTCCGAGTCCTTGGTCCAAAATGGTGACTCACGAGTCACGAGTCACTCCCAAAGCTGACTCCACAAGTCCCTATTAAAATCAATGGGGTTTTTTCCCAACAAAATAAGGCTACTTCAGATGTGTGGTTTAAATAAATTCTAGGCACAAGTGTGCCTTTTTATTTCAAAACTCTGCAACTGATTTTGGCAAGAACAGACCAGGCAGACAAAACCAAAATAACCAGGCAGGCAGAGGAGGCATGGAAAAGCAGGCAGGCAGAGGCCAGGCCTTTGTCTTGGACAATTTAACAGTTGAACTGGTCAAGAAGAGACCAGGCAGGCAGAGGAGGCAGGGAACTCCAGACAGGCAGGCAGAGGCAGCCAAACCCAAAATGTCTGAAAGGTTGCATTTTAGGAAAATGATTTTAAAAAATAAACTTGCTGTACTTCCTAAAACTTATCCATGTTGCATTTGAGGAACATGATTTTTTCTAAATGTTTGGCCCCCATTCTGGAACGGTGAGATCTCATCGCAATTCCACCCTCACTGAACACCCGCTCCACTGGTGATGAACTTGCTGGAACCAGAAACACACTCAGAGCAGCCACACAGAGTAATCTCAGGTCCTTCTTCTGCCTCTCCCAAGTACGCAACACATCAATCAAAATAAATCTTGACACACTGTTGGGGCTGCACTCCTGGTAGCCGTCCATAGTGGCCGAGCAGCGGTGCACCTCGCTTCCATGCGTTCTTCGCCGGCAATCACGCTCCTCTCCACTCCTTCTGGCACAGCCCAGGGATGTTGAAGAGTCCTTGGTCTCGAGTCCCGAGTCGAGTCTCGAGTCCCATTAAAAATATTGGGACTCGAGGTCGAGTCAGAGGGGGGACTCAGTCCGACTCACGAGTCGAGTCCTCGAGTCCGAGTCCCCATCCCTGCTCGTGAGTCACCATTTTGGACCAAGGACTCGGACTCGGACTCGAGGCTCGGGTCCAAAGACTCGTGACTCGACTCATGACTCAAGACCAGGGACTCTTCAACATCCCTTTTACTTTGTCCCATGCACCATACATGGCAGTAGACTTTTATTCTACTTTATATCTACTTTATATCTACACAGCAGATGTGTCTGCTGAAATCAGCTGGATTCTCTGACGAGGTAAGCTTAGGTTCTATTCCCAGAATGCTGTTCTTTCTACAGGTGAATTTTAGCTTGGATTATCATTGTTGCCAGAATATAAGTAATAAAGATAATAGTAACAATCAGTAATTGTGTTCTAACATTTTTTGCCACCTGAAATTTTAGTGTAATCCATTTTGGATTGAAATAATGGAATCATTCCATTTTACAGCTTCATCAGAATTTTAAAGACAAGCAAATTTAATGAGTATTTGAGAAAACCTGTTTGAAATCCAAATTGACTTTAGGTCAGACACAATTGCATCTCCAGAACTCAATTTAATATGGATTACCGGATGTGCAGAGTTGCAGAACGAAGCTGCTAGCCATTTGTGGCCTGTTGTTGTTGTTGTTGTTGTTGTTGTTGTTGTTGTTATCATCATTGTCATCATCATCATTATCATCATCTGAACAGACATATGATATCATAGCCATGCATATGATATGGTAAACATGATGGATTGTGTAAATGTAACCGGCCAAGTTTAAGTTAATTGTTGGATTGCTGTGCAAACGTCATTGGACAGACAGATGTCTGCTTAATCAGGCTTGTACAGGGCCACTCCCTTGGATGCCTGTGGCAAATAAGAATTGTTTTGGGCAACTGGACTGGGAAGTTTACAATGGTTGGTTCTTTTCTTCTCTTTTTTTCCTCTGGGCCACAGATGATCGCTGCAGATATTGTGCACACGGGTGGGCTGGTTAACTTTACTAGGCTTATTCGCAAGCCATGGTTAATCATTTATAACCCTATTAAAAATCAGACCAAGTATGGTTGATCCAAAGACGTCACTCTGGCAAAGGCTCGTTGCATTTAGCGGTGGAGGATTGCCCATTTCTTTTATAACGATAAATGTGACACTCAAAGCACCGATACATCTTAGCAGGGCTAAAAATAAAGGCAACGTTTGTCTTAATAGAGCCAGGGAGATATTGATTCACTTGGAAATAAATAGTATTCATCATCTGTGGCCCGATCCTGTAAGGTGCTGTCTGCCTTTCAATTCATGCAGACTGATGCAGCCCGGGATTCTTGGCATCTCCTCTGCTGCCCCCCTCTCACCACTCCACCATCATTCTCACTAGGTCCTTGCTGGAAAACATTTCCAGTAAATAGGTGGGTTAAAATGGGAATGGGGATCTCTGTTTAAGTGTGGTTAGTTTTGTTAATTAAAAATCCATTTCCCACATTTCAGTTCTCTTTCTGCATGCATTCAGTATCTTGGCTCTGATTGCCTTTAAATGAAATAGGAGAGAATCTAATTTATTCTTCTGTTTAAATACGGAAGCACTTGCCTTGATTCATGTAGGAGCTATATGTGTATGGAAGCAGGCCTTAGCTGGATGGGGAGTTGCATATGCAAACCAGTGCTGTGTCCTCCATTGGCAAGTCTGATCCAACAGCCAGGGCTATGTGCATATGGCCTTTTTAAAAGAAAAGCTGGGGTACTACTGATCAGTTGCCTAGGAGGAGGATCTAGGTTCATTCCTTCCCACCCCATTCCAACGCCTAATTGTTACTATTATCTTTATTACTTATATTCTGGCAACAATGATACCCCAAGCTAAAATCTACCTGTAGAAAGAACTGCATTCTGGGAATAGAATTACCTACTCAGCTTACCTACTCAGGTAAGCTTACCTACTCAGGTAAGCTTACCTACTCAGAGAATCCAGCTGATTTCAGCAGACACAGCTATGACTAAAAATAAAAGTCTACTGCCATGTATGGGGGCCCCCTAAAAAAAAGAAAAAGAAAATTCTGGCTCAATATTCTAAGCAGTGTCAGGTGGCTGAGTCTACCTGCCATTTGATTTCCTACAATGCCCCAATGTAGCTTTCCATGTAGGAATTGTGGGGAATTTCAATGGCCACTGGACTCAGCCACCCGGTGCTGCTCTGAGTGCAGCTGGTGCCTGCTGCAGCCTACCTGGTAAGCCCTCCAGGTCTCACCTGAGGGCACTTTGCCTAGGGCCCCCTCAAACCTGAAACTGGCCTTGTGGTCAAACCTGTGCTATCAGCTGGGGGCAGGAGTCAGTTGTAAGTCCAAAGCAGATTAAAGCCAGGAATGCTTCCAAGCAGCAAAGGACGAAGTACAGACCACTTCTGATGTGACTAAAATGTACATCCATATACAGGTGAAACAAGGTAGAGTTGTGCTGGATTATTTCAAACCCCCTCAAATCCCATGGCTCAAAGGTTGCTTTTGGGCTTTATTATACAGAAGCCTTATATTACAATATTATTTGCACTATGTTGAATGTCCCCCTCATGGCACTACTAGTAGGGTCCCCCCCCCCACTGCTGTCATTATTATTAGTGTATGCCTTTACCAATACAATCTAGTAATAGTGACATAATATTAGAATGTATTATATAGGCAGTCCCCGGGTTACGAACATCCTGATTTACGTACAACTCATACTTAAGAACAGACCACCATATATGTAAAAATCTGAGTTAAATACAATGGTTCATACTTACGAACGCACACATAGAGGTGTACACATACCTGGGGGGGGGCACCCCACCTCGCCTCACCTCTCTGCGGCGTCCCCCTCCACCGCTCGATTCTCAGCAGTGCGGAGCGATTCTCTGCGCCGCTCGAGCCACCCATGCCTGCTGCGACGGGACCCTGCGCTGGCGTGCCGGAACCCCGCACTGCGTCTTTTCCGTAGAAAAAAGGGAAGCAGTGGCAGGCCCTCCTGGCAGGGGCGGTGGGGGAACCAGCACACTTCGCCTCTCTTCCTGCTCTGCCGCCTGATGTTGGCTCACCAGCCCACGTAATGATAGTGCCGGCCCTGTCTGCATTCATGAAAAAGATACAATGGAAAACCTGAGGAGGGAAGGGGCAGTGACCAGACTGGATTTAATGAGAGCAGTGTATCACTTCTATTTAATCTAGCATGTTCATCTAATTGTGATCAATTTTCATTTTGTCATATCACCATAGTTATTCACTAGTATATTCCATTAGAAGCAAGCTTATACATTTTCCATGTGTGGGGCAGATACCCCCTAAACATTTGTAAGACTCCAACTCTGCCCAAATTTGCATATTATTACTCTGAACTGCAACCTGGTAATTATAATGGAAGATCCCCAGCACAGGTGTTACAAATATTGTAATTTCCCTAAATCCTACTGTAGATTTCTTGTACTGTCATAAATTCCTGTTAAAAAACCCCAAAACAAAACCCTTTCAGTAACTTCTGGATAATTGTACTTTTGGGTCCCTGAGCACTGGGATGCTAATACCATAATTTACCAACTTTGTATTATTTTTTACAATTTCACATTTCACTTTATCATGTAGAAGACAACATGGAAGGAGCTCATAAAATAAAATGAAGGAAAAGGCTATAACTAATAGGCAAACATAGAAATATTCATATTTCCTTTTTTTCAAAGCCCAAGGCTAAAAATTGTGAACATCACCAGCGACTGAACGCTAGTGATTTTTAGCCCTGAGCAAACAGCAATATTAGACCCCAACACAGCATTTGCGGGTGACTAGTATTAAATAAAGAACAAACTCAATGTGATCAGTCTTGCATTATGTACAGCTGTTGATTCTGCTAGGTCGGAAAAATACTTCTGTAGGAGTTAGTGTTTTTTGCCATTCTGCAGATGGAACCCACTTCCCCCCCCCCCCATTTACGATGACAAAATAATAGGTGTTACTTTGAGAGAAGACCTAAGGGGCACTTGATGTGTTACTTTTTTTAAAGTGTACACCGTAAAACATACAGCATGAGTGAGAGAAACTAGTGTCATCTTACAGGTATACTGTTAACTTCCCGTTGACTGGTAGTAAACTGAAGTTTATTGCTATGTAATGTGTAAGAAAGCCCTAACAACCTAAGGTAAGAGGGGAAAGGATTAATTTAAAGACTGAGCCGTCAGTTAAAGCTGCTTTTGCCAGTGGAATTGCAACACATTTAGGATGTGCTTTAAAGGTGGGTAGATGTGTTAGCAACTTTATTATTATTATTTTATTATTATTTATTTCACTTCTATGCCACCCAATAGCCAAAGCTCTCAGGGCAGTTCACAAAAACACACACCACAATACAAGATAATGAAAACATAATATAAAATCTCTAACATACAGAATTTAAAATAATTTAGGGTGCAATCTTATGGCCACTAGACAGTGTCTAGTCGGCCATAGGAGAGGTCAGAGAGTCCCAGCTCTGACCTTGGAAACGCGCCCCGAGGTCAAAGCTGGGACTCTGACTTCAGAGCACCCTCCCTCTGCCCTCGCAGCCGGCGAAGAAAGAACCGCACCACCTGTGGCTCTGTGGTCGGGCACCCAGCATGGCTGGCTGAGGAATGCTGGGAGTTGAAGGACATTTTGCTGTCTAATCATGCATAGGATTGCACCCTAACTTGCTTTGTAATGGTGGTGTATTACCATAAACTATGGAACTTTCAAGACATATTTTCTTTTCTTAATTTTATTTTTTATTATAAATCATTCATTCACAACATATTACATAGTCTCTAATTGTCGTGAAAATGTCGGGACTGTCACGAAAACCGTTAAGCCATCACAGCTTCTCACTCTGTCATGCAGAGTCCCAAATCCCCCTGCCTCCAACAAGAAAGAGACTGCCCTGCAAGCACTGACACACACACACACACCAGATTTTGACCAGATTTTGACCAGATTTTGATATCTGGTCAAAAAACACCAGATATCAACAATGAAGGGTTTAAGTAAGGTTTTAAAAAATAACAAAAGCCACTTATAAAATATTATAAAATAATATATAATATAATAATGTAATAATTGTAATATATAAGAGATTATATACCGTAATAATAAAATTCTGGAAAAGTCATCCTATCACTGCTGCTGCTACATCTTCTTCTAGCAAGGACCAGCATTTCACAATTATCCCTCAATTACACGATACTTCTTCATACAATGCACAATCAATTTGCTGCCACAACACGTGATGGTCAGTGTTGTAGATTGCTTTAAAACATGGAGCTTCAATGTTTAATACTGGATATATGTGCTCAAATGCAAGATATATGAATTGTGGGAAGGAAAAATATTTATTAACCTCTAACCATGAATTTAAATAAAAGAATAAAGGTTGAATGCTGGAGGCATTCAAGGTGAAGCTGGACGGCCATCTGTCAGGGATGCTTTGACCTGGATTCCTGCACTGAGCAGGGGGTTGGACTTGATGGCCTTGTAGGCCCTTCCAACTCTACTTTTCTATGATTCTATGATTCTATGAAATATTTTGTCCCAGAATACATTTACATTTAAGGCATACCCTTTCTCCATAATAATTTTTAAAAAAACTGTTAGGCCTTCTGAGTCTTTTAACAAAGCATAGTCAATACCGGTGGCCCTCCTTGACAACTTATTACTGAATTTACCTAAATCTAATAGTGTGATTCAGTTGTACTTGGGATAGTAAGCCCTATTGAATTCCATGGGACATACTTCTGAGTGATCATGCCTAGGATTGTGCTATAAGGCAGCAGTATTCTGGCCACTTCCTTGAGAGTAAAGCCCCATTGAAAGAAGTGGGAGTAGCTTTTGAATGAACATTTATAGCATCAGGCTATAAAACTAGACTTTGTTCCTATCAGAACTCCAGGAATAGCCCTTGATGGTCAGAGACTTATAATGGGCAGCTTCTCATGAATTTATTCTGAAGACTGACACAATTTGTGCCCTTAAAAGGCTTGTGCTCTGAACTTGGTTGTCAAAAATTAACCCCCAGATTGCCTTATTCAACCCATAAGTCTAACAGACAAAAGGAAGGACATCTTCATGCAGACCAAGTCCCTGCATACACTTAACTTAAGCAACCTGGGTTTGTATATAGGGATTGGGCTTGCATCTTCTTGTAAGAGAAGGTGTTCATGCCTTCTTCTCTGTGCTAGGTTAAGACCATAAGACCATAAAAAGAGCAACCTTCATGTTGCTTAACCATACCTCTTACAAATTCACATGTGTGTCCCTATTTTCATCTGTGAAATGTTGGAAGGTATGATATTATTACCATAGACATACAATGCCTATTCGTTTCTTGGATCTAACAGTCTTTGAACATTCTTTAAACTCAACAAGTCATACTGAGGCTTTGAGTTATTAATTATTTATTTTTTTAATTCTATTTCTTATCTTATACCCTCCCTCAGTTTCATTCTTCTAATACCTTTTGTTGTTTATATAATTCAAACTTTTACCCATAGGCATATAACACATTAACATATAACCTAACAACATATGTTGAGATACTGGTACTGCTGAATCACCTACATTTTCAGTGCGCTGCCTTTGACTGATTTTATCCTTACATTTGTTTCTTTACATCAAGTCCATATAATTCATCGTTGTATGAGATATATTACAGAATATATATATATATATATATATATATATCAGTAGGATGCCAATCATTTATATTTAATTTTCTCCCTCCCATTATAATGGATAGTTTTATTATTTTCAACAAATCCCAGATGCGAAGTAGCCATTCTGCCTTTTTTGGTCTTTCCCTTCCTTTCCATTTGCTAGCAAAATTAAGGCGAGCTGCTGTCAAAAGGTATGATATTGGTATTCTGATGTATTTTGGTAAATGACCTACTAAGCTTAACAAGCACAGTTTTATAGATTTGGTTATTTGCATTTGAAACATTTCTTCTAGAGTGGAAATGACCTGTGTCCAATATTTTACTGCCCTCGGACAATACCACCAACAGTGGAGAAAGTCTTCTTTTTCGCTTTGGCAATGCCAACATTGGCCTGCTTGTGTCCCATAGATTTTGCTGATTTTCCAGGGCATCAAATAAAGTTGATAAGACATCTTTAAAACATTTTCCTGATAGTGTGTTACTACCAGCTCAAGCATATTTCCCCTGAAAATTTGATTCCATTCTCTGTCTTTCAGAGTCTCTTTATTTTATTTATTTATTTCATTTCATTTCTATACCTCCCCACAGCCGAATGCGCTCTGGGCGGTTCACAACAGTGCATACAATAAAATCAAGATAAAACCAACAATAAAAACAGCATTGTAATTTAAAAAAATTAAAACCAAAATTAAAAACGCAGTTTAAAATATACAATAGTAAAGATTAATATAACTAAGTCTACAGGTCACCCCCGTCCCCTCCCATGTGCCATTTTGAACAGATTAAATATTGAATGCCTTGGCATAGAGGGCAGTCTTAACCTGGCGCCGAAAAGATAGTAAGGTTGGTGCCAGGCGGGCCTCAGTGGGGAGCTTATTCCATAATTGGGGGGCTACCACTGAAAAGGCCCTCCTCCTTATTGCCACCAACCGAGCCTCCCTTGGAGGTGGCAGTTGGAGGAGGGCCCCAGATGTTGAGCGCAGTGTCCGGGTAGATTGCGGTTGGGAGAGGCATTCTCCCTTTGTTTGTAAATCTCTATGCCAGTGTTCTCCAACCTTGGGTCCCCAGATGTTTTTGGCCTACAACTCCCAGCACGCCCCAGCCAGCTACACTGGCTGGGGCATGCTGGGAGTTATAGGCCAAAAACATCTGGGGACCCAAGGTTGGAGAACACTGCTCTATGCCATTTCTTCTTATACCTTTCCTGGGTCTGAGATTCTATTTCTCCTATCAACTGATAGATCTCATCTGAGTCATCCTTTTTTGTTTTCTCCCTTCCACCAATAGTTCAAACTTTGTTCTCTCCCTTATCTGTTCTCTCCTTTTCAGGATTTCTGATTGATCTCTAACTTGGAAATACTGCATCCACTGGAATTTGTCTTTCAGTTTACACCTTACTTGGGCTATAGGTAGAATTTCACCATCCTTCATTAATTGATATTATGTCTCTAAATTATTTTCTTGCCAAGCTGTACAGTCGCCAAGCCTCTTATTTAAATTAAAAGTTTCATATTTATTATTGAGGCTAAAGGAGAAAAAGGGAAGGCAACTTCTCCTTGTTTACTATCCCAACACTCAAGTATTGTATTTATCACAACGTTATTGTCTTTATAGAATTGTTTTCTTTGTTGTTCTTTTCTTTCTTTCAAACATAGTAAGTTTGAATGCAAAGAAAGCCCTATGATTGTTTCGAATGGCCTTATTTAAAGGAAATAATTAAACAATGGGGAGTAGGTAATGGGTTTAAGAAATGGATTACTATTATCTATGATAAGCTGGTTGCTACAATCCTGGTTAACGGAATGGAAACAGAGAAGTTTGAAATATATACAGGCACCCAACAAGGACGTCCACTATCAGCATTACTGTTCATTGTAGCTATCAAACCTTTAGCAACAAGTATCTGAGAGAAAAAAGAGATCCATGGAATAAAAGTTGACCAAATTGACTACTAACTCAGCCTTTTAGCTGATGATGTAATTATTTTTTTTAACCAAAGTAGACCAATCTGCCAATGTTTTAATGAATTTAATAAAGGGGTATGGAAGGGTGTCAGGATACAAAATAAATATAGAGAAGACTGAAATTCTGGGGTTGAATCTGACAGAAGAAGAAATAAGCAATGACTTCTGGCTCAAACAAAAAAAGTGGAAGAAGAGAGCTCTGAAATACCTCGGAATTAAGATTACTAAGGACCTGAACAAAATGAGTGAAATGAATTATACTCTTTTGAATGAATTAAAAAAGAAAATAGAAATGTGGGGGGGGGAATGCAGTTCTTGATTCTGGGTAGGATAAATATAGTGAAGATGGCAGTAATGTCTCAGTTGCATTATTTGATACATAACATCCCATGGGCAATGGAACTGAAAGATATTAAAAACTGGCAGAGAACAATAAACCAATTCATATGGGCAAGAAAGAAGAATTTAGTTAGCCTTGTTCAGGCAACTCGACCAAAAAGGAATGGGGGGTGGGCAGTTCCAGAAATAAAAAGATATGTTGAAGAGAATTTGTTGAACTGGGCAATAACCTGATTAGAGGAACAAAAGAGAAAAGGAGAGCAGACTATCAAAATAGAACAAAGTTTTGTAACAATTCCAATTAAAGATATATTCTGGTTTAAAAAGCAACGAGACATATTTTCTTAGCTTTTCGTGTATACATCATTCTAGTCTGCTGCCCTCTCCCCACCCCCCCAATCCTACTTGGAAAAGGTTTTTCATAGGATGACTAAATGAGGGTGCTCAGTAAAGGCAGTAATAAAAGCAGAAAGACCACTTAAGGGGCGGGGAGAGAGGGAAATGCAGCTAAGCAGTGGATTCAGCAACAGCCAGAGAGGTCAGATAATCTGGACTTAACCTCAGTGCCATACATTGGGTGATTTTAAACCCGACCTGTGAGAACACTGCCTTAGATTTTAGGAACTATATATATAGCGCTGGCTCCAGGTTTTTGAGGTGTCTTGGTCAAGACACCCTGAATGGGACCCCTCCCTCGGTGAGTCTACCTTCTCAGCACCACCATTGTCACCAGCTGCTCTTGCTCGTCCTTCTCTTTCTCATCATCGCTACCACTTGCTTGACTGACAGGCAGGGAGCCAGTGAGCAAGCAGGCCGTGGTGGCATCTACTGCTCTTCCTTCTCACCACCACTGTTGTCTGGGCCAGAGGGAGAAGCAGGTGAACAAGCAGGTTGCAATGGTGAAGAGGAGGAGCAACTCCAGGGGGCTTTTGTTAGTGGGCTCCTGCTGGGGTGTGGGCCCTCGGCAGGTGCCCATTCATGCCTACCCTTGATGCTAGCCTTGTATACGTGTGTAGGGATTGACAATCGAGCCTCGCCGGGGCAGAACGAGGCCAAAATTGGCCCCGCTCACACCCGGCGAGGCCTTACCTTTTCTTTGGGGCGGCTCGCCCACTCCGCTGCGAGCCGCCCGCGCGGCCCGATCCGTCCCGTCGCGTCACTTCCGGGACCGGAAATGACGCGACGGAACCCTGTGCAGGCGCGCTGGACCCCTGTGGCGCGTTCTACGCCTGCGCAGGGTCCCGACACCTCTCGGAAGCGTCGGACAGGCCGGAACAGCCCGATCGAGCGGTGCACCGCACCGCTCAGCAAATGGAGTCGGGTCGGCGCCAAGCCCGAAAATCGACTCGAAGGCGCCGACCCGGCTTGGATGCATCACTACGTGTGTGTGTGTGTGTGTGTGTGTGTATGCACTCACACACCCTTACACACACACACTGAATAAGATGCACTTTAGCCTACCTTTACTGATTCTTGGTTGTTGCAAAGGATCACCAGATACTTTTATTACCTTTACGGCTTTGTGTGGGATTTCAGACACAGTCTCAAAGTGGATTAGGTGCTGAGGTCTTGTATTAAGACTCCACTGCGTCAGCATCAGCCAGCACTGCAGTCACGACTAAGCGTAGCTGGTGGTTGTTCTTCAACAAAGGCTCGAGGTAGAACAATTCAGCAAAATTGTCTGTTGTTTTCAGTTTCATGAAAAACACTGTTAGCCATAGAAAGAACAGTCGGAGCTGCTGTGTTCGGGAAAAGGGATGCCTGATACTATTACTATGGAGATGTGATATTCTGGAATACCAGACCACCTTTCAAAAATGAAATGAAGTGGAATAAGGGATGCTCCTTTTTAAAAGTGAAAGGACTGAGGTATCCCCCCCCCCCGGGAGGAACAGCTGGAAAAAGAATCCCATATGGGAAATATTGCAAATATGTTGTTTTATCCATCTCCTCGATGTTTTATCTATTTATTCCTTTTCTGGATACAACTCTTGAAGTTAGGGCAGACAGTAAAGCCTGTAGGTTTGAACCATTATCTGTAGATGCCACTGCTGTGATTATGAGTCTTCCCTGCACACTGTGTTTCTTGTGCAAAAAGTGTGTGGGGGGGGTGTTGACCATCGGCATAGCTATCCTCCCTCCCCGCCCCTCCCGATCTATTGCACATGGATGGGGTATTGGACTGTTTGCATTGAAAAGGGCCTTGTGGACGCATCAAATACACAGCTGGGTCTCATTTTGACGGACAGTGGGGAAAGCCCTGTCCACGCCCCAGTCATCTCGTAAGCCTCTATGTAAGTTCTCATTTGCTGTATAGTTAAGATCTTTTCCCTGATCCTGAAAAGCTCAGTGACAGACTGAGGAAAGACTTCATAGGTTGTTCGCTTCTGATTGTACTGCAGTTTCGAGAGGGCTTGATTTTTGCTTCATGCTTCTTTAAGCCCCCCCCCTCGTTGCTGCTTTGAATCTGCACACCCCAGAGTTTTTACCAAAGCCGTCTTTATGTTTTGTCCATTCTTTTAATGCAGCTGTCTCTGGATATATTTATTTGTGTCCATAAAGGCAGTTATTTTACTGTATAAACTTAAACTACCCTAATCTAGAGAATAAGCTGTTTCTTTCAAGCTACCCTCTCATTGCTGCTTTTGCATCTCACTGGAACCTGTCTTTTCCTGTTTCGAATGTCTGCTGTTTTTCCATTTCCTTCAGTTAGCTGTCTTAACAGCCCGATCCTTATAACGCTTCACTGCAGTGGTACAGGAACTGTATTGAATTTGCATAGGTTTACAGTAGCTTCCTGTGTGAGGGAAAGCTACTGTGAGTTTTCTCACTGGCTACTGTAGTCTCAAGATAACAGCTTCCTACAGTATTTTGTGCAGTTAAGGTTGTGCCAGGACAGCCAAACCATGTAGGCCAAACTGTCAGAAAGAGTCATCAGATGGAGTCATCTCCATTCCCATTTTCCTCCCTTCCCCATGTTTCCCTGATCCACTAATTTTTCTGCCACGTAATGCAACCACTATGTGGTCTCTGATTTTGCGGGCGGGGGAGGTATTCTGGAAGCTGTGAGCACTATTCACAAACTCTCATACACTGCATCCTTTGATGGAAGAATCGGAATCAAGCAGAACAGAGTATTAGCTAGAAATATGTCCAGACTCTTATTTTACAAAATAAGTCCTGAAGCGTATGGCCAAATATCCACATGCTGCATTTGAAGCTTTAGCATGCCACTGACCTCTCTCATCTTGTTTGCAAGCATAGCACAGCCCCAGAGGTCAATCAGTTCCTGTGGTCATAGCTGTCTTGGGGCATGCATGCATCAGAACAGGGTTGCTCTCTCTCCAAGAGAAAACTACATATACAGTAATACCTTGGATTGCAAGCATAATTCATTCCAGAACCATGCTTGTAATCCAAAACACTCTTATATCAAACCGAGTCTCTGGCAGATGTGAGCGGGGCTGATTTCGGCCCGCTACGTCCGCTCGAGGCGAGAGGTTACATCCCTACAGACCTTGCTTGTTTATCAAGTCAAAATTTAAAAAAACATTTTGCTTGTCTTGCAAAACGCTCTCAGACCAAGTTACTTGCAATCCAAGGTATTACTGTATACTATATATTTCATCTGTATGTGTATGTTGCATGTTTCCATTTGCTCACAGGTCGGGTTTAAAATCACCCAATGTATGGCACTGAGGTTAAGTTACAGTATTAGAAATATGGCAGGAGACTGAGTTGGGGACATACAAAGCTGTCCAAGTAGTAACACTACCCTGTCGAATGCAGCAATTTCCAGACAGACATAGAGGTGGAATATGACGCTTTTGTTTTGATCCAAAATAATCCATGCATGTCCCACATAATTATTGCTCTCATGTGATCCCACAGCTATGCAAGAAGAAGAAGAAATAAAAGAAAAGTGGAATTAACTGTTCCCTTTGAGCTATTGAGATCTCTGTTCATTACAAACAATATTAGGGCTTTCCCCCACAGATTAGAGGCCCTGGAGCTAAGGATAAATCACTGTTTGTTGCCTAAATCCCTTAATTCAACTACTTTGCCAATGAATTGTGAAAATTATGCTCATGGCAACTGTAGATATTTGCCAATTAATGAAGACTTTGCTTTTTTAATTTGCAAAGTTGAAGTTATGATATACGAATAATTTTAAACTGAACGTTTTGGACTTAAATTAATTAACAGCCTAATCTTTTGGATTAAGAATGAAATGAGCATTCAAAAAGAGGTGCAAAGAGTGCAGTTCCAATGCAACATTGGTGTAGCAAAGGTAGATCCAGGGTGTTGCATCAGGCGAACAACTTTAGTCAGTCTTGCTACGAAGACTAGAGCTCTAGCACCAGATGTAGTATAGCAGAATCATGCAAAACAATGATGTGGTATGAATCTGGGTAGGGAAATGGACAAGGGAGGGGCAGAGTTGTTGTTGTTGTTGTTGTTGTTATATCCAACCTTTTTTCTTCTTGCAAGGAACCCAAAGAAGCTTACATGGTCCTCCTCTCCCCGTTTTATCCTCACAACAGCCCTGTGAGGAGGGTTAGGCTGAGAGTCAGTGACTGGCCCAAAGTCACCCAGGGAGTTTCATGGCTGAGTGGGGACTAGAACCCGGATCTCCCTAGTCCCAGTCCAACACTCTGACCACTACATCATGCTGGCTGTAGTGATGCGTAGGCCTCATCTACACAGCACCCTAAAGGCATTTTGGCCACCATGGAGCCAGCTGAGTTGCTAATGCCAAGTGCAGGCTGGGACCAGAGGCATACATAAACAAGGTTCTCCAGCCCCAGGATTACTGCAGTTAATTGCTGGAGGATGGAGCAAGCAGGAGGATCTGCTCTCTTAACTAGACAAGGACAGAAAGCCAGGCTCCTAGTATTTTTACCTGATCGGTGCTATCCAGAGACCTCATAGTCTCTGCCCATCACTAAAGCTGATGCATCTCTATCCCATTCGGAGCCTGAAGAGATCTGTGGTCTGAGCATATACAGGCCCGGGTAGCGCATTAGGTTAGGTTCTAGCCTCAGACCAAAAGTTCTCTGATGCAAACACCAAATCTCTGTTCTCACAGGTACAATACTATGGAGCTATCATTTGGTAGTAACCTTTAGAATTGCAACTGGCAGGGAGCACCATTTGCTGGCGACATGATGTGCTCCAGCTTTGTCACGTACCTTCTGTACAAGAAACAATTATGTCTAGTTATGTACGGTATATAATAACTGGACTTCTCTGATCACATGGACCCATGCTTTATGGGCCTTTCTTTCTTTCTTTCTTATAAACAGGCCTGGTTTTGGGTATCCCAGCCATGGAACAGATTTTACTTCGGAAATCTTTACATAGTGAGCAGGGAGCAACCAATACCATTACCTATATCTTTCTTTACTGCACAAAAACATCAGTTAAAAGCAGGGGTCCTCAAACTTTTTAAACAGGGGGCCGGTTCATTGTCCCTCAGACTGTTGGGGGGGCGGACTATAGCCCCCCTGCCGCCAAAGCCCCCCTGCCCCCCCAGGATCCCCCCGTCACCGTTGGACCCACCCCGCCACCCCCCACCGCCGCCGTACCTGCGCCCGCCGCTGCCAAAGCCCCGCCGCGCCATCGCCCCCTGCCGCCAAAGCCCCCTGCCCCCCCAGGACCCCCGCCGCCACCGCCAGACCCACCCCGCCACCCCCCGTCACCACTGGACCCCCCCGCTGCCATACCTGCACCCGCCCCCGCCGCCAAAGCCCCGCCGCCGCCAAAGCCCCCGCCAAAGCCCCCGCCAAAGCCCCCGCCAAAGCC
Organism: Shinisaurus crocodilurus; assembly: GCA_021292165.1. Classification (NCBI taxonomy): domain Eukaryota; kingdom Metazoa; phylum Chordata; class Lepidosauria; order Squamata; family Shinisauridae; genus Shinisaurus; species Shinisaurus crocodilurus. The sequence goes on from CM037880.1 coordinate 134,746,970, forward strand.
CCGCCGTCGTCGTTGCTGCCGCCGAAGCCCCGCCGCCGCCGCTTCCGCCAAAGCCCTGCCGCCAAAGCCCCGCTACCACCACCACCGCTGGAGCCACGTCATTCTGCTGCGCTCCATCGCGCTGGACTCCTGCGCTCTGTTAAAAAACAGAGCGTGGGGGTCCAGTGCAACGGAGCAGGGTCCTACGTGTCACTTCCGCCGCACCGGAAGTGACGCGACGGGACCAGCGCAGGCGGCGCAGACTGCACAGCTGGCTCTCCGGGGAGAGCGAAGAACAAGGCAAGCCCGTGCGGGCAGCTGAGAGCCCGGGCGGGCCCAGTTCGGGCCTATGGAGCCGGGCCGGATGGGAGGGCACGCTGGGCTGGATCCGGCCCGCGGGCCGTAGTTTGGAGACCCCTGGTTAAAAGCAATGTGTTTAAAGCCAGCGTCAGTATACGTGTCTCACCATCTGCTGGGAATTCAGCAAACACAACACAGTATTAATGTAAATGCATCCCCCAATTCTGTTAACTAATTAATGAAATTTGATGGATACCATGTTAAATATTCACTAAGTACCATGTCACACATAATTGGAAATGATTTTTGAATCCTGAAATGACAGTTCTAATAAATTTCATCAAGACTTTAGATATCAGTGTCAACAAAATTAAGGGTATGATCCAGCCATCCTTAAGTGCTTTAAGGCCCTTTGATATCAGTCGAAGATATTTAAGCACATGCTTAGCTTTCCTATTGAAATCAATAGGACTAAGGATGCACGTCTTTCTGTTGAAATCTGTAGGACTTAAAGATGTTGAACTATGGCTGGATCGTGCCATTAAAGTATCTGTAGAAAATTGTTGGTAGGGTTGCAATCCTACGGACACTTAGGGTGCAATCCTATGCAAGTTTAGACAGAAAAAAGCCCTACAACTCCCAACATCCCCCAGCCACGTTATAGTGATGCAGGCCTTAAACTAATTGATGTTTGTGTAGTAAAGAAAGATATAGGTGTTGGTTGTTCTCTGCATAGGATTGTGCCTTTGCTTAGTATTAAACCCCATTGATAGAGTGGCTACTTATACATTGCCCCCCTGCCAAGTAAGAGGAAATGTATCACCCAAAAAAGAAGACAAAAGAGAACACAGATTTTCATAAAACTTGCATGTGCTAATATAATGCACATTTAGAAATAATTACTTAAATTTCAATAGACCGGCTGCTAACTGTTGATGGACAAATTTAAGGCCCTGCTCTCCCTTCTTATGTTTCTGTATAGTTAAAGCAGACTTGGATGAGAAAGCCCTTCAGACTGAGGACGCCTTTGAGGACTGTCCTCTGACTGCCTTTCAAATAGAGGATTGCTCCCTGTAAAGTAGGACACATGGCCACCTTACCGATTCAGCATGGTGGGACTTGCTGCCAAGTAAAGAATGCCTAGGACTGGGTTGGAAAGCCACTGCTGGTGACTTGAGAATGCAGGCTGCTATGTGACATGTTGCTCAGTCTGAGGAGTAAGACCAGAATCACTCCTCATGGTTCCTTGTGTCAACTGACTCCTGTTGAGGTGGTAGCTGCAGTACCAACCTCTGGCCATCTGCAGTGGTGATGCTGTAGCACCGCCAAACTTGGAGCAGTAGTTCCCTACTACACCAACTTCCTACAAACATCAGACATTCATGTATGTTTACCTTTGTACACAAACACTCTTATTATGGCATGTTAGAGTAGCAATGCTAGTAAGTGCCAGCAAAATGAAGATTTTAACAAATATGTTTTCACTCGGCTTGCTCAGTCTTACTACTGTTTGGAATACGTTTTAATGGATTTACTTTATGTATTAATCTGGCTGTACATGTTTTAAGGTGTTTAAAACATGGTGCTGATTTGTAAGCATCTCAAGCCCAGGATGCAGTGAGATATCAATCAAATAAATTATAAGCTTTTCAAGGCAATAATGGTCTCTTACACTATCATTAAATTTGCTGACCATTTTGTTCCATTTTGAAATTCCATAGGTAGACAAACTTGAATTTGTTTGGAGCCCCCCCCCCCCCGATCACAAACTAGGGGGTTGAGAAAGCCTTCTTAAGCCCAAATCTCATGCTATATTTTGATCACCATAACATAAACGCACATCACATTTGTGTGGTAGCCATTTAATTTGGAAGTACCCTCTCTTGGTGAAATCTGGTACAGACAGTCCCTGGGTTTCATAGATTTCATAGATCATAGAGTTGGAAGGGGCCTACAAGGCCATCGAGTCTAACCCCCTGCTCAATGCAGGAAACTAGAGGAGGGGTCTCCCATCCAAGTCATAATCAGGCCTGACCCTGCTTAGCTTTCCACACTCAGACAAGCTGAGCCAGCGTAAGCCACAGGCCTGTATATCACCCTTTTTCTCCAAGGAACCCAAGGTGGTGTACATCATCCTTCTCTTCTTCATTTTATTCTCACAACAACTCATACTTACGAACGGACTTCTGGGTTCCCTGGCTCTACGTCGTTTACGTAGAGTATAGCGTAGTATACATAATTTACGCAATTTGCGTAAATGCCATATACTACGCTATACTGTTCTGATGTACGTACAAATGCGACTTAAAGACATTCTTAGGAATGGAACTTGTTCATAACCTGGGGACTGCCTGTATTGACCATTCAAGGGAAATGCATTGAAAACGAACAATCCTTTTTGGAGTAGTGTATATACATGTTTTCACCACTTGGGGGGGCGGAATTCTAATTGAAAGTTGACCTTGCAAAACTGATACTGTAAAGTCAATTTGTGGTGATATTCACCCACATCAGGTTGTGAGAATCAGGCTCATGCTGAGGTGGAGACACCCAGTATAGCTGGAACCAGGTGTATTCTCTAGGAACAACAGCAGTGAAATCAATTCTATTATTTATTTATTTATTATATTTATGCCCCGCCTTTTTTCCTGCAAGGAACCCAAGGCGGCTTACATAATCCTCCTCCTCCTCCTCCTCTCCATTTTATCCTCACAACAACCCTGTGAGGTAGGTTAGGCTGAGAGTCAGTGACTGGCCCAAAGTCACCCAGTGAGTTTCATGGCCGAGCAGAGACTAGAACCCGGATGTCCCGAGTCCCAGTCCAACACTCTCACCAGGAAGCCCAAATCTAGTGGCAGAACAAATAATGCGGAGCAGGGTTATGTATATATTTTGCACACTTCTTATTCTAAGAGACAGATGCTCAATTTACTTGGTTGAGTAGTTGGCTGAATGGAGGCAGAGTAGAAAGAGAATGTGAATGGACTGGTGTATGCCAGGGGTGCATAACCTCAGGCCTGGGCGGGACAAATCTGGCCCTGCAGGGGTCCCCAGAAGAAGGCCATTTCCCTCTTCCCCCACCAACTGATCATTTGGTGCTTCCCCAGCTTTTGTGCAGTTTTCCCCTCATTCTAATAGATTGAAATGCCTTTACTAAGGCTTAGTTTATGACAGTAACAGCTTTAAGCTAAAATACTAAGCATTTTGGGGTTGATGGCAGGGATGTTGAAGAGTCCTTGGTCTCGAGTCACGAGTCGAGTCACGAGTCTTTGGACCCGAGTCTCGAGTCCGAGTCCGAGTCCTTGGTCCAAAATGGTGACTCACGAGTCACGAGTCACTCCCAAAGCTGACTCCACGAGTCCCTATTAAAATCAATGGGGTTTTTTCCCAACAAAATAAGGCTACTTCAGATGTGTGGTTTAAATAAATTCTAGGCACAAGTGTGCCTTTTTATTTCAAAACTCTGCAACTGATTTTGGCAAGAACAGACCAGGCAGACAAAACCAAAATAACCAGGCAGGCAGAGGAGGCAGGGAACCCCAAAGCAGGCAGGCAGAGGCCTTTGTTTTGGACAATTCAACTGTTGAACTAGTCAAGAAGAGACCAGGCAGGCAGAGGAGGCCAAACCCAAAATGTCTGAAAGGTTGCATTTTAGAAAAATGATTTTAAAAAATAAACTTGCTGTACTTCCTAAAACTTATCCATGTTGCATTTGAGGAACATGATTTTTTCTAAATGTTTGGCCCCCATTCTGGAACGGTGAGATCTCATCACAATTCCACCCTCACTGAACACCCGCTCCACTGGTGATGAACTTGCTGGAACCAGAAACACACTCAGAGCAGCCACACAGAGTAATCTCAGGTCCTTCTTCTGCCTCTCCCAAGTACGCAACACATCAATCAAAATAAATTAAATCTTGACACACTGTTGGGGCTGCACTCCTGGTAGCCGTCCATAGTGGCCGAGCAGCGACACACCTCGCTTCCATGTGCTCTTCGCCGGCAATCACGCTCCTCTCCACTCCTTCTGGCACAGCCCAGGGCTGTTGAAGAGTCCTTGGTCTCGAGTCTCGAGTCGAGTCTCGAGTCCCATTAAAAATATTGGGACTCGAGTCCGAGTCGAGTCAGAGGGGGGACTCAGTCCGACTCACGAGTCGAGTCCTCGAGTCCGAGTCCCCATCCCTGGTATTTGGGGCCTCTCCCCCTTTTGCCTTCAGCCCTGCCTACCACTGGAATGTGTCCCCCCCCAGGCTTCTCTGAAATGGAATGTCCCCCCCCTCGGGCTGAAAGAGGTTCTGCACCCTGCTGTATAGGAACATAAAAAGAGTTATGCTGGATTAGACCAAGGGTTCATCTAGTCCAGCAATCCCCTTTTAAAGCCATCCAAAGTTCTGGCCATCATGACATCTTGTGGAAGTGAAGTCCATCGTTCATGCGCTGCGTGAAGAAGTACTTCCTTTGATCTGTCCTGAATCTCCCACCACTCCCTGTCTCCCTGTCCACTTTCCCCACACCATGCATAATTTTGTACACCTCAATCATGTCTCCCCTTACTTGCCTTTTTTCTGAGCTAAACAATCCCAGCTTCTGTAACCTTTCCTCATAGGGGAGTTGATCCAGCCCCTTGATCATTTCAGTTGCCCTTTTCTGCACTTTTCCCAACTCTACATATCCCTTTTTAGGTGCGATGACCAGAACTGTACATAGTATTCCAAGTGTGGTCGCACCATAGATTTGTATAAGGGCAATATGATCTTGGCAGTTTTATTTTCAATTCGCTTCCTAATTATGCCTAACATGGGGTTTGCCTTTTTCACAGCAGCTGTACGCTGGGTCAACATATAGGATCTTTAAGACTGAGAATTGAGCCTTATTCCAGATTTCTTTCCCTGGCACTCCTATATCATGTAGGTTCAAGTCCAGCCGGCTGCCTTATAGTATTTCCAATCTCTAAGACATGTTGGGAAGGCTGTGCAGGTAGCCTGATGCTGCTGCATCCCAACGCTGTACCTGCATTCAGCTTGAACTGGAACACTGAAACTTTTATCTAAATTATTTCTTTGTAAATGTTTGTTAGTGCCTAAAATAGTACTATTTGAACATTTCCTCACGTCCACACTGGGAAGGGGCTGTGGCTCAGGGGTAGATCACATCATGCTTTGCATGCAAAGATCTCAAGTTCAATCCCCAGCATCTCCAGATAGGGCTGGAAAAAACTCCTGCCTGAAGTCCCAGAGAACCGCTGCCAGTCAGTGTCAACAATACTGGGCTAGATGGACCAGTGGCATAAGGCAGCTTCCTATGTTCCTCACATTGATATTATGCGCTACAAAAATGTGTGTGGATAGAATTGCTGTGACTCTTTGCTGCCTCTAGGTGGAACATATTGGGCCGGTTTGCATGGTTGGTCGTGCCGTGTGCTGGCTGCCATTGTGAATATCCAAGCTGTGGGGGGCAGGCACTGCAGCACCCTTCTGCAGCCCATGGGTTCTGGGTAGCTTGTTACCCACAGCAACAAGCCACCTTGCTTGCGTTCGCATGTCATGATAAGCCGCAGCAACCACTGGCTGCAGCTTGAATATTCACAGTGGCGGCTGGCATGCGCTGCAAGCAACTGTGGCTTATTTAAGCCCTGGTGGGTGCCAGCGATCACAAGATCTGGGTCACTGAGTCCTTCACCCCTCTGCTGTCCATCCAGATGGGTGTGTGTGTGTGTGTGTGTGTGTGTGTGAAAATACATTTCCTCTGTGTTTATTGTATGTCACTGCTGTTGTTTCATACATAGCTCTCATTTCCCCTTTTCTTTGTTTGTTTTAAAAAGAGAGGTAGAGATAATTCCTTTGAGGATTTGGTCTCATAGTCTCCTTCTGTTTTTGTTTTTCCGGATCCAAGGTGTTAAAACAACAAACAATGCAGATGTGCATTTCATATCTATTCCACGGAGCAGCCAACAGGCAAATGCTCATCAACATTCCCAGGAGGAGTTTTCGTTGTTCAGTAACAGAAAATGGCACAGAATCGTTGCGTTTCATCCTGCCTTGCGTATATATTCAGACCATGAGTGCACACACAATTTTAGATATGGCTTGTTTGATTCAGATTTGTGTGACAGACCTGTTTTACAGTGCAGTCCTGTGCATGTCTACGCAGAAGTAAGTCCCCTTAAGTTCCATGAGCCTTAAACGGTGGGGGCCGCTCGCGCAACAGAACTGGTGGTGCATAAGAGGATCGGCAGGGGCGTAAGTGCCCTGTTGGATTCTGCCCACTGTGTGTGCCGTTTAAAAAAATAGAATAAAATGTTTTATTGCATGGCTTTAGTAGTGATGGTAGTTTGTGCACCTCGTAAAACTGCTAGGATTTTAAAAATCATCATTATCATAATCATCATCTAGAAATATTGTAAAAATAAATTAAATAAGTGGTGACTTGGCTGTGTGAATGGACATAAGACTTTTGTATCTCCTGACGTACAGTGCTTTTCAGTGGAATCCATTCTCATATTCAGGCTGCAATGCTGTGCCCACTTACCTGGGAATAAGCCTCATTGAACTCAATGGGACTTACTTCTGAGTAAGTAGACCTGTACAGGATTGCACTGTCAGCTGCCGTATATAGCAATGAGAAAACTCCCCTGTGTGATGAAGAGGACGCCCCTGCCACAGCACCAGTCCCACTTACTTGCAAGACAAACAAAAAAGCATATCATGATGAGAATCAACTTAGTTGCACACTCTGAGTTGCTTTCTTAATCTTGGGATGTCTAAATTTAAAAATTTTGAAGCTGAAATCCTGTGCATGTTTCCTACAGAGTAAACTGTATTGAATCCAGTGGGACTTACTTCCAAGTAAACATGCATTGGCTTGGGCTACGTGTATCTAGGTTCCAGCTTTGATCAATTCTGATCAAGGCATACACTCACACAAAGGTACACCATTAACAGGAAGATTAAGATTTCTCTCCACATGAAGCTGGACTCTGGGAAGAAGAAATCCAATAAAGCCTTTGGGAAATCATGACCTGGGTACTCATCCTATTTGCAGTCTTCATCATGTCATTAGACATGCTTAACTGGTACTTTGCATAGACCTTGGAATCCCCCATTCTTTTTTTTTTCACACCTATTGATTAGGCCCTTCCTCCTCTATTCCTCCCTTCTTCTTTTTTCATTTTTTAATAGCAAGAATATCATTTGGCTCAGCTTGTCTGAGCATGGAAAGATAAGCAGGGTCAGGCCTGGTTATTACTTGGATGGGAGACCCCTCCTCTAGTTTCCTGCATTGAGCAACGGGTTGGACTCAATAGCCTTGTAGGTTCCTTCCAACTCTATCTATGAAATCTATGAATTTGATTAGTAAGCCTCCTTTCTGTAAATAAAATCTGAATCTTCCCTGTCACCCAGTCATTTGGGAGACTGGAATTTGGAGGGTGTAGAGCAGTTTAGAGTTCAGGGTTGGGTTTTTTTAGATTTTAGGGCTGTCTTTGATATTTATTCCTAATTTCTAATGCATAGGCCAGAGGATGAACATCTCCGCATGGGTTTTGTCTTTTTCTAATTGTTTTAGCTGATAGGACTGAGAGGCAGGCATGAGTTCTCTTCCTGGGTTGTTCATGGTTAACGAACCATGGTTTGTTAGCATGGCTAACCCAGAATTCTCATTATGTCTGAACCAAGTCATTGAATCTGTGGGCTGTAGCAACTTCCTTCCTTCCTTCCTCTTATTTTACTTTACTTGTATTCTTGACAGGCGTTTTGCCTGGTGGGCTGACTTTGGTTGTTGTTTTCTACTGATCCCCTGAATGTATGTTTTACCAGCCGCAAACCTCTCTCAAGCTGCCTTTTTCTTTTCTTTTTTACTACTGTCCCCCACCCCCAGCCATTGTTGCAGTGTAGATGTTGTCATTGTAAATATGTTGTAAGGTGCCTTGATTTGTATTTGTTTTTGTTTGTTTTTAATGGAAAGGCAGGGTACAAGAGTTTTAAATAAATAATAAATAGTACAGCCCTAGGATAAGAGTGTGCAGTGACAGATAAAAACTGCCTGCATTCATTTTGTGTTTGACATCGTTGTGGAGGATCGTAAAGGTTTCCCCCGCCACATCATCTAGGGAGCCCCCATAGGACAAAGCATGAGAAATTTTATATCACAATTTGGGGGGGGGGGCTCTACTGGGAGATTGTTTTGTTATCAGTACCGAAGCACTGGGAGAACTATGTCTTAGTCTTCATACAGATGGAACTTGATGGGGGGGGGGCTTTCACATCTCTAGCCCAGCTTCCCCCACCTTCACAACCCATTTGACAGACATACTAATCAGCAAATCAAATACTGATTCAGCACTCTGTCTTCTTCTCTACTTCAGAAGGGCTGTCTACATTCTGAGTTTGTTTGTTTTGCATTTTAAAGTGCAGCATAAACGTTATAGTCACTTGAACATTCATTCATTCAGTGCCTTATTTGTAAAAAAATAAAAATAAAAACGTTTAAAAAGTTAAAACAAAATATGCTCTGCTAAGGGGGTATTGACCTAGTGACAACATGGGCATCAGCCAATCAGTGCTCTTCATGGTCTGCTCCTGCAGAAACAGGAAGAGGCGGTTCCCCATGTGGCCCGATCCTGAAGGGAAGCGTGTACATAAGTAAAAAATCAAAGGAATGTGCTTCTCCAGTAGACTCACTGCTCAGATTATGTACATCTGCACATGGCATTAAGCTACCCTGTGAAACTAGGAGGGAAGCAGCCAGGGACGGACCTTGGAATATTGAGCCAGAGCAGCATTCCCCGACCTGGCACCCTCAAGAGGTGTCAGACTACAACACCCATCATCCCCAGTCAGTGGGCCCTGGTGGCTGGGGATGATGGGAACTGTAGCACAGCACCTCTAGAGGATGCCAGGTTGGGAGCAGCTGATATAAAGTGTTTATATTATGTAACCTTTTGAGGGGGGTGATATGTTTGTCTGCATTTGGTGGGACAGATGGAAATCCTCGCTATATTTCATTTCAGATGAAGCCGAGATGATAGCATAGAAAGATGCTCTTGGATTTTGTTCTTGTCTCTTTTTCTGAATTCCTGTGTCACCTTGGCAACTCACCTTCTATTGGATGTAATGTCAGTGCAAGTCTGTCTATTTTGGAGACATTGCCTCTCATTTAGACAGCCAGTCACAAGAACAGCTGAAATCAGTTTGGCTTTCTACCTCTGCAGCCCTAGAGCACACTGGTTCCCACCAATATAATGAGCATAAGAAGATGTAACTTTACATCCTGCCATCGGCCTTCACGGGTTTAACCCACTTGAGCTGAGCAGAGGTATAAATTTCTGGATCCTCTCCAATATGCCGAAATCTTTAATTAAATCTGGTGACAAAGGTTGTCAAGGGACAATGGCAGGGATCTGATTGTGGCTGGAGGAAATGTCGATGGCATGTGGCTTTGAGGCTCAGAGTAGCTATGTACGCAGGCCATGGGTTATTCTCTTAAGAACATAAGAAGTCATAGAATCATAGAAGAGTAGAGAGTTGGAAGGGGACTAGAATGCCATCGAGTCCAACCCCCTGCTCAACACAGGCATTCAATTGTCATGCTGGATCAGACCAAGGGTCCATCTCATCCAGCATTCTGTTCACACAGTGGCCAACCAGCCACCTGTGGGAAATTCACAAGTAAGACAAGAGGGCAAGAGCACCCTCATGGTTGTGGTCCCCAGAAACTGGTATGCATAGCCATATTGATGATGATGATGATGATGATGATGATGATGATGATGATGATGATGATGATGATGAATGTATTTCTTACCCACCTCTCCATCTAGATCGAGGAGGGGAACGAACAACAAAAATATAAAATACATGAACTAATCAAAACACAACACATACTATTAAAACATCTTAAAACAACTTAAAAACATTATAAAACATCTTAAAACATCTTAAAAACATCTTTAAAGCATCCTAAAATTCCGCCTGATAGGCCTGTCAGAAGAGATCAGTCTTTTTTAAATTCCAAGATACTGGTAAGCTGACGAATCTCCTCCGGCAGGCCATTCCATAATCTGGGAGCAGCAGAAGAAAAGGTCCTCTGGGTAATACCCGTCAGCCTAGTTTTGGCTGGCTGAAGTAAATCTTCCCAGAGGACCTGAGTGTGTGGGGCGGATTGTATGGGAGAAGGCGATCCCGTAGGTAGCCTGGACCCAAACCATGTAAAGCTTTAAAGGTAATAACCAACACTTTATACTTCGCTCGGAAACTGATTGGCAGCCAGTGGAGTGCTTTTAAAACTGGTGTGATGTGGGCACCCCTAGGTGTACCACTAACGAATCTGGCTGCCATATTTTGCACTAGTTGAAGTTTCCGGACTAGGTATAAAGGTAGCCCTATGTAAAGCGCATTGCAGAAGTCAAGCCTTGAAGTTACCAGCGCGTGCACTACCATCTTTAGGTCCTCCAACTCTAGGAAGGGGCGCAGCTGGCATATCAGCTGAGGCTGATAATAGGCACTCCTAGCCGTCGCATCTATCTGGGATGTCATTTGGAGCGACGGATCCAAAAGCACCCCCAAGCTGCGAACACAGTCTTTCAGGGGGAGTGTAACCCCGTCCAGAACTGGTTGACATACCTCCAAACCCAGGTTGTGGCCTTTGACAGCAAGAACCTCCGTCTTGTCTGGATTCAGTTGCCCCTGTTATTGGGAAGTAGCATATAGCCATCAGGACTGGTAGCCACTGATGGCCTTATCCTCCTTGAATTTGTCTAATCCTGTTTTAAAGCCATCCAAATTGGTGGCCATCACTACACCTTGTGGTAGCAAATTCCATAGTTTAACTATGAGCTGTCTGAAGAAAGGCTTCCTTTGGTCTGTTATGAATCTCCCACCAGTCAGCTTCATGGGATGACCCCGGGTTCTAATATTATGTGAGAGGGAGAAAAAAATGTCTCCCTATCCATTTTCTCCACACCCTGCATCATTTTGTACATCTCCTTATACTTTATTGCCGTGCATGCGTATGTGTGCGTGTTTGCCTATATTTGCCAGGCAGAGAGAACATTCCGAGTATGATGGTAAGAGGCTGCTGAGAATGATCCCAGAAGTGAAGAAGTAGCTGCCAGCTGTCAGTCAAGTGGCTTTCTATGTGATTACTGTACTGAATTTAAAGTGGGAAAGGAGCATATATCAAGTGGCCTCAGTGAGTCACTGGGATGCGGATGACTCAACTCAGATCTTTTCAAATTCCGCATGAGGTGTAAGTGACAAGCCCCCACAGCTACCATCTCTGCAAATTTTGAGGTGGTAAAGGAGGGAGCTGAAATACCAGTGTGATGAAGTGACATTTAAAATGGCGTTGGCTGCGTCGGGAACAATAAGCGGAGCCTTCACCGGTGGTCCAGCTCTGCATAGAGCACTTAAATGGAACGCTAGGTCCCTCCCCAATAGCGTGCTTTTGGCCTGGATAAGGAGAATAGCAGCCTACGTGGTAATTTTCTAAAAATGGCCATCCGTATTTAAACACAGGATTGAGTGCTGAAAAGTGAGCCTTAAATACCTTGAAGGGTAACTAGGTAGTACAAGTGAACTGGCATAGTGCAAGTACACAGTACAAGTGAACTAATTCTAGCGAACTAATTCTTGTACGAGGTAGTACAAGTGAACTAATTCTTTTGCTGCCCACTCCAGTATGACTTCAGATTTGCACCCTTCAAACCCCCCCCCCCGAAAAAAAATCACTTTTACTGCTCATGGATGTAGTTGATGTTTTCATGGAAGTTGGGACTAAAGTATTAGTGAGATGATCTTGAATTCTGTGCTTAAAACCCTCTCCCTATTCTGTGACTAATAGTACAATCAGATGCATGTTTTCTCAGTAGTAAGTTCCATTGTACTCAATGGGGCTTATTCCCAATGGTGCCATTATCCCTGGACCTTGGGGCAGAACTTCACCATCACACACACCCCAAAGCTGAGGGGCTCAAAGCACTGCCAGAGACTGGTGACAGCACCCCTTCTTCTTCTTCTTCTTCTTCTTCTTCTTCTTCTTCTTCTTCTTCTTCTTCTTTGCTCTTTTTTGGTGGCAACAGGGTCCTTAATGGTGGGTGACCGTCGCCCCCCTTTCAGTCAGTTTTTGGCGGGGGGGGGTTCCTTTCTCTATGCAAGCCAATAACCAATGCATCCATTAACTTAAACAGGGAGGGGGAAAGTCCTCCTCCCTGCCTAAAAATGGCTGGACGAAGTCCTCCAACCACTAAGGACCCTTGGGACAATGTCATTGGTGGTGGGTGTCCTTCACACACACACCCAGCTGATTTTTGGCAGGGGGCTTTTCCTCGCCCCATGCAAATGAATGGAGAAATCTCTCCATTCATTTGCATGGGGATGGGGAGACAGGGAGAGAGAGAGGAAGAGGAGCCAGGGAGGGAGGGAGTGGGGGAGAGGGAGAGAGGAAGGAGGATCCAGAGAGAGAGAGAGAGAGAGAGAGAGAGAGAGAAAGGAGGAATCAGAAAGAGAGAGAAGTCAGAGTGAGTAGCACACACACAGCGTGCACAATCATGCACAAACACGGATAATGGGGGTGCTCCCGTCATTTTTGTGATTGGCCCCCACCCCCCAGTAGCATCCAATTTGTGGTAGTGCCCAAGGCACTTTTTCAAAATGCCAAATGTGCCCAAATGGAGACCTCTGGTTGAAAACAGCAAGACGAAAAAGGAATCCGTTCCCAGTGCCAACTGGTAATTTTTGGAGCGGGGGGGCGGAGTAGAGCGGAGCAACCAGATGAGCCTGGGAGGGGGAGAACGCAGGGTGGCAGTAGCAGAGGGTCGAGGTCGAGGATGCTACAGCGCAGAAGCAGGGCCGGCGCTACCGCTAGGCCAACTAGGCGGTTGCCTAGGGCGCGCGGTTGAAGAGGGCGCGGAAACGCTGCGCTCCTCTTCGCTGCCGCTGCGCCGCCCCCGCCAGGCCTCCGCCGCCGCTGCGCCGCCCCCGCAAGGCCTCCGCCTCCCCCGCCAGGCCTCCGCCTCCCCACCCTCCTGCCTGCCGCTGCCGCCGCCGCGCCTCCCCCCGCCTGCCCGCTCGCTCGCTCGCCGCTGCGCCTCCCCCCGCCCACCCGCTCGCTCGCTGCTGCTGCGCCTCCCCCCGCCCTCCCGCTCGCTGCCGCTGCGCCTCCCACCACCATCGCCACCCCCCCACCCCCCGTCACCCCCCCAACCCCCCCGTCACCTACCTTCTCCGCGTCGCATCGCTTCCGGAGCCCCGCCCGCGTTGTTTTGGCGGGAGGAACCAGGGCAACAGGGCTTAAACAGCCCTGTTGCCATGGTTTCCCCCGGCAAAAAACAGCGCGGGGGTCCCGTCGCATCGCGTCACTTCAGGAGGAGGAGGAGGAGGAGGAGGCAGCAGCAGCAGCAGCCGCAGCAGCAGCAGCAGCCGCCGCCGCAGCCAGGGCGGGGAGGAAGGTAGGTTGGTGGTGGCGGCGCAGGGTTTTTTTTTTCCTGCTTTGGAGAGGGGGGGGCGCTAAATATTTTTTCGCCTGGGGCACCAAACTGCCCTGCACCGGTCCTGCGCAGAAGGGGCCTTGGCAGGCACCTTGCCCAGGGAACCTCAGTCCTGACAGCACCACTGCTTCTTCCCAGGAAAGCATGCACGGGAACGCAGCCTAGAGGTATGCTTTTGTTACGACTTCGCCTAACAGCTCAGGAGAGCAGTTCACCTGTGAGTCAAACTGTTGCCATTTCAAATGTCAACTCTGCCATGAAGGGACAAGCTACAAGCTCCTGTCTCTCAGCCTTACACGGAGAAAATAATACTGATCTAGCTGTGGGCTTATTGGAAGGATTACAGAGATAATGCCTGACGGCTAAGTATTTCTTATTATTACCTCATTACCAACACATATGTCACAACTCCGTATTCAGCTTTGAGGTCACGCCAGGGTTCAATGGATCTGTAGGAAAGGGCCATCTGGTGCTCCCCCTATGTCATCCCCCCCCCAGTTTATCAACACTGGTGGGTGCGGAGCCACCATTTTAAATTTCCCACAATTCCCTGGGGTGACACTATGTTAGGTGTCCTGAGGCAACGACAGCTTCCCAAACCTGCCACCTGGCGCAGAGGGGGCTCAAGTAGACATCAACATCAGTCGCTGGAGCCCCAGGATACCCGGGTAGTTCTGTCACAAGAGTCATCTTTCATTTGGAGAGACTTAGAGCTCATCTATGCATAACCGTACCCACTTGGCAGGGTGCCTCTGCAGGGTTTGCCACACATAGAGACATACAAAACATGCGTGGAGGTTTCCGGAGTTATATGCCATTGGCAAGCTCCGTTAGATGTTACAGCTGGGTGTGGAGAGAGAGTCACTGCGTGGGGGCTGCCTCCGGTAATGTTTAGGGACCAGCCCTTCATACACACACACACACACACTTAGTGAAACTCCACTTTTGTAGCACAAAAGGCCCCTGACAGTGTGATTATGAATGAGGAGGTTTTATCTCCGCTGTCTGAAGGAAGCTCCCAGTATCTGTGTAGAGTTCAGATTTAATAGAACTACAGATACTTTACAGTACTCAAGCAAGCAAAGGTGACAAATTAGAACATGTGGGAGCAAAAAAGAAGAGATGGAAGGAAGGCAACAGCGTATTTCAGAATAAAATCCTCAGAGGGCAATCTGGATGTGCTCAGAGTCAGACGTGTGTGGCTGCTGGAAGCTGCAAACACAAGCAGTGACCCCAGCAGAATGAAAAATCAGCCATCGTGACCATGTCAGCCAGTCAGACTCTGCTTTTTGTTTTGTTTTTGTGCTGGCAATGTCAATCAGACCGAAGTTTAAGCCAATCCCCTTTCCCTCCTTTAGGGTGCAATCCTATGCATGTGTAGACAGAAAAAAGTCCTACAGGCTCTCAGTCTCAGCATTCCCCAGCCAGCATTTTCACACTTCAGCCTATGGCGGCAAATGTGCATTTTTGCTCAGGGAAAACTAACATGTTTTAAAATGCGTATTTTTCCAATTGGGAAAAATTGCACACTTTTTAAAAAATGCAGATTTCCCCCCATCAAGAATGTATACACACACACACGTTTGCATTTGGGAACGCAAACCATGCAAAATAAGCTTCAAGGAAGTATTTGGAGAACTTGAACGTTGCATGTTTGCCCATCCCTAGCTGCCCCTAGGAAGGTAAGTGTGAAGGAAGGGGGGCTGGTTGACCCGCCACAACCCACCCTTTCCTACCCAAAAGACCCCCAGAGATCTCAAGGTGCCAGACTGCCAGCCTCAGCTCTGCAATCCTACTTGAATCTCTGCTCAGGGACTTGCCCTTGACTATAACCTGGATTTAGCTGAAACCACAGAGCATCCACAAACACCATGTGGGGTAAAAACCAGGAAGGTTTATTCAGGTAGCATATT
Organism: Shinisaurus crocodilurus; assembly: GCA_021292165.1. Taxonomy (NCBI): domain Eukaryota; kingdom Metazoa; phylum Chordata; class Lepidosauria; order Squamata; family Shinisauridae; genus Shinisaurus; species Shinisaurus crocodilurus. Next base: position 134,762,647 of record CM037880.1, read on the forward strand.
ACAACAAAAGGTGGGAAATGAGGGAAGGACACAAAATGGAGAGACACTTTGGTACAAACACAGTAGAGCTACAAAATAACAAAAGCTGATTCCTTATATCTCCCAGGCACACACTAGTTACCTGGGGGCCGGTTCCCTTCAGGGTTGGTTTCAGCACAGCCCTGCCACCGAGGAGACTACCACACCTACCCTAAGGTCCGAGATGGATAGCCCTCCTCCGAGCTTGCCTTTGCCAAAGCCCTCATTCAGCTAATTTCACCAGGAGCTACCTGGGGCCGGATCCTGAGGCCAGCCCGAAGGCTTGGACCTCCGCGCAGCTTGCTGCCATGATCCACAACAACAACACGACGACCACAGACAAAAGCCACACCTTGGCAATATAGCTTCCCCCTCCCCTCCTCCTTTCTGTAGCTCTGCTGCCTAGCCAATCAGGATGAACTTCACCTGGCCAGGCAGGGAGGAGGGGTGACTCATGACTAGTGGGCTTTTGCATCTTGCATATGAAAGCCGGGTCACTGTAGACTAAACCAGCTTTTCAGGACTTTCAGGCGCCATGCTTTATCAGATACTTATGCACATTTTGCCTCCTCCCAGCCCCCAGCCGGGATTACCTGGTTTACACATGAGGAGGTGTGTGTGTGCAGGCATGTGAGTGTGTGTGTAGGAACCCTCAGAGGCTCTTTTCTCCACAGTAAGAAAGGCAGATGGGCTCAGAGGCCTGTCTAGCACAAAATATTATAGAGAAGGAACAGGAGGCAGAAACACCTCTATCGTTCCTCTCATCCTGCCTGGCTCTTGACGGCAGGGCTTAGAATAGATGGAGGGCTATGAAATCGGAGGGGCAGGGGTCCCCAACGTGGCACCTGCACACAACATGGCACCTGTGGGCACCTCCAATGGCACCCATGAAGGGGTCACCAACATGGAGCCCGCAGGCACACGGGGGGGGGGGATTCTTCATTTTTTAATATTGTTATATATTTTCTGTTTTTTTAATATACGTACATAGATTTGTATGAAATGCATACAACTATCTAGCAATTATACATAGACTTCAACAAAAGCTGACCAAATATCCAAATAAGTATCCATTTGAAGGTGGCGTGTATATGGCACCCTTTCATATATCAAAAGCATTTTAAGGTCCTCAGTCCATTGCGTTATAGGAGGTGAGTGTTTATCTTTCCAATTTTGTAATATCAGTCTTTTAGCTGTCAAAAGGGCACAGAGAATCCATTTCCCCTTCCATTTGTTAATTTCCATGAAGCTGGTAAATAATGTAAAAAGATAGTGTACATCAGTAAATGTTAAAGACTGTTCCTGTACAAAATTTATCTGTGTAATAGCCTCCCCTCGCAAAAGAAGCAACTACTGGACATTGCCAAAGCATATGTCTAAAAGAAGCAGTAGCTGTATTGCACCACCAGCAATTAGCCAAATTAGACTATGCCTTATTAAAGAGATGTTATGGTGTCCAATAGACACAAAACAAAAGTTTTTGCTAAATAAGACACATCCTAAGATCCATAGACGTGACAAGTAGACGCCACAGCAGCAATCCACAGATTAGGCATTTTGTGGTGATGCCCCAGGATTCTTAAATTCCCAAATGTGCCCAAGGGTCCAAAAAGTTTGCGGACCCCTGGGCTATTGGATGTCCATCTTGTTGGATTTTGCCCTAAATCAGTTAGGCTGCAACCCTGTCCCCACTTACCGGGGAGTAAGCCCCATTGAATGCAATATGGGACATACTTCTAAATAGACCTTTATTTATTATTTATTTATTTACAACATTCATATACTGCTCCACATCTAAACTATTTCCGGAGCAGTGAACAATAAAAAGAATAAAACATTATATTAAAACAGAATATCAATAAAAACTGTGGCTGGTCAGTCAAGCAAGGCTTCTGGGAATAAAGACATTTTCAGGAGACGCTGAAGACAACACAATGTTCATGCCTGCTAACCTCCAGAGGGAGGAAGTTCCACCGAAATGGAGCCACCACACTGAAGGCTCTTCTCCCAGTGGACTCCAGTCAGGCCATATGTTCATGCGGAACCACCAGGAGCATGCCATCTGATGACCTCAGTGACCAGGCAGGTTGATAAGGGAGAAGGTGCTCCCTCAAGTATCCAGGTCCCAAGGATTTACATGTACAAGATTGCATGGTAAGAAACACAAAGGTTGTTAAGGTTACAGTGCTGTGCACACACATTTACTTGGGGGAAAGTTCCCCACTGAATTATCCCACAATCCCACTGACTGAATTTCAGTCCCACTGAAATCTAATACATATTAGATTTTTAGGAGGGGGGGGATCTCGAATATTTAAGTGTGGTAGTTGTATTTCATCCTTTTATAATAAAAATTTGTAGGAAATCTTAAATGCAGTGTTGGGAAGCCTTGTGAGAAAGGAGTGAGATTGTTGTCAGCCAGCAAGATTTCTGGTGGAAAAGATTGTTGACGTGAAACTAAACTGGAGTTCTTTGAAGTTTTCCCTTTCTTGTGACAAGGGCTGTTGGTATATGTAATAATATGCCCCTGGTTACAGAAATGTCACTGAATCAAAGACTTGACTCCCCGTATAGAGGCATTATGAGCTTTGTTAATTGCATAGTATGAGAACTGACACAACGTTGACCAGTTCTTCCCACATTCCATAATTCAAATTTGAATAAAGGCAGAATGGACATCTTCCTTTGGTTATTCTAATAAGGGGATTTTCCAGATTGACTGGGTTCAGGCAACACACTAACCCACACTCAAGGGTTGAGTATGGGTTGAGTGTGGGTTGTCGTTGAACCATGGGTGTGTTATGGCTGTAAAAATTACTCCAGCCATATGATTCGTAATCCACTCTGTAGGCCCGTCCGCCTACGTGGATCCAGCAGAGCGTGAGATGGAAAAATACAGCTTCTGCCTCTGTGTGGCCCATTTACACAGAGACTCACTGTCTTTCCTGCACGCAGCACATTCCAAGCGTCTCGGGTTACAGCATCTCCAGCATCACTGTAGCTAGGAACTTAACTCCAATAGAATCCATAATCCAGGTTTCTTTCTACCAGTTTATTCTATATCAGAGTTAATACAAACTACATTGCATAGCATAGTCCAGTGCATAGCCAGTCCTGGCAAGCACACATCATTACATGATTGCAACAAGTCAGAGAGAAGACAGGAACAGAACAGAATGCATACAGAAAGCAATCCCTCTCAAGTTACAGGAAACGAAACTCAAAAAGCATACTACGTCATCAGAAAGTACAAACCATGTGATCAGTTCATATTTCTGTCCAGCCCACTTTTCCCATGAGAAAGAGAATACCAGTTCCAGTCTAAACAATCTTCTAGCCATCCTGTTATTCTAGCCATCCTGTTATTCTAGCCGTCTTGTACCTTTCCAAATGAAAACACTTGTGGCACAGCTGTTGTTGTGTTACATGTCCCAACAGGGTGGTTGTTGAAATGTGGGTTATCGTGTTGTCTGAACCCACTGAGATAACAAACCTTGGCAAGCAACCCACAGTTCATAACCCAACAACAAGCCATGGGTTTTCTTCATGGGTTGTTTGTGGTTAACAAGCCATGACTTGTTAGCGCAGCCGGGTTCAGACAACACAATAACCCACATTTTGACAACAACCCCACGGTTCAATGACAACCCACACTCAACCCTTCAGTGTGGGTTACCATGTTGTCTGAACCCGGTAATTCTCTTTCCTATCTTTTCTAACATTTGTGATAGACGGTGTAAGGCAGCCTTTCCCAACCAGGTGCCCTCCAGATGACCATGCTGGCTGGGGATGATGGGGAAGGCTAGTATTTTAGAATATATGCTTCATAGCTTTACTACTGTGAAGTCTAATGGAGTATATAGTATGCAGATAAGGGAGATGTATAATTAAATTGTAGTCTGGGTAAGTTGAGTAGTTTTTCTAAAAGACATCAACCAAAGCTAGCAAAATGACCTTCCATATTTATCTGTAAAGCAGGTAAATTATAAGAAATGTCAAAATAACTCTTTTGCCCGTTCACTTTAGATTTGATCTAATTGATCTGCTAGATGTCAGCCACTGGCTAGGATGCAGTTTATTCGGTTTTCTCCTGTTTGCTAGAGTCCAGGAATGTTTACATTTATCCTCTTTCCTTCATTTTATTCTCTTAACGCCTTTGGCTATGATTAACAGAAGTAGAGTTTCTCTAGGACAGGCATCAGAAGACTCCTGCAGATAGACTGAGACCACCAACTGATTTCACATAAATAATTGAATGGCTGTGATGCTGAGTTGATTTCACTGGGCTGAATTTAAACCAGTGACCGCAGCATGAACCTTACTGTATAGCCACACACTTGATCACGTGTCCAAGTAACAAACTTGCTCAGCGTTTCCAATTCATATATGTGCAACTTCACCTCATACATTGTAGGAAAGTATGCCTTATGGGCCATTCACTGGGCAATAGGATTGTTGAGCATTGTGGGTAGCATGTTGTGAATTTCGAGATCAGGTGGAAGTGTCAAATCATCAGATCCCTGCTTCATATTTACACTCAGTAGCTAATGGTGGAAGTAGACATGGGACCTGGATCAGATCTGGCCAACATGGTAACAGTAGCCCCATGTCTACTCCTCTCTCCATTGTAACTTACACAGCACCCGAATAGCTCTCTTGGGTGGAGGCCTGCAAATAGAAAACACACAGGACTACCTGGGAAAAGGATTCAAGAGCTGTTGGGGACTGGCAGAGCCTTTAGGGAGGGCCCCGTAGCCCAGGGGTCGTGTACAAGCATGGCATGCAAAAGGTTCCAGGTTCAGTCTATGGCATCTCCAGGTAGGCTTGGAAAGGCTCCTGTCTGAAACCCTGGAGAGCTGCTACCAGCCAGTGTAGAAAATATCAAACTAGATGGACCAATGGTCCCACTCAAGGTGAGGCAGCTTCATATATTGATATCTGTGACATCACACTGCAAGTTTCCCCAGCTTGGCTGCTGTTTGCACGGTAGGGAAACTCACAGCATGCGGTTGTTGTCAGTTGAGTATCCTAAGCATTATGGGGGGAGGGGGAGGAAAAGAACAAGACCTGGGCCAGCTCAGTGTGCAGTTGTGTAGTTCTGCCCTTAGACTCTCTTTACATGTACTTTTACTGATGTGGTTTCTGCTACCTCCCCAATTCCTCTCTCCCACCTCCGTTAAAGGCTGCTACCCATGTGTTGTCTTGCACGTCTGTACAACATGTAAGCGATACTTAGTCCCTTGGGATCAGGACAGAAGGAACCCACCCCAACCCATGGAAGGTTTCTGTATCTCTCAGACCTCAATACAGGGCCTGCCAACTATTGTTGTTTCAGTCTTATTTGGCTTCAGCCTCACGGGGTTTTGTTTGCATCCACAAGCACTTCTGTCTAAAGCCTTCTCGCAGTCTTATCCAATGGTTTCATATTCTCATTGAAAAGGGAAGGCACAAGATGGAGTTCCATGGAATTCCACACAGGAAGTACCTAAAAGATAAGGAAAGATCAACCATTCACACTATCTGGGACTTCCCAAACAGGTCTGCATGAGTGCAATCCCACAACTACTTATCGTCTGACTCATGAGGTCATGCCACCAATTCACTATGATCAATCATGTCAAAAATGTAATTTTGCTTTGTTTGGTCAATGCCCCAGACAAAATGAGGGTCCCCGGACCTGATGTGGTCCATATGAGTCTTAAATGGTCAGGCAACTCCCCAAAGCAACAGTCTTGTAAAAATTAGTAATTCTATCAAGACATATTCTTAACTGGCTTGACAAGCAATTGTCAAGATATTGCTTTACGAGCTGGTTCTGGGTGATTGCAAATTTAACACTAGCCCCTGTTGGTATTCTCAGTGCAAATGCTCTAGTTCCTACTGCTCTGACTTCTTATTAGTTCTTTGAAGACCTCAGTGGTTACTTCACACAAAATTACTCCTCTCACTAATCCAGGAGTGGCGGGTCTAATCTAGGTAGTGGTAAGAAATTAAATTCTCCATTCAAGTCAGCAGAATCAAATTGGATACAGGGTGGTTTGTTCTCAATGGCCAGTACTTATCAGTTGGCTAAGGGCAGAAATATACATTAGCTCTGCAAATGCCTGTTCCCAAGCTTGCATTTGCTGAGGCAAGGTGAATTTTGGGGTAGGAGGCAGCCAGGCAGGGGACATTTGTAAAGGAGAATCGGCAGGCAAGGAAAGGGTTAAGCAATCTTCTCGAACCCGCTTACAGAAGGGCCCTTTCATGAATGGGACGGGGTCTGATTGAGTGGATGCTTCTGCAAATTGCAGGGGAGAAGTGAGTTTTGCCGATTCCCCCTCTCCTCCTGCAGCCCCTGTGCCACCTCCCATGCTGTTCCAGAGGGTCCCCCGGTCCTCCAGAGCAGGTTTTCAGGGGGGAAGAGAGAATTGGCACACACACAAAGTTTGTTTATTGGGTTTTCTATTTATTTATTTATTTATATCCCTCCTTTCTGCCAACAACGGCGCTCATGGCAGCTAACAATAACACCCAGTTCAAAAACAAAACCTCACTTAAAATGTAACATAAAAATTAAAAAACACAACAATGAAAGAAATAAACGGCACCAACCAATCAAAACCTTCCTGCTGCAACAAACCAGCTTACACGCCAAAGGCCTGCCCGAATAAAGATGTGTTGTTGCCTGCCGCCGGCAGAAGCACGACCCAGACAGGGCCAGCCTAGCCTCCCTGGGCATCGAGTTCCAGAGCCTGGGAGCGGCCTCTGAGTGAGAAGGCCCCTTTCTCACGTCCCCAGCAAATGTGCCTCTGATGATGGTGGTATCGAGAGTAGGGCCTTCCCTGAAGAGCTTAACATTGTCCCTCCCCTTACGGAGGACAATTTTAAGCTGAGAGCACATCCTTGTTCCACGGGCGGGACTCTTCTTATGGATCTTTGGCTCCACCCTGCTGCGTTTGTCTTGTCATAGGAAGCTGCCTTAAACTGAGCGAGACCCTTGGTCCATCTAGCCCAGGATTGTCGACACTGACTGGCAGCGGCAGGGTTTCAGGCAGGATTCTTTCCTATCCCTACCTGGAGATACCGTAGATTGAACCTGGGACTTCCTGCATGCAAAGCAGGTGCTCTAGCACTGGGCTACAGCCCCTTCCTCATTCCCAATAAATTGCCCTTTATTCCCAATATGATCCTACTGAGGAGTCTTGCCAAAGCAACTTGTAACTTGTGACCTAATCGAAGTAAGACCCTTATAGCATCTGTAGCGTAGGATTTAACTGTGCAGGAAAAGTTGGCATGGCTCTTCTTTGATGATAGATTCCATAATTTTTTTTTTCCTCCCGGAGCACTTGGAAAGCAGTAAGCCTGGCTACCTTAAGTAATATTGGCAAGTGCCAAGCATTAAATATCTGTGTGGCCAATTTATTTCTTAGATGCTGCTCTTTGGCACATTCTGAAATACAGAATATTTTATGTAAATTGAAAGTCACTTTGATGAGAGATAATAGGTAGGGAGTGAATTAAATCTCAGGTTAAATTGAGTGCACGTTAACTCTAGGGAGACATCCTCAAACTGCAGTCACTGACTTGAGCATAGAGTTGGGAAAGCAAAAGCAATTAATCAGGCAACGTTAGAAGGCCTTGAAGTTTATCTGTGGCTGGTTATAGACCCAGATCTGATTAGGCACAATTGAATGCCCCTGGAGTAACTTTAGACATTCTGGGAAAGCAATGGCTACTGAAAGAAAGAGAACCAGCTGTCACAGCCAATGATGGTTTCGCCATTCTCAAGGGTTTCACAGCCTTTTTTTCTATATACACATAGACCTGGTTCACATGACATGACTGTGTATGGGTTAAACAACCCATGGGCTGTTGGGGACGAGAGGGAGAGAGCGGGCGCGCTGCCTCCCGCATGCCCACCACTTCTGCTTTTAGTCAGCAACCCCCAAGCAGCTCCTTCATAGGTTGCTGAGTGCGTGTCCAAACCTGGAGCACCGAGTTGTTTAGGGGCTAAACAACCCAGCGGTTAACCATGGCTTGTTGGGTTAACCACCCAAATTCTCTGTATACTCATTTCTCTAGTGCACTTTACCCATGCTCTTAACAGCAAAGGGAATTGTTGTAGGGCAAATTTCCAAGAGTAATGTTTTGCATGCTTTCATACTATGATGCTGAGTAGACATAGTGGCCCAGTTTGCACATGATGAGAGAAGCCACCATTGGTGAATTTCCTGGTGGGGCTCCACCATTTTGAATACTCAGGGCACAGCAGTGGGATGCAGTCGCTTCTCGTTCCATGCAAACACAGCAAAGGTGAGCTGTTGGCGTAGGTGACAAGTCACCCGCAACCCTAAATCAGCCCATGGGTTCTGGGTGCCTTGTCAACCAGCCCAACAACCCACCCCCTCCAGGTTCACACATAATGACAAGCTATAGTGCACCCCCGCCGCAGCTTGAATATTCAAAATGGTGGCTGCCACCTCAACAAGAAATCCCGCGGGCCACAGTGGCTTCTCCTTACGTGTGAACCAGGTCACTGAAGGTGACTCTTAAAAACATAGTTTAAGAGTTCCTGCAGATTTCCTTTTGGCAGCGCTACAAAGTCAGGCCTTCTCTGCAGTGGCACCTGCCCTGGGGAATGGTCTCCCTTCTGAGGTATGTCAGTCCTCAACACTGGTTTGTTTTATGCATTTGTTGAAAGTGTATCTGTGAATGATACTACTGTGTGTGTGTAGTTTTTTATTTGTTTGTTTTTATTCTTTTGTAAACTACTTTGGGATTTGTTTCAAATGAGTAGCATAACAACAACAGCAACAACAAGAATTCTGACTGGGCTGGGCTGTACCACTTCAGACTGCTGTGGAGGCTCATATTATGGAATGCTTCTCCATACAAAAAAAAACCACCCTCAGACAAATCCCTATGAAGGAGCTGCTTGGGGGTTGCTGACTAAAAGCAGAAGTGGTGAGCATACGGGAGGCAGCGCGCCCGCTCTCTTCCTCTCGTCCCCAACAGCCCATGGGTTGTTTAACCCATACACAGTCATGTCATGCGAACCAGGTCTATGTGTATATAGAAAAAAAAGGCTGTGAAACCCTTGAGAATGGCGAAACCATCATTGGCTGTGACAGCTGGTTCTCTTTCTATCAAGACGTATTCTTAACTGGCTTGACAAGCAATTGTCAAGATATTGCTTTACGAGCTGGTTCTGGGTGATTGCAAATTTAACACTAGCCCCTGTTGGTATTCTCAGTGCAAATGCTCTAGTTCCTACTGCTCTGACTTCTTATTAGTTCTTTGAAGACCTCAGTGGTTACTTCACACAAAATTACTCCTCTCACTAATCCAGGAGTGGCGGGTCTAATCTAGGTAGTGGTAAGAAATTAAATTCTCCATTCAAGTCAGCAGAATCAAATTGGATACAGGGTGGTTTGTTCTCAATGGCCAGTAATTATCAGGTGGCTAAGGGCAGATGCTCACCTCTTGACTCCCTCCTAAAGACCTGGTCAGAACTGTAGCTACTAGGCTACAATTAGGATGTTTGGACCAGGGTAGATACAGCAGTGCTTTTGAAAGACACACGTGAAAAACGTAATATTGGAACTGAAAATCCACATGGGTTTTAGAGGAAAGATCTGTGAACATGGTCTTTCCTATGGTTTTTTTTTTTTTGCCCCTAGGGAATCTACTTGGATTTTCATTTTCCATGGTTATTCCTGTACTGGAATCAAATAGACAGTGTGCACACACGGCAAAACATTACACTGGAACTGACCTATTAGAGTCCTCCCCCTTCTCCTAAACCAAATTAAAATGCTCTATTGGAAACATAAAATGGCATTTCTCAACATTAATGTTGCCAGCTCTTTATCCTTTACCGGGTCCATTTGAATATCAAAAGGAACACACTGCTGCTTCTTTGTTTTATTTTAATTACATTTTAGATCAAGGTAACACTGTGAAGCCCATTGTACACTGTGTCCCACTATAAACCTGCTTTCCGTTCTCATCTCCTTTCTTGTCTAACCTCGTCGCATTTTAAAAGCAAGCACATCTAATAAATCTCCTCACAGCTCCTCACTTTTAAGTCTAAATTTATGCATCTGCGATGAAGAACTGGGAGGGATATTTACCTCTTGTTACATGACCAACGTGGGGGACAAGCCTGGTAAGTTAGAATAAAGAGGCTTCAATAATTAGGCTCTCTCCCCTTTGGAACTATTGCAATCTGACAAGCTGGTTTCAGCCTCAACATTTCCTTACTCCTCTTCCTTCTTTTGGCCAGAGGTACCGTTTAAGGAGGAGGGGGTGTGGGGGCATCACACCACATGTGACTATTCATCGCTATGCCAGCTATGCTGGCTGGGGATGATAGGAGTTGTAGTCCAACACGTCTGGAGGGCACCGGGTTGGGGAAGGCACTTTAGATTTTCTTACACTTACCTAGAATTGTGCTGCATTCTTCTTCCTTGAATTTTTCATCTCGGTGCTGCAATAGGAAGTGAATGCGCTCGGTGTCTGGTTATGAATAAAAAACTAACAGAGGGCCATAACTACCTGGTTACTTTGAGAACAAAACTAACACCTCCTCCTTCTAATCAACAGTTGAGTGACCCGTGCCTTTTCATCCCGTGAATGTGTTCCTATTCTCCTGAACTATAACATCTGGTGATTAATTACACGAATGGCGCTAAGGGTTCAGCTCTGAGCCAGGCATGTGGATGCAAAGGCTAGATCATCAGGGTCAAGTGGAGAGAAGAGTGGTGGGTGAGAAAGAGAGAGGAAACATCTGTACAGCAGTCAAGCCTGTATACAGTACAATGGTGGCTTGATTCAGTTTCTGCTTCTTATAGTATCATATCAGCCATCTCAGTGTCATCATAATGTGTATTTTGATCTTGTACGCCAGGGATGGGGAACGTGTGACCCTCCAGATGATCATGTTGGACTACAACTCTCATCATCCCTCACCATTGGCTAGGGATGATGGGAGTTGCAGTCCAACAACATCTGGAGGGCCACATGTTTCCTAGCCCTGTTGTTCACAGAAATATGGGAATTCAGGAACCTGGGCTGCAAAATTCATTCCTGATCTTTGCGAAGCAAACATCACCTCCAAATCTGCCCCAGGCCACCCCCATGTTAAGCTGAGTGCCAACTGATTTGCAACTATATGAGCAGAAGCAGATGTAGCCATCTGGCCCTTTCCTGCTCAGCATCTTACCCCACGCCTGCTAATCTGACACATCACCCGTAAATTGGTGGACATCCTAGCAGGCAATTGTTCCTCCACTCAGTGCCTTCCTCTGTCAATCAAATGTATTTCTTCTCCAGATGCTTAGTGATTTTCTGCATCCACAAACAGTGATGAATGTTGTCTTATGGTAATAGGAAATGTGGGCATATTAAATACCACAAACATTCATAGGGATTTATTCTATTAATCCAAACAGGAAAGCACCATACTCTGTTAGTTGGCATGAGAGCTATATTTCACTCAACACACATTATGAAATCCATTGGGTGCAGTGGATCAACATTTGTCCCTGAATAGACCCGTCTTGAGGAGTCTCTCAAACTGCAGCAGTGTAAACAGACGTTTGTGTGCGACTGTAGGTACATGAGGTAGGTCTGTGCAAGCAGTTCTGTTGTTGTTCCAGGATACTGTTAGTTTTTGTCACTGAAAACCTTGTTTGCTTCCTGTTTTGTCTGGTAAAATCCCACTGGTTTTGGGAACTCATTTGTTAGCATTCATTTTGTTTCAGTACACATATTTGTCTTTTTTTGTATCATGTTTTACTGCCACCAGGAGCAGGAGGAGCTAGCTTCTGTGGCTGCTCCTGGTGGCCACCATTTTGTTTTTCTCAGAATTTCCAGTGGATTCTGGGAGAAAATGGAAGCCAACAACATTTTATTTATTTAAAGCATGTTCACCCCCACCTTTTCTATTAAACGAAATGCTCAAAGCAGCTCATGGGAGGCACCATTGACCTGACTTCAACTTTATATGTGGTGTGGGTGCAATTAAAAATGAGCTCCAATCTGGAGCAGTGGCCCACAGTTTTCACTTCACTTATCAAAATGGTGCTTTTCAAGACTGGTTCATAGTATCATCAAGTTGGGTGGTACCTCAGAGATCATCTAGTCCAGTGTTCTCCAACCTTGGGTCCCCAGATGTTTTTGGCCTACATCTCCCAGCATGCCCCCTACAGCATAGTTGTAGGCCAAAAACATCTGGGGACCCAAGGTTGGAGAAGACTGATCTAGTCCAACCCCCTGCTCATTGCAGGCTCTGCACAGCAGGGTGCAGCTACAGCATCCCTGACTGATGGCCAACCAGCCTCTGCTTAAATACCTCCAGTGAAGGAGAACCCACCAGCTCTCCTGGCAAGCTGTTCTTACTGCTGAACAGGTCTCACTGTTGGGAAGTTTCTCCTAAAGTTTAGCCAAAATCTGCTTCCCTGCAATTTCCATCCATTGGTTCTTGTCCTGCCCTCGGGAGCAACAGAAAAAAAATGTCTGCTCCATATTGTGCATGGCAACCTTTCAGATACAGTAATACCTTGGATTGCAAGTAACTTGGTTTGAGAGCGTTTTGCAAGACAAGCAAATTTTTAAATATCTATTTATTTATTTTTTACTTGATATACAAGTGACGTCTTGCAATACAAGTACTGTAGTACAGCTTAAATTAAAAATCTCTGTACAAATTTTTTTGGGGGGATTTCGTTTTGATATAAGAGTATTTTGGATTACAAGCACGTTTCCGGAACGAATTATGCTCTCAATCCAAGGCATGACTGTATTTGAAAACTGCGATCACATTTTTCCTTAATCTCTTCTCCATGTTAAACATACGGGGAGGCTGGTGACTCCGATTTCGGTGGGGCTCCTAACCCATCGCAGGTTTTATCTGGAACTTTATAGGAGCTATCCATGGTGTTGAACTCCATCCTCAAAATAGGTTCACCACCATGAAGCACCATGGATAGCTCCTATAAAGCTCCAAATAAAAGCTGTGATGGATTAGGAGCCCCACCGAAACAGGAGTCAGCAGCCTCCGTACCCAGCTCTTTCAACCATTCCTCATAGGACTTGTTTTCCAGACTGCTCACCATCCCAGTTGCTCTTCTTTGGATACTCTCCAGCTTCTCAATGTCCATCTTAAAAATGTCATTCAGGTTTGATTGACATTGGCCTAAATCACTTAAGATGATAGAATTGTAACTTTTTCTTCAAAACACAAGTGGAACACTTCCTTCATTTCCTTGCATTCCACCATGTATTGCACTGTGTAATGTACTAAACGTCGCACTTTATTGTTCTCCAGTGACATTGAGGTGTTTCTTTCTAAAAGTTAGGGCCAAACTTTATGTCTGTTTGATATGTAGCATGCAGTTACATATCACGTTTACCTGGTGCGGGTTGGTGAAGCTTACTTGGAACGCAGCACACAGGGAGGGGAGGCATATCTTTCCCCTCCCGAACACATTTCGAGCAAAACACACATGCACAGTGTGGCTAGAATACTTACGGTAAGTAAAAAGTCCCCATTGCCTCTAATGGGAACATTTTATCCAAGCGTTCCAGCTGCGTGTGCATCAAGCAAATGTCTAGTTTGGCTCTGTGCATTGTAATGTCACACCTTTTCCGTTAATTCCCAATAATATGGTAAGACACAACAACAACAACAACAATAGGTATGACAGATAGGTCTTTTTTGAAAATGTGACTTAGCCTTAAAAAGCAAACCCAGTGGCATATACCATTGTAAGAAAACAGGTTGAAATCCTTTTAAAGAAATCACGGGGGGGGGGGGGAGAATCTTAATGAGTAATTTTCCATTTTTATAGTGGATGATGTAAATGCTCCTTTCTGGCCTCAAACATTTGTGGGGGAATATTTGCCCATGTTGGCACCTGTGAGTAGCCTTACTGACGTCAATTCTGCAAAGTACATGGTTGGGAGTTAGGAGCCTTACACTTCATTTTGAAATACGGTTCACAGTTGCAAGTCCAGTGGATTACAATAGAATTTACTTGAGCATATGAGCTGTAAACCCAACTTTTGAGAGCTGCATCCATAGGTTTGGCTTTATTTTTACACAGAATGGTTTACACTTATAGATCCTTGTCTTCTGTAGCTGATGGTGGGACTGTACGTTTGTTAAACTGAACACAATAGAGTGAGGATAAAAGTACTATGACTCCATTCTTCAAAAAGTATTTTGCTCACAAATGTCATTCTGAGAATCAAACTTCATAATATAAGTAGACAATGTCCTATACCAGGAAGGACCAACTTTTATATTTATAGGAGCAATTCTGTTCTCCAGACACTCTATTGCTAGATGTGGTTTTTGTTTTTGTTTTTGTGCATCATTGATAGACTACATGGTAAAGTTGGCCTCACCTAGAAATAGGAGCTTACACGTCGTCAAAAAAGCAGAAATGTCTCACCAAAAAGGAGGACAAAAATTGCATAAAATTTACATATAGATATGTATATGTATAGATACAAATTTTAAAAAATTACTCTAATTTAAATAAAAGAACAATACATCTACGGTAATTTAAATAGAAAAACAATACATGGGGAAGACCATGTAAGCTTGCCTGCTGCTCTCCCTTTGTAGGGTTTTTTAAATCTTTATACTGGACTTGGACTGGACAGCCCTTCAAATAAAGCAGGGGTGGGCAACTGGTGGCCCTCCAGATGTTTTGGCCTACAACTCCCATGATCCTTCAACTTTACCTATGCTGACTAGGACTAATGGGAGTTGTAGGTAAAAAAATAAATAAATCTGGAGGGCCACAAGTTGTCCACCCTTGAAACAGAGGACTCTGTAAGGTAGGGCACATGGCCATCCTGTACAAAACACAGAAAGACATTTAACATGAAGTGTGGAATTTCACTCACACATGTACATTTTCAAAAATAATTTCCTTTCTTTTCCTAATGAGTGAAGCCATGGGCATTTTTACCACTAATTTGAGCCAATAATTAAATTTTGGGTGGGCTACTCGGCAGTGTGTATGGTTGATTGCCCTCCATTTTATCCTCACAACAACCTTGTGAGGTAGGTAAGGATAGTGACTGGCCCAAAGTTACCCAGTGAACTTAATGGCACCAAAGTTCTATTAATTAAACCCAAGTGTTGTGTGGGAAAGACAAGTCTCTTTGGAGAAAAAGAAAAGAAACTTATTTGGTAGTTCTACAAGTCAAAATGAAAGCATTGAATTTGATAAAATGCAATCCAATTAATTTGAAATAAGATATGGAGAGCAAAAAAAAAAAAAGAGGAGTATTGAAAATGAGTGTATCAGATGTGAGTAATAAAACATTCACCTTCATACAATATCACTTTCTGAATAGGTAATTTCTGATGTTTAACCTGGAATTATCAGGGATCTTTTAGTCCAGGATTTCATCAACTGGACCATTAACTTTATGGCAAGCACGTGTCAACACAGCCTATCTTCTTTGAAATTAAAACTGATGGAACTATTAGCATGGCTCATCCACAATAATTTAAAAACCATATATCATGAGAATTTATAAAATTGCACAGTTAATGAAAGTAGCATTTCTATTTGATATTCCAAACACTTTTCAAGTAGGGAAAAAACAATTTGTTCATCGAACTTCTTTCAACCCATGCAAATGGCAATTCTTAGGCAATTAAAAGGATGAGGATGTTGAAAATGTTCACTGATGAAACTTTAATTTTTGTTTAATGAAAATTATTGAGTTACTTAGGAAAGGGTTGGATGTAATGTATCAGATAGGTAGCATGCCTATGTACTCCAGTTGCTGGGGAACATGGGTGGGAGGGTGCATTTGCACTCATGTCCTGTTTGTGGGATCCCATGGGCAGCTGGTCAGCCACTGTGTGAACTGAATGCTGGACGAGATGGACCCTCGGTCTGATCCAGCAGGGCTCTTCTTATGTTCAGATTATAGGATGGTTAGTACTGTAACTTCAGAAAGTGGCAGAAATCTCGAGTGATCATCGCTTCTGAAAACGTGACAGTCTTGCATTGCTGGTTTGTTTTGGGGTTGCTTTTTGTTGTTTTTTTAACATGGAAGTATCTACAAGTAGTAGTTTACACATTTGCGTAGCCAAAGTTCTATCAGGCATTCTTCCCAACAAAGGTGCAAGAAATCTTTTCCTGGAACTGTCATACAATTCACAGAAGAATATATAATGAATAATATCCTCTATTTGTCAGGCCCTGCATATGCAAAGCTCTTGAAATGGGAACATTTGCATACCTCCCATCCAAACATGAAGAAGGCATAGTCTGGAAGTGTAATTCCATAAGTACCTTCCTTAGCTCAAAGTGAATCAAGGAATTAAAATAACGAGAAGCCATCGCTCAGCCTTATAATGATGGTATCACTTTCTAAATCCTGTTTGTTGGATGGTTTCCACATCTTTCTTAACATCCTGTGAGTATAACTAATATCTAATTTTAACCTTAGATTCACTTAAATGAAAGGAAGCCAGTGAGAGAGAGAACAATGGGCCAGTCTTTCAAAACAGGCAAAAGCCCAACCATCCCTGTGGTTTAAATAGCCAAGTTTAGCCAAATGGTAGTCAGACACATCAATCAATCTTTTCAAATAAAAAATATGATTACCTTGATCACTCCGAAAAAAAATGGTCAAGGAGAAGGCTAGACCAGAATTCTTCTATCTGATTGCTAGTTTTTCACAAGCAGGATTATTCCTCCTCTTCCTCCATCAAATGGAGGAGCATTCAGTCATGGGAAGCCCCTGCCCTGACAGACCAAGATTTTATTTATTTATTCATTCATTCATTCATTCTCTATACCGCCCAATAGCCGAAGCTCTCTGGGCGGTGTACAACAATAACTAAAAACAAACAATAAAATACAGTTAAAAATATAAACAATAAAACATTATGACATTTTTAAAACCAATTTTAAAAAATATCTCTAAAACAAGTTAATAAAAACACGACCACTAAAAAACAATCACCCCACCATATACCATTTAATTATTAAAAGCCTCAACGTAGAGGGCAGTCTTAACCTGGCGCCGAAAAGATAATAGAGTTGGCGCCAGGCGGGCCCCAGTGGGGAGCTTGTTCCACAAGATAGCCATGTAGTTGCAAGGCAACACCCAGGAGAGCTCCTAGACCTAGAGAGAAATTTGTTCATACAAAATCTCAGAGTGGACTGAATTCCTTTATGCTTGCAGGGCCAGATTACCCCTCCCAAGCTCTGCCACTTCCTTGAGGATGAAAGGCCTTAAAGTGGCAGGCTGCTGCTGACATGGAGCCTCGATCCCCTCATCATTTCTGACATTTCCCGTCAGGCATGTGATGGAGGTCAGTTCCTGGGGGGGGAGGGTAAATGCTCTGAGGGCATGCACTCTGGAGGTCCCACTGCAGGGGTTCCTGGATTGAGGGCCCAATCTGACATGCTCTGGCCCAGGCTCAGGTTGGTTTCCAGCACCTCTGCCTCAGGTGCCAAGGGTCTGATGGATCTGGCTGGCCCCTCTTTGTCTGAGTCAGAGTCCGAGCCCAGACTGCTGCTTTGGGTGGGGGTCCTGGTAGCCCCACATATGAAGTAGCTCGTTCTGAAAGCAAGTTTCCCATCTGGTGTTTGAGAGAACTATATCTGAGGCTGGAATTCCATCCACACTCACTCAGGAGTAAGTCCCATTGAAACCCGTCTGAGTAAACCTCTTTCTTTATTGTAAACCTGTGGGCAATCTGTTCTTTCTAAGTGTGCCGTGTCTAGTGTCTGAGATCCTTTTTAGATCAGAAACATTGCTATATTAACATAAGATTGGGATGTACCATGCTTCAGATTTTAGTCTATCCATGAAGCTCCCATTATCTCGGGAGCCTTGGGCAAGCCACTGTCTTTCACCAGGGCTTGCTTTGATGATAAAAATGAGATCAAGATACTTTTGAGCTCACGGGAGAGAAGAAATCTAAATTAATGAATCAGATACTTCAGACATTATTATTCAATATTTATTCCTTCCAGCACAGAAATCACATGAGAGTTAGCACTAAGATAGGACTGTCAACCCCCTGACTTCTGGGCTGTATTCAGCACACCAGCTCTGTGCAAGAACTTGGAATGCCCTGTGGTTTATGATCTGCCTAAAGCCACAAAGGCAGTGTATTTATTCAAGCTATTATACATGGTTAAGGTGACCATATGTACTGGTTTTACCAGTACAGTACTGGTTTTTGGGACATTGTCCTGGTTAGTCGTGAGATGTAACCAGTACAGTTTAGGACTACAAAATCAAAAATTATTAATTTATCAAAAGATTGAGTACATCAAATCAATCCTTGATAAACCTAAATCAATTTTATTAATTTATCCTAGTTTTAGTTTTAGTTTACACAACGGTTCTCGTCGTTGGATCTCGGCAATACCTGGCATTCAGCACACGCACTCTCACTATATTGTGGCCGCGGCGACTCTTCGATAATACTCCCGCGCAGTACATACAGCCCAACCGTGGGAACTCGATGATGATGTCATCACACAGAGCCCACCAAAATCGACCAATTCAGTGTTAGCTTTGGACTATAAAAGGCCCTCAGCAGCACAAGACAGGTACCAGTGATCTGGCATCTTCAGACCATGACACTGGCTGTCAGAGCTCCACGCTCTCTCGGTTACTTGAGCTTTTCGCTCCGCCGTTTTCATGGCGCACCTCGCTGCTTCGCCAGGACTAGGCTGACCATATGTACTATTTTAAAAAGGACAATACCGTTTTTTTCATATTTCCTGACTGTCCCTTCTTTTTAATATAAATGTAAATTTTGTCCCATTTTTAGTAAACTATATATAGTTTTTAATTTTTTGTAAAAAACTGAACGCGGCTCGTTTATTTCTCATAAGACTCTCCGTGTTAAGAAACCTCGGGGGGGGTGAGCCAAGCCCCATGCGGAGCGGCTCCCGCGCTCTCCTTAGCCCTTAGACAGGGCGACTACTGAGGTAGTCTAGAGCGCCGTGTGAGCCACGACGAAGAAAGGGAACTTCACAGCGATGGACCAGAGCCCGGAGCGGTTGTCATCTTGCTGCGGGGTAGCCGCATCCCCCTGTGCCAGCCTGAAGGGGTAGAAGTCAGGCAGGGGCACAGCGCCCTTCACCCGCAGCCAGAGCCAGCTGCCGAGCGCCAGCAGCACCATCCAGCCAGACAGGCCCTGCATTTCTCTGGCGGGCGCCGAACCCCGGGTAAGCAGGCGAGATGGCGGAGCTGACACACGGGTGGGTGGCAAGAGGCAGTGTGGAGACGGGCCAGGACGGACAGCAGCGCACCGGGTGGGAGCATGAAGACCCGGGCAGGCACCGAAGGGACACAGACCCCCCCGCACGCTCTGCAGCAGGACCACGCTGGGACGCGAGACGGGGGTCTGCCAGTGGTGGCAACAGCGGAGGCAGCTGAGAGGAGACCCACATGCACACTGAGCCTCTCTGCATGGCGGCGAGGGAGGGGACAGCGGCTCATTCACACAGGTCAGGGCATACATATTCATGCCCTGGTCAGCCAATTAGGACGGGACCTGAAGGAGGCGGTCCATGGAGGTTAGGGGCGGGCTTAGGAGGATCAGCCTTTTCTTAAAGCGCTAAGAAGACTGGATGGGGAGAGCGAAGCCGTGCAGCTCGCACTAAGGAGAAGGCGCAGTGTGTGGCAGGTGGCCAGACGAGCAGGCGAGCTCAGGGCACATCGGACTGCAGGCAAAGCTAAGACACGCTTGTCGCTAGTGCAGCCGTTCTCAACCTCTGGACGTGTCGGACTACAACTCCCAGCATCCCCAACCAGCCAGCTGGCTGGGGATGCTGGGAGTTGTAGTCCCACATATCTGGAGGGCACTAGGTTGGAGAAGGCTGTAGTAAGGAGTTAGTTAGCCCTATTGAAGCCAGTGGGAGTCACTTTCCAGTACAAACCCCTATCAGATCCCTCTGCAAGCCACTAAGTGATCTTTCCTTCTGGATTAATACACTGACTAGGTTCAGACAACATGATAACCCACACTCAGGGCTGAGTAAGGGTTGTTGTTGAACCATGGGTTGTCGTTGAACCGTGGGTTGTCGTCTGAACCAAGCTGAGATAAGAAACCATGGTGAACAATCCACAGTTCACAGCCCAATAACAACCATGGGTTCTCTTCGTGGGTTGGTTGTGGTTAAGAAGCCATGGCTTGTTAGTGCCGGTGGGTTCAGACAACACGATAACCCACGTTTCAGCAACAACCCACACTCAACCGATAGTCAACCCCTGAGTGTGGGTTATCATGTTGCCTGAACCCAGTCATTGCGGATAACCATCAGTTCCTACCATGGTTTCATAGATTATATGATTTCATAGATTATAGAGTTGGAAGGAGCCTACAAGGCTATCGAGTCCAACTCCCTGCTCAATGCAGGAAACTAGAGGAGGGGTCTCCCATCCAAGTAACAACCAGGCTTGACCCTGCTTAGCTTTCCACACTCAGACAAGCTGAACCAGCATAAGCCATTGTCCCCATGATCCACTCTGGCTGTGTGCAGGCCTAGCTGTGGGATTACAGAGTGGCAAGAGAAAGGCGCTGTGTGTGTAGCCAGTGATAACTTCCTCCTTATTAGTACAGTACTACTTAATGGCAGTTCAGTACTAAATTTTGAAGTGCAGGTGCTCATCATTACAGCCCCAATGACCATACCCCAAGGACAACCCAAAATGCAGGCAGCTGTGTTGATCCATTATAGATAGATACCCACAAAGAAAATCAGTCCATAGCATACTAGCTAATTTGTTAGGATCAGCTGAAAAAAGTGCCAGAGCTCTGGGACCCAGTTAAGGTTGGACAATCGAGTCTCGCCGGGGCAGAACAAGGCCGAATATGGCCTTGCTCACGCCCCGGCGAGGCCTTACCTTATCTACAATAAAACCTCCCTCATCCATGATTTAATTTAATGTGGCATGCATTATCAAGACCTGGGTGGGAGAACAGGGAGGAGTTAGTCTCTCCCAGCTTTGCCCACCGGGGTACTTGGTGCAGCATCAGGGTAGACCTGAGGGCCGGGGAGGGGGGGTTGCCGTGGTCTATAGGAATTCTATCTCTCTCTCCAGGCTCCCTGTCTGTCTGACTACTGGTCTGGAGTGTTTGCACCTTTTGTTGGGCCAGTGGGACAGATTAGGGATTCTGTTGGTGTACCGCCCACCCCGCTGCTCAACAGACTCCCTGGCTGAGCTGACAGAGGTGGTCTCACTGGCGATGCTGAGGTCCCCCAGGCTGTTGGTCCTGGGGGATGTTAACATCCATGCTGAGGGCACCTTGTCTGGTGTGGCTCAGACAATTCATGAACTCCATGACAACCATGGGACTGTCCCAACATGTCATCGGCCCAACACATGTAGCAGGGCACACTCTAGACCTGTTTTTGGTGATCTGAAGGTGGGGGACTTTGAATCGATCCCCTTGTCATGGTCAGATCACTACCTGCTGAGATTTAGGCTAACAGCAGCTTTCCTCCTCTGCAAGGGTGCAGGACCTATTAAGATGGTCCGCCCCCGGAGGCTGATGAATCCGGATGGTTTCCTGAGGGCCCTTGGGGGGTTTCTGGCTGATATGGCTGGCGGTCCTGTCGAATCCCTGGTTGATCTCTGGAATAGAGAGATGACCCGGGCGGTTGACACGATCGCTCCTGAGCTCCCACTCTGTAGTAGATCTCGTACGACTCCGTGGTATACCCCAGAGTTGAGAGTGATGAAGCAAAACAGGAGACGGCTTGAGTGCAGGTGGAAGAAAACTCCTAGTGGATGCAATCAAGCTCTGGTACATGCCTATCAGGTATACCTAGAGGCAGTGAGGGTGGCAAAGAGACAACATCTCACTGCCTCTATCCAATCATCTCTTTGCCACCCAGCGGAGCTCTTTAGGATCACCCGGGGCCTGTTGTACGCTGGCCCCAGGGACATCATCGACCCATCTGATGCCCGCTGCAATATATTTGCTAGGCACTTCCAGGAAAAAATCTCTTGCATCCGCAGGGACTTAGACTCCAATGTTATAGCAGTAGAATCCGGAGAGGTACCCAGACCACAGCCTGGTCTAGTTATTTTGGATGAGTTTCAGTTGGTACAGCTCGAGGATGTTGACAAGGTGCTTGGACGGGTTCGTGCAACCACGTCTGTTCTGGATCCTTGCCCCTCTTGGCTTATAAAAACTAGCAGGGAGGGAACGGCCGGCTGGGCCAGAGAGGTGATCAATGCCTCCTTGCGAGAGGGAGTGGTCCCATGCCACCTGAAACAGGCAGTGGTGAGACCACTCCTGAAGAAACCCTCTCTGGACCCGGAAGATCTTAACAACTTTAGGCCGGTGGCAAATGTTCCTTTCCTGGGCAAGGTCCCTGAGCGGGTGGTGGCCAACCAGCTCCAGGCGCTCTTGGATGAGACTGATTATCTGGATCCATTTCAGTTGGGGTTCAGTCCTGGTTTTGGCACAGAAACAGCTTTGGTCACCCTGTATGATGACCTATGTCGGGATAGAGACAGGGGGAGTGCGACTCTGTTGATACTGCTGGATCTCTCGGCGGCTTTCGATACCATCAACCATGGTATCCTTCTGGAGCGGCTGTCTGAGTTGGGGGTGGGGGGCACTGCATTGCAGTGGTTCCGCTCCTACTTGGATGGATGGCTCCAGAGGGTGGTGGTTGGAGAATGTTGCTCGGCCCCATGGACTCTCCAGTACGGGGTTCCTCAGGGGTCGGTCTTATCCCCCATGCTATTTAACATCTACATGAAACCACTGAGTGGGGTCATCCAGAGTTTTGGAGTGCGTTGCCATCAGTACGCTGATGACACACAGCTCTATTTCTCCTTTTCATCTTCAGCAGGTGAGGCTGTAGATGTGCTGAACCAGTGCCTGGCTGCGATAATGGACTGGATGAGGGCTAACAAAAAGGCTCAATCCAGACAAGACTGAGATGCTGTTAGTAGGTGGTTCCTTTGACCGGATGGAGGGTGTTCAACCTGTTCTGGATGGGGTTGCACTCCCCTTGAAGGAGAAGGTTCGTAGCTTGGGGGTGCTCCTGGAGCCATCTTTGTCACTTGAGGCTCAAGTGGCCTCAGTGGCAAGGAGTGCTTTCTACCAGCTCCGGCTGGTGGCCCAGCTATGACCCTCTCTGGACAGGGATAGCCTGGTCTCAGTAATCTATGCTCTGGTGATCTCTAAACTAGACTACTGCAATGCACTCTACGTGGGGCTGCCTTTGAAGACTGTTCGGAAGCTGCAGCTTGTGCAAATTGCTGCAGCCAGGCTTTTTGTAGGGACCGGAAGGTCCGGGCACATTACACCAGTTCTGGCCCGTTTGTACTGGCTGCCAATATGCTTCGAGCCGCATTCAAGGTGCTGGTTGTAACCTATAAAGCCCTACACAGCTTAGGACCACAATACCTGACGGAATGTCTCGTCTCTCCCAACCGCAATCTACCCGGACACTACGCTCAACATCTGGGGCCCTCTTCCAACTGCCACCTCCAAGAGAGGCTCGGTTGGTAGCAACAAGGAGGAGGGCCTTCTCAGTGGTAGCCCCCCAATTGTGGAATAAGTTCCCCACTGAGACCCGCCTGGCGCCAACCTTACTATCTTTTCAGCGCCAGGTTAAGACTTCCCTCTATGCCAAGGCATTCAATAGTTAAGAGCTCAAAATAGCACGGGGGGGGGGGGAATTGTCACCTGTAGACTTAGTTTTATTAACTTTTGGATTGTATTTTAAACTGTGCTTTTTAATTTGGTTTTTAATCTTTTAAACTATTTTGTATGTTTTCATTGTTGTTGGCTGTGGGGCAGTATAGAAAATAAATAAATAAATAAATGTCCTGGTTTTAAATTTGAAAAAAATGGTCACCTTATAAATGGTTCACATGCAATATAGAGCCTGAGGAGAGAGAGGGGCCATAGGTTTAACAAGCTTGCAAGAGATGCTTTTGGTCTGGTAGTGTTTTTGTCATGTGGGTCCCAGAGAAGGCAGAGGAGGATCCCTTCATATAAGACCATGACCAAGGTTGTTAAACCCTGGAGTTCATACATTTGGTTTCAGGTTTGTTGTAGACATGTTGTAATTCAGGCTGCAGTCCTGTACAAAATTAGCTGGGAGTATGTCTCCTTGAATTCAGTGGAACTTCTGAGTTACTTACTTCTTTTGCAGAGGACAGTCCTCTATTTGAAGTGCTGTCCAGTCCAAGTCAAGTTTAAAGATAAAGAACCCTGAGAAGGAAGAGTTGGACCTTGAAGTTGCCCATCTACATCACACCTGGACAGCAGACTCAGCAAAGCACACAGGTCACCTAGTCATAGTCTTCCACAATACATGAAACGTATTGTATTTCTATTTAAATTACAATAATTATTTCTAAATTTGCATATACATATACATATATCTGTCTATTTACACACACACACACACACACACACACACACATACACATATAATCACATGCAAATATTATGCGTATTGGTGTCCCCTTTTGTCCTTTTTTTTCCCCCCGGTGATGCATTTCCCCTTTCTTGGTGATTCATAAGTGGCCACCATATTCTGAGCAGACATTCGCTAGGATTGTGCTATCAGAGTCTTACGGGTACACACTCCTGCTCACTACATCAAGTCGCTGTCACTGTTCTTGTAAATTGCTTTACAATACTTTACCTATTTTTGTTGCTTTGCAACTATATTGTACCTATTTTTTGTGCAGGAAAATTTCCTGAGGTGAGTAAAAGGTGGTGACAAGTCCCCAATTATTCAGTTGCAATTGTCCTTTCTTTTTTTTTCTTAACTCCCATGTTGAATTCACTCCCTCACCAAGTCAGTTCAGGGGTTGTTTTCCAAAAGCTGACAGAGGATCAAAAAAAGTTAAAGTTATGGGAGGAGAAGTTACTTATCCAGCTTTTGGTGAGAGTGTGGAAGCATTTGAAGACTCTAATTCTGGACCCAGTCAGAATTCTTCTGAAAACATGTGCAGTGCAATAAAACACACACACACACACACACACACACACATTAATTAAATAAAAAATGCTACAGATGTAGTTGCTGTTGCATATATAAAAGCCACTTGAGAAAAGACAAGAATATCCATAGTATTGACAAGCTTAGGCAATGTTATTGTAGTTGAGATTCTGTTAATCTTTCTCTCTACAAAGTCGTGACGGTGTGATTCAGAACAGTCATTTTATCTGCTGAATACTCCTGGGAGTTTTGAAATAAGTAACACCTACACAACTTGAAGATTGACATTCTTTGACTAGCTTAGGTAATAATTTGATGAGCTACAGTAGGAACAAGTTTGGTGTTCAAAGTGCAGAGAATTTAATCTTTTGTATCCTTTCTCTGGCCCCCACCCAAATGTACACATGAACAAATCTAGGCATGGAGGCAGGGCTCTGTGATCTGTATTTATTTTATTTTATTTATTTTATTTATACCCCACCTTTTTTCCTGCAAGGAACCCAAGGCGGCTTACATAGTCCTCCTCCTCTCCATTTTATCCTCACAACAACCCTGTGAGGTAGGTTAGGCTGAGAGTCAGTGACTGGCCCAAAGTCACCCAGTGAGTTTCATGGCCGAGCGGGGACTAGAACCCGGATCTCCTGAATCCCAGTCCAACACTCTCACCACTACGCCACACTGGCTCTCCCACGATGAAGCTCCCAGTATCTCCCCTTGGGGATGGTCTGAGTTCCACATTTCTACAAGTCACAATGTGCAAAAGTTGAGGAAGTGTGCTTATTCAGAGTTGCATTTAGAAAGCAGAACTAAAGCTGAGCAATATATCAAGTTCTTTATTAAAGGACTTTGCTTATTCTACACTTTGGTGCAGGGGTGGGGAACTTTTTTCATCCCAAGGGTCAAAAATTGGCTCTGGGCAAGCATGAGGGGGTGGTACTGGGGCATGCCATCAGTGGGCAGGTTCTATATCCCAAAGTTCTAGCTTGTGGCACATCCCACTGCTAGATTGTGAGCCTCAATGTGATTGCCCAGATCTCCCTCCCCCTCCCCCCCCCACACACCATCCCCCTTTTTTGGAAATGCCTCCACCTCTGCTGCAATTAAGCTTTTTAAAAGCTTCCATTGACATAAATCTTCCATTGACATAAGCCTGATTGCAGTGGGGGGAGGTAGCAAAGAGCCACATGAGCTGCTGAATAGTTTAATTTTTATTTACATTTATTTATTTATTTTTACATTTATATCCTGCATTTTTCCCCTTGCAAGGAACCCAAGGTGGCTTACATCCTCCTCCTCCTCTCCATTTTATCCTCACAACAACCCTGTGAGGTAGGTTAGGCTGAGAATCAGTGACTGGCCCAAAGTCACCCAGTGAGCTTCGTGGCCGAGCGGGAACTAGAACCCGGATCTCCCGAGTCCCAGTCCAACCCTCTAACCACTACTCCACACTGGCTTCCACTTTCATTTTATTTACCAATATGTTCCCAAATCTCAATTTGCAAAGTAATTAACACCCACACTAAGCTTAAGCAGGCTTCATTATAGCGACATTATGCAGTGTCTGGGTGTGTGGTTCATATTTTGACCTTGTTGAGGTTAAAATAATAATCTATTGAAACTGAATGTTGGGACATTTGGGACAGCCAAAAGAAAGCGTATTTCTTCACCTAACACCTAGTTCAATGATAGAATACAGGACCATAGGATGTGATGATGGCCAACAACTTAGCTGGCCTTAAATGGTGATTAGACAAATTCATGGGTGGTTCGGCTTGTTGGAGGATAAGGTTAAAAGGAGTCAGTCC
Organism: Shinisaurus crocodilurus; assembly: GCA_021292165.1. Taxonomy (NCBI): domain Eukaryota; kingdom Metazoa; phylum Chordata; class Lepidosauria; order Squamata; family Shinisauridae; genus Shinisaurus; species Shinisaurus crocodilurus. The sequence continues at coordinate 134,789,441 of CM037880.1, forward strand.
TATACTGATTAGGACAAAGCAGAGTTTTCTCCTTAAGCGCAGCCTGCTTTATTGAAACTGGATTCACCACGTGAGTTGCTAAACTCTTGTCTCTTAAGGCTATTAAAAGGAACAGAATGTCCACACAAGGTTTAAACTAAAGACTGCCTGTATTGACCATTCAAGGGAAATGCATTGAAAACGAACAATCCTTTTTGGAGTAGTGTATATACATGTTTTCACCACTTGGGGGGGCGGAATTCTAATTGAAAGTTGACCTTGCAAAACTGATACTGTAAAGTCAATTTGTGGTGATATTCACCCACATCAGGTTGTGAGAATCAGGCTCATGCTGAGGTGGAGACACCCAGTATAGCTGGAACCAGGTGTATTCTCTAGGAACAACAGCAGTGAAATCAATTCTATTATTTATTTATTTATTATATTTATGCCCCGCCTTTTTTCCTGCAAGGAACCCAAGGCGGCTTACATAATCCTCCTCCTCCTCTCCATTTTATCCTCACAACAACCCTGTGAGGTAGGTTAGGCTGAGAGTCAGTGACTGGCCCAAAGTCACCCAGTGAGTTTCATGGCCGAGCGGAGACTAGAACCCGGATGTCCCGAGTCCCAGTCCAACACTCTAACCACTACGCCACACTGGCTCTCTCTATTTTAAGTCATCTTTAATGCTTGTGCCAACATAGCCTCTATAACTTAAAGCTGTCTATCCCTAACTTTTTATGTCACAGGCTCCATTGCAAATAATTTAACAGGTCTCCCAGTTCCCCAAATCCATACAGGATGCAGGTATCCCCTCTCCGCTATCTCACTGCAGCAACCCCTCAGCCAACTTTACACTTTCCCGGAGCCTTAACTTTTCTCAGCTCCCACCTCTTTCTTTGCTTCCCCCTTTTACCTGATGTTGTTGACATTTTAGGATGAACTATTCATTAACAAATATCTTGCACTGCATTTCACTAAGATCATTTTCTCGAATAATGGCCGCTGGTTTTCTCAGTGCAATATCTGGACTAAGAATCAGTCGTGTTTCAAACGCAATTCAACATGCAGTGGTTTCAAAGGGAGGGTGTCTGTGCAGTGGCTGTTTATACCAACCTCACATTCAGGCCTCTTGTGCTTCACTACATAAAGAAGGCTACTTGTATTACAGATCCCACATATCAGGAAGTGGATACCTGGATATTTTCGAAGGTTTATTCAAGTAACTCATGGGGCCAGTTCAAGCGTAACAATCTTGGTCTAATAAACCATAGTTTCATAAAGTATCCACTTCCCTAAGAAGGGTGCAACTATGTATATGAATACAGTAATACCTTGGATTGCAAGCATAATTCATTCCGGAACCGTGCTTGTAATCCAAAACACTCTTATCAAAGTGAGTCTCTGGCGGGCGTGAGCGGGACCGATTTTGGCCCGCTACACCCGCTCGAGGCGAGTGGTTACATCCCTACTAGGGATGTGCTGATCCTGGGAAGTCTGACTCCTTTGAGCTCGACGGACTTCCTGCTCACTTCCTATCCGATGATCGGAAGCAGGCTGAGTTGGGGGGGTTTCCACAGACTTCCATCTGTAAGACAGGCCGCGGGTTGCACATTTTTAAAAAAAACACTAAGGAAATTTTTGCACAAATGGTGCCATTTGTGTAACTTTATGCAATTTGTGTAACTTTACGTAAATGGCGTAAATCACAGTATTTTTGCATGCTTTGCACAAATCAGCACCCAAAAAGCATATGGATCTAGTGTGATTTTGCATAAAATTGGCTGATTTGCACAAATGGCACTAGAGCCACATGCTTTCAGGTGCTGATTTGTGCAAAACATGCAAAATACTGTGATTTACACAATTTACATAAAGTTATGCAAATGGCGCAAATAGTGCCATTTGCGCAAAATTCCTTAGCGTTTTCTTTTTTTAAGTGCAAACTATGGCCCATCTTAGAGATGGAAGTCTGCAAGCTGGCTCAACTTGCATCATGGCGAGTCAGCGCCAGAGCAGAGCTGGCAAAACAGAATCTGGGTGGGGTGCGATGAAGGGGGTGAATTGTGAAAATCCATTGGATTTTCACCCCCCCTATTGGATTCCTCACACATCCCTATAAAATCTCACCATAGTGGAGAAGACTCTGATCAGGTGATCTTTCTGCCTGCTCAGTCTGCTGTTCCGGTGCTAACAAATGATGGACAACTCCCCAGGCCCCTGCTCTCCCTTCTTATGGTTCTCTTGATCTCTAAGTCAGACTTGGACTGGACAGTTCTTCAAATAAAGGCTGTCTTCAAATAGCAGACTGTCCTCTGACAGCCCTTCAAATAGAGGACCGTCCTCTGTAAAGTGGGACACATGCTACCCTATGCTCAAATCATTCTTCCGACTCAACACTCCCCCCCCCCGCATACTATCCAAAGAAATCTCTCACAACGTCTATGAAGGTGATGCTGCAAGAAGGCTTCCTTTCTCCAGCTCTAGTCCCATTTCCTCATCTTCTGCCATGCCCGAGAGCTGATCGGCGCTGTGAAAGACTGATCGGCATTGCTTTATCGCACATTTCTTTCACATCTTTAGTAAAGTGGTGATTCATGGGTTAAAAAAAAAAGAAGAGTTTCAGGGGCGAGGGCAGGGGACTGGAAAAAAAAAATACCCCACCTTCTCACATTTTAGTCCTAAATATGCATAGATGCAACATTAAAGTGCCATCATTTGCAGTGCTACAGTCAAGCATGAACTGCTGTTTCCATTATTTTCAGAGATTTGCCATTTAACTGTGAACATTCTTTGGGGGGCATGAGTTTGGCAGAGACTGTAGCATGAGGCCTCATCAACCCAGAGGGTGAATGTTAATTTATCCTTTTGATTCTAAAAGGGAACATTGGATTATTTTGTTTGTCAAGATGCAGCTCTGCGGACATAAATAAAAACCAGCCATGTTCTGCTTTATACAAAAAATTGTATTTCTTGTGTTGCTGAAAGGAGGGGAGGGGGAGAGACAGGCACTCATGGTGCCAGTGCGTGAGGTATGAATAGCTGTGCCAGCAGGTTGTCTCAATAAAATTCCTCCGGCACTATGGCACCAGAGTTGTATTCAAAGAACACCAGTGCAAATGTTTAGGATCAAACTGTTAAGTACACCCATTCTCCCACAGAAAGTACAGCCATACTCCAGCAGTAATTACCAGGGATGTTGATGAGTCCTTGGTCTCGAGTCACGAGTCGAGTCACGAGTCTTTGAACCCGAGTCTCGAGTCCGAGTCCGAGTCCTTGGTCCAAAATGGTGACTCACGAGTCACGAGTCACGAGTCACTCCCAAAGCTGACTCCACGAGTCCCTATTGAAATCAATGGGGGTTTTTCCCAACAAAATAAGGCTACTTCAGATGTGTGGTTTAAATAAATTCTAGGCACAAGTGTGCCTTTTTATTTCAAAACTCTGCAACTGATTTTGGCAAGAACAGACCAGGCCGAAAAACCCAAAATAACCAGGCAGGCAGAGGAGGCAGGGAACCCCAAAGCAGGCAGGCAGAGGCCTTTGTCTTGGACAATTCAACTGTTGAACTGGTCAAGAAGAGACCAGGTAGGCAGAGGAGGCTGGGAACCCCAGACAGGCAGGCAGAGGCAGCCAAACCCAAAATGTCTGAAAGGTTGCATTTTAGAAAAATGATTTAAAAAAATAAACTTGCTGTACTTCCTAAAACTTATCCATGCTGCATTTGAGGAACATGATTTTTTCTAAATGTTTGGCCCCCATTCTGGAACGGTGAGATCTCATCACAATTCCACCCTCACTGAACACCCACTCCACTGGTGATGAACTTGCTGGAACCAGAAACACACTTGCTGGAAGCAGCCACACAGAGTAGTCTCAGGTCCTTCTTCTGCCTCTCCCAAGTACGCAACACATCAGTCAAAATAAATCTTGACACACTGTTGGGGCTGCACTCCTGGTAGCCGTCCATAGTGGCCGAGCAGCAGCACACCTTGCTTCCATGCGCTCTTCGCCGGCAATCACGCTCCTCTCCACTCCTGGCACAGCCCAGGGATGTTGAAGAGTCCTTGGTCTCGAGTCCCGAGTCGAGTCTCGAGTCCCATTAAAAATATTGGGACTCGAGTCCGAGTCGAGTCAGAGGGGGGACTCAGTCCGACTCACGAGTCGAGTCCCCGAGTCCGAGTCCCCATCTCTGGTAATTACACCCACCTGCTCCAATAGCTATGTCTCGTTCAGCGGCCACTTTCAGAGTTTGGGGTCAAGGGAAGCCCAAAAGTGGGGGAGGAAACTGACAGGTGTCAGTTCAGAGGTAATACAACAGTGTCCTCCAACCTTGGGTCCCCAGATGTTTTTTTACAACAGTGTTTTACAACAGTGTCCTCCAACCTTGGGTCCCCAGCTATGGTGGCTGGGGCATGCTGGGAGTTGTAGGCCAAAAACATCTGGGGACCCAAGGTTGGAGAACACTGTAATACAGTAATACCTTGGATTACGAGCATAATTCGTTCCAGAACTATGCTCGTAATCCAAAACACTCATACATCAAAGCGAATTTCCTCATAAGAAATAATGGAAACTCAGCAGGGAGCCACGCCACGCCTCTCCCTGCCAGAGAGCCGGCTTGCTTTGCCTTTAGACAGAGTATCTCAAAGCAGCTAATGAAAATTTCAGAGAGAGAGAGAGAGAGAGAGAGAAGGGGGAGAGAAGGAGAGAGATGTGGAGGATCAACAGCCTGCAGAGTGAGCAGGGGCTCCCTGCCCTTAAGCAAAGCAGTGGGAGGCGATGGCAGAGCGTGTGGCTCATGTTGCGAGACTTGCTCGTCTTTCAAATTTAAATTTATGCTAAAAATTTTGCTTGTCTTAACGAGAAGCTCGCATACCGGGTTACTCGCAATCCGAGGTATTACTGTACAGTGAGCATATGACATTGACAAGTGGGAGTTCAACACATTCAGGGTGGATATTGATCTGTACTGCTGATACGACAAAAGAAAGTAAATAGCAGACAGGCAAATGTGCACACACATGCGCACCTGCGAACGACAGAAAAATAAATAAAAATTAAAAAAACAAACCCATTTGCGTACTTCCGAAGCATTGCGGAGGGGGGGAAGTTTCAAGTGGAAAAATTGTGCAGAAAAGGGGTGGTGATTGGAGCAGGGTGGAAAGCTGGAAACATTTCCCTCCATAGGGATGGGGGGGTGCCACAAAGGAACAGAGGGATATGTGCAGGGAGCAGGCTAGAGCACTAAGGGGGAAACAAGCCATGGGAAGCCACAAAGCACCCAATTGTCTGTTGGGAGTAACGTGGGTTAGCGAGTGAACAACCCACCCACCGTGGCTTATTTTCAGGGTGGCTTATCGTGATGTGCTAACTTTTCCTATGAGTATACCATAGATTTATATAATACCATCCTTTCTTAGAAGTTAGAGAATAATACAGTTTTATGTATCACACAGAGAAAATTATACTTATCTAGTACTGACAAGTGAATGGTTTCAGAGATATACATCTAAAATGCATTTATGCTCAGAAGTAGTATCTATTGTTGCAATAATACAAAATAATATAGGATCTTGGGATTTTTAAGAAGGCCCAGTTTACGTATCTTTAATTAACATCTTTTTAAGTGTACATGATAACACAACAGCTTATAAGCAGCCTGCCAACCAAATCACCTATTTACCAGAAAGACAAACAAAGCAGGCATTTTTTCCCCTCCAGTAAAGTTCATAAGCACTACATGTTTGTATCGAAAGGATGTACACAATCAGTCTTGGAGCATAAACAATTGGGTTTCAATAAGTCGGCGGGTGTGTGTGTGGAATCTAGTATTCCCAGATCCAAATGTTGAAAAGCCATGAATCAGACCTCAATTACCTAATTATCTTAAATGGATTTGGGATTCTGCATAATTGCTGTTTAATTGCTTCTGTGTAAATGCTTTTAGTGTGCTGCCCAATGGCTAGAGTATTTGACTTCATTCCTGCAAGCTATGGGAAAGGCATTCATTCATTTGGTGGGTGGCCATTTTCAAATCATCTATTTGTGAAAAGATACTTACAATCTTATACATGTCTACTCTAAAGTCAATCCTATTGAATTCAATGGGACTTACTCCCAGGTAACTGTACTGCAGCCTCAGTAGATTAATTGTGGAATTCAAAGAGCTGGAGACTGGCCACATACCCTCTGACATTTCACAAATAAGAATAGCAGGAGTGTGCTGTGGCACTCATGTCCTACTTGTGTGGACTTCCCAGAGATAGCTGGTTGGCCACCGTGTGAACAGAATGCTGAACTAGATGGACCCTTGGTCTGATCCAGCAGAGCTCTTGAATGTTCTTATATTAAGCATTAATTTGTTTCTGTATTGTTTTGTTTTTAAAGCAGTTAGGTGTAATGGCGAGGGTCACCCTGGGTGCAGAGCCAATTAACAGCTCTGGATACCAGGACCGGTGCAAGGCAGTTTGGCGCCCTAGGCTAAATTATATTTAGCGCCCCCCCTCTCGTGCCGTGGGGGGGCTCCGGAGCAAAGCAGCCCTGCTCTGCAAACCCCCGCCGCCGCCACCGGACCCGCCCGCCGCCACCAGACCCGCCCGCCGCCGCCACCACCGGACCCCCCCCCGCCGCCGCCGCCCCCGCCGCCGCCCCCACCTACCTTCCCCCGCCTCCTCCGAAAAGGAAGTGACACGACGGGACCCCCGCGCTCTGTTTTTGGCCGGGGGAAACCAGGGCAACAGGGCTGTTTAAGCCCTGTTGCCCTGGTTCCTCCCGCCAAAACGGAGCACGGGCGGGGCTCCGGAAACAGCGCAGAGAAGGTAGGTGTCGGGGGGAGGCGGCGCGGGGCGGGGGGGAGGCAGCGCAGGGCGGGGGAGGCGGCGCAGCGGGGGGAGGTGGCGCAGGGGGGAGGCGCCCAGGCTCGGCCCCACCACTACTTCCGGGCGCAATCCCCCGCACTGACCTGGCTTTGTCGGCGAGGCGGGCGGGCGGGGCAGGAGCGTGACGGCAGCGAAGAGGAGTGCAGCGTTTCTGCACCCTCTTTAGCTATGCGCCCTAGGCAACAGCCTAGTTTGCCTAGCGGTAGCGCCGGCCCTGCTGGATACCTCAGAGAGACTTGGGTGGAAACAGAGGTCACAAAGGTTGAATTGACTAACAGCCAGGTGGAGCCAAATATATTTCCTTTTAGCCTGGGTTTCTTGAGTATAAAAAGATCCTTGTGTTCAGTAGTTTTGGTAGTAGTGGTGGTTTCATTCTGTTAGGAGCCTGGATTGGTTTGTTCTGCTCTTTTATATTTCTGGCTGCTTAGCCAGGGAATAATGTTTTTATACCTCAGTAAAGTTTGTCAAGCCCTTCACTTTCTGGATTTGGTCTGCTTTTATTCAGCCATTTCTGTTAACATTCTGTGCATAGAGGAACTAGATTACAGCTTATTTTTTAGCACTGTCTGCTACCTGCAGTGAATATACTGTAGTCCAGTTATAATGAATGGTTTTACTTTACATGATATTGACAACAATAATAGAGAACAGTAAATTGATCTTGACTTGATAACACCAACAGTTATATTCCCCCAAATGTAGATTTTAAAGCTGTATATATTTCACTCGGCACTAAAATTACCCTCATAGCGATATCAGTTATGTGGATTCTTTTGACAGTATTTTAAAATGTGCCTTGCACATATCAATATTCAGACCATAATACTTATAACATTTAAAGGGGGGGGGAAGTATAATTGAGAAAAAAATAATTGACTGATGGCCACTCTGTCGAGCATTTCATTTTAGCTTGCTTTAACTACTCAACTGGAAAACTGATGTAATTACTATAACAAGATTGTTGGACTAGCATGGCCGGGGGGGGGGGGGGGGGATGAGATTCACATTCATAGAATGCACTTGCTTTAAGGATGTTTAAAAGGAGATAGAGTTTGAGTGTTTACTCAGATTCTGCAATGTGCAGAATGTATGGAATTGTACAATTCAGCTAGTCCCTGAAATGGAAGCTCGAGCAAAAATAAATAAATAAATAAATAAATAATCCAGTAACTCTGGATTCAGGAATGTTAAAGTGAGAATTAACAACAGTAAAGAAAGACTGAAAGAGGGTTTTTCTTAAATAAGAGATGAATCCTGCACTCAGTGACTGATCCAGCTTTGTGTGTTCGGTTCAGCATCTACTGAAGATCCACCCACTCTACTTAGATCAGCCTTCCCCAACCTGGTGCCTTCCGGATGTGTTGGACTACAATTACTAGCATCCCCACATGCTGGGAGTTGTAGTCCAACACATCTGGAGGGCACCAGTTGGGGAAGGCTGACTTAGATCTTCACCAAAATACTTCATAATTTTACGCTGGACACACACATGAGGGACTTCGATTTCAACAACATCTCAAAAGCTTTAGCTATTGGGCCACCTCTTCAGAGCAAAGGGTTTGGCTAAGTGATCCATGAGATAACTTTCAACTTAAAGGTTTTCACAAGAGATGCTTAAGCCAATCTTTCCACATCTCTGCAGTGATGCCACCAATAGGAACAGTCACTTATGCTCTTAGAAATATCCATATCATTTTCCTTAGGAACAAAAATATGTTCTTCCCATCTGTTGTGAACTCGGGTTCAGTGATAGAGAATTACAGGGGGAAAGATATGGAGGTCCTTAATGAAATCCATAAGCCCAACTCACTTACTCCATTCAGTTTAAGCCGTTTCATTCCACTCCCAGAAGCCTTCTAAAAACAGTGCCGGTTCCAGGTTTTCGGGAGTCCTTGGCTAAGATGCTCTTGGTGGGCCCCAGCCTTGAGAGTGCCCACTTCCTTCTCCTACCACTATTTCCATTGCCCATTCATTGCCTCTCCCACTCAACCCTATCTGTACGCACACGCATGTACACACACACACACACACACACACACATACAATAAGGTGTGTGGAGATTACTGTTCCTTTTCCTCACTCCTTCTCTCCAACCATACATGCAGAAAGTGTAGGTGAACAGGCAACAAAAAGAACAAGGAGGAACAGCAAGTAGTGGGCCCCTTACTGGGGCATGGGCCTTGGCAGCTGCCCAATGATGTTGACCCTGAACACCAGCCCTGGCTAAGGGGCTGTCACAAAGGGTAAGGAGGGTGTGCTCTGCCGCCTCTCCGCCCTCCCCAGAACTTCAAGCATTGCTGTTGTCTGCAGTAAGCATTAATCCAAACTGAAGTATGTCCATTTGAAAAACGTAGAAGCAGGTGTCCAAAAATCCAAGTGCCCAGGAACCTGTCACCCAAGTTGTTGAATAGGGCAGGAAGGAGGTTTCGGCTCCTCCTCTCATTTGTGCATGTGCAGAGTGCTTACCCCCTGGGCGCTGATTCATCACAAACAGCAGCTACTGATTAGAGGGCTCTGAAGTCAGAGGGTAGGCTTGGGTCCGATCGATCGCCTCACAGTTACACACTGCCTGAAAGGAAGGTGCGGTTAGGGTGTAGTGCGGCCATGTACACGTTGCCCAAAAGAGGACATGCATCACCCAAAGAGAAGAGAGAAGAGGGCACCGATTTCTATCAAAATTGCACATGCCAATTCATATGCATAGATGCACATTTGGAAACAATAATGATAATTTAAATAGAAATACAGCGCATCTCGCCAGGTGGCCTGTGTGCCTGCTTCTTCTTCAGTCTGCTACCCAGGTGCCCCTTGTTGCTCTCCCTTCTTATGGTTCTTTATCTTTAAAGCGGACTTGGATTGGACGGCCCTTCAGACAGAGGATGCCTTCAAACAGAGGACTGTCAACACACAGCAGGGATGTTGAAGAGTCCTTGGTCTCGAGTCACGAGTCGAGTCACGAGTCTTTGGACCCGAGTCTCGAGTCCGAGTCCGAGTCCTTGGTCCAAAATGGTGACTCACGAGTCACGAGTCATGAGTCACTCCCAAAACTGACTCCACGAGTCCCTATTAAAATCAATGGGGTTTCCCCCCAACAAAATAAGGCTACTTCAGATGTGTGGCTTAATTTCAAAACTCTGCCACTGATTTTGGCAAGAACAGACCAGGCAGACAAACCCAAAATAACCAGGCAGGCAGAGGAGGAAGGGAACTCCAAAGCAGGCAGGCAGAGGCCTTTGTCTTGGACAATTCAACTGCTGAACAGGACAAGAAGAGACCAGGCAGGCAGAGGAGGCTGGGAACCCCAAACAGGCAGGCAGAGGCAGCCAAACCCAAAATGTCTGACCCTAACCCAAACCCCCCACAACAACACATCAATCAAAATAAATCTCAACACATCGTTGGGGCTGCACTCCTGGTAGCTGTCCATAGTGGCTGAGCAGCGGCGCGCCTCGCTTCCATGCGCTCTTCACCGGTGATCGCGCTCCTTCTGGCACAGCCAGAAGACTCGTCAACAGCCCAGGGATGTTGACAAGTCCTTGGTCTCGAGTCCCGAGTCGAGTCTCGAGTCCCATTAAAAATATTGGGACTCGAGTCCGAGTCGAGTCAGAGGAGGGACTCAGTCCGACTCACGAGTCGAGTCCTCGAGTCCGAGTCCCCATCCCTGACACACAGCCACTCTAATAGGAAGGCAGACAAGAACTCAGCAATGAGAACAAATTCTGGTGTCTTACCGGAGTGTTCAAGTCCCCATCTCCCAATCCAATCTTACTCCTAGAAAATCTCACTGGCTCTTAAGCTCTGCAACCATGTTTGCGCCCATGTATTCAGCATTTGAACCACGCAGGCATTTGATTTTCTGGTTGGCAGCTAGATTTGTTTTATTTTATACTTAATACAGCATTTTAAAAAACAAAAATCCCTCCCCTGTAAAGATAATTCTAATCTAATTGGAGGGGCTGCAATTGCAATCAGTACATTGTACAATTCTATGCATTAGACACTATCTTTTTTGGTACTACCCAGCACTGCTCGTATGCAGTGGGGAGAGAGAGAGGGTAAGAACTAAGAAGATTCTTTCCTTTGAAATGTTAACAAGCATTTGAGCTCAAATCTCTCTCTCTCTCTCTCTCTCTCTCTCTCTCTCTCTCTGTGTGTGTGTGTGTGTGTTTATGCAAAGTGTTTGTTTTTCTGTGTTTGTATAAACACTGACAAATCTTTCATTCTGTGAGATATCAAAAGCTCCCTTTCTTCCAGTTAGGATTAAACTTTCATCTTTGTACTAGAGGCATCTGTCATTCTGAAGCAGCAACGCCATAATGCAAAAGGACAACAATCATGAAGTTAAGTTTGCCTGTTAGCAGTCATTGTTTTATTCTCTTAGGGCAAAGGATTTTCTACCATATCCCCAAAACTCTAATTATCAGTAGATTGACTAATCTTTTAAGCACTTGAATCCAACTAGTATAACACTGAGAAGATGAGGTTTTATAGCTCAATGGTATGGCACATATTTTGGAAGCAGAAGGTTCCAGGTTCAATCCCTGGTATCTCCAGGCAGGGCTGGGTAAGACTCCTACCTGAAACTCTGGAGAGCCACTGCTGGTGTTTGTTAGCGTAGCTGTATTCACACATCACAACACCCCAGAATTCAACAACCTATACCATGGATTAGTATTATGTGTGAACCAGGCCAATGCCTGGAAAAGTCCTACTTCATTCTGAAGCCATTTTTTGGTCTACCATAGTAGATAATTTGTTGTTGTTGCCCAGAGAAAACAATTGAGAAAAACAGGATTTTGGTGTAGCTCTGATTGAACCGTAGCGTGTATACCTGAAAGCAAATGTTAGCAGCAAAATCAAGAGTTTGTACTCTTTCTAAGCCAGGTTTAATTTTATGCAAAAAAATAAAAATAAAAATAAAATCTATATTTGTAAACATTTTTTAAAAAAATACCCTGCTAAAGCCAGTGCAAATGAAGGCCATCATTAGTATACACATATTGCATTCAGGGATTTTGTGATTGAGAGAGCGTGACTTAGACCAGCCTGACAAAGTAGCCCAGTGTTATTATATCCATACTGCTGGGTCAGGGGCTGAGAGAGAGAGTAGTATATGACAATCCTGCAGTGCAGTTAGTGAGACAGGACTTACCTTTTCAGAAGCCATGTTGATTCTTTCTCAGCAGGGCTTGTCCTTCTATATGCTTACGAATTTTATCTTTAATAATTTACCTGGAACAGACATTAAGCTAAACAGCCTGTAATTTTCCGGATACCCCCCCCCCCGGATCCCTTTTTTTAAAATTGGTGTTACATTGGTCCTCCGGTACAGAGGCTGATCTTAGGGACATATTTTTGTGAGGAGACCAGTAATTTCATGTTTGAATTTTTAAAATAACTCTAGGATGGATACCATCTTGCCCTGTGATTATTAACTTTCAAGTTGTCAATAAGGCTGAGAACTTCATCTTTTGTCAAAACTATTTGGCTCAGCTCCTCAGACTCCCTTCCTGAAGACATCAGTTCAGGCACAGGCATCTGTCCTGTTTCTTCTGCAGTGAAGACAGATGAAAAGAATCCATTCAGCTTCTCCGCAATCTCCTTGCTATATCTTTGCTATTGCTTTAATCTTGAATTTATCCAAGCATGAGCATTTGAAACTTGGTTCTGTAAATCATCAATCTCTTTTGACACACACACACACACACCAACCTGATCTGAAATACCATGCCCGGTCTTGCATTGCATACATTATTGCCAAGCTAAGATCAATTGATGAAAGACCCGCAGTAACACAACTGGTTTACAACTCATGAAACTTGAGTTATTTGCATGATTTAGGATTTGCATTGAGGCAGAGCCGGGCTCTTGTGCCTTTAACAGTTGTGTGGCAGGCAGAAATCCAATAGGTTAAACCTTTTCTGATTTGGAAATACAATTTGGAAAAAGTTTCAACAGTTGACATTTTGTTTATTCAGATATCTTATTACTTAGGTGTGCGGTCTCTGAATGATTCCCCACCCCCCACCCCCCACCCCCGTGGGTCAATGGCCCTTTATACCAAAAAAGGTTTCCATCCCCTGCCTTATACTTATCAAAGCAAAGAGACTCAAACAGGATAAGAGGTCAGCTGATCTGGTCACAGTCTTCCCGCTATGATGAGATTATTGTATTTCTATTTCAATTATAGTACTTTGCTATACAAAATACTATAATTTGCACATGATGATACATACAAATCACCATGTGCAAATTTTAGGCAAGTTTGTGTCTTCTTTTCCTTATGGGACAAAGGGCTCAGTCCACATACAGAAAATCTTGTTGGAAGCCACAGGGATATGTAGTACTTAAGAATGCAGAAATGCTGGATCATTATGCATGCATCATTTATTTCTTCCACGGGTGAATTTGATGGAGCATGGTAACTGTAGTGTTTATGGTTTGCTTCTGACTGCACATACAAGCTTGGCAGGAAAGGTAATATTGAGATATTTTATGATATTATAGTGCTTAGTGATCCTTTGCATTTGTATAGTGCTTTACAGTAATAGTTTTGACAGCTTTGCAAGGTAGGCCAGTGACATATTCTTCTTTTTCCCAGATTGCAGATGGTGGGGCTGGGGAAATAGTAGCTTGCGATAAGTGCCCCTTGTGAGTTTGTGGCAGAGGTGAGATTTGAACCAGTTCCCAGATGCACTTGAGAAGCTTGCAAAGCTCATCCCTGTAGGAAAATGCCCCAAACTGCAGGGGAGACTGGTGATTCCTGTGTCAGTGGGGCTCCTTATCCAATGTATCTTTTTGTTTGAGCTTTATAGGAGCTATCATAGAATCATAGAATCATAGAAAAGTAGAGTTGGAAGGGGCCTACAAGGCCATCGAGTCCAACCCCCTGCTCAATGCAGGAATCTAGGTCAAAGCATCTCTGACAGAGATGGTGCTGGACTCCATTCCCAAAATAGATTCACCACCAAGGAGCACCATGGACAGCTCCTATAAAGCTCAAACAAAAAGATGAGATGGATAAGGAGCCCCACTGACACAGCGGCCACCAGCCTCCACTGCCAAGCTGTTCTACTTGACTGGGCAAGATTTGCAATTGACCAACAACCCAATAAAGTGGTTTGACTACAATTTCCCCACAATGGGAATGCTTGTTCTGGTGGGTGACAACTTCTGGGCAGCTCGGTACTGGTTGTGAAGTCCTGCGAAGTAAACCATCGCATCTGGGAAAGGCCTTTAGCCCTCACACAGTACTTCTCATCCCTACAATGTCATCTGTGACAAATTGAGGGCAAATCGTTCGGTTTGTCTCCAATTATTATTTTATTGCGAGCTGCTGAACGTCTCATTAATATTTGGAGCCTCTTGCTGTGAAGATCTGCTATAATTTTAGAAAATGTCAAATGAATTACGGTAAATTCCGGCAGTTCTTACATAGGAATTGGTTCTCAACTATGGCAGTTGACAAATGGTACCTTGGTTCACTTTTTCGCCTACATATAATTCAACCCATTCTTTCATTAATATCACTTGAAAATTCTCATGGTATAATAGCTACTATTTCTGTAGGAAAGTGCTCATTTCAGAATTCTGTCAAGGTTGAACACTACACACACACACACACACACATAGTGTGTGATATTACAACAGAAGGTAGATCAAGATCTATGGATCTGTAGATCTCCAGGTGATTTGCGGTAGATCAGGAAGAGTTTCCAATTCCCATTTGTTGAACACTAGCAACAAAAAGGCATTTCCCCCCTGTTGAATTAGGCTGCTCAAATCAAGAAAGTTTGGTGGGAAATAGGAGTAGATTTGTGTGTGAAAGCTGTGTGTGCAAGCTCCAGTACTGGTACTGAAAACAAATTCCTGGGTTGTGCATGTACCCAGGGTCGCTTTGTTCTGCAGTTCTAGGTCCACGTTCTTCAGCCACTATTTTGCACCTGGCTGTACTTGGTGGACTTCAGCATTCTAGTGAAAAACAAAGTACAGCCTAAAGTTTGCCCGCCCTTGTATTACAGTGACTAACACAACAGAAATATTAAAACCTTGAAGCAAAAACATTCCTGATGAGAATCAACGGGTACTGTAGCCATTGCGGTAGTTATACAACAGTGAAAATGGAATTTTCTGAAGTGTGGCATTTGCTGTAGGTAGAAATGCACAGAATGTCATATTCAGTATGTAACTGACCTATGCACACACAATCTTGAATCAAAAAAAGGAACAACCAGTTGTAAAACACTTCAGCTCAGATAATCACAGCCTCTCTGATTTGTCCATTATTGCAAAAGAGATGTCACCTAAACCAAGAACACTGGAACCAAGAGAAAACATCTGGATATATAGATTTGACACCTTAACACCACATGGCCTCAACCTGGAGGATAATATCTGACATCTATTCTATAGAAAACACTGCACTTCAGAATATATCATCTTCACTGTTCTACTTGGCTACAGTACCCTTTGATTCACATCAGAACAGCTAAAAAGGCAGAAGCCAAAACATTTTGCTTTAAGGTGTTAATATTTCTGTTTTGTTAATCACTATTATTATTATTATTATTATTATTATTATTATTATTATTATCTGCCCGAGAACAGATGTTCTCTGGACAGATTACAAAAACTGAAAGAATAAGAAGAAGCAACATGTAACAAAGAAGGAGCATGTAACAAAGTCCTGCTTTAATACTACTGTTAGTGGAAACTGTTAGTATGAATGAATTGATATGCACCTGAGACAGGGAATCTAAAACAAATGTGGGGTTGACTCATGTGTTAAAAATGTTGCTATCTCACTTATTAATTACTGCATTCACCCCTGATAAACTGTGTGGGAAATTACTTACATCTCAAGCAGGTATCTTCAAATGGGGGTGATACTGGGAAATGATGAGAGGCAATGTTCCATGATGGCTAGTGCTGATCAATAGCTTAAATGTGTGAATTTTACACAGGAGACATTTTCAAAAGTAACCCTTAAGAAGGCTTTCTAGTCTGGAATGTGTCCCTTCTGAATGTTGATGCAGGATAGGAAGTGAGGCAAGTTAAAAGCACATGAATGTAAAAACAACATTGGTTAGAACATTAAAGCATCCAACGTTGTGGGAAATGCCCAAACTGATTTAAGCATCATTTGTAAAAGCTGCCCATGAGCTGATTCTGATTAATGTGGTACAGTCCTTTCATGGAAGCCATCTGCTATGTGGAGGTAGGTTTTCACATCTGAGAACTTTTCAATAGGCAATTCTTCTGTGTTCACATTCCTGGCAGTGCTGGAAAAAAATATGCCTCTCTTTGGGACAGTTTCAGCACTGCTTGCAAAAACGATCACTTCTCTATTTACCGTATATTGTAATCACTTGCCAACTCTGGCTTGTCAAGAGAAACACAAGCCAGGATTCCTGGTTCGCCTATCATGGCAACTAATCCAGGGACAGAGTGTCCCTGGGTTGTTTAGCTGCTCCCACTCACAGCAGGAGTGCTTGGGCAGTGTGCAGCAGCATCGTCCACTCGTTCACAATACCCCACTTTTTCTTTTTAATTGTGATGTGTGAATCGGGCCAGCTTGTAGAATCGGAAGAGCATTGCTGGCAGATGATAGCACACTGAAAGATGAGTAGGTGAGTGCTGCTGTGGCTGATGTTCTTAGGTCCTGTAATAGTATTGCCTGAGTAGATATGGGGAGACAGAGTTGGCATTTGGGCTTGCTCTAGGGTCTGGTCTCTGTGTTTGTGTCTTGTTCATATGGTCTGTTGTTGCTGGTGAGCAGCTGTGTAGGTTCGGGAGGCATCTGTAAGTGAGGACAGGCCTACCACCTAAGTCCTCTGAGAGGGAAGTGTCCTCAGTGGGGTGTAGATTATTGATATTATGTTTGAGTGGTTTTAGCTGGAAGCTATAGTTGACAACACATAGTGTTCTGTCACTATGTCTTCTAGGTCTATCCTGAAGTGGGTTATTCCTGGGTACCAGTCTGGCCTTCTTATTCTGCTTTTTCAGGTGGTCTGCATTGAGCTCACTTGCTTCAAAATAGTTTTCTTTTTGGCAGTAGCTGTAGGGCAGCCTTCCCCAACCAGATGGTGCAACCAGATGTGTTGGACTGCAACTCCCATGATTCCCAAGCCAGCATGGCCAATGGCTTACGTTATACTGAACATTATTCTCTTAAATGAGAAATTGCTGTAATAGTATAAAACACTAAATCATAATCACTTCAATTGTATTCTGAAAAGTGTAACATTGTGCAGTCTTTTTTGTATAAAAAATGAGACAAACAGCAGTGAACCTGTTAGTTCCCTTAATATGCTTACAATGAACAGGTAGGTCTATTTCATGGTGGGGGTTTTAATCATGCGGTGGCTTTGCCATAAGGACTGTTGTATGGAATCTTGTATCTGACAGTTTACCAGTTCCCTTTCATTGTAGCCTGCTTTGATACAGATGCTTCATAAGAACAGTTATACAAACACTAAGGATTTTGGAGAAATCCAAAACAGATTTATATGAATCCGACCCACTGATTCCACAGGGGACCACCATCTTCCGAGTCGCATGGATTCTGGAGACTCATGAGCCATTTTTTACTCATTTTTTACTCATTTTACTCATTTTTTACTCATTTTTTACTCTGGAATTGTATGCAAATTCAGACATACAAAAGTTACTAGAAAATATGCTAGAATATATGCCAGTTTAAACACACACACACTTTATTGATGTCTCTTCAGCCTCCGCTGCGTAGCACTCTTGTTTGTGTGTGCCCTGCTCATTGATAATATGCTAAGCTAAGAAAAATACACAAAATGTTACATGCCAGTGAAATTGCGGTGGATGCTTTTGCAGACTTTTCCAAAGGGGGAAAAATCCGATTCCATCAATGAGCAGATGAAAGCAACAAAAGACGCCTGACAATCTGTGGAACCCAGATGGAACAGATTAAACAAAATCCGTACATCCCTAAGTCCAACACTTCAGAATTAAGTAAAGTTTTAATTAAGAAAAAATATTAAAAAGAAGTGGGGGTACTTGGGAATTGAAGTACTACAGAACACTCATTTAATTGGGACTCAGCTTGATTTGTGATCAGGAGTGATCTGGTTTGTATGGATTTTGGGTCTTTCTCATCAGTTCACAAATAGTCCTAGCTGCCGGCAGCCGGGTTTGAGTTCACCTGTTTGTATTATGTACTTGTGTTTTTGCTTTGTGCTTGTGACACACCTGGTGTATGTTATAATCCTATGCCCACTCATCACTGGAAAACAAATCTCATTGAAATCAGTGGCACTTACTTCTGAGTAAACAGCATGGATAGGATCAAATCATTCCTCATGGAAAATGCATTCTCCTTTTGCTCACCAGCGTATCCCTTCAACCCTTTCCAGTCTTCCGTTACCCGGTCCAAAATTTGACACTTTGTCCTATCAGTTCAAATTTGTTTAAAAGATAAGCCCACAGAACACTGACTGCAGCCCTGTACACCCTTACTCTGGGACTATGCCCCATTGAATTCAGTGGGACTTACTTTTGATTAGACATCCATAGAATTGTGCTGTTAATTAGCAAAAATTCACTCATTAAAAGAAAGTTTAAAATACCAGTGGCACCTTAGATGGCACCCAAGAGACTTCAGTAGCTGAAAGCATACATCTTTGCAGCATAAGATAGAGAAGGGGTTGTAATTGTCAAGGCCCACAACTTAATTAAAGCATGAGACCGAACTTCAAATAACATGAGTGGGCCAATATGGATGTAATGTTTTGCATGGTAGGAAAACCACATAGGAGCCCAACGTACAATGTAATCCAATAATTGTCTGAGTGAGCTTAGGAGCTATTGTTCTGAGTCCCTATTGTGCTATTGGACAGATTCTTCAGATCAGATTTTGAAAGAACCTTTCCTGGTTGCCTTTGGAACACTTCTCCTGTGTTTGAATTCCATGATTCTTTAAATTAGATTTGACAGAGAGGTCAGCAGTACCCAGTATCTGCTGGCTCTGATAGCTTGACGTTAGAGATCAGAGAATCAGCTGCTATACCTCCAGTAACTTTACATTTTCAAACAGCAAATCTAGGAAGCTGGCTTTAGGATTTGGCTGAGAGACAATCATTACATCAACAGTATGTCAAAAGAAATAACAATGCCAGATTTCTTGGCCTTATTTTTTATACTAGAGCTTTTCATGTTCATCAGAATTTCTTTGTGGAATCTACAACAAAAGAAATCATTGTGTGATGCCCAGATCTAATGGAAGCAAAATTATACATTAATGGGTGGTGGAGTTTCAAGCTGTTGAAACAATCTTGACAACTCTGGATATGAAATGCTGTACCTCCAGAACAGCTCTAACAACACCGGTTTGGCAATTAATGGATCCCTGCAGTGACATCCAAATAAGCTGACCTTGAGGGACCACCTCTTAGAGCGAGGGAACAATTTAGCAACTTGGCACAGAAGCCTGGTGCTTGTTTAGTATTGTTTTGAATTTAATTGCTTGTCATTGTGGTGACTACCCACTCAGGTAGTGGGGAGGAGAACAATTAGACATGAAATGGTGGGCAGATAGTGGTGGTTTAATTACTGTGTTGTGAGGAAATTGGAGCAAGCCGTGTTAGAAGTTATTGTTGACTTTAGTCAAACCTTTGGACTTTGGCCTAATGCTACCATGATGGGTGTCAATTAATGCATATTACACAGTGTGTTTGGTTTTCCCCGAGTTAACGTCCAAAGCTTTCTTCCCAACATTATTCCAATCTCAATCTTCTACTTCTTTTTTTAACAGTAACAGTCCCTGAATGAAAGGAAAGGCTTTTGGAGCAAGAGATGAACATTAAAATGTAGCTATTATTTCCCAACCAATGCCCCATTTTAAATACTTTGAAATAACCTTGACTGGCGGGGTGGGGAGGGGAGAGAATTGGCTATTGTGTTGGCTTATATCAGCCACATGAGGACCATTCATTAAAAAAAAAGCCCAAGTACCAAGAGCAGGCAGGGACAGGGTGTACAACTGTGACAAAGAAAGTTCGTTCAAATGTGCGGAGAGAAGGTGTGTGGTTTTTAATTATAGATTCATAGATCGTGGAGTTGGAAGGAGCCTACAAGGCTATCGTCCAACCCCCTGCTCAGTGCAGGAAACTAGGGGAGGGGTCTCCCATCCAAGTAATAACCAGGCCTGGCCCTGCTTAGCTTTCCACACTCAGGCAAGCTGAGCCAGCGTGAGCCAAAGGTCTTTAAATGTGTTGTATACTTTATGGATGGTCCCATGGGCAGTCTGGGGCACTGAGACCTTTTGGAGAAAGCTATCAAACCGATAGTTGCTAGGCAACCACTAACGCTTTTTTACTGCCCATGTAAATGGTAATAGTAGCAGGTGGGTTTTGATTGGAGGAGGCAATTTAAAACCTTGTCCCACCCGTCAGTGTTTCTGTGAGTAATCTAGCTGCAACACCTTACTATTGATAGTATTGATGGGTAGTGGCAGGGCCATAGCTCAGTGGTAGAGCGCCTGCTGTTTATGCAGAAGGTCCCAGGTTCAGTCCTCAGCATCTCCAAGGAGAACTGGGAAAGGCTCCTCTCTGAATCCTTGGTGAGCTAGTGCCAGTCAGTGTGCCAGTAGTCATCAGCCTTTTCAGACCTGGGACCCACCTTTAGATCAAAGGTGCATTTGGGGAGCCCATTTCTAAATTCTTCAGCACACTTTTAGTGATAGTGCTACTGTTGTGACCACCTTAGGCCAGGCTGCGAGTGACCTACTAGTCACTATTGGGTCCTGGCTCACCAGTTGAAGACTGGTGGTATAGACAATACTGAACTGGATGGAACAATGGTCTGACTCAGTATTAGGCAGCTCCCTATGTTCCTATCAGAGGCGGTGTCAAGGGGCGGCCCACTAGGGCTGAAGCCCTGAATCTTTCATTTGGAGCCCCGAATCTCTGGGAGGCCATCTGCCCCACCACGCTGCTGTCCATGGGCACTTGCTGAAATACAGGGGCCTTGATGATCTCTGTTGCATCTGATCCCCCTGGATGAGCTGGCTTTTGGCCCACATGTGCTTCACCTCCTGCTCCCCCCCCCCCAATCTTTCTGCCTGAAGTTTTCTTCTGAAATCAAATGCCCTCCTCTCCCCTGGCCATACAGTAATACCTTGGATTGCAAGTAACTTGGTTTGAGAGCGTTTTGCAAGAGAAGCAAATTTTTAAATATTTATTTATTTATTTTTTACTTGATATACAAGCGATGTCTTGTAATACAAGTACTGTAGTACGGCTTAAATTAAAAATCTCTGTACACATTTTTTGGGGGGGATTTCGTTTTGATATAAGAGTGTTTTGGATTACAAGCATGTTTCTGGAACGAATTATGCTCTCAATCCAAGGCATGACTGTACATCCCTTTTTACAAATAGGGCTGTCCTAAGGAGATGGGGTCCTTTAAAGACACACACAGAGACTTTAGAGCATATGTAAATTAGTATGTGCGGGGCTTTTTGTCCTGTGGGCCAGAGTCCCAGATCTTTTCGATACCTAGCACCACCCCTGGTTCCTATGTTATTAGCCATCTATCAGCCTTCCTTCTGTGAAGATTCTTCTTCTTTCAGAACTCCCAACTTTACGACTCAAATGAGGAGTGTAACTATACTTTGGTTGGACAACTAAATAAAGGGGGAAATGAAAGCGCGGGAAAATACTACAGTTGATAAGAGAGTTGCTTGGAATTTTAAAAAAATGTGTTCTGTTATGAAATCACACTGGACAAAACAACCGTGTCAGAACTTTTTTCCCCAAAGGCTTGGGAAAGAAAAGTGCCGTATTTGATTTTCTTTTAGTTTAGAGTAAAGATGAAATAATTAAATCTTGACAAATCAGTTTTATTATTGGGAGGAAGGAGGAAGCAAATCTGAACTCTGACTTCATTATAGTGCTACACTGTTGGCAAAATTCAGAGGTAGTACTGCAAAATTAATCATACAATATTCCAACTGGCTTATCAAATCTGTAATGTATAAAATAATTAACTACCCCTTTCCAGTTATTATATGAAGCATTAAATTTGATGCCACATTTTACTTCGGTTAACTCAAGAAAGTCTTATGGGAAATACATCTAGAGCTTCAATACTTCTTCTTGTAATCTATTTATTTTTAAAAAAGTGAATATGTTTTGGACACAGACGTGGATTGCTGTCAGATCAAGCATGTTTGGCTGGGGGATGCTGGGAGTTGTAGTCCAACAGATCTGGAGGCTGTCAGGTTGGGGATGACTGAATTAAATGATGCGGCCTGTAACCCAAAAGATCCCTCCCTGTAGGCCTCTTGTTGGCCACTGAAGGTATAGAATGCTGGACTAGAGAGGCCGTTAGTCTGATCCAGCATGACTCCTCTTATGCTCTTAAAACATGTGTTTTAGTCTGAACTAGTTTACTACCTCATCTCCCATGTGTAAGAACTAGGCTGTGGTCAGGAAATTAGGGTCATAAACTGGTGACCTTAGGGATATCAGGCCAGGATTCAGCCTGTGAGCCAGCACCCAGCTCTGGCCAGAGGAAGGAACTGCAGGAAAAGCAGCCCCGCCCCCACCAGCCAAGGAAGTCCCCTTGAAGTCAATATCACCAGATACTGGGGCATTTAGGCATCATGCTGGAAGCTCATATGACAAGAGGGGATCAAGGGTGGCCATGTGTCCTACTTTACAGAGGACAGTCCACTGTTTGAAGGCATCCTCTCTTTGAAGGGCTTTTCACTCCAAGGCACAGAACCCTAAGAAAGAAGTTAGCTGTTGATGGGCTACTTCAAGGCCCTTGCTCCCTCTTCTTATGGCTCTTTATCTCTAAACTGGACTTTGGGCAGCCCTTCAAACAGAGGGTTGCCCTCTATGAAGTAGGACACATGGCTACCCTAGTGCCTCACCATGTTTTCTTATTTTTAACGTTTCCCACATTTCCTGTGCCTGTTTCTACAACATCTAAATACATATGAACAGCCATAATCCATTATTGATTCTACCCTTCCTATTTCTCACTAGTTCTTGGAGAGGGAAACTTTCTTTTACTAGCCTGCAGAAGCTGACATTTCATGGCCACAAAAATGGAGGAATTCCAACACTGTTTGGCACTGATGGATCATGAAGTGGGGCTAAAGGTTATGAAATACATTTTGTAATGTAAACATTTGCTTTTTCTTTCACGTTCCCATATGTAATGTTCAATGACCTTTTCACTTTTAGCCTTTTATTAGGCACTGCTATTAATCTCGCACCTTCTCATGAAGACATCAGTTTGTATGGGCACGTTCATGCCAAACACATATTCCACAAAGCCAAGAGGTTCTCAGTAGAAGTTGCAAGTATAATTCCCTGCATAGTGTGTTGCTCTGTGTTAATATCATTCTCACCTCAATGATTAATTATTGGGTTTGTGTGAATGTGAGGAATGGAGAACAGAGCATGGGCCTGCCTCCCGTGTCCATGTATGGAGAAATGACCCTTGGGAGAGACTGGATTCTGTCTAGCTTTACCAGTTTCACCTTAGCTTTGCAGAATGGCCTGCTGGTTAATACAAAAGTAACGTGAGATGATTTAATCCCCAGACCCACATTCCTTGTAGACCAGCCTGTCCCAACCAGGTGCCCTCCAGTGGTGTTGGACTATAACTCTCATCACCCTCAGCCAGCTGGTGGGGCAGATGGGATTTGTAGTCCAGCCGCACTGGAGGGCACCAGGTTGGGGAAGCCTACTGTAGACAATGTGACACTTCTATAGCAATCACACTGTGGCCGGAAGTCCATTTCCCATCTTCCTAAATTACTCCTTATACTTTTAGCTTTGCACTTTAAGCACAGTGCGTACTACCTGTGACAAGAGTAATAAATGATCCCCAAACTGAGCTTGCGTGTTTGCATTGCAACCCCCCCTCCCATGGGAGTAAAATGGTCCTTTCCTCATTTACAATTTTATTGCTTGTTCCCATGAAAAGCACTTCAGTAATTTCAGCCCTGTGTTTTCTTATTGGCCTGGAGAAAAATAGGTTGTTAGGGAAGAGAATAAGGATATTTGTTTAATGGAACAGGTTTTTGTAAGAGGAGATGATCATATTAGTTATGCAAGCATCCTTTTCCTCATGTGTACTAGAATATTCAGCAGGAGCGTTGGCATCCACTGAACATCTGGAGTCAGTTTCTGACACTACTGCAGGGATTGCTGGCTATTGGGGGGAGGGGGTTGAGCCTCTTGGGCCATGGCTCATTTGCTTTTCAGTGAATTCACTTATGCATATATTATCCCATTTTAAGCACAGATTAAATACTAACCCTGACCCTAAAATGGAATATTGAAGGCTTTGCTACATCGGTTCTTGAATATTTAAAATTACTAAATGGTTATACGATTACAGCACACATATATCTAAAGAAAACAGAACTCCTTTTCTGTAATCATTCACCTTTTCATAACTCATTTGCATTTCCCCCACCATCTTTTACTCACTAATGTATAGCGAATCGTAACTGCACCTGCAGCTGCTGAGAGACAGTGGGAACAGTAATTAAGTTCACTCTCCTGGAGTTCCCATGGGACAGTCATAATTTTGTGACTTGAGCTGACAGAAGTTTCCATGGCTGAGAAAAGTGAGCTTCATGATCACAAAACGTTGGTTAATGTGAATGTAGACACACCAGGGGAACGCTCATGAGTACAGAAAGCAGCCTAGTTTAATGTCAGAACTGACCTTTTGTTAGATAAGATAAAATAAAAGGCAAAGGGACATATGCAGTAATTTTTGATGGCCCAAAATCAAATAGCAACCTAAATGCAATTAGTAGCACACTGGTACAGTGCAGACAGCAGTTATATAATTGTTGTGTGGTTAATTACAAAGACGAGCCATTCTGAAACAATGGGCAGGTTTGTACGACATGACAACCCACCCTGTGAATAAGCTACACAGTGTGGGTTGTTCATGAAACAACCCATGGTGCACCCAACAGATGATCAGGCTCGCCGTGGGTTGCCCCCCTTCTTCCCCCAGGGTCCTCCCACGGGTATCCCAGGAGGCTCCACGACAGGACCTGGCTTGTCTCCTCTCCCCTTGCCTACCGCGAGCCCTTTTACACTCACCATGGCTTTCCCCAATGAATTTTCCCCTTTCTCCCCCTGGAGCTCTCCAAGCTGACATCCAATGTGACAACCCTTCCAAAGTGCCCAAGCGGCACATTGGAGGAGCTGTCACTGGTTCACCACCGGTTTTTGTTTTTGCACCACAAATGTGCGCAAACATTTTCACAATTAAAAAATAATAATTAGTTGGACTTGTGCAAGTGCGGAGGTATGCACTTGCACTGGTCCGAAATGCAAAGCCTCAGCTGGGCAATGTCCTGGGAGGTGTCTGCTGTCAAAGTGTGGCAGGCACCAACCATGGACATTGACTCAGAGAGGCTGCAAATAGGGTTATTCTTTACTTTGCTTTCCCCTGACAGCTGTCAAAAGGTAAGTTGTCAAGGGAAAGCAAAGCCGTGAGTGATCTTTGCTCATGAAAGGGGGTGACCAGTAGATCACCCCCTTTGCGGCAAGATCTTATAATTTTTTCTTTGGCTGGACCTGACTCTTCTCAGTGTCTTGCATCTTTCCCACCCTTTCCCAAGACTCTAGGTGCTCAGGAAGGTGGGAAAGTGCAAGCCACCCCATTTATGAGAGCTGTCAGTTTTGACAGGAGCTGTCAAAACTCAGGCTTCTTAAAAATGGGGTTTTTGACAGGACTAGCCAGTTTTTTTTTTGACAGGGACATATACATATGTATATGCATGTGTTCCTGTCAAAAAAAAAAAAACCCTGTCAAAACACCCAATCATCTGTCGGAAGTACATGGGTTGTCCAGCAAACAAACAACCTATGGTGGCTTATTAGCAGGGTGGCTTAGTGTGACGTGCAAGCCCACCCAATATACGCATGTCTATGATTAACATCCTAATAGTCTCCAAATGGAAGATGGCTGGTCTCTGTCCCCCACAAATACATTTATAAGGAAAAAGTGAATAAACTGAAGGTTTTTCTGCCTGGTCAATCAAAGCATATCTCAACTGCCTATTATCTTTTGCGCCATACTGCTGCAAGTTCCTTTTGAGCTACCATGGCTCACAAGCAATCGATGGGGGTGCAGGGTGGGGAATAGCTAGTTGAGAAGTAGCTGTGCTACCATTAATCTCCCTTTTAAAAACCAGATTAGATGTGAGATTGAGAGCAGGCAGGCATGGGATGGTGCGCGTTCTGAAATATTCTATGCAATAGGGACGCTCGGCTGATCTAGGGGCTCCCCACTTGGAGAAAATATAGCCAAGAGAGCCACAGTTGGTACTGGAGGTGTCTGGAGAAGCTGTTTGTTCCATTTCGTCAGCAGCAGCATCCACATCTCAAGCACTAGCAGCCAATAGGTGCCTATGACTCTCATGTAACCACATTTTACACAGCGATCAAACCATTCTAAGAGCTGGGGGAGTGGGGACAATACTGGGATCGATGGACAAATAGGCTCTTATGTTCCTAACATGGCTGGAATTTTAAGAACATAATGGTGTGTGTGATGGATTAGGAAAAATTCATTAAAAATTGGATATGACATTGTTGCATCATGTCCTTCAGCAATTAAACACGTGACTGTTTCTGAAAACCTAGAATTCTTCCTTTTTTATAATTAAGAGAGATAATGCTGTTGTATTTAATCAGATTCATGGATGGAGCAGGTCCAACACAAACCTGTAAATATACAAAGGAAATGTGTCGTCCACCCCCCACAGGAATAGACTGCAGCAGGTAAACAAGGCATGTGAATGACAGACTAAGGGGGATCTTGTTAAGTCAGTTTCATAAATACAAAATTTGCACACTCATTTAGCAGTAGTGATTTATTTTCCTCCTATGTTCATTGGCAATATGTAGATAGCTACTGATTTTTTTAAAAAAGCAAAAATTATGTCTGATAAGTGTCCTACAAAGGATAAGTAAATGCTAATGTTTAAAGGTACATTAAGATTATTGTTAGTTATAAATTGGACTCATGCTAGTCACGCAGGCATAACTACAACAGCATTGAGAAGTTGAATCACTAATCACAATGACTGACAGAGCATTTGTGTGGAGAATGACAGGGAAGTCACCACATGAGTTATACACTTGGCATGAGTTGAGTTGGTTTAGTTGTGTGGTGCTGTTTTTTTACATGACATCTGTCTGTTGTGATCCTAGTGGGGTATTGTTTAAATGTGATTTCTTTTTTCTTTTTCTGGATTTATTTTATTTATTTATTTATTCATTTTCTATACCGCCCAACAGCCGAAGCTCTCTGGGCGGTGTACAACAATAATTAAAAACAAACAATAAAAAACAGTTAAAAATATAATTAAAACATTATGAAAAAATGTTTAAACCAATTTAAAAATTTTTTTAAACAAGTTAATGAAAACACGACCGCTAAAACCAATTTACCACCCCCACCATATACAGTAATACCTTGTATTGCAAGCATAATTCGTTCGTTCCGGAAACGTGCTTGTAATCCAAAGCACTTGTATGTCAAAGCGAAATTCCCCATAAGAAATTTGTACACATATTTTTAATTTAAGCTGCAATAAAGAATGATGGTGTAAAGTCTTCATTTTTCTTGACCGTACCACAGTACTTATATAACAAGACGTCGCTTGTTTATCAAGTTAAAATTTATTTTAAAAATTTGCTTGTCTTGCAAAACACTTGCAGACCAAGTTACTTGCAATCCAAGGTTTTACTGTAAGTTGTATGTGCTTCACTGAGGACTTTATACTATTGACATGGACAGTGCCAGCTCCAGGTTTTTGAGGGCCTTTGGACAGGACACCTTCGATGGGCCCCCTCCCTCGGTGAGTCTACCTTCTCACTGCCATTGTCACCAGCTGCTATTACTCCTCCTCCTCTTTCTCATCACTGCTACCGCTTGCTTGCATGGCAGGCAGGGAGCCGGCGAGCAAGTAGGCTGAGGCATCTCCTGCTCCTCCCTCCCACCACCGCCGCCGTTGTCTGGGCCAGAACAAGAGGCAGGTGAACAAGCAGGTTGCCATGGTGGAGAAGAGGAGAACGTCCAGGCAGGCCCTGCTGAGGTGTAGGGCCTCAGTAAATGCCTAACCATGCCTATCCTGCTGGCCCTGGACATATTTATGTCCTGTAAATGTATATAAGATTTCTTTCCACCTTGTGGCCATTCTGCACATGCTCAGAGGCTCAGGTGTCAGAACTTTGCAAAAAAACAAAACAAAAACCTGAGGTTGCAATGCTAGACAAATGGTGGATTATTTGTTTATTACTTTTATAGCTTATCTTTCTTCCCAGTTGCTCAAGGCAATGTACTGTACTTAGGGTTCCTAGGTAGTTTCCCATTCACGCACTGACCAGATCCAGTAATCTAAATTCATTTCATTGGGTCTTCTCTAAGTAGGACTAATATTGAATACAACCCTATAAATATATCAGTCAACAAAAAAAAAACTCTTTTGGTTTAACTTGTTGTGTTGAGGGCTTTCCATGTTCACTCAAGCTCCAAAATGCTGGGAAATTGCAGCTGTTAAGGCCATGCCCTTAACAGATGTGTTAGTTAGGCAATATATAATAAATATATATAATAAATATATAATAAATAAATAAATAATATGCACAGGGCAATGCATCCCAGGCTGTGGTTAGTTCCAGCTTCACCAATACCTTCCAAACTGCTGGTGGGCACTCATCAAACTTTAAACTCCTATAAACAAGCCGTTTCTTGCCCTTTCTACTTCAAAAACTAGAAGAATCATCCTCTCACACTCACCTCTCCTACACCAGCAAGTTTCAGATCAGTTCATCGAGCCATTTTCTCTGTATAAGCCATGGGACCAACTCACCCTGCCCCATTTCTGGTTATAATGGTGGAATACGCTTCAGCCGTCTCACCCGTATTAACATATAAGGTGACATCTGGCCATGCTGGGAGTTTGTAGGCCTTTTTTCTGTCTGAACTTACATAGAATTGCACCTTACATTAGAGAGGCAGGGCCATTTGTTGTTTGCTTTTCCAAAGTTCTTTCAGGGCACTTATTCAGAATGTTAATTGCTCATATTTCATTTGCATAATACCAAATCAGCAAGCAGAAGGCTGACAGGAGAAGCATCATTACCACCTTGAAAGCCTTTCTTTTGCCTTTCATCAATACCTCTATCAGGTCATTAACAATTCCTAAAAGAAGAGTTCCCTGTAACTGCTCTGCTTGCTCAGCATACTCTTAACATGCTCAACATGCTCTTAACAAAAATCGGCTGAGATTTGCCTCTTTCAGCCTTATTGTGGGATGGGTGGGGGTGGGGATTTCACTTGCTATGGCCAAAGTCAAGATTTTCTGTACGATTCCTCCATGTGCCAGTTGCTGTGATCTCTGTGTAATAAAGGACAAAGAACAACACATAGGCCAAAAAAAAAAAAAGCATCATCTGTTATGTTCTCTGTGGTCTTTTAAAGGCCATGTGTGCAGCTTGGTTCTGAAGGCACTTGAGGTGTCACAATATCTTTCTATAGGAAAAAATTACCCGTTGGTAC
Source organism: Shinisaurus crocodilurus (assembly GCA_021292165.1). Taxonomy (NCBI): domain Eukaryota; kingdom Metazoa; phylum Chordata; class Lepidosauria; order Squamata; family Shinisauridae; genus Shinisaurus; species Shinisaurus crocodilurus. The sequence continues at coordinate 134,818,888 of CM037880.1, forward strand.
ATCCTGTCATTTAGCCCTAGTCAAGCCTTCTTGTGCCCCCACATGATCAGATCTGATATTGCACCGAGTGCGACTCTTCCAAAACACAAGGGGTTTTTTGGGGGGCGGCGGTTGTATAAATCACTTTAACAAGCAGTTGTGTGTGGTACCTTTTTCTTTCTTTCAAAAATGGTTGTGCCAAAATTCTGTTCGAAGTGACCAAGGGCACAATCCTATGGCGATGGCCATAAGCCTCTCCGAACTTGGAGGCTTCTGGTCATCCAGTGCAGAGCGGGAGGAGCGGTGGAGGCGATTGTCGCGTCCCTGCCCTCCCTCCCTGCATTTTCACTAGATGGGCTTTTTTGCCTGTCTAGTTTGAGCATCTCGGGGCGGGGGGGAGAGGAGGCTGGAGAGGTGTCAGGATAGCTTGGATCCTGGCCTCTCCAGGCTCCTCCCCTCCCTCCCCACCCACCCCAAAATGCCCCCTCCCCCCCCTCTCTGAGATCACTTTCCTGACCTTGGAGAGCAGCCTGTGCGGTTCTTTCTGCACTGGCTGCGAGGGGGCAGGGGAGGGGGCGGAGCTCTGATTCCCATCTCCGAGGTGTCTCCAACCTCAGATCTGGGGATCCAAGCTATCCTATGGGCCCTCAGACGCTGTCTAGGGACCATAGGATTGTTCCCTAACTATGTGTACCTGAAATAACCGCATATATTCTTTCACTAATTCCAGAGGGGCGAGCAGCCTGTTGCAGCAAAACCAACAAAGGGCTTCTCTACACGAGGCATTTATTGTGCGCTCGCGATTCCTCACTCATGGTGGTTTGCGGGTGCTTTACACGATGTCATCCTCTAGGGCCTCGCCCGTGCTTTCCAAGCATTTCCGTGGCATTTTTTAGAGTGAGGAAAGTGTAGTGTTATCTGGAAATGGCAGAATGAACCAGAATGAGAAGCTCATGTATTTTTGCAATTCTGCTATGCCGCATCGCCACCTTGTGGTTGTGTAATGGAACATATAGAAAGGCAGAAAAAGACACACACACACACCACACACACACAAAAAAAAAAAAAACCCAGGAAAAAACACATGCAAAGGAGTTGATCTTAATCCTGCCAAAAAATCCGGAAGCAGAAGCCTCAATAAAGTGGTAGGTTAAAAGCCTCATGTAGAGGAGCCCAAAGCGTCTTGTGGCATCCTAACAAATTGTATTATGTATGAGATATTCTTTAAATATTGTAAGTGGTGTATACATCTAATAAATAAAGAAGCAGACTTTTCTGGACCAGACAGAACCCTCTTCATCAGATACATGGAGTGTGATCTTCAGTTGTCAGATATAGATACACATGGATGTAAAGGTGGGGGGGGAATGGTAAAGGCTGGAGTTGAATGGTAATGGCATGCCAAAACTATAATCTGTGACAATTCAGTTAGAGCTTAAAAATGTATGTAAAATGATCCTTCACAGCAGCAATCACTGGTGATTACACAATCATCTTAGCACTGCTGAGTAAATTAACACCTGTAGCAGGACAGGAAAGCATTCAGAATCAAATGAATGGCATTAAACTTTTTTTTTATCAGCTGCAATTCAGCAGTTGAATGCTGGGATTTCCCTTTGATGTTTCTTTGGAACAAAATTAGCCCTGCCTCTTTCACTAGTTACCTCTGCCTCTGTTTCCCTTCACTTCCTCTGTTGTCTGCTATGTGTCTGTTTTTATACTGTAAGCCCCTAGAGGCAGGAATTTGTCTTCTTCCCATTCTTTGTAAAATCGCATGTCATGTACATAGATGATGCTCTAAATAAATAAATGCTCTTTCAAGGGGGAAAAAAGAAAATTTATTTAAGCCATTTGTATACCTCTTTTCCTATATCAGAGCAATTCCCATAAGAACACAACTTTTAGGCTGCAAACCTATTCACAGTTACCTGGGAATAAGCCCCAATGAATATAGTGGGAGGGACTTCCTTCTGAGTAAGCATGTATGTGCTTAAGTCATATAAAACAATAATTAATAATTCGGATTGAACAAATGCCATTAAAAATTCACAACCTACTGATGAAAGATACATTGTGATTCTGTGGAATATGCATTATTAATAAGACATATTGGTTAATAATTAAATTTCATATTAATTTGAAGAATTTAAAATTCCCACTGACTACCAATGCAGCTGTTGTTTTTTTAAAAAATGACAGATGTGGGGTGGAGGGAATAAAACCCAGAAATCAGGTAACAATGGTTTATGGATTGCAGCATTAGGCCGGCCTGGTGCCCTCCAGATGTGCTGATGAACTACAACACATCTGGAAAGTGCTGGGTTGGGGAAAGTTGCCTCAGGCCATTGCAAAAAATGAAAGATGTTATTTTGGCACAGTCACTCGGTCTTGCATGAGTTTGGTTTGTAGTGCAATGAGAGATTGGAGGGCAATCTCTGTGAGTCTGGTACCCCTTCAGATGTTATGTCTCAGGTGTCAAGGGTCAGTCCGTGGTCACTTGTTGATTTATCTTGAAAGTGACTGAAAAGCTTTCTATGTATGGCCAATGGACTGAAGTGATATAGGAATTCTTTTCTTTTGTTAGCCAAAGCATTGATTCCATCATGAACTGTCTTCCACAAATTGTAATGTGGAATCTTTGAGTTTTATGTGCTGTAATTGTCATACCTTATGACAATAATCCCAATGGGTTGGCTCCAGACTCAGAGAGAGTTTTAAGACTGTGGGAATTCAGTAAAAGGTGAGCAAGTAGAAAATTCAGGGTAATAGTTATGGTCCATGAGCATTCTGATTTTAAGCTAGAGTTTAGAATTTAGAGAATTCTGGCAGTAGCTCCAATTAGCTGGACAAGTTCCTAGTGATAGGATAGCTGTGGGTAGCATAGTCCTTTTCCTGATGGAGAAATTGTGTAGGATGCCATGCAATGTTCAAGATCCCTACGGTAGTGTTTCAGCTGGGAGCTTAGCAGTACAAAAACACCAAGGATCCACTAAAGCAGATGACACTGATGGCTGAATTAGTAAGAGATTTCGGGGGGGGGGGGGAGGCTTGTCATAAAAACTTGTTATTTATATATTTTGCCAGAATATGAATGGAATGGCAGTGATCCAGCAGGCCGGACTCTGGCATTTCACAGTGGAAACTACTGCTGGTTGAGGACAATAGAGCTGAAAAGCCTGGACAGGCTCTTTTTTCCTCCTTAAAAGTGATAAATCGAATGTGTTCCTTGCCTTTATTTATTTATTTATTTATTTATTTATACCCCGCCTTTTTTTTCCTGAAAGGAACCCAAGGCGGCTTACATAATCATCATCATCCTCTCCACTTTATCCTCACAACAACCCTGTGAGGTAGGTTACCCTGTGAGGTAGTCATGACTGGCCCAGAGTCACCCAGTGAGTTTCATGGCCGAGCGGGGACTAGAACCCAGATCTCCTGAGTCCCAGTCCAGGTCTCTTGGAGCTTACTCCCTTTGAATTTTGGATCATGTATTCCCCCCCCACCCATCCCCGCCGCCACCAAAAGCATTGGATGAGCTTGTTTTTATTTCCTAGGATGAATCCGGTTCAGTAATTCTGTGTCCCTATTTCTGTATGCTTTATAGTACAGCTGTGCCATATGTCACTGTGTACGTTTACAGAAACACCCAGCGTGGTCCAATCCATTATTCTAATTAACAGGTTGCTTATTCCGTCTTTCAGACCTGCAAAAAAAAAGGTGATAAATATTTTTCACACAAGGGAAGATTTGAAAAAGGACACTTTGTCATCTGATCTATCCGTCAATGTGCACAAGCTTTCCCCTCCAGGGTATTAATTATCCCCTAAGCAGAAGAAACTGTTAATTCAATTCCAAAAAACTATTCTGTATGGCTTGCTCAGCCAATCAGATCGAATTTCTGGTGGACAGTAACTCATGAGGACCCAGAGAGCTGAAAAGAGACACACATTTTCATTACATTGATTAAGCAGTGAAATTCATCACTCTGAAATAATATTTCTTGTTCTACAAGGGAGGGAAAAAGCGGGCAGGGAGGACAAAGATGCTTTCTCTCAATTTGCATTAGAACTAGAGCCCTATTCAAGCCTTTAAAACCAGGGGAAGGAGAATATGTGAGGAGGGAGAGTGAAAGGCATACTAGTTAGTCCTGTCCCCTCCATGGTATCCATGGTGTAGGGCTACGTTGAAAGTTCTCAGATGAAAGGTCTCATGCATGCTAGGGGAGGTGAAATGATTCTAAGTGTGTGGATTTTAGGGTTATTTGAGGATTGTCTATCCCTCAAACAAATCCCTGCCACCTGTGTTCACACAACATGGGAAGTTGGGCGCCATGCAAAAATGGCGCCTGTGGACGCCTGGCATCCCTCACAGGTAAATTAAGGCACAGTGGGCTGCCATGATGCACAGATAGGCCCATTGGCTTCTACTCTTGCTCTAGACCTGCTAAAATAGCCCAAGTCCATCTTTGCTGATTAGATATTTTCTGTATCAGCATGTACTAAAGTTTTACATGCTCCATATACTATATAACCAATGTAGACACCAGTGGTCTTTAAACCCTATCTGTAAAGGTTACCTCAAGTTTCCTATCTTTTCAAAAGCAAATGCTAACCTTTATATCTCCCCCTCTTTGCCTTTCATTGATATTGGATGGGAAAACCTTTCAGCATTGCATATTACAACTACCAAGGCTTGGAGATTTCTTATCCGGTGGGTTGCTAACAGGGATGGGGACTCGGACTCGAGGACTCGACTCGTGAGTCGGACTGAGTCCCCCCTCTGACTCGGGACTCGAGACCAAGGACTCTTCAACATCCCTGGGCTGTGCCAGAAGGAGTGGAGAGGAGCGTGATTGCCGGCGAAGAGCGCATGGAAGCGAGGTGTGCCGCTGCTTGGTCACTATGGACGGCTACCAGGAGTGCAGCCCCAACAGTGTGTCAAGATTTATTTTGATTGATGTGTTGCGTACTTGGGAGAGGCAGAAGAAGGACCTGAGATTACTCTGTGTGGCTGCTCTGAGTGTGTTTCTGGTTCCAGCAAGTTCATCACCAGTGGAGCGGGTGTTCAGTGAGGGTGGAATTGTGATGAGATCTCACCGTTCGAGAATGGGGGCCAAACATTTAGAAAAAATCATGTTCCTCAAATGCAACATGGATAAGTTTTAGGAAGTACAGCAAGTTTATTTTTTTAAATCATTTTTCTAAAATGCAACCTTTCAGACATTTTGGGTTTGGCTGCCTCTGCCTGCCTGTCTGGGGTTCCCAGCCTCCTCTGCCTGCCAGGTCTCTTCTTGACCAGTTCAACAGTTGAATTGTCCAAGACAAAGGCCTCTGCCTGCCTGCTTTGGGGTTCCCTGCCTCCTCTGCCTGCCTGGTTATTTTGGGTTTGTCTGCCTGGTCTGTTCTTGCCAAAATCAGTTGCAGAGTTTTGAAATAAAAAGGCACACTTGTGCCTAGAATTTATTTAAACCACACATCTGAAGTAGCCTTATTTTGTTGGGAAAACCCCCCATTGATTTTAATAGGAACTCGTGGAGTCAGATTTGGGAGTGACTCATGACTCGTGACTCGTGAGTCACCATTTTGGACCAAGGACTCGGACTCGAGACTCGGGTCCAAAGACTCGTGACTCGACTCGTGACTCGAGACCAAGGACTCTTCAACATCCCTGGCTGCTAATGAGATTGTCAAGTAAAAGGCAGCAGTGTTAACATTTCAATAACAATATAAAACTTCTGAATGGTGGTGCATGTGGACAGATTAATTTGTAAGAGTGTGCAGTTTGTGTTGGATCTTAATTGCAAAGAATGTAACTACCAGACCGAACTACCAGTTCAAATCCCCACGGGATGCCCTTGGGCCATTCGCTAATATCCCTCATCCTAATTTAACTCACGGGATGATTTTTAGGTTAATATGATAGCAGAGGGAGGGGGACCATGCAAGCCTCCTTAAACTCTTTTGAGGAAGGGTGGGAGAAATATGTCATAATAAATTTAAAAAATCACTGAGGACTGCTGATGATCCATGCATTTTACTGTCTTTTGCAAGCCCAACTGAAATAATTTCAGGCAGTGGCACTTAAAAGTTTCGGGGACCAGGCCCATAGAATACAAACCTGCATAAAATGTGCATATGTTGATTTATATCTACATATGCAAATGTAGAAATAATTACTAGGATTTATTTACATTTCACAGGAGGCAAAGCCAGGCAATTAATTTCTCATCCAAATAATCTCAAACTAAATTCTTCAATTAATTTGTACCCTGCCCTCAGATTATCCCAAACCAAAGGTTTTTTTCTAGGCTTAATCACCATGCGGGGTGGGTGGGTGGGGGGGTGGAGGTGCTGTTGCAGCATGTGGGGAGGGGAGCGTTAACCCTTCCCTCCCCAGCTGCAATCTCCCTTGAAAATTGCCCCCTGAATGGCAATTAAGCTAAGAAAGAAAAAAACCTGGGCACCTGTGGAAATACTGTAGATCCTGACCCCAGGGAAATAAATTGAGGGCTGGGGCCTGTCCCTAGCAATGGCCATGATTTGAGGTCTCTGGTGGATTGTACCTCACAATACGTGGTCTGTTTATAGATATTCTTACCGACCAAGCTTTCATTAGGAAGATTGCTTGTTAATAGCCCAGAATGGTTGGTTGATATTTCCTGAAAGGAAGCTAAATGGTTGGGAGTGTCCCAGAGATCTCTCCTGAGTGTCCTGAATGGAAAAGCAAACAGAGAGGTGTGGTGGAGAAGAGATGGGTTAGCTGAAGGCATCAGGGAGTACAGGGAATCTCTCTCTCTCTCTCCCTCTCTCTCTGGGCCAAAACAGACATTACTCCATATCTAGCCACTATGGCTTTGTTTTCATTTTTACTGTAGAGCAGGTACAGGGCCCCCAATCTGGATTGGGACCCTTGCATGGGGGGGGGGCTTTTAAGATCCAGATTGGGGGCCCTGGGCCTACTCTATAGTAAACATGAAAGGGGGGGATGCAGCTTCTAGATATGGATTTAAAGTAATGTCTGTTTTGCCCCCCCTCCTTTTCTCTTTTTGTGGGGTTCTGATATGGAGCAGCAGATCTGCTCCTGGCAGTTGTAGGAGCACCTGCTGCTTGCCTCCATTTAAGCTATAGATCAGTGTTCTCCAACCTTGGGTCCCCAGATGTTTTTGGCCTACAACTCCCAGCATGCTGGGATTTGTAGGCCAAAAACATCTGGGGACCCAAGGTTGGAGAACACTGCTATAGATAGACAGACAGACAGACAGACAGACAGACAATGCAAATATTAAGAGGCACACCCAGGGCCGGCGCTACCGCTAGGCCAACTAGGCTGTTGCCTAGGGCGCGTAGCGGAAGAGGGCGCAGAACGCTGCGCTCCTCTTCGCTGCCGGCACGCTCCTGCCCGCCCGCCCGCCTCACCGAGAAAGCCAGGTCAGTGCGGGGGATTGCGCCCGGAGTAGTGGTGGGGCCGAGCCTGGGCGCCTCCCCCCCACCTTGCCTCGCCTCCGCGCCGCCTCCCCCCCCCACCTTGCCTCGCCTCTGCGCTGTGTGTGTGTGTGTGTGTGTGTGTGTGTGTGTGTGTAGCAAATAAGGGACCGCTTTCCCTCCCTACCCCAGCCTCTTTTCTTTTGTTGCCCACGGAATCCGACTTGCTAATTACAGCAAAGGGGGAAAGGCATAGCAATGTAGGCTGCCTCTAACTCCTCTCAGCGCTGTGTGTATGGCAAAGCAAAAGACGAGGCACTTTCCTCGGTGCTAGACAGCTGGGGCTGAGGCGGCTTCGCTCGCTACCAGTCACCTCGTCCAAAAGCAACGCCTCGGCCGGGTTTCCCCCCGGATCTGGCCTTTTTTACTCCGATCGGAGCCACTTTGAGTTGGAAAAGGGGAGAGCTGGGGGATCGGAGGATTGGAAGTTGCCTAAAAAGAGGTTGGAAGTGAGCGGGGGTGTGGAGTGGGGGTGGGGATAGAGGCATCGCCTGATACGCGAGTCTACCCTAAACTGGGGCTGATTCGTGAGCCTCCTCCCCCCTATTATTTATGGGGTGATTCCCCAATATCCCACCCACTCCCACTCTGAAATCAATCGAAATCTCCCTCGCCTCGCCTCGCCTCCGCGCCACCTCCCCCCCCACACCTACCTTCTCCGCGCTGTTTCCGGAGCCCCGCCCGCGCTCTGTTTTGGCGGGAGGAAACAGGGCTTAAACAGCCCTGTTGCTCTGGTTTCCCCCGGCCAAAAACAGAGCGCGGGGGTCCCTTTTCGGAGGAGGCGTGGGAAGGTAGGTGGGGGGCGGCAGCGGTAGAGTGCGGGGGGGGGTCTGGCGGCGGCGGGAGGTTGCAGAGCAGGGCTGCTTTCCGGAGGGCCCCCCCCACGGCACGAGAGGGGGGGTGCTAAATATAATTTAGCCTAGGGCGCCAAACTGCCCTGCACCGGTCCTGGGCACACCATAAGTCTCTACTGCAAAGCCTATGTAACATTACCCAGGAGACATCTCACCACTCAGGGATGTAGGGAGCACGCAACAAAATCAAGTATACATTTCGGGTCTTCCTCTGAGCCATTTCACAAATTACTCATGATGAGTGTACCTGTCTGATACATGTGTTTCCAACTACTTGTTTGTTGTATTCATACTTTTTTTTTAACACGTCCACTACATAGAACTAGTGAAGCAGCCTAGTTCATCCCATCCATTTTCCCCCTCCTCCTCTTCCTCCTCCTCCTTCTGCTTTTCACTAACAGTCATAATTGCTCTGTGGCCGGCACCTTGAGCAGCAATCTCTCCTAATGCCATTTTCTCTTTGCCAACCCGCCTACTCGCCATCATTCATACTTCTAGAATTATTCTGCACCCGAGATCTTTCCCATATATGACTCCAAGCATAAGGATCTCAGAGGGAATTAAAATAGCAGCTTCAGTGGGATTGCTATCTTGAGTAGAAAATCATTTTTCCCCTTCTCCCACCAACAGCACCTTCAAACTGCTTCTTTGGAAATGTTAAAAGCTCATTTGTTAACTCAGAGTTTTTCTGACACATTAATCATGGAGATTATTTTTATTTGAAGGGCTTCCATATTTTGGAGGAGTGCCAGGAGGACTGCAGAAGCTGCTAGGTACGTTTGGAGAAGGAGGTTTCCTGTCCATTGAAGAGCACATGTGGGCTGGCAGCGGCATCGCGTTGGTCCCAGAGCCCCTAGCTGGCCTGACCAGTGGTGCAGTGGTTAGAGGGCCAGACTCAGAGTGGGGAGAGCCAGGCTCAAAGCCCCACTCAGCCTTGAAGTGCCCTGGGAGACCTTGGACCAGTGCCTATCTCTCAGCCAAACCCTACCTCACAGGGTTGTTGTGAGGATAAAATGGGGTGGAGAGAACTATGTATGCTGCCTTGACTTTCTTGAAAGAAGGGCAGGTGAGAAATGTAATAAAATTAATTGTTTATTATATTTTATATTATATTACATTTATATCCCGCCTTTTTTCCTGTAAGGAACCCAAGGTGGCTTACATACATTACCTCCTCCTCCATTTTATCCTCACAACAACCCTGTGAGGTAGGCTAAGCTGAGAGTCAGTGACTGGCCCAAAGTCACCTGGTGAGCTTCATGGCCAAGTAGGGATTAGAACCCAGATCTCCAGAGTCCCAGTCCAACACTCTAACCACTATGCCACACTGGCTATATAAATAAAAGTGTATGGGCACAAGACCTACCCCCACCCCGGTCAGTAGACTAGAAGCTTCTCCTTGCCATTGTACTTGGACCCATGACTCCTAAGCCCATCTCCCCAGACCATCTTTTACCAATATTTTGTTATTTCTTTGATCACATTTCCAGCCCACTTTCCTCCATGGGTTCCCAGCTATTCTTCCATTCAGGTACTGCCCAAATCCCAACCTGCTTAACATCAGCCAAGTTGCTCCATCATATGCCTCCAAACTTGCTCTAGTTTCTGGTGTGTCATACAGTCAGCCCTCTAACAGCACAATTCTATGCATGTTTACTCAGGAGTAAGTCCCATTGAGTTCATTGGGACTTACTCGCAGGTAAGCCTTAATCACCTATTTTAAAGATGAAGCCATTCAGCATGACACATATCATGGGATCTCAATGGCTCCCTGGTTTCCATGCACTTATCAGACAATGACATCAGCAGTGCCTCTAGCAGGTTTTCATGCCAGCGTTATAAAAAAGGGAATTTGACAGACAGGTTCCTTTCACATCCCTAATTTTGGTGTAGCTTTTATTTTAAGAAGAAGCCAGAGAGTATTTTAGCACATTGTCAGGCAATTAGAGGGAACAAAGAGCTTGCATTTTCTACTAAAGCCTAAAAACTCTTTCCATTAAAAAGAGTCACAAGGGAACTACAGTCTTCTCCTACAGGGATATGGTAGGATTTTAATTACCGGTATACGTTGCCTTGTATATATCACCAAGTGCAACAGATCTTCCTTAAATAGTCCAGGATAGGCTTTGGTAACGTTCCCTCCTTTGAGTCAAAGTTGAACTGAATTTGGAAGTATTGTCGCTGTACCAACAAAATATAAGATTGCTATGAAGAGCATAAGCTTTTGATAGTTTGGGCTGTTCTTAGGATTTTTGTTTCATTGTTTGTGTTTTACTGATATTCAATAGGACCCATAACAAATTTAGTGCACATCTGAGGTGCTTTCATATTGTTCCACCACCAAATGGGGCAAGCAAGGTAGGGTACAAGTTGAAGACCTTGATTTCAGTAGGACAGTGTTAAAGCACCACATCCTGTGGCATTGGGGTCCCAACATGGTGCCCACAGACACCTCTCTTGGTGCCCACCAGGCTCCCTGCCCCTCCTGTTTATTTTATTTTATTTTTTAAGTTTCTTTTATTTATTTTAACTTGGAGGCTGTTATGATGCAAAGTGAAGTGCTGCCCTCAAGCACCATCATTATTCGGGTTCAACAGCATGGTTTTGTGTTTTGGAACCCAGACCCCACTTCTGCCTTGTACTGAGGATTGTTGTATGCATGGCTTTACAAGTTGTCTCCAATGTTAGTCTTACTTAGAGTAGACCCACTGGAATGAATGGGGCTTAAGTTAGACTAACACTAGAAACAACCCACTGGATAAAACCCTATGCATATGTTATATCACTGAGCTATAAGAATGTAACAGGAACCGTGCTGGATCAGACCAAGGGTCCATCTAGTCCAGCATTCTGTTCATACAGTGGCCAACCAACTGCCCACAGGATCCCACAAGCAGGACATGAGTGTAACAGCACCCTCCTGCCCATGTTCCCCAGCAACTGGTACACCTAGGCGTACTGCCTCTGATACTGGAGGTAGCATATAGCCCGTCAGGACTAGTAACCAGCTATGAGATTATGACCCTTATCATAAATTCTAATTACACATAAATTCTAATTATATATTCTTCACATATGTAATCTCTGCATTTCTTCCAAAGCCCTGTATGGTAAGTCAATATTATTATTCCCATACTGCAGTTGGGAGACTGAAGCTGAGAGATTATACCCAATGTCTGGATTTGAAGATCACTCCAGATGAGATGGAAATACTGTAGGTTGGGAAGTCTGCCAATCTGGATGGAGGCCTGCAACTGGTTTTGGACGGAGTTGCAACTTGCACTCACCAAGTCTGTCATTTGCGGGTTCTCCTGCAGTAGATGCTATCCACAGAGATGTAGGTAGCATCAGGGCTAGGAGCAACTTTTCATTGCTTAAGCTAATTCGCCAGCTGCAACCCTTTCTAGTGAAAGCAGAGTTTGCCTCTATTCCACATGCCCTGGTGACATCCAGACTAGATTGTTGTAAAGCATTTTACATGGGCTCCCTTTAAAGACAGTTTGGAAATCACAACTGGTACAGAATGCAGCTGCTTGGATACTTGTTGGGGCCAGGCACTCGGAGCATGCTACAACTATAGTGTACCAGTTGCATTGGCTGCTTATTCATTTCTGGGACCAGTTTAAAGTGCTGGTGTTGACATTTAAAGCCCTAAACAGTTTGGGACTAGGTTATTTTGAAGGACCTCCTGCACCCATATGAAATTGCCTGGCCTTAAGAGCAGCCTGAGAGGCTCTGCTTGCACATCTACCATCAAGATCCATCAGATTAGTGGGCACTAGAGACAGCGTCTTTTCAGTGGTAGCCCCATAACTCCCTCCTAGAAGAGGTCTGCATGGCCCCATTTTCATTAGGTTTTCAGTAGACCTGTAAAACATTTAAGATTTCCATCTGTGTTATATTCAAGAGTGTTGTGTGAACTGGGCTTTCTTTTCAACTGCTGCTGTTTTTAGTTTTGTAATTGGGCTGTTTCTGTGTGTATTTTAATCGACTGTATTGTGTTTTAATTATTTTATGTAAGCCACCTTGGGAGGGCTTCCCCTTGAAACATAGTATATGAATATTGGAACTAAATAAATAAAGAATATTACCACTCTCCAGTGCTGTAGGAGATATGTCCTCTGATATATATACCAGTATATATATATATATATATATAAAGCATCAGTTCACTTCCCTGCTTTTGACAAGTACCACTGACATGGCCAAAATTCTACCACAAGTTTTCCCTCCCATATTCTCCTGTCCACCCCCTGTGTGAATTGGATGGAGCATTAATGAGGGGATTGCATAAAGGAGGTGTGACTGAAGAGCACTTCGGGCAGGCTTACTTTGGAAGGGGCTACAGAAATGACTCATGTCCTGGGGTCTCTCACCAACGTCTATTTTGGCTCCCAGGCTCCCTGATCCTCCTGATTTTAATTATCTTTTTAAAGATTCTTTTACTTGTTTTAACTGGGAGACTGGCATGCTGCAAAATGAAGCGCTGCCCTCCAATACAATCTTTGGGTTTGAAACAGCATTTTTGTGTTTTGAAGCTCAGACCCCACACCTGTGCCTTGTACTTAGGTTCTTGGACTGGTTACTTTTCTTTTCGTCTCACCAGTTCGCCTTCTCAGAAATAAGTGTTTTGTGACCAGCCACACCTGCCAAGGCAGCCATTTTATGAATGAGCAAGCCCCCTGTGACATCCATTTTGTGAGAGCACCCACAACTCTCTCTCAAAATTCCAAGTGTGTTCACCAACCCAAAAAGGTTAGGGACCCTAAATGACGGAGTATAATGTGTAAATTAAAGGAAGGCCATTGCTTAGAGTTTTTGTTTTCATTTCATTTGTCTTTATGCTATATCTAGAAGACTGCCTATTTCATTAGTGTCTTGAACCCAGATAGCCACCTGAAGATCTCAGATGATTCCAGGTGTAATGTAGTGGTAACCATGTCAAGAAAACCTTGCAATCTTGTTTTCTGCAACCAATTGCCTTTCACTTACAAATGGGACACATAATGTAGTCCTCTCATCCTTCTGTGACAGTTTTTAAGATTTTTGTGATAGGATTTTATGAGCTTTATATGACAATTGCCTTTGATCATCTGCATGACATTAAAAAAATAATCTTCCATATCCTTCCAAACTTCAATCAATGTATTTTCTACAGCTCTTAATCTATACAAAAATCATATCTTTTAAATAACTAGCCTGCTCTTTTGTTCAGAATCTTTGATTGCCTTTGATTTAAAACAAAAGCCATATCTGAAAATAGAATATGACTACAATTGGTATATATCTTTGAACTTTTAAATTGCACATTCTGTTTTGAACTGCCTCTCCAATACACAAGCCACTGTAGCATGCCATTAAGAAAAGTGTTTGAATAATTTCATAGCACTTAGGAATTATTTAGACTCATGCAGCTCCATCTTATGCAAGTTTACTCAGAAGTAAATCCCACTCTGTTCAAGGGGGCTCACTCCCAAGTAAGTGTGCACAGGATTACAGTTTTACTCTTAGTTCATAATATTCATACACTGCAGACACAAATCCCAGAATATTCATTCTTTTCTCACTAGTCTTGCTGGTATTGCTATTTGCTACTTCTTTCAAGTCAGCAAAAACACTATGATAAATTACAACCTGGAGTACACGCAATGCACTGTTCCATTCTAGACTTGAATTACCCTAACCATGCATTTGATTAATGTGGCTGGCTGGCTTCTACCTTCTAAAAAGGGGTCCAAACAAACTTCAGGATATTGTTGTCAGACATTTTCCCTTGGGGAAAATCGAGTGACTGGTAGTGTTCTCATATCTAGGAGTTACTGACATCATTATTTTGGGAACTGGGAAAGAATTTGTCCTGAAGCAAAACTGGCTGGTGAGCTGGGCTTAACGTAAAATATGAACAGGTGGCTTGCTTGAAGCATCGAGATATGTATACATATTCCTTGTTCTTCAGTCACCTGTATCATGGTGCATTTCAGGCCTAGTTCACACAACAAAGGAGGTGGTAAAACTGTTCCTGGACTGTACCACTTCAGGGTTCAGCTGGGGGATGAGCTTGTATGATGGAAAGTAAGTGTGTGTGTGTGTGTGTGTGTGTGTCTGCACATAAAGACCTGGATATCAAGGAGAAGAGATCTAACTTCGCCTTTTCACTTATTTGCTTTCTGTATGTGCATGGAATTATATTTCCCAAGGAAGCAGAGGAGCAAGGATCTAACACAGTCTTCTCCAACCTTGGGTCCCCAGATGTTTTTGGCCTACAACTCACAGCATGCCCCAGCCTGGCTGGGGCATGCTGTGAGTTGTAGGCCAAAAACATCTGGGGACCCAAGGTTGGAGAACACTGATCTAACAGTTGCAATAACACAATATTGTTACAACTCGCTCACTTACTTGACTACCGACAGTCTCTTGCAGTTGGAAGAGCACGATATATTTAATCATATTTTCTGCCCGTTTTACCTCCAGTTAATCTGGGTTTCTTTGCAGTCATTCAGGTCTTGATCCTCCTCCAGCTAAAATCTTCCACAGGAATAGATCTGTAATTGGATCTCCTGTATTATTTCTTTAGCTGAAATGCAGCCACGGGGAGCTACAAATTTGCTTGCACCAGGGGTGGTCTGGGGGTTAATTTTTCCCAGACTGTTGTTTGCACTGCGGCAGGGGGAGGGGGGAACGGACCCTGTGCTTTTCCACTAAGGGGCAAATAACAGCTGGAGGAGGATTTAGATCAGGAGAATGGAAGGGGGAGGGATCGACAGCCCCTCTCCCACCTCTGCTGCAAGGAAATTTGCCATGTCTCCCCTGCTCCCTGGTCTGCTTTTCAGTTTTAAAACGTGTCAGGATATACAATCCTGGATCTGTTGTGGAACATGTAGTTTAGCCCTGAATTCTTGGCAGTACACCAGAAAGGTCAAAGCCTCATGCAAAATATGAGTCAGAGATGGGAGCATGAATATGACCGCAAACAGACAGATTCGGAAGCTTTTGGTTCACCCTACATGCCAGAGAAACAGAGAAGACTTATCACAATGAAACAACCTGAACTCCCACTGCAGGTGGAAAAAAATTACTTGTTTCCCCGTTTCGTTGTACACCACCCCTTCTGTTCATCTTATTTTTCCTCCTTGTCAGTATGACACATGCAAACCAAGCCTACGCACACTTACCGTTATTCAGAGAAGTAAGTTTCACTGAGTTTAATGAGGCTTTCTCCCAAGTATGGGTCAAACTAGACACGATGTGGGGACTTCCATGTTCGGTGCTCCAAACACCCTTTTTCTTTCTGAAAAAGGAGCCACAGTGGAGGGGGTAAATGGATCCGGGCTATAACGCAGGGGGGGGGGCGGGAATCTCGTCCTTCGCCCTACACCACTGCCCTGTCCAAATGGCACCCAAAGCTGTTATTGGCCACAGAGGGGGAAACTCAAGACCAAAGCAAACATTAAAGACATCGCTAGCAGCTATGCCATTTTTTCATCTTTACTCTAGATTAGGTGCCGATTGGGATCCTAGTATGTGTGTGCAGGGGGGTTAACCCCTTCCCACACACACACACACTATGGGCGCAATCCGGATTGGACCCTGCACCTGCAATTTCTGTTGCAAAACAGTGATCCATAAAGAAAACGGATCACTATTTTGCAATAGATATTGTAGACACACACACACACACACACACACACACACCCTGATCCAGAGCAGGCCTATATCCAGGTGGTGGCCAGCTGGTCGGTCACTCCACTGGGGAGACATAGTGGTGGTGGGTGGTGATGTGATGTGTGTGAGTGGGCAGTCCACCAACCACAGCCAAGAGACAGGCAGGCAGGCAGGAGGGTGTCCATGGAAGCCCAGTGGACTGGTGGGGCCTCCAGCCTGATCCACAGCCTTCCTCACACTGCTGCCTGAAGCAAAGATCTCACCTTTCCTCATTAGAGATCTGACCTTGTCTCCACTTGGAAATGGATGCTGAGTCTTCTTTGCGGAAATGCTTATGACTCATGTGGAAATCCTTGTATGAAACTGATAAAGAGGTGAGCCTTCTCTTGAGTCCCAAGAAAACTGAATAGATCAGGATACATTTTTGAACTTTTCTATAGGACACCATCACCATTTTATGGTGATACCTGTTTTACTGATACCTAATTTGTTTTTCTGGTTGCATAGACTTCTAGAATTTACACACATTTGTGATTATGTAGCTCATTAGCTCTTTGCATTGATTTATCCAACTATTATTATAGATATAGGTATTGTAAACAGTTTATCCAGACGCATTTGCAATTTAGGGACTCTTTTCTTGTTCATTGGTCTAAGTGCGCCTGCTCTTTTTTCCGTTAGGATTTCGTGTCCTCTGAAAGTTCTCCTGTTGTGTTGTTGTCCAAAGTTTGTTCAAATTCAGAACTGTGCATAGCAATGTTGTATTCTAGGGTCTGATTCCATGCAGGTTAACTTGGTGAAAAGTTCTACTCTCGTAGTTTTAAACCATGTTAGATTAGGAATTTGATTCCCCCCCCCTTTCTCATCTTCCAATTAATTATGCCAACACTAATCATCCTCCTGAGCCAAAGAGGGAGAAACATCACTGAGCACAGTTTATTATTCCTTTATTGGCCTGGAATCCAAGGCAAGAATCAAACATGATGGCTCCTGACACTGAGTATAAATCCTTGATTCCACCAAAGAGGAGGTTCCGCTGGTGACAAGGAAGACAATATTTACTTTGTGCTGATTGCATCCTGGATTGCTGATCAGAGGCTGGGGAACGAAGGAATCCCCATCCTGTGGATAACATTTCTATCAGTTAGCCCTTACCAACAGTTATTCCACGTTAACGCCTTCGCGGAATTCTGTCTGGCTGTCACTGTTTAAATTTGAGCTCCATCTTGTGGATATATTATACATTGCAGTTGAATCATAGAATGTTGAAGATGCTGGAAGAGAGCATCAGAAGTCCACAGAGACCTGCTTTGCATTCCACACCTAGAGTAAATGCATGGGGGCGAGGGAGATTGTGCCACCTGGCCGCAACCACTACCAGTCTCAGTGTGCCTGCCGGCCCCACCCATGCATGTGAGATGAGAAGGCAAGAATTGGGCTTCTGCTAGGGGCGCTCAAGGATTTCATTCAGTCCACAGTCTTTAAGTCAGTGTTTCTCAACCTTGGGTCCCCAGATGTTTTTGGCCTACAACTCCCAGCATGCCCCAGCCAGCATAGCTGGCTGGGGCATGCTGGGAGTTGTAGGCCAAAAACATCTGGGGACCCAAGGTTGAGAAACACTGCTTTAAGTGAACCAGCCCAATTCACAGCTTCCACAGACTAATATACACGGATCAGAATGCTGCTACCCTTCCATTTTTGCAAATGCCTGAATGTTGCAATACAGTTCTGGATTCAAAAACATACAAAAACATGCATTTTTAAAAAAAATATTTGTATTTAAAATGTGTGATTTTTCACCCAAACAACACATCTATGGATACATTTTAGGATAAATGCATGCAAAAATGTGTATGAGGCAGCGGGATACATTCAAAAATATGCACTGTGTGTGTGTGTGTTTTAAATTGTGGAAACAAGATGGAATGAACTTATGACAGTTACATGTGAAGCTAACCTGGCCCAGAAATTGACCGATCGATCTGTCCATCCCTGGCTTCTACACACATACTGCTGTGTGTATGGGGTCTTCCATGTGACTGGA
Organism: Shinisaurus crocodilurus; assembly: GCA_021292165.1. Taxonomy (NCBI): domain Eukaryota; kingdom Metazoa; phylum Chordata; class Lepidosauria; order Squamata; family Shinisauridae; genus Shinisaurus; species Shinisaurus crocodilurus. The sequence continues at coordinate 134,836,908 of CM037880.1, forward strand.
TACCCTGCATAGGTTCCCAATTGCCTGGAATGGTGTAGGCATACAGCTCTATCCACTATTATCCAGTATTGGATATCCAATGTTAGTCTGACATGGCACATTCATTTCAATGGGTCTACTCTAAGTAGGGCTGGGGAAATCAGCAAGGCTCAAACTTGTTGAACTTCTTAGGGCGCAATGCTATGTGAGTTTAGGGGGGGGGAAGGCCTACAACTCCCAGCATGCCCCAGCCAGCTATGCTGGCTCGGACATGCTGGGAGTTGTAGGCCTTTTTTCTCTCTAAACTCACATAGGATTATGCCTTTAGAGTTCTACCTTGAAGATCCACCTTGTTCCTGATTGCAAGCTTTCCCACCACCACCATTTCAACAGAAGTCTGTCTTTGTGTGCACATTTTTTAAAAGTACACACCCAAGTGCATATTTTCTTTCTATTAATTAAAGCATGAAAATGCCCCCTTTTTCCCAGTGCACAACATTTTTCTAAAGTTACACGTTATGCAAACGACCATCACAAGCTCAGGAATATGCAAGCTTTGCCTGCAAAAACGTGCTTGTGTTTGGATTTGGGGTGTGAGTTGGGCAAGTTCTTAAATGGACAGAAACAAAATTCTTGTACATCCCTAGTTGGATTGTTGTGAGGATAAAATGGAGAGGAGGAGGAGGATTATGTAAGCCGCCTTGGGTTCCTTGCAGGAAAAAAGGTGGGGTATAACTATAATAAATAAATAAATAAATAAACCCTTTGTGTGTAAAACCTCACTTGTCACCTTCCTGAGAACATGCAGAGTGCAAGGCCTTGGCCAAGGGTGCAATTCCCACTTCCCCTTCAAGAATTCACTCTCTGCATAGAACAGGAGGTGAGAATGAGGCAGCACAGCACAGGTTGTTCCAGGTTTTGAGCGATTTTGGAAAACACACAAATAAAGTTTATGTCATGTGTTTAAAGATTTCACATTAAAAATGAAAGATGAGATGACTGTATTAAAGGCTAGTGTTAACCGGACTGAGTCAAGTATACTTTAAAACAAAGAAGCAGAAAGAGCACACACACACACACACCACACCACCACACACCACAAAGCAATTAGTGGTGAATATTTTGTTTTCAGAATGGAAAGGCTGGCTACAGACATACATAAGTTGGAAGGCTGGTTACAGACGTACAGAAGTTCAGAGACACGCCACATAACAGTTGCAACACATGTTCAGCCTTCTGGCTGGACTCAGGGGATACCTTGATTTGCAAAGTGCTGATTGGCCAGCTATTATCTCAAGGATAAAGGAATGTCCCACCCTTCTTGGAGCAGTGTCGTGCACAGCACTGATTGGCTGGCCCCTGTGTCAGTCAGGAAGCACCTAGCCTTCCCCACACCCTGAAACCCATTTCAAAGTTTCAAGAAAGAGAAGGGAAGCTTGACAAAAAGAAAGTACCAATCCATCTTTTAATAAGATAGCTGTGACTGGCATTTGAGAGGCAAACCAGTGTGGCGTAGGGGTGAGAGTGTTGGACTGGGACTCGGGAGATCCGGGTTCTAGTCCCCACTCAGCCATGAAGCTCACTGGGTGACTTTGGGCCAGTCACTTACTCTCAGCCTAACCTACCTCACAGGATTGTTGTGAGGATAACATGGCGAGGAGGAGGACTATGCAAGCCGCCTTGGGTTTCTTGCAGGAAAAAAAAGGTGAGATATCAATATGATAAATAAATAAATAAATAATAAACCCAAAGCAAAGTGTACAACCTACCCATCACTTCTTCCCTGCCCTCCCCACCTCATGCTTCCATCATGTTTTATTCTGGAACCAGGTACGTGAATTGGTATAGGAGCAAAGGCAGGAAGAAGCAGAGGTTATCCCTTGGTAAAAAGAAAGAAAGAAAGACAAACCTTACACCTGCCCCTGTTTCTGTATGCCAGGGAACTCGCCAGGCTCGACCTTGAACTTCGTCCCTCCTACGCTGACACTGGAGCCACCAGCCAGTGCTGTTCAGGATCCAGCTGAGCCCAAAGCACACCCCTAGTTCACAATGCACTTGGTGGGATGTGTTCAGAAGCCTCTGCCTGATCAGGAACCTTGATAAGGCAGAGCAATGTGTTTAGAAGCCCTCTTCTGACCTTCAGATTGAACGTGCATCGGTCATAATAGGAGCCTGCATGCTTGGGGACATTGGGGGCAGATTTTGTATGACCACCTTTGCCCCTTACAGCGTTCTAGCCTTCCTGTGTTCCAGGCAAATGCCTGAATAGGGCAACTGCAGCCGCTACACCAGGGGTGCAGAGCTTCTTTCAGCCCAAGGGCCAAATTCTATTTTGGAGGAGCACCTGCAGTGGCCGCAGTCCAGTAGTGGGTTGAGCCAAAGGCAAAAGGGTGGGGCCAACATGAGCAGGGGGGTTGGACTCGATAGCCTTGTACGCTCCTTCCAACTCTATGATCTATGAAATCTATGAAACAACAAAAGTACCAGTATATTGTATCTCAAGGCTCTTATTGCCTTAGGAGAAGCATTTCAACCTTTTAGAATGGGGTGGTGGTGGCACAAAAGCGAGGGAACCTGCAAAACAATCAGTTTTGGGAGGGAAGGGGTGGGGCCAGGAAAAGGGTGTGTGACCTTCTAGGGAACACCAAAGGGCTGGATTTGGCCCCCGATCCTGAGGTTCTTCACCCCCGCATTACACCACACTTGCAGTCCATACCAGAGACGGGATTGAGAAAGACTTTCAGGTATGAGGGGCTTTGAAACTCACTGGGTGACTTTGGGCCAGTTGCTGACTCTCAGCCTGACCTACCTCACAGGGTTGTTGTGAGGATAAAATGGAGAGGAGGAGGAGGAGGAGGAGGAGGATTGTGTAAGCCGCCTTGAGTTCCTTGCAGGAAAAAAGGCGGGGTATAAATGTAATACATAAATAAATAAATAAATAAATAGTGTTTTTGGCGGTGCTAGGTCACTTGCTGGAAGCAGATGTGATGTAATGTACTTCCCGACAAACCAAGATTATTTGAGTAAATAACAAATGATGTACAAATAAAATAGGCAATTTGGGGCACAATCCTATGCATGTTTAGACAGAAAAATGGCTTACAGCTCTCAGCATGCCGCTGTCCAAACATGGATAGGATTGCACCTTCAGCTGTGCAGATTTTCCTACCATGTATTATTATTATTATTACCCTAGTACTGTATATAATATGCAAAGTGGTAAAAATGTCATATCTTATCCTCTGACTTCACTTACGCCTTGAAGCTGCAATGCATTCATAAAGCACAAGAGGGCAATGAAACTTTTAAGAAGTAGATATCTAATGTAGTAAGATTACTCCCTAGAGCTTTCTTTACCTGGATTAGAGCTGCAGCATATCCAGTTTAGAGGAAATGGTTGCCATTTGTTAAGAGGAAACTTGGCCAGTTTTGAAAGCTGACCATTTCTAGACAGAAGTATCTAGAACTGCTGGGAAATAGCAGGAGTCTGGTAATGAAATGGAAGATCTCTGTGTTTCATTTTTAAAAGATAAATACAGTGGGGTGTATCCAGTGTTAGTCCTACTTACAGCAGACCCACTGAGATGAATGAGAGGTTAGACTAGCATTGGACTAGCATTCCCACCAAGTGAATATTCTTAATTCAAGAACTTTGGTTTGGGGGCACAAAACATCTTTCATTCCCTGTCAGTTATGGCCCTGCTCATGCTTACTTGACTGCAGAATGGAGCCTGCTTCTTCGTGGCTTCTTCCCATTTCACCCCAGAGCAGGCCCCCCCCAACCTTTTTGGGTTGGTGGGCACATTTGGAATTTTGGAAGTGTGCTGTGGGCACGCTCACAAAATGTCTACCATGGGGGTGGGGTCACGTGCTTCTATTGCTTAATGGTTAATCCAGGGCTGGATCTCATATAAGGCTTATACAAAACATTCTATGTAGAAAACTAGATGTCAGAGAGAAGGGTTCTAGCCTAGCCAGGAGGGGCCCCCCCCCATTTTTGAACGGTTTGTTCCAATGGCAGCAGAAGTAAAGGTCTCACTTCTGTGACTTCCAGCCACCATGTTGGTTTCCCCACAATGCAGCAGAGTCCCAGTGCTTTATGGCGGCTGGAAGCTGCAGAGATGAAAACTTTGCTTCTGCTGCGGTTGTCTACAGTGGAGCCAGAAAAAAAATGTTGTTGTTTTAAAGTGAAAGAAAGCTGCTCAGAGATCACTATATAAGAACACAAGAGCTGTGCTGAATCAGATCAAAGTCCTGCCTAGTTCAGCATTCTGTTCCAACAGTGGCCAGTTAGATACCTATGGGAAGCTCACAAGGACACGAGTGCAATAGCACCTTCTTCCTCATGTTCACATCAGAGACTGATGTGGTTTGCAAACTGCATTTATCCTGTTGAATTGTTATCCTCCAGAAGAGTGAAATGCAAGTAAACAAAGGCTGCAAGGTTAGAGGTTTTAAAAATCACTGGAGATCTAAGATGACTCTTTCCGTCTTTTCTCTTTCTCTTCCTCCTCCACCTTCTCCTTCTTTTTCTTCACCCATTCTCATAAGATTGGTTGCTTCGGGTCACTTGTAGCACATGCCTTGGGTAACATGGAGATGCAAACATTACTTTTGCTAATTTTAACATCTAATAATAATAATAATAATAATAATAATAATATAACCAGAGTGCAGTACAATATACAAAATAACTCAAACAATAATCATAACAATTTAACTAAAACTACACTAAAATACTTAAAATAGGCTACAATCCAAGTAAATTTAAATTAACAACAAATAATTAAAGCCATCAAGCCATAAAACTAAAATCACAGCAATTACCCAGTTCACACTAAGTGCAATTAGTTTGTCATTCGGGACACAACTTTCTCCCCCAACTGTCAAGACTCATGAATTGCTTTAAGGTCACATTTGCATGCTGCCTGCCCTTGGAACATACCTGACTTTTTCGAATTTGGAAAATTCCTGGGCAAACTGTTGGCTCTGAGGCAAGGTACTCTATACGTTACACTCCCATTTCAAAAAAGGTGTTTGTCAATTTCAGCAATCAGAACTTACAGTAATGAGCTTCTGAGCATGCGCCAGCTGTGGCTACCAGCTTTGAGCACCTGATCAACACACTGCAGACCATCCAGATGCAATATCAGCACATAAACTCATAACAATGTCGATTTACTTTGCACGCAAGAAGAAGAATTTCAGGGTAAGAAAGCTTCCCTCAGTATACATCCAGCTATGGAAATGCTTATTTTGAGCCTATTAATTTAAAAATGTTGGTGACATCACTGTTTATTCTAGTGTCGTATTTTCAAAAATTAACAAGATAGATCCTGCAAAAGTTGAAATCCCATTGTGGAGTTTAGGGCAACTTGTGGCCCTCCAGATGTTGTTGGACTGCAACTCCCATCAGCCCTAGCCAACATAGCAACATCTGGAGGGCCGCAAGTTGCTCACCCTGACTTATTTATTTTATTTAACAGCATTTGTATACTGCTCCATATCTAGACAGATTCTGGAGTGGTGAACAATAAAAAGATAAAACAGATAAAAGAATAAAAAACTGGATAACATTAAAACCATGGCTGGTCAACAAGGAAGGCTTCCTGGAACAAAGACATCTTCAACAGGTGCTGAAAACAACAATGTGTCAGAGCCTGTCTGACCTCCAGAGGCAGGGAGTTCCACAGAAGTGGAGCCGCCACACCAAAGGCTCTTCTCCTGGAGGACTCCAGTCAGGCCATAGGTCTCTGTGGAACCACCAGGAGAATGTCCTCTGATGACCTCAGTGACCGGGCAGGTTGGTAAGGGAGGAGGCGCTCTCTCAGGTATCGTGGTCCCAAGTTGTTTAGGGCTTTGTACACTAGTACCAGAACCTTAAACCTGATCATCCGGTAGTGAATAGGCGGCAGCCAGCGAATAGGCTTAGAGCATTAATGTTCCCGCATGTGCTACGCCCTTGGGGTAGGGAGGGGGATTGTCCCCAGTAGAGCATCCACATCTAGATTGGTTGGGTAATCTGCATATAGTTCAATTTTCCCAATTTAACTACATCTCATATTGGCACTCCTTAGAATAAGCTACTAGCAGTGCTTTAAGACTTGTCTTTATTCTGTTTACATGAGACTGGGGTGTTAAAGTATTCTTTGAGCATTTTGAATCTTGCCATGCAAAGAAGTACTAGAGATCATTCCTAGCTCTGCAACTGCACCAACACAACACGTTGTGGATTAAAACTGCAACATACTCGTTAACATTCCTGGAATGCCTTTACCCTCATTTGCCAAAAAGCATGTTCTCCTAGGGATCTCCCAGGCCTAAGTAATGGTTTAATTATCTGGAAATAACCGTTTTGGTACTAATTACAGAATTGTACTAACCACCCTTATCTGCAATTAAGTTGTAGCTCTTGACTATTAGAATACATGTTGTCATAATAAGTATGGTTTGCTTTCTTTTATTTGCATATGCTAAGCTGTAGAATCTATAATTAAAATAGGTAGGGATCATCAATTTGGGGCTTCTTTCTATGATTAACATTAATTGAACAACATAGTGATTTAGCAATATAAAGCATTATACTTACTAGAATAATTATTAGACAAAAGACACAAGTGTGCTTGTTACAAAAAGACCTTATTGTTTCATGGCAATTAAATATAGACGGGGCCAGCTGTTCTATGACTCTCGATTGCAAATCACGAGTCTTCAAGGTATATGAAGGCCAATTAATATTTTACTTTTTGAACACAGGTATAAAGAAGACTCATCAGTGTTTTAATGGCAAGATACATTGGTGGTACAATCAAAGGAATGGTGCACTTCCATTTTCAGAGTGATCCCTATGGCCCCTAGATAGCATCTAGGAGGCCATAGGATTCTTCAGATACCCAGATCCAAGGCTGGAGACAGAACTCCGACCTGGGAACTGGGGATCCACACTAAGATCCCCCTCCCACCCCCAAAGCTGGCGTGGAAAGAACCACACTGGCTGCTTCCCGGAGGTCATAAGAGCAACCTCAGAGAAGGAGCAAAGGGGCGTTCTGGGGGGTGGGGAGGGAAGGAGACCAGGATCGCCAGGATGGGACGTATCCTGACAGCACTCCAGCCTCTTCCCCCCCCCCCAAAGCACCACTGCTAGTTGGCCAAAATCGACCATCTTGCTGACTTGCAAGATTCTATAAGCTTGAAATGTTTGGCAGTCAGAGCTTTAAGCTAAAATATGCTGATGTGTTTGGTAACTTTGGCCCTGCCCCATTTGCCTTCGGGACCACCCACCACTGGAATGTGCCCCCCCCCAGAACTTCTCCAGAATGGAATTCAACCCTGGGGCTGAGAGAGGCGCAACGTTCCTGCCCTATTCCATTGCTTTCAGCGTACATAGGCTGCTGTTCTGTGCACACTTAACACAAAAATAGGCCCCCGCTGCACATAGTGGGACTTATACTCCTGCGAATCCAGGGACTGCCATGGCTGCTTTTTGGTGGATTATTCCTAAGTGTTTTTCAAAGTGTAAAGCCTGCATTGGCTTTCAGTTAGTTCTGAGAATGGACCGAATGCAGCGATAGCAAAATGTATCAGATGGCCTTGAGAGCTAAATATAAAAGTCAATAAGGTATTCCTTGCCAGCTTTTCAGTATCCTTGGCGTATCAGAGAACAGAGATGACCTGGTCCGTGGGCTGAACGCAGCCCCTGATGCAAACTTATCTGGCCCCTCCGAGTTCTATCAGACATGTTTTCAGACTACAGAAAAACATGATTTAAAAATAAAAAAAAACAGATTCCACACCTTAAAAGGCTCATGTTTGAATGTAATGCTGTTCCTGAGCAAATGTATTACACAACTAGGATGGTTAGGTTTCCTACTTTTCAGGGGATGGACTGAAGGTGACCTTGATTTCATGGGCTGCCCTGTTCAAGTCTGGTTTAAAGTCAAAGAACCCAAAGGAGCCTTGAAGTTGCTCATCAAGAGTTCAGTTGTATGAACCTGCCCAGGCTCTGACATTGGCCATGGAGGCCCTGCTCAAGGGACCACCAGTAACATCCATTAGGTTGGTGGGCACAAGAGAGGTCCTTTTCTGTGTTGGCCCCATCCTTATAGAATGTTCTTGTTTGGGAGGCACACCCGGCTCCCTCTCTCACTATTTTTAAATGTGCCTTAAAGACCTGGTTGTTTCAGACTGCTCTTAATTGAATCTTGATAATGGCCTACATTTTGTTAGCTGTTGCTGATATTTTATTTTTGTATTAAAATGAAATGATGGCCACCAAATTCAATAACTTTAAAAGGGGTGTGAAGGATTGAGGCCTACACAGCACAGGCCTGAGTTAGTTGAAGCCTGTAGGCCCAAACATCTCCTGGTGGGAGGGGGGCATTTGTGAGTTTCATTTTCACCCAATAGAGTTAAGTTTCATTTCTCCAGTTTGAGGTCACACAATTGTAACCTTCTAGGTCGGGGGGGGGGGGGGGGGGGAGTGTATATATAGAGTGGATCTGGAGCTGCAGGGTGTGGCAGACTGAGAGAGGAAATTGGAGAGAGAGAGAAGCTGCAGAGAGTGAAGCAGACAGAGAAGCAGAGTTTGCATATCACTGAAGAATGCAGGACAGCCAGGGCTAGGCTGGAGAAGGAATCTCTTAACTGAGGCTTACAGGTGACAGTGTAGCTAGGTTAGAGAACCTTGCATTATTTTTCCTTTTATTTCCCTTATACTTGCTTTTTGTAATCTTACAGCTCTGTTTGTGTAATTACCCTAAGTTAATGTGATTCTACTTTACCAATAATTACTACAGTAAACAGTTATTGTTAAAACCTTCAGTTGTTGGAGTGTCTTTTACACCACGCCTAAGGCCTAATCTCAGTTACTGGGAAGAGGAGGTAAAAAGGCAGAGAACTGGCATCCTGAGACAGGAGGGGCTCTTAAAGAGGCAGATATCTTTAAGGAGCTGATCAAGGGGTCCTGGTACAGGTGGAACCTTGACAAGGGGATTAAACAAATTCATGGAAGACCAGCAATGACTACTAGTCATGATGATGAATGTATAATACCTTCAGTATCAGAGGTAGTAAATAAATAAAATAGGGAACTCTTTCTCAGCTTCCTGAGAGGTGATTCCATATCAGCCATTACAAGACAAAATACCTGCAGTTGCAGTGATAGATCAGATATATCTGCTATAGCCATTAACATTTTTATCCCCTTAGAAAATAGAATGTAGGTTTAAAATTCCCTAATGGCCTAGCGAGCTCTATAAATAATATTAATGCATCTTTTGGACTTTGTGCTATACCACAATAAATCTCCTCAGACTCATTTGGCTAATTTAACCAATTAAATACTTTCACTCATGGCTGGGGCCCAAAAATAACTGCAGCAGGTCTGCATGTAGCCAACTATTACCTCTCTTCTCTCCATCTCTGCAGTTGAATTGTGTCGATCTCCATGTAGCGCTTTGCTAGGCTAAGAGCAAGGCAAAAGGAGTGGGTTTTCCTCAGGTATTTATTTATTTATTTATTATATTTATACCCCGCCTTTTTTCCTGCAAGGAACCCAAGGCGGCTTACATAATCCTCCTCCTCTCCATTTTATCCTCACAACAACCCTGTGAGGTAGGTTAGGCTGAGAGTCAGTGACTGGCCCAAAGTCACCCAGTGAGTTTCATGGCCGAGCGGGGAAATAGAACCCGGATCTCCCGAGTCCCAGTCCAACACTCTAACCATACGCCAACCATTGCATATATAATTAATCATACTGGAAATCAGATCAAGGGCATTATTTAGCGTGCCTGACCATTATTCCAGTGCATGACAGCCCCATGAAATATAACAGGCGTTCCTAATTCCAGAACGTGCTAGCTCTTGGCTTTCTACTGCATAAGCACCAGTACTGTTCAGAAAGCGTTGTATTTTGAATGGTCCTCTGCCGCTTTTATTTGTATAAGCATTAAGTCTGTGCACTTCCATGGGAGTATAAATCCCAATGAATACAGTGAGTCTTATTTCCTAGTAAAAATGCATAGGATTGTGTTGTTGGATGCTCAAACCCAAATGCCAACTCAGAAGCATCTCCCCATGTGCTGCTGCCCCTTGCCTGTTGCTGTGTACATATTTAAGTGTGTTTGTTTATTTAGTATGCTTATATGCCACCTTTCTTCTGTCATGGAGCTCAAGGCAACATACATGGGGTTTCAAGATGGTCTTCCACCCAGGCACTGAACCGGCCCAAACCTGCTTAGCATCAGCAAGGCAGTACCCTCCTTTGCTTGTAGCCTCTGGTGCCCAACTGAGTTCAGTGGGACTTGCGTCCTGGTAAGGGCCAAAACAAACATTACTTTAAATCTCTGTCTAGCAGCAACATCTTTTTTTTCATTTTTACTCTAGAGTAAGATCAAGACCCTAGCTGTGCAGGACTCTTTTGAGTAATAACAAAAAATAACATTGCTGCTAGACACAAATTTAAAGTAATGCCTGTTTTGGCCCTTGCAGCATAAGGATATATTAAATCATGCTGATTTATAGTGAAATGCCCTGAATTTAGTTGCTTTCAATGTGAAGACAAAAGTATCTGCTGTTAACTTGTTAGTGGCAGATAGGATCCTAAGGCTGCAAGCCTGTGCTGCCACTTTTTAAAATTAATTTTATCGTGAATTTCATTAAATCAAAACAAAAAGAAAAGAAAAACATAAACATAAAAAATAAATAAAATATTAGTTTTCTTACATGAAATTTGAATATATCAATTACAATCGATACATATGAAATGTATACCCCTTTATATTTTATAGAGAGCAAGCTATATTACCATCCATAAGCATAGTCATGCATAGGTTTCAACAAGGCAGACCAAATATCCATGGATTTATCCGTTTGTAGGTTACGCTCGTTCAAAGTTGAAAGACCACCCATTCATAAGTTGAAAGTGTCATGAAGTCCTCAATCCATTGCGTTATTGGAAGCGGCCATTTGTCCTTCCAATATTGTAATATCAGTCTTTTGGCTGTCAAAAGGGCACAGAAAATCCATTTATGTCGACCTTGCATTAAGTTCCAAGAAACAGGTACCGGTAGATGATTAAGAAGAACATGTACATCACTCAGTATTAAAGAGCTTATTCCAACACAAAGTTTATCCATATTATTGCCTCTTCCCAAAAAGAGGCAGCCATTGGGCATTGCCAAAAGATATGGGTGAGAGAAGCATTAAGGCTGTGCTGCCACTTACCTGGGTCCTGATAGGGATGTACACATTTTGTTAAATCTGTGGAATCTGTGGCAACTTGGAAAAAGCCCATCCCCTGCAGAATCTGCAGGCAGGATTCATAGGAATCCGTACTCATTTGAATCCACTGTGAATTTCTCCGACATCTGTACCTGGGAGTAGGCCTGATTTAGCTCAATGGGACTTCTAAGTAGATATCTGTAGGATTGCACTGTAAGGCTGAGTAAGCCGTATTGAACACTAGGGGATTTGCTTCTGAGAAAACATGTGTATGATTGTGAAGTGAGTTGTCTGCTCCCTGGGTCGCTGGATCTTTGGTTGCTGCAGACTCCTTGTATACCCAGAGGGAATGTATATTTTATGTGAAGAAATATTGTGTGTTTTATTTGAAAAGGGGAGGGGGAAATTGTGGTAAAATATAATTTCAGTATATGATTTCTACGGTATATAATCACATAACTTGCAATAAATATTTCCTATGCTTTTACTTGTATGTACGGTAATCCTATGCTACTCTGTATGTAGAAAGTTCTACAAAAGGCCTCTAAGGGGCCTCTTGATTTCTTGTGTACTGTTGAAGTAAACCTGTGTCTAACAGTTAATTGGTATTGAGATAAGGAGAAGTTACTTCAAAGATGCCTTTCACTCCCTAAAAACTCCTCAGTATACACATGTCAATTAATTGTTATTTACTGCTTGAAAGAGAAACCAGATATTGTAAAAACATCATTATGTCACAGTAGAAAGAAACAATGAGCTCACCTTATAGAATTTGTTAACACGCATGCGCAAGAGTAAGATGCTTGTAGAAAGAGTATAAGAATGCTTGTATTTCTAATGGTGGATTTGTCTCACTCTGCTTTAGAGTGGAACCATACAGCGCTGTATTTAAATAAAAGAATTCTTTTTACCCGCTCTGGTTGATTTATTGGGCCATAAGTCAGCTGGAAAACAAACCAAGGAAGTGGCTTAACTTCCTTACCACAAAATCAACATAAAAGCATCAGAGAGAGATAAATAATGGGAATTATTCTGTTTCCCTTATTAAAAAGCATTTATCACTGCACTCTGTTTAAAAAAAACAACATGATATCTTTATTGAAACAAGGAGACAAGGAATACAATAGAAAATTCTAGGTAATTTAAATGGCCTCGGGAGTTATGATCTAGACCCAACAGCCCAAGAAGAGACTGCTAATTATTTGAATTATATCCTTTGTGTGAGTAGTGACTGACCTACTATATATTATTTTAATAAAAGAAATGAAAGAAAGTTATCTTGAACATATTCAAAACAATACAGCTCCCCCCCCCCCCCTCCAACAAACATAATGCTATTTTCCAGTGCCGAATTACCCTCTGAGGAAACTGCAGGCCAGGGATCAAGTTGTTCATTTGCACCAGTCTTCTGGGGGAGTGGGAGTGGGGGGGGGGGGATGTGTCCTCTTTTACAGAGGACAGTCCTCTATTTGAAGGTGTCCTCTGTTTGAAGGGCTGTCCTGTCCAATTCCAGCTTAAAGATAAGCTTCCCCAGGCAAATGCTGTCCGCTTGTCACACAGTGGGCTGAGAACAGAACCTGTATCTCTTCATGTAACCTTGCCGTGCCACCACTCCCCCTGGAATAAGGACAGCTTAACCTTTAATGCACTACAACTCTTCTCATCGGAAATCCGTACTCCCTCATCTCCAACACAATTTACAATGTTTGCTTCTGAACCTAGGCAGGTCTTGCGATATCAGATAATATTTCCATTTAAGGAGAAAGCAATGTAGGTCAGTTTTGAGGGCTTCTAAAGGTGCGTTAGTCATCATGTTTTCCTTCCCAAGAGGCAAGTAGTTTAAAATCCAAAAGAAGAACAGAGCTGTCCAAATCAATTTCTTATACAGTTGGTTGGTTTGGACAAAACTGCAAGCCATGGTTTATCATTATGAGAATGAGCCTAGGCAAGCTTTGGGCTCGCTGTCCTCTGGTGTGACTGTGTGGAGCAGTTCAGAAGCTTTTGCTTCCGTTTCAGATTAACCACAGCTTGCCATGTTGTCTGAACCTGGGAAAACTGTGGTTAATCTAAACTATGGTTAGTGGAAACAAGTCAATTTCAAACTAAAGTTTATGAAACTGGCTTGTTTTCACTAAATTTAGTGAAGATTAACCCCGAGATTAGGTTTTGGACTACACAAAACTGTGGTTCATATAGAATGGAAGCTCTGGATCTCCCTGCTCAATGGCTGCACTGGAAGAGAAGGGAAGGGGAGTGTGTGAGACAAGGCTCATTCTCATATGTCTGAATGCAGCCAGTCTGTTGAAAACTGTTTGTTTTGATGTTCTGTCCAAATGGTTCAAAACTGCCCTGCTTGAAAAATGCCTCTGATCCATTTGTGTTAAACCAGGGATGGGGAGAAAGTAGATCTGCAGCTGTTTTGGACTTCAACTCCCAGCATTCTTGACTATTACTGATGCTGGCAGGGGCTTCTGGGAGTTGAAATCCGAAACATCTGGAAATCTGCTTTCTACCCCCATCATCATGCAATCACTTGTGACCGAGTAAGATTGTCTTCCAGGATAAAAATTTACAAAAAGGAAATTTTAAAAGGAGGAAATTCTAAAGAAAAATTGTGTAGACTCTAGTGATGGGTCCTTAAGTGACTGTGGAGGCCAATTCTAGATCCACACAGCTTCCCACAGTGAGGACACAGGTTACCAGATAGAAGATGGTCCTGTAAAAGTGTAAAGGATTCATTTGACGTGCTTTTCGCTTAGCACGTTTCTCCCTTTCACCTTGCACTCGGGCTTCTTCAAAGTCCATAGAACCTTTGTGAAAGGCCAACCTCCAGTTAGATCGTTCATGGGCCAGAGCTTCCCAGTTTTCGATGTTTATATTGCATTTTTTTAGATTAGCCTTAAGGACATCTTTAAACCTCTTATATTGACCACCGATATTCCGCTTTCCATCCTTGAGTTGGGAATAAAGTAACTGCTTTGGGAGACGGCAGTCAGACATTCGAACAACATGACCGGTCCACTGAAGTTGGCGTTGAAGGATCATTTTTTCAATGCTAGTAGTCTTTGCTTCTTCCAGGACACTGACATTTGTTCGCCTATCTTCCCAAGTAATTCGCAGGATTTTCCGAAGGCAACGTTGATGAAATCTTTCAAGGAGGTGGAAGTGACGTTTATAGATAGTCCATGTTTCGCAGGCATACAATAAAGATGGCAATACAATGGCTTCATAAACCAGTGTTTTGGTCTTCTTACAAATATCCTGATCCTCGAACACTCTATGTTTCATTTGAGAAAACTCTGCACTTGCGGAGCTCAAACAATGCTGGATTTCACTGTCAATGTTAGCTGTAACAGAAAGACAGCTGCCAAGAGAGAGAAAATGATCGACCTTTTCCAGTATTGTCCCGCCAAGCTGGATAGATGGCATCATCAAAGGGTTAGCTTTCACTTGCTGATGAAGCACTTTGGTTTTTTTGATGTTAAGTGAGAGATCAAGTTTTTCGTATGCTTCTGCAAAAGCATTTAGGATAGTTTGGAGATCATCCTCTGAATGTGCGGAGACCACATTATCATCAGCATACTGAAGTTCGACAACGGAGGTTGTAATTACCTTACTTTTTGCTTTCAGCCTGCTGAGATTAAAAAGCTTTCCATCTGTTCGATATATAATTCCCACACCAGTGGGAAGTTTCCCCTCGACAAGATGTAAAATCATGGTGATGAAAATAGCAAATAATGTTGGGGCGATAACACATCCCTGTTTAACACCTGATCCCACTTTAAATGGAGCACCATGAGAGCCGTTGTTGTCCAAGACCGTAGCCGTCATGTTGTCATGGAGAAGTCGCAAGATATACACAAATTTATTGGGGCATCCAATTTTCATAAGGATAGTCCAGAGAGCTGTTCGGTCTACAGTATCAAAGGCCTTAGCAAGATCGATAAATGCCATATAAAGGGGTTGATTTTGCTCCCGGGATTTTTCTTGGAGCTGACGTGCAGTAAAAATCATGTCTACTGTCCCTCTAGAGGGGCGGAAACCATATTGAGTTTCAGGGAGGATCTCTCCTGAAATAGATAGAAGACGGTTTGCGAGAATCCTGGCAAATATTTTACCTGTGGTAGCTAAGAGAGAAATGCCCCGATAATTTACACAGTCTGTTCTATCACCCTTCTTAAAGAGGGTGATAATTATGGCATCCCTGAAGTCTTCTGGGATCTCTTCTCTTATCCAGATTTTTTCGATGAATTTATGAAGATGTTGTACAAGTTCGGGCCCCCCTTCTTTAAAGATTTCAGCAGGAATCCCATCTGGTCCACTAGCTTTGTTGTTCTTCATTTGATTAATGGCTTTTTTTACTTCATCCAAAGTGGGGAGTATTGCAAGTTCCTCTCTAATTTGTTTTTGCGGGATTTGCGCAAAAATCTCATTATCCACCTTAGATTTACAATTTAAAAGGTCATAATAATGCTCTTTCCAACGCAGTGCAATAGATTCTTTGTCTTTTAAGAGTTTGGTGCCATCTTTTGATTGTAAAGGGTTTGTACCATAGGTTTTTCGTCCATAAATGGCCCTTGTGGCCTTAAAAAAGCCCCGTGCATCATGAGATTCTGCAAGTTGTTGAATTTCTTCAGCTTTCTTTTTCCACCAGGCGTTCTTAAGTTCTTTTGTTCTTCTTTGGACCTCAGCCTTTGCACTAGCGTAGATTTTTTTCTTGGCAGCGCAGTTAATATTATTTTGCCATATTTGGAAGGCTTTCCTTTTTTGGTCAATTATATATTTAATCTCATTATCATTTCTACCCCCACTCCCAGGTTAAACTGATGGCAAAATTACTTTTGATACAACTGACTCAGCAGTTCAAAGTTTGTGTGACATAATGTAATCCATAATCTTAGGAGAGACTCGTCAGTTGCTACTTACACCGGGGGGGGGGGGGAATCTTTAGCAGATAATATGTATAAATTATTACCCTTTCAGATGAGAAATGGTATCTATCTGGAAGGGGGGAAAACATGGTTTGAGTAAAAACACACACATACATACATGATAATGCCAATTATTTTTAGCAAATATTTTTAGCAAATATGAGTACATAAGCTTTACTTCTGTTTCTATAGAAAGAGAATCAGTGTTGTAGTATTAGATTCCAGTGTCAATTGATGTAAACTTTATTGTATTTTGTATTTGATTTATTTGAAACGTGTAAGAACCTTGTAGTTTTTATTAGCAACAAAATCATCTTCTTATGGGCATAGTGTGGATTGGGAAATGTATATGTCATAACCAATATAGGGAACCGGTCAAAATTCAGAACCAAGGAATTTAAAAGAGAACATGAAAGTCCCTTTGCATGTGAAAGAGGCATCTCTTTCTTGACTTGGATTAGAGCAAAGCATTATCTTGTTAAACCTTGCATGACAAGTAGAAGGGATATTCCAGAGGGAAGGATTTATTTATGAATGAAAAGGTGAGCATTTCATACTGAGCTACAGGTGAGCAAGTAGACCATGTTTTTGAAAAGGAGCCGAGCTCAGTTCATTCAGTGCTTGTTGATCTGTTGAGTAGAGACCTGCTGGACCAGAACCAATGAAAACTCCTTCTTTTTGTTCTTTTTCTGGCTATGGTTGGTTCTTGAGCACAATTATGCCAGAAGGGTGACTGTGTGTTCTAAAAGGCACATACGGGTGTTTTGATTGCTTTGGATAATATTTGCCATATTGTCGACATAGATATAATGCTTCCCATCCCTTCACTATAATTGGAAGGATTGGCCATGGCAGCATTGTGCACTCCTTTACCAGAAGAGCCATTTCAACATTTTTGGGAAGGTGACTACATTTCAGGCTAAGGCATTCAAACGCCTGCTCTGACATTCAGTTGGCAGAAATGTGTGACAGGGCCTTCACTGTTGCTATGTCTAGGTTATAGAGTGCCCTGCCCTGGGAGGTGTTGTCCTCCCTGGTGTCTTTCCTCTTGAAGCTGAGGTCCTTCTTGTTTTGGCAGGCCTTTTGCCTGCTGAATCATTGATGGGCAGGCCTGGAGGGAAGAAAATCTGCCATGGGGTCAACACCTGTGTCTAGTGCCCTGCTGGCCCACAATGGTCCAGGGCAAGAGTGAGGATGGCTTTTCTGCCCTTTCTGTTCCAGCAGAACAGAAGCCAATGGGAAGGAAAACACCTACACCAGAACAAGGATGGCATTAAGGACTAGATGGGGGCATGATGGGGGAGACTGAAGGGTCTTTGGATCAAGCAGATCCACAGATGTACATGATACACACACCGAGCACTGCTGTAATACCCCATATTGGGGCCTACGGGTGGTATGTCTACTTGGCTGAGCTGTCATGTTCTCTGGCCTCAATCCTCCCACCCCCTCTGGCTCAGAGGAAGATGCAGAGGGGAGGAAGCATCATCCAGTGACTCATTGGCCACTACTCCAGGCCCTTCCAGACCATAGGTCGTGTCTTTACCGCACTCAGAGGGCAACTCCTGATGCAATTCTCACCATCTCCATGCCATAGGAGCCAGTGGCTGCAGAACTGGGCAGTGGCCCTTTAAGGATACTGAGAGTCTGAGAGCTCCAGCAGTTCCAAACTAGCTAGCCTATATAAGGCCTCAGAAATCCTCTGCAAGCCGCTGAGACAGTGACTGGGTTTGTACGATCACTGCAGCCCACTGTGGCTTATGGCACGTGCCAGACACGCTTCTGAATATTCATGCTGTGGCGGTCGGTCACCATGGCTTATCACGACATCCAAACCCAACAATGGTGGGTTGTTGGTGTGGTTAACAAACCAGCCACAACTCTAAAACAGAACATGACTCCTGAGTTCTTTGTTAACTATGCCAAGCCAACAACCCATTCTCGCCAGGTTCGGACACCACAATAGGCCACGGCGACTGCCCACCACAGCTTGAATAGTCAAAAGGGCAGCCGGCACACGCCACAACCCACCATGGCTTAAGTAAGCCATGGTGGGCTGCAGTGATCATGCGAACTGGCCCAATATCTCTGCTTGGGTGAGTTTTAGCCAGCACCTGCTAGAGTGATCTGTCCAAGGTCTTGCCTGGCCTGTTGTAATCCTGTGTAGCCTGACATAACTCTTGTCTTCCAGTAAGTGCCACTGCTTTGAGTCTGTCTCCTCTGGGAGCCTTGAGCCAAGCTAGGACAGGGCATGAGCTTTTCACAGGTGTACTGGAGGTCTCAGTGGTAGATGTGTTGCCAGCCTGACAGAACAGCACTCCTGTCTCATCCCACTCCCCCCTCAGCTGGCCTTCAGTTGGGTTAGGATTGCTCCCTTGTTGCTGCTATTGATTTGAAGTTTTTACATGTTTTCTTGATTGTTTGTGATGGAAACAACCTCAAGTGCCCTCTCTGAAGCAAAAGGCAAGATACAGATGCTTTTTAAAATAATAAAAAAATCAATAAAAGAAAAGCAAGGAAAGGGGAAGAAATATAAAATTAAAAAGATCAACCTCTCAAGATTGTAGTCTGAACTCAGGTCTGCTATGGTGTTAATAAGAAATCGCAGGCAGAAAAGAGTTGAATAGATAGTTAATAATGTGTGTTATATACATTTGACATGCTGAAGTCTGTGTCTTGGGCACGGAGCTCCACACCAAGTAAACAGGCCAAGATGCTCAGCAATACCACGCCACTGAAAAGCAGTTTTGTCCCCTCCTTTGCACAGACATCTGTTTGCCATCACGTGGGAGAGCACCACACATACAAAGACTGTGGGCTACACATCTGAAGAAAAACAACAATGTAATTGTCCCTAAATCTCCTGAAAAGAGGATAGTCAGGGGATTTCTTTACAGTGCAATCCTAGGCATGTCTATTCAGAAGTAAGACCCATTGAGTTCAATTAGACTTACTCCCAGATAAATGAGGATAGAATTTCCAGTTTTCAAAACTGGATCACAGGTACAATAATAAAAATAGGAAAGCTGTAAGCACATTTTTGTAATTTAAGACTGTGTGGACATCATTTGTAAAAAGACATATCTGTATGTGTTCGCAGGTGGCTTGGAACTGATTTAGAAACATTTTTTTAAAAAATCATTGATCAGGCTTCATTGGTGGAAAAACAAGCTTACCGGTATTGGTTAGGTTCCTCTCTACTAAATGCAAGACCAGATGAACAAAATGGAACAGGAACATTCCAGCTTGTATCAAAACTCCACCCACGTATCCTCGGCATACTGTCTGACAGCTAGGAATGGACCCAAGCCCTGAAATGAGATCATGCTATGAAGCCAACTTTTCACAAGGCAGTTTTCTACTCTAGTTCCACTTCACCAGTTCTGGGTCCGGTTTGGGATAACAAATTCCACTGGCAAAGCTGAGCAACGGGGGGCAGATGCTCATTGGATAAAAAATACTCCAGTACTAATCTTTTAGAACAGGGGTGGGGTACCCTTTTTGTCCCAAGGGCCAGATTCCATTTTGGAGAACCTCTTGGGGGCTTCATAAGTGGAAGTGGGCAGGGCTGAAGAACCAAACCCCATTGTTACCAAGTTATAGTAGGAAGCAGGTCTACCCAGGTCTACTCACCAATAAGCGGGACAAGCCTCTGCATGTTGATTCAGAAGGAAGCAGGACTGAATAACTCAGCAGCTCCCACTCCAGCTCCTCTGCCCTTCAGGGAAAAGTTCTTAACAGCTGATCAGAGATTACTTTTCCCTGCTGAGCACTGAGAAAGGGAGCCTTATTCAGTGCTAAGCAAGGGAAAGCACTTCTCTCCAATTAGCTGTTGAACAGAGAGCATTTCCCTGTGAGGCAGAGGGGGTGGGGCCAGGCGAGGAAGCTGCCAGGCTGGATGGGGGACCAGAGATTCCCCATCCCTGTTCTAAAAGTTGTTAATGTATTTGTTATTTATTTCATACATTTGAAAAGCCAGCACTGCATAGTGGTTAGAGTATTGGCCTGGGACTCAGGAGATCCGGGTTCTAATCCCCACTCGGCCACGAAGCTCACTGGGTGGACTTTGGCCCAGTCACAGGCTCTCAGCCTAACCTACCTCACGGGGATGTTGTGAGGATAAAAGGGAGAGGAGGAGGGGGATTTGCTACAGGAAAAAAGGCAGGGTATAAATATAATAAATAAATAAATAAATAAAACCAGCCAGTAACCACAGTTCTCTTTTGTGTGAGGAAAGGGGAGGGGTACTTTAACCCCTGAAAAGCATTTACTGTATGAATCTATGAATCAGTTCACATGATGTAACACATGTTAGAATTGTGATAGTGGGGGATCACGTGCACAAAAGGTCCAAACTTGGAGTTTAATTTGTTCTTGGAGTTTTAAAAGCAGTTGGTAGGTGCAGTAGTGGGGGTCACTCAGGGTGCAGAGCTAATTAATGGCTCTGGATGCATCAGAACCTTGCGTGCAAACAGGGGTGACAACAAGAAGGGAAGGAATGTTGCCTGATAGCATTTGGTGGCGCCAAATATGTTTCCTTTTTAGCCTGGGTTTCTCTTGTATAAAAAGATGAGCAAATTCAACATGTTTAATAGTAGTAGTGGTTTCATTCTCTCAGAAGCCTGACCTGATTTGCTCTGCTCTTTTATATCTGTTTATGACTCAGTAAATCTGCCAAGCCCTTCACTTTCTGAATTCAGTATGGCTTATTCAGCCACTTCTGCTAACACCAAGCCTAAGGTCGGGGTTGCTTGCTCCCCACTTTCCTCTCTTTCCTTCCTCCTCTGATGTATTCTTCTTGATTTACTGAGCCCCTTATACTGCATGCCACTATCCACCTATGTATAATCTTTCTCCATGGGATTAATATTTTAAGGGGCTTGGGATTGTGGAACATGGGAAACTGCCTTTTCCCAGGTCAGACTATTTTTGTACTATATTTGTCCATTAAAAAAAAAAAAAGTGGAGATGCCAGGGCCTGAACCTGGACTGTCAATGCCCTACAACTGTATTATGGAGGGGACGGGGTTGACAAATCATAGTTTGCTGTTACATCTACAGTGCAACTGAAGTGCATATGGTTTGCACTTGCCCCACAAACCAGGATTGTATAGTTTGCCAGTTCAGAGGTAAGAGCAAGTTGTGGTTTGCCACAAACTAGTAATTAATTAAGTAGAGTTCATGAGGGGTAGAGGGAGCATGTGAGTACAGGGCTGGTGGGCCTACATTAGAGTAAATGGTCCAAGAAGTACATTCCAAGTGGCTTTTTGCAAATGAAATTACATACACACACACATACACACACACACACACACACAGTCCAGTGAGATTTGGGGTGTGATGTAAGGATCAGTTCCAGCATTCATCTTTTAGATGCTTAAAGGGAATCTGTATTTTCACAGATATAAACATACACTGACTTGTACATTTGCTTGTCACTGACTTTTTCTAAGGCAGAGTTGGATTGTTTGCAAAATGTCATCATGTTGTGGACCAGGAAATACAAGGTGCTTGTTTCTTTCATGCGTTTTAACTAAGGATGAAGGGAAAGTTATTTTATGCAACCCTGACCACTCATGCATTTAGTTTTATCAGGAATACATCATGCATTTTTCGATTGTGGTTTTATGGATTGTAATATGTTATAATGGCATTTTATATTTTAATATGTTGTAAGCTGCCTTGCGAGGGTTAACCCTGAAAGGCAGCCTATAAATACCAAAATAAAAATAGAATATGAAATGTATAATGGTATGTGAATATATGTATGTGTTTGTGAGTGGGGAAGATCTGCATTCTAAATCAGTTCCAATTTAAGACAACATACCTGGTGGTACCGTATATAGTTAATAAAAAAACTGCAATTCCCATAAGCCCCAGCAAGCATAGTGAATGGTCAGAGATGATGGGAGTTTTCATCTAAAACATCTGGAGGGCACCACGTTGCCTAGCCTGGATCTTTGGTCCATAACCCATCCTCTCATGAAAACCAAGAAGGCTAAGTTAGGGCACAATCCCATTAGACAGAAAGAAGTCCTGCAACTCCCAGCATGCCCCAGCCAACCATGCTGGCTGGGGCATGCTGGGAATTGTAGGACTTTTCAGTTTAATCGTGCGTAGGATTGTGCCTGTCGTGGTTTTAAATTAGATTTTTAGCTTGCTAGCTTCCAAAGGGAGAGAGTTCAGAGGAAGGCAACATGCTTTACATTCAGAAGTCTCAGATGTAATGTCCAGTGTTTCCAGTTCAAAGATCTTTGATAGCGGAAAGATTCCTGCCACAGACCTTGGGGATCTACTTCCAGCCAGGACAGACAATACTGGGCTTGCTGATTAAACCAGTGGCTTGACTCACTATAAGTTTAACAAGGTGGTAGAAATTCATGAGAAACACACATGAAACAGCCAATTAAAATCAACAATACAGATTTTTTAAAACACACACAGACACAAAACCCCCTAACAAATAACTTACTTGGCTGGTCCAAATGGTGGTCTAAAAAAATAAATAAATCTTCCAATGCTTTTCAAAGATGCGAGGGTTGGATTTTGACAAGTCTCCCAAGACAGAGAATTATGGGCCAGTCTCCGTATGTGCACTTGCTGTTCAGACTTGGTGAATGGATGGCACCATCAAGTGGGCGCTTCTGATGGGGGATGACCCCTAAGGTATTTGGCTCCTGGGCAAACTGGAACCAGAGTGGCAGCATTATACACCCCCTGTTTTAAACAAGATATACCTTTACTGACTGCCAAAGGAACCGAGAGAGCAGTCTCACCTGTGCATATAGCATTTGGTTTAAGCAGACTGCATATAAGAGGTGGAAAAAGCCTCCCAAAGCAAGGTATGGATGGTGTAATTGAGCATACCTTTTATTGCTTGCAATTTCATTATTTTGTGTGTTCCTTCTCTGGTTCGTTGCCTTTTGTGATGATGATCTTTAATCAGCAGGCAGTTAACACCTCAGCTAGGGCCAGGGATGTGCTGCAGTTTTATGGAGCTCTTAGAATGAGTACAGTTTAAGGCAAAACTTGGAGAAGAGGCATTCCAGAGACCCAGGTATCTACATGGTAACATAGTGCAGAATCAATTTTACTTTTTAAATGTGTCTGCCTTCTAGATTTTGAACATTAAGGGCACAATCCTATGCAAGTTTAGACAGAAATAAGTCCTACAGCTCCCAGCATTCCCCAGCCAGCATAGCTGGCTGGGGAATGCAGGGAGCTGTAAGACTTATTTCTGGGTCTAAGCATACTTAGGATTGCACCCTAAGACACATTTTCAAACTTATTAGAAACCTGGAAACTTTGAGATTTGGTGACTTTAAAAAAGTAGTGCTGTGCCAAAAATTCCTCCCACTTTTTTGACCCTTCTCATTCCATTTGATAGAAAAGAAATTGCTTTTGAAAAGAAATTCAAAGGTGGAGAACAATTTGGAGAAATTCTCATGGCTTGGGTGCAGGTTCTTGTGTTTACCTTACTTGTGACATGACTGAGGCGTGTGTGTGAGTGTCCTGTTTTTCATTATACAATCATATCTCTGGCAGCTTGTAGCCTCCTCAGCTTCTCACACTTCAGTTAAAGGCCAGGGGAGGACATCCTGAGGTAATTCCTCCCATAGGGCTTTTTTTCAGGTAAGGAACCTGGGAGGCTGCAGAGCGATGGAGAGAGATATAATAGAAAGATAAAACACACAGCACCCTTGGCCAACTTGCAGTGATTAGATAAGCTCAAAAACACCACCAAAATCAATTCAGAATAAATTAGAAGATGCCCTGAGAATGAGGCAGAAAAATGGAAGCCTCTTTCATGGGGGAAGAAAACTTTCAAGACAGCAGATTTTAGCACCTGTTCCACCTCTTCCTTGGAGCTAGACACAACACTACCCCCCCCCCCGCACACCAGCATGATGGTGGATGCAAGATGGGGGCCAGCCTGCCAACATAGTTGATGTTGTTGCCACTTGCAGTGGCAGCACAAAACATCCAAAGACCCTTAAAGAAAAGAAGAAGGAGGGAGCTGTGCTACAACCCCTGCTGCCAATGGTGAGCCCCACCTGTGAGAAACTGTTGAGAATTTCTCCTCCCCCTGGAGAAATTCGGTGAATTCCCCCCCCCCCCCAGTTTCTCTGCCCACAAATAGGGTGGAGAAGTTCAAGAGGCCTTCTACACACAGCTTTACTTTAAACAATAAAATCTGAATACTCCTTCTCTCATTCTTTTGGGGTGCTTGCATATGGACGGCTCCTAGATATACCCAACTAGCTGTTGCCCATGGCTGCGCTCATGTGGATTTTAGGATTTGGTATAATTGTTTTTAAAAGAAACATGTATGGAAAAGATGCAGTGTCTCTGTCTGAAAGTGTAATGTTTAGGCTGGGTGCTGGCAGCAGAAATCTTTTGTGACAGAAATATCTGTTCTTAAACAACAGTCAGTCAGTCATTTAAAAAGTTTCCCTCCCTTTGCACCCCCGTCACCCGCATGTAAAAGTTTCCCTCCCATTTCACCCCCTCAGAGAACATTCTAAATGGCCTAGGGGAGATTTGCATACCCAGCCCTATTGGCCCCTGCAGGAATTCATACGAACATTCTAAGTGTCGTATGGGTATTTGCATAACTGCTGCTATTGGCTCCTGCAGCAAGTTGGCTCCTGCAGCAATTATGAGGTGAGGCCTATTTGCAGAACTGCAGATATGAGAGTGGGGCGATTTTGCCCCCTTTTTTCACCCCCTTAGGGATGGAATTTCCCAAAATCCTTCCTTAGTGGGGGTCTACATCATAAAAGCAATATCCCTTCAAAATTTCACGTTCCTAGATTAAACGGTTTGAGCTGGGCGTTGATGAGTCAGTCAGTCAGGACACCTTCTTTTATATGTATATAGATAATTGTTCTTCCACTGCCACCTATGAACAGAATTATAATTACATTTCCACACTGTGCAAGTATTGCACTCTTTTTGTATGTACATCACATTATTTCCTGTCCACACTATTGGGTGTGACAGAGCTACTGTGTGTGGGTACGGCAGGGGAGGGTACAATTCATCTGAGCAGCCATTTTCAAATAGCTCCCACCCCCACGTGATCCATTTTTGTAAGCAAGTATTTAATTAGCTTTATAGCACTTACCTGTTGAAGAACAATTGCCCAATAACTTTGTTAAGAAGGTTTTAAAATAAAACCTTTAGATGCCCTCCTAAGGACATTTAAGAACAACCTTCTCTCTCCCTTTCTGCTTGCATTGGCTCTTTTCTTCCTGTCCTTGAGAACCCTTGCAAAAGTATTGGCAGCCACAATCTTCCTTCACTCAGAAATAAATCCAGTTGTGTTCAATGGGGTTTATTCCTAAATTAGCATTTGGGGGATTTAGCGGGGTAGAAAGAGGGGGAGGTGTTGCCAGGCGGGGGATGGATGTTAGAGTCCTTGCAAATCCATGTGGGTGTAACACCAGTGAGTGGGAAATGACCTTGCTTAATTCACTTTATCCCCTTCCCTATGTTGCAAAGAAATAAGCAGAGGAGGCAGTTGAACCTGACAAGCCTACATGTCAGTTTAGCCTCCCTGCCCCCACCCAACTTCCTAGGGTGCAAATTGGCTTTAACAAGTGACTTCCTCCTGTCCCACTTCTCTGGAAGCAGGAAGTGGTTTCCTTTTCCCTTTGACCCTTAAATTGCTTGGCATTTTAATTTCTGTGTTTTAGTTTATGCAGTTTCACTATAGTGCAGTAGGTCAATTAAAATTTGTTTTTTTAAAAAAAAATATGGGGCCCCTAAAATGGCACTTTCCAGGTAGGGTGGCCATGTGTCCTCTTTTACAGAGGGCAGTCCTCTATTTTGAAGGCATCTTCTATTTGCAAGGGTTGTCCAATTGCCATTCCATTTTGCTTCTGTATGTGGAATGGGGTGGGCGCCATCTTGTCCTTTGCCTTAGGCAGCAAAACGTCTTGGGCCAGCCCTGGTTACAGACACCTAACTGAAATGCCTTGCAAGAGGCTGTTTAGACTTTATGATGTGATTGTTAACTTGTGAATTCTGAAATGACTATTTAGGTATCGGCTATCCTGCCTTTGTCAGAGGAAGGTTAGTAGAAACTCAGGACAGAGGCCTGACTGGGGCTACACCCAGGTTGTGGAACTCTGATGTGGAAGATCCATCTGGCAGGCTCTTTAACAGACTTTAATCACCTCTTAAAGGTTAGGGTTAGGCCTTTGTTAATCTTTCTGGTTGATGTTGTGGGCTTTTACTCTGCTGCTGTATCTACTCTTAGATGTTTTTACTGTTTTATTTTGTATTGTTTTTCTTGGTTGTTCCAGTTTTTAAATGTTATATTGTTAGCTACCTTAGGCATCCTCAGATGGAAAGGCAGGGTATAAATATGCTTGAAAAAATAAATAAGAGTTATTTTCCCAACATAGCACACATGGCATCCAGGCTATTTGCATCCTTTAACCAGTGATGGGAAATGTGCGGCCCTCCAGATGTTTTTGGTCTGCAACTCCCATCAGCTGACACCATTGGCTATGCCGGCTAGGGCTGGTTCCCCACCACTAATGCCAGAACTTCTGTTATTGGGCAGTCTAAAATTGTAATAAATAAAAATAAATAAATTGCAGGTAATTTTTGTCTTCATGTAGTATGTCATGCCAGTCAGTCTAATTTTGAAGGTGGTGGGGTTTCCCTAAGCTAAGTACTGTACAGGTGATACACAGTGGAGGCTGCTGGCTCCCATGTCAGTGGGGCAGGGTATCCACTCTGGGGTTTAAAGGAGCTATCCATGGTGCCGAACCCTAGTCCTGAAATTGGTTCAGCACCATGGACAGCTCCTTAAAAGTTCAGGCTGCAACCTGAACTGGATAAACTGCCCCACTGACATTGGCACCACCAGCCTCCACTGGTGATGCACCAGTGGGATTTGCAGTGATGTGATCCAGGATCAATGACAGGCGATTTTTTCAGTAATTTGTGTAGGTCTGGGGAAAAAAGGAGGCTTGCTCATGGCTTTTGTAAGATGGTATGAATTGGTTTCCAAGGGGTAGCCCTTCCTGGGCAGGACTAGCTCCAGGTTTGTGTATATGGACCCTCAGCATACATAGTCACCACCACCACCATGCCATGCCCCCCCCATTACAATGAGTGATGGGTGCTCCAGCCTTTCTTTTTCTTCCACCCATCCATTCTTCTCCTTCCATTCCTTCAACCTATAAAAGTCTGCTTTCAGTGGACAGACGAGTGGGAAGGACCAGCCTGCACACAGCTAGAAAGGAGGGGAGGGGAGGGGAGGGGAGGAGGAGGAGGAGGAGGAGGAGGAGGAGGAGGAGGAGGAGGAGACGACAATAGTGGTGCTGCTGGAGGAAGAAGCAGCACAGCCAGGAATGAGGTAGGGGCAGTGGAGAGGAGGTGCTGCCAGGCTGATGGCAGCTGCCCAACCGGTGCCACCTGTTGTCACCGGGCCTGAACATGAGGAGATAGATTTCCATCCAGCATCTCTTATCACAAAAGGGATAGTGTTCCATGTTACTATCTGCCTCAGTTTTGTGGAGAAGAGGATTCTTGGGATAGGACTGGATTTTTCAGTCAATGATATAAGAAGGATGTTCTTTGTGGGCACGGTGCTTTTTTTCCCAGTTGATGGGTTCTTTTGAAATAGTTTGTGTTGTTGCAGATGCTTAATTTTGATGGCAACATTTGGGGGGGAGCAGGGGGAACCCTTTACATTGCTGTTGCTCTTCTTGATATGCTTTGGATGGCAGGAATTCCAGTTATGGTAACTGTGAGCAACGGTGGACTTACAGTAGGGATATATGAGAAATTTGTTTCCGTTTGGTTTTTAACAGGATTTACCATATTCATTTATTTATTTCTATGCCACCCATTAGACAAAAGCTCTCCGGGCAGTTCACAAAACACAATACAATAAAAATAACATAAAAACAACATAATCTTTTCCATATACAAAATTTTAAAAACAATTTAACAACTAAAACCATTTTAGTACACCTAGGCCTGTTAAAAGCAGCTGACATCCATGCCCCATCATCCCATCAAAACCCCTTAAATGCCATTAAATGCCTGGGAGAAGAGGGCAGTCTTAACCTGGCTCCGAAAAGACGACAGAGTTGGTGCCAGACAGGCTTCAGTGGGGAGATCATTCCATAAATGGGGGGGGGGGGCTGCCACTGAGAAGGTCCAGTCAGGTATTGCGGTCCCGAGCCATGTAAGGCGATATAGGTTAAAACTAGCACCATGAATCAGGCTCGGAAGCATACAGGCAGCCAATGCAAGTGGGCCAGAATTGCTGTTATATGTTCCAATCTTCTGGTCCCAGTTATTATTATGGCTGCACCTTCCGGACCAAACATGGACTCAGACACAACCTGCGGTCCGAGCTTGCTTGATTCATGAACCCCCCAAAAATGTGTTCGACAGGATGCATACATTTGAAAAATGCATGTGAAAAATTGTGTACTTTCTAAAAATGCACACACACTTTAATCAATGGGAGAAGAAAACATACATTTCAAAGATGTGCATGACAGATGCGTACATTTGGGGCATGTGCATGAAAACATGCACTGATTTTCATGCAAAAAGAAAAAAACGAAGCTTGCAATCTGATGCGGACTCGAGTCAGAACAAGGTTCAAGATGGAATTCTGAGAACTTTGGCAAGCTCGAGTTTTGCTGATTCACACATCCCTAAATCTATGAATAAATATAACAAACAAATAAATAAATATTAACTTGTTCTAGAGATATTTTTAAAATTGGTTTTAAAAATTTCATAATGTTTTATGGTTTATATTTTTAACTGTATTTTATTGTTTGTTTTTAATTATTGTTGTACACTGCCCAGAGAGCTTCGGCTATTGGGCGGTATAGAAAATGAATAAATAAATAAAATAAATATGACCATCTTGTTTCTCTCTGTGCTGAGCACATTAAGGGAAGAGATGTATGAATGTGCACTGGTGCTATTGCACCCATATTTGATTGTTGGCTGGATAGAGCTGATACAGTTCTTGAATTGTTCCAGACTTCCTTTGCCACTGGCCCAGATTACAGAGAGGTCAGCGATGAGTCACCACCAGCGGAGTGGCTTGTAGGTGAGCCCTTTATGGAGAATGATGTTCTTGGGAATGGATACGAAGAGCAAAAGTAATCAGTTAATTTAAGTGGAGAAGCCATTAAGCCAATTGAATAGAGAAATCCATTAGCCAGATCAAATGGATAAAAGGGCACTAATTAATAAGAGAAGGATAGTATGAATAAAGTTGTGATGACAGTTAGGTAAAGGCTTTAAAAGTGTGTGAGCTGCAGAAATCAGTCAGCTGAAATGAAGCATTGCACCGTCCAATAAAAGTATTCTGGGCACATCTAAATATTTTCTCTGGAAGAGCCACAGGAGCAAAATAATTGCACTGGCCCTCAGTCAACTGTGCCACACTGAAGTCAGCAAAGGTTCCCTTTCTCGTATACAGTAATACCTTGGATTGCAAGTAACTTGGTTTGAGAGCGTTTTGCAAGACAAGCAAATTTTTAAATACCGGTATTTATTTAATTTTTTTTTTTTACTTGATATACAAGCGACGTCTTGCAATACAAGTACTATAGTACGGCTTAAATTAAAGATCTCTGTACAATTTGGGGGGGGGGATTTCGTTTTGATATAAGAGTGTTTTGGATTACAAGCACATTTCTGGAACGAATTATGCTCTCAATCCAAGGCATGACTGTATAGTATTGGTTGCTGTTTTGAATGTCATCCTCTGGGTATGAAGAAGTAGTACAAAAAATTAATGTAAAGAGCCAACATGATACAGCACAGGGGTCAAGCCTAGGGGCCAAATCTGACACACCTGGAATTCCCCAGATGGCCACACTCCCTTTCCCTGTCCCCCCCCACAATCATTTGGTGGTTTCCCAACTTTGTCATGTCCTCCACCCCACATAAAAGGTTGAAGTGCCTCTCTTGAGGCTTAGTACTGGCAGTAAGAGCTTTAGGGCGCAATCCGATGCATGTTTAGACGGGGAGGGAGAGCCCTGCAACTCCCAGCATTCCCCATCTGGCCATGCTGGCTGGGGAATGTGGGGCGTTGTAGGACTTTTTTCTGTCTAAACTTTTCCCCCCTGCCTAAACATACGTGGGTGGGATTCTGCCCTTAAACTAAAATGTGCTGGTATTTTTGGCTCACCGGGTTTGCCTTTGGCCCTGCCCACCACTGGAATGTGGTCCCTGCAGAGCTTCTCCAGAACTGAATTCAGGCTTTGGGCTGAAAGAGGTTCCCCACCCCTTTTGTAGCAGATAAGAGATTTAGGGCGCAATCCTATGCATGTTTTGACAGGGGGGGAAAGTGCTACAATTCCCAGCATTTGGGAATGCTGGGAATTGTAGCACTTTTTTTCTGTCTAAACATGCATAGGATTGCACCCTTAGACCAGCATTGCAGAGAGCTGGGTTCAAGTCCCTTCTGAGCCATGAAGCTTAATGAGCGGCCTTGAACAAATCACTCTTTCTTTTAGCAAACCTGCCTCACATGGCTGTTAGGATAAATGGGGTGGGTGAGTTTGTAGGCAGCCCTAAACACCGTAGAAGAAGGGTGGGAATGATACAACATGTGGTGACTGATAAGGTATTGGATAGCACAAAGTTTCATCCATCATTAAATTTCTTTTGGGGCGACTCCATGGATGCCTTTTGCTCAGAGTCTGAATTTACTGTCAGGAAGAAGTTTTCCCACCAGGTCAAATTGCACACGTTTGTAGGATGGCCACTGACACATCACCCCAAAATAAGAAATGTATCACCAAAAAAAGAAAAGAAAAAAAAGAGTACACAAATTTGCATAGCCTAATTTATGCATATGGAATGCACATTTTGGAAGTAATTGCAATAATTTAAATAATGGTGACCTGTTAACTGGCAAGGTGCTAACTGCAGGTGGGCACCCACAAGCCCCCCGCCCTGCTCTCCTTTCTTGTGATTCTTTTATTTTTAAGCCACACTTGGAGCGGACAGCCCTTCAAATGGAGAGGACACCTTCAAATGAAGAGCTGTCCGCCAACAGCCCTTCAAAAGAGGACTGTTCTCTCTGTAAAGCTAGACATAAACGGCCTCCCTATTTGGGCATGATCTCAAAATACAGCCCTGGAAAGAAACGCACTCGGCCTACATGCAGCTGTAGAGCACATGTTTTGTGTGCAAAAGCTCCAAGGTTTAATCTCTAGCGTCTGCAGTTAGGGCTAGGAAAAAGACTCATGTTTGAAACCCTGAAGAGCAGCTGCCAGTCAGTGTAGCAATACTGAACTAGATGGTCCAAGAGTCCGACTGTAGAAGAGCTTCCTGTGTTCTCACAGTTGGCAGCACTAGCCAGTTTGGTATTCTTCGGGTCTTTCTGTAGACTTTTGAGTTACACTCTTAATTTGGGGGCATTGGTGTTGAACACTGCAAGCCCTGAATTCCACTTACAGATGACAAATGGCTCTCTGTGTGTGGTGTGTGTGTGTGTGTGTCCGCATCTGCCTTTATTGGAACATACTATTTCTGTGTTGCCGCGATTTTCTTTGGGTTCCCTCTCCTTCTCGTCGTGGCTTCGAGACTACACCCCCCCCTTCTCCCCCACAACAGCCTTAGCATAGTTTGAATTATATAATTGTGCTGCTTTGAGTCATGTGACTGGCTGAGTAATTCCCTGCAGAAGGAGACAAATTGCATATTAAAAAGCAGAACAAATTGTGTTTAAAACAACAAGCTCTCCTCCCCCACCCCACCCCCTGCAAAAAAAAAAGAAGAAAAAGTAGTGTGCTGTTTCCATGTAAATGTCTCTGAAGGAGCCGACTGCTGCTGCAGCCGCCGCATGGCGATTTGATTTATAGTAGGAAGCCTTGGAACTGGACGGGGGGGAAAGGGTGAGCGGGTAAGGGGAACAGGCTGGACTCGTGGTTTGTCTTCCCTTCCTGAGCATGCCCCGCTTCTGAAACTGGTTGCATGCATCTCCTCTTGTGCGAAATGAATTGCTCCTCAGAGACCATGGCCAGGACCTAGGCATCGTTGTCTGCTGGAGGTAAGCGCAGTATTCTCATTCCTTGCAGCTTCTGCACTTTCAAGGCATGATTACTTTTTCGGAGACTGTGTGAGGAGAGGGGGGGCGGGGGGGCAGCAGCTGGTACGTCTGAAAACCACAAGCGTTCTTTCTGTGAAAGGACGTATTTATTTATAGGTAATATTGAAAAGGGAGAGACAGAAGTTGAACACCGAAACATCATCACAACCTTTTATATTGTGCCTCAGTGCCGCTAATTGGATTTATTGCTTAGCTTGGGCTTTCTCTGTGTCCCTTTCCTGTGAGTGAATTGCTAAAGAATGATCACTCTGGGTTCTCCACCCACCCACCCCACAGCTGAATCCAAAAAGAGAAGGGGGCTGTCTGGCACTGCGAGTGTGACTTATGGTTGTGGGGGGGTGAGAGGGTGTATTTTCGGAGCACGACACTTCAGGGACTGTCGCTCAGTTTTGGAAGGCGCAGCTGTTGCAGAGCGGGAGACTGCGAAAGAAGCTTTGTGGTCTCAAATCAGGTAGGCAAGGCAAGATCAGAAAACATAAATTTTCTCTTGCTGTGCACTGTGCAGCCAGCCGTTCCTCCTCCTGCCCTCAAAGCACTGGGGGACGTATGCAATTTGCCTGAGTTTGCAAAATCGTCTTGTCTGATTGTGCAGGTCAGGTTCCGACATGGTGGTTGGCGATAGCCGTTGCCAGTGCCTGCCCTAAATCCAACATGTAGGAATGAGTGGAGTTCATCTGTCACTGTTCTGACAAACAGTGATACTGCCAGGGAGATTCTCTTAGACTGCACTTGAGGCATGCGGGTAATTGATGGACTCCGGCACACATGACTCTCTGGAGAACTTTTGAGAGTTATTTAGAAGACACATTTAAAAAAAAAAGAACCCAGAGGGGAACATCATATGTAATCTCTGTTGCAATCAGGGGTCACTTGAATAGAAAAGGGAAAGAATTTGACATTGTTACTTGATAGTACCTTTCGTACTGCTGGTGGTACATGAGAGAGGGCTTTGCTGCAACACAGTTGCCTTAATAATGGGATTATTAAGAGTGCTGCAGTGGCTGGCTGGCATGTGGAACTTAAACTGAGGAGACCCAGGATCATATCCCCACTCAGCCATGCATCTCACTGGGTGATCTTGAGTGAGACTTTCTCAGCCTAACCTACCTCACAAGGTTGTGAAGATAAAATGGAGGAGCAACCACATATGCTATCCTAAACTACTTGAAGGAAGAGTAATAAATGTATTATTATTATTATTATTATTATTATTATTATTATTATTATTATTATTATTATTACATACAAGAAACCTCTGTAGGCCACACACTGTAGTAATGATTCATAGATTCATAGATTCATAGATCATAGAGTTGGAAGGAGCCTACAAGGCTATCGAGTCCAACCCCCTGCTCAATGCAGGAAACTAGAGGAGGGGTCTCCCATCCAAGTAACAACCAGGCCTGACCCTGCTTAGCTTTCCACACTCAGACAAGCTGAGCCAGCGTAAGCCACAGATGGAAGCAGGGCATCCGAAAGTGGGGGAGCTTTCTCCCAAAACAAATGGATAGGTTTCTCTTTATAAAGGAGTTTGCTTCCAAGTTCCAAGTTTTGACTTTTATACTTTTCAGTCAGGATAAGTACAATGTAAAATAAGCAGCAGTGGCAGCTCATGAAGTGGTTTGTTGATGGGCTACCAGTTTCTGCCACCAAATGGGAAAAGGGAACCCAACACCCATCACAAGGCAGCAACAAAGACATGGGGCTGCTATGTCAACACTCAGTAGGTGCATGATTGGTTGCTGAGCCTGAGTGCATAGCTGTGCATGGTTTGAGTGATGATGCCAGTGGCCGGCATGGGATGCTGCTATGTACTCAGCCGCCATACACTGGCACAGTGCTGAAGTAGCGCACCGCCCACTTCCATCACATGCCTCTGCTGCCACAGAGTCTGCAGTGTTTTTATGTCGCTCGAATGAATTTAATCCATCATATGAATTTTTAAATTTTATTTTTTTAAGTATTTTATCCCGCTCCTTGGCCAAAAAGGCTCCCAGAGCAGCTTACATATAATCACTAAAACAGGACAGTCCCGTTCCATAGGCTTACAATCTAAAAAAAAAAAAAAAAAGGTACGACACACAAGGAAAAGGAATGGGGAGGGAAGAGGAAAATCATTAAGTCTTTCAGCAGGGCTGGTGCAATAGCCCCACTTCCCCTTTTATGAATGCATTTGGTGTGATGATAGTCCTTCTTAAAAGTAGGCATTTTTGTAGGCCAAGCTGAAAAACTGAGTCATAGAATGGTTTGATTCAGTGTGTGAACTGCAGAGGAAAGGTAGGAGATCCCTACCATGAAATCCAGAAGCCCCACCCCTGACTTCACCCAGTTTTAGTCAAAATATGCCCATGTCTCCTCCCCACACCCCCATAGCCTTCTAAAGTAGCACTATGCCATTTTTAAAAAAATCTATTTATTTTTGACCATTTGTTGGGGGTAGGGGCCGAAAAGAAATTGCCCCCGAAAATTGTGGGGTGAGAATTTCAGA
Organism: Shinisaurus crocodilurus; assembly: GCA_021292165.1. Lineage (NCBI taxonomy): Eukaryota > Metazoa > Chordata > Lepidosauria > Squamata > Shinisauridae > Shinisaurus > Shinisaurus crocodilurus. Next base: position 134,871,643 of record CM037880.1, read on the forward strand.
GAAATTTCTTGGTGTGCAGGGCGTCAGTGCTTACCTTCCTGTAAGGAGCTTGCTGAGGGACAGTGGTGTGTGTGCATTCTTTTTGAAATGATTTTTGTCCTGTTCTGTCCTTGCAGCCTCTCTGGTTGCTTGAGCTTTCTGAAAAGCCCCCTGGAAGACTTAAGCAGGACTTCCTCCCTTGGGCCCTGAAAGCTGAAGGAGGACTTCTTCTTGTTAAAAGGAAATTTAATAACAGTGACACAAAACAAAACAAAAATGCCTCTCTCAGCTTTCAGGCACTCAGCAGGCAGCAGTACTGGAAAGCCCCAAGGGTGGAATTCCTGGCTAAGTCCTCTAGGGCAGTGTTCTCCAACCTTGGGTCCCCAGATGTTTTTGGCCTTCAACTCCATAGCATAGCTGGCTGGGGCATGCTGGGAGTTGTAGGCCAAAAACATCTGGGGACCCAAGGTTGGAGAACACTGCTCTAGGGGGCTTTTCAGAAAGCTCAAGCAGCCAGAGAGACCACAAGCACAGACTGGGGGGGAAATGGTAAAAGAAAGAGCGCGCGTGAACCCCTCGGCCACCTCCTTACAGTAAGGCAAGCACTGAAGCCCTGAGAAACGTCTCTGAAATTCTCAACATCCCTGCGAAACAGCCGGGAAAATGACTGCCTCTTTCACAAGGAAAGGAAGAGGTTGCAAAAAGGCAGGGTAGGGTTTCAGCACAGCACTATCCTAAAGCCTGTCGCTAAGGCCCTGCCACCATTCTGTAGTTTGAGCACTGCTTTTGTCTTGTCAGCTCACCGTCACTGTGCCCATGGTTTTGTTCACCAGTGAGGCAGGCATATCAGAAACATACGATGTGTGGTGGGCTGCAGCAAATTGCTAATGCTTTAGATGCATGTAAATTAGCACAATTTAGGGATCACATTCACAAACATGCTAAAGTTCTCAGATTGGCTGTTCTCAAATTGTTAATATGAAATCTGACAAGCATGAGCTAGCTGTTAAAAAAAAACAACAACAACAACAACCATGGTGTGTGTGTGTGTGTGTGTGTATACAGAGAGGGAGAGAGATGTTAAACTCATGAAAAATAACATTATAGATTTGGACTTCTTTTTGCCTGCTTTCTTGTTTCCAGTACTTCAGTTCTTTATTGCCATTACATATCCGAATGGATCTCTGAAAACCTGAGGGCTGTCAACATAATTCTATTAAAGCTGAAATTCTCTTAAATAAGACTGCCTTTTTTTCTAATCTAGCACTCGTATCCTGTGCAGAGAAGAACTAACAGTAGACTGCTGATTCATTGAGAGACTGGGTCTTGCGCCTGTAACAGCGTAGTCTGCATTTCCTATCAAGGGACAGCTATAGTTTACTCTTGCAGAGTTACTGCAGTAAAGTGTTTAGTTACAGCATGGATCACTCTATTGGAGTGAAAGTAGGATTTACATGGGAAGGACAGGGATTTTACTCTCCATCACCAGTTCACCACCTATCCTGGCTACGGGAGAAGATAACCTTCTACTGTCTACCAATCCTGGTTATTGGGGATTGTCTTATTCATTTGCCTAATTCTATCATTTATGACAGGGTGGGGCACTGAGGGGGTCCAGGGGCCAACTTCCACCCCTGGACCTGCTTGGCAGTAAAGCAGTTGGCAGTGCAGCACCACAGAAGCTGAAAAAGGGTGACAGCCAGTGTGGTATAGTGGTTAGAGTGTTAGACTGGGACTCAGGAGATTTGGGTTCTAGTCCTCACTTGGTCATGAAGCTCACTGGGTGATTCTCCCTCTACTAAGAACTCTCCCGGAATGAGATTCTGAAGATATGGTTCTGTTCTGCCTAAGGGATGATTATCCTGTATCACTGAGAGGGTTGGAAATTCCTTTTTTATTGCAATGCGCATTGCAATAAATATATATATATATATATATATATAATCCAAGCTATGCTAAGCTATGCTAAGGCTGTTGTGGGGGAGAAGGGGGGGTGTAGTCTGGAAGCCACGACGAGAAGGAGAGGGAACCCAAAGAATATCACGGCGACACAGAAAAGTATGTTCCAATAAAGGCAGATGCAGACACACACACACACACACACACACACACACACACACAGCCATTTGTCATCTGTAAGTGGAAGAGTGCGACTAGCAGCTCCTGTGGGATGTCATTTGTATGGAATGGTAAACAGGGCATCAGAGGAGCCTTGTGTATGGTGGATCAGTTTGGGAGCAACTACAGAGGAACTTCTAGAAGTGCATGTAAACAGGATCTTAGTCTTTCTCATACCATTTACAGTAAGTGCCCCTGCTACAAGTCACAAATAAATATGATTCAACCCTACTGGTGGGGGGAAATGGTTGCTTTGATTATACTAGAGTGTCTGATCACTCAAGTCAAGAGAACTTGCATTTGGTGAATTTGGGAAAGAATTCAATATCGTCGTCGTCGTCATCATCATCTATTTTATTTATTTATTATATTTATACCCTGCCTTTTTTCCTGCACGGAACCCAAGGCGGCTTACATAATCCTCCTCCTCCTCTCCATTTTATCCTCACAACAACCCTGTGAGGTAGGTTAGGCTGAAAGGCAGTGACTGGCCCAAAGTCACCCAGTGAGTTTCATGGCTGAGCGGGGACTAGAACCCGGATCTCCCTAGTCCCAGTCCAACACTCTCACCACTACGCCACACTGGCTCTTGGATGATGATGATCATCATCATCCAAGAGAAACTAGAACAAATGAACATGAAATCCCTTAGGGAGCAAATGCAGCAAAGCTTGGGCCAGGGAGCAAATGAGGTCAGGTGAGCGTAGCTGCACCCACCTGATATCATATGACCTTTGGAGAGCTCGGGGGGGGCACCCAAAATTAGTTCTGCATCCCTGTATTAAGGGCTAGAGGGGGTTCTTTGTGCGTATCTTTAAAACACACAAGAGAACCTGCCATTTTTAGCTCTTGCAGGAGGCCCAAGTGGAGCCTCTCCCCATCTCTTAGTGCAGACCTTGGAGCTGAGGTAGTGTGCCATGCAGCTCCTCAGAAGTTAGTGTTTTCTCATGGATTGTAGTAATGAAGAACCCTGTTGCGATGGTTATTGTGTGAATCGGAATCTATTGTGTGTTGACTACAGAGCAGAGCCTAGGAGTGGACTGCAAGCCGAGCAGGTCACACACCCCTCCCAATATCAACCACACCCTTCACCACATTGGCCCAAGGGCTATTGCAGGGGTAAAAGGTGTCAGGGAAAGAACTGAGGGGTTCTGCTGTGGGTGAAAAGATTGACCGGGTTCACATGACATGACAAGCCATCATGGCTGGGGTGTTGTGTTGTGCGAACTCAGACCGATTTCCCAGGGGAGCTTGTGCATGGGCAACAAGCCACCCCAATAATCCATGAGTTGTTGTAGGGGTTGTTCTACCCATGATGGGTTGTCATGTCATCTGAACCCAGACAACCGACCCCACCATGGGTAGGAGGAATCAGCTAGCATGCCCCATGGCAAGAGTGGCAAAAACCCTTGCTGCTCTTGCCATGGGGCTATCAGGCAAGCACCAGTGCCATCTGTCCCCAGAGTGACCAAGCAGCACTTGGGGACAGCAGGCACTGGCTTTCCCCTTTCCTGTTGCCACAGCAGCTTTTTCCCCCTTTTTGGGGGGGGAGGCGGGAGATCACGAAAGTGGGATGTCAACATTTTTTTCATTTTTTTTGCACAAAAAAATGTGCTCAAAAAACCATTTTTATTTTTTATTTTTTTAGCCACAATTGTGTACTTGTGTACAATTGTGTACTTTCAGCCTCAGCTGGGGCAATGTCCAAGGGGGTGCCTGCTACCAAGGGGCAGCAGGTACCAATCCTGGGCATTTCCCAGAAGAGGCTCCAAATATATTTCCCCTCCCCCTTTGGTTTTTATTGACAGCTGTCAGAAGGTTAGCTGTCAAGAAAAACCAAAGGCACAAGTAATCTTTAGCTGTGAAAAGAGTTTTTTGGGGGAATTTGCACCCCCTTTGCAGCAAGATCCTCATCTTCCCCCCCCCCCCCCCGAGTTCCCACCAGGGTGCACATTTTGTACTTTGTCTCAAGCCTGTAGGTGCTTGGGAAAGTGCAACTGTGCACTCCCCATTCCCTTTTTTCAAGGGAAAAGGAGTTTGACCGCTATGACAGCTAGCTGTCAAAGGACCCATAGCTTTGACAGCTAGCTGTCAAAGCTATGGGTCCCTTTAAAAAGGGGGTTTTGAGTGGGAACTGGGTGGTTTTGGCCTGGGACACATGTCTGTTATGTCCCAGTCCAAGACCACCAGTCCAAAACAACCCAAAAAAACTGGGGTGGGGAAGCAATCCCCCTCCCAATTTTCCAAAACTCCCTGGGAAAAATTATAATTTTTCTGGGGTTTCCCCATTTTTCCGGGGTGGGAGGATTCCAAGCCTTCACACCCCTAGGCCTCACTCATGGCCAGTTTGTATTTTCCTGTGAGCAGCGCTTCCTCCTGGCACAATTCCATATCCCTGTGAGAACATGTGTATGATATATGAAGAAAAAAAACATAGGATGAATGATGTTGTTCTACCTTCCATTCTGGCTGGCCAATATTACTGGCTCCTTCATGAATATGTGACCAGAGTGGCATGGGACTAACCTAGAGGAAGTGGGTTTGGATGTGTGAATTGGCTGTTGAAGTAGATGTAGCAACACTGTACAGGGTGTGAGAGAGAGTGAGTTTGTTCAAGTCAGCTCCTCCTGGCTCAGAGTTTCATCACCTCTGAAGTTCTGTTTGCTTTCAAGCTGTGCCTGCATGTTCAGTTTTGAAAAAGTGCAGGCCAGCATCAGGTTTTCCCATCAAAAGACAACTTCATTTCAACATGAAAGCAAGTGAATATGGACTGCCTCAAAGTGTTAAAAGCTGAAGCCTTACAGACATTGTGGGATTGCTTTGCTTTATAAACCTACATGGGACAGAGCCATAGAAGATGTTTGCATAAAAATGTGTGAAGCAGAACTACTAGGCTTTCCTCAGATCTTCATGGTACTCTGTTCCCTCAACAGATGTGCTGCACCGTCAAAGGTACCTTTTGAATTTGGCACATCAGTGTGTTAGCTTGTATTTGTCGAGTGTCCCAAAGAATAATTTATGCATACTTCTCAGATGCCAAAGTGATGAATGGTAATGGGCTGTTTGCTTCTGACTGATATCCTGACTACCTGCATTTGAGAATCAAATTGTTACACAACTGAAGTCAAAACCATTCCTACCATCACTCTAACTCAGTGTTCTCCAACCTTGGGTCCCCAGATGTTTTTGGCCTACAACTCCCAGCATGCCCCAGCCAGCATAGCTGTCTGGGGCATGCTGGGAGTTGTAGGCCAAAAACATCTGAGGACCCAAGGTTGGAGAACACTGCGAGTCTAACTGGATTCAGATGGCACCAGGGAGTAATTAATAACATGCAATTTTATCTTTTCACCATTTAGTAAATGCAGTGTGGTGGGAAAAAAACTTTACAGACTTGTAGAACTGAGTCTTGGCTAAAAGAAAATACTTGTGGCTTAATGAAGTTGCAACAGTTAGGATTAAATCATGTTTATTATAAATGATTGTTGAGTTATAGCTGTTTGATTTTCTTCTACAGGTTGAAATTCCCAGCTTTCTGACAACTGCAACCAAGTTTTTAGGTGGCATTTTAAGTTCCAAAACTCTTTAATGCTGCTAAATCTCCATTTCCCAATTATCTGGGCAAATAATACTGGCAATTTATTGATCTTGAATAACTGTCTTACAGTAAAATCCGATATATGTCCACTCATAAGTAAGTCACAGGGGCTTATTCTCTAGTAGGTGGGTATAGGATTGCAACCTCCCAGACAGGCGAGCAAAAGAACAGGTTGTGCGAATGGAAACTGAGCATGCAGGTATTATTTAAGGAAACTTAATCTATCACAGCAGGTGTCTTACTATACAGGCAGTGGGTGTCCACTATATCCACTCTATGACATCTGACACAACATTTTATAACTTTGCCCATTCTTCCTGATGCTCAAAGATTTCAGGGCCAATACAGATGGCCATTTTAAGATATTGGCAGCAAGCAGGATGCTATCTTGCCATTTTTGCCCTCTAGGTATGTGATGAAGTGACAGTGACAGTTCCAGGTTTTTTGAGGGCCCTTGGGCAAGACACCCTCAAGGGGCTCCCTCCCTCAGTGAGTCTACCTTCTCACCACCATTGTCACTAGCTGCTGTTGCTGCTGCTGCTGCTCACTTTCTTCCTTGACAGGCAGAGCGCCAGTGAGCAAGCAGGCAGTGGCATCTACTGCTCCTCCTTCTCACCACCACCATTGTCCAGGCCCGAGCAAGAGGCAGGTGAAGAGGAGGAGCAACTCCAAAGGCTCTTGTCACCCTTCTTGGGTGTGGGCCCTCGGCAGGTGCCTGACCATTCCTACCCTTGACTCCAGCCCTGTGAAGTGATAGGATTGCTTTAGTGCACTACCAGATCCTGCGCTTTCACTGCCATCGATCTTGTGCTATATGTCATATTATCCAACCCCCTTCTGAAAGCTTTGCAGTGCATCATAAGACAGTAGTGGACTGTAGTGGACTGTAGTGAAGCACAGTGCTTTTTTTTCTGGAGAAAAGGGTACCGGAACTCTTGGATTACATTTCCTCGGGAGTAGATGGCGATTAAATTGTAATGCAATTAATAGAAGAAAAGGTGCTGGAACTCAGTTCCGGTGAGTTCCACCAGAAAAAAAGCCCTGGTGAAGCAATCACAAATGCTTTACCACAATACTTGTTTGGGGGGGAGGTTAACCTGTATCTCTACTCAACCCATATTTCCACTCCTGTGTTCATCAGCTTTCAGGATGATTCCAATATGGAAATGACACACACCCATCATTCGAAAACAGGCCTGTGGCTCACGCTGGCTCAACTTGTCTGAGCATGGAAAGCTAAGCAGGGTCAGGCCTGGTTATTACTTGGATGGGAGACCCCCTCCTCTAGTTTCCTGCATTGAGCAGGGGGTTGGACTCGATAGCCTTTATGATCTATGAATCTTCCTCCTAGACTTGGGGGGGTAATGTAGAGTACAGTGGTTTTCATTGTACTCCATTCTAATGCTGCAGTAGGGGTAGGCAACCTGGTGCCTTGGACTACAAATCCCATAATACCTGATTGTTGATCAGGCTAGTGGGAGCCTTTGTGAATTCTGTCCCAAAACACCTGGCGGGCATCGAGTTGTGCCCCTGTGCTACAGTGTTACAGCTGTGCTTGGAATCAGCAGGGAGGGAGATGCATCCACCTTTTCTTTATAGCTGGGCCAGTCAAGCTTCCAGTGTTTCAAAGAAGGAATGGGACACTATGAAAGGCAGCTAGATTTAAAGGCAAATGGCTTTATTGGGGCCTATAAAACAAGGAAATAGATTATTTTCTTCACTACTCATTGAAAGCCTAGGTCCTGCATAAATGGTGTATACTGTAAATGTAAATGCTGTTTATGTGATGCTCATTCTGAGATTCAAATATTGGAAGTGCACTGATATTTTTAAAAATATGGTGCGATTAATTGCTTTATAAGAGGAAAGAAATTCTGAATAGTAAAATATGTAAAATAGAGTAGAGAAGTAGGACCTGCAACAAAATGTTGCAGTCTGGAGCAAATTCCATTCCCGGTTTTTTCCTCCCCTCCCAACAGCCAGCCAGCATTCCGTGGCCATTGAGCAGACACACTCCTCAATGAACTGTTTTTGGGGTTCCTCCCGTTAGTCTTTTTTCTAATTATTTTTAGTGCTTCTGCAAACTTTTGGGGTTCCCCCAAGTCTGCTGATACTGCTCTTCTGAGACAGCCCTGCATGGGTGTCTACATAAACAATCACACTCTCCCGCTGAAGACTGGAGGGAGACAGAGACAGACAGACAGACAGTATACACACACACACACGCATATACACACACTGTTCTTGGCACACATATACAGAGTACTTTTATGACAGAGGCATTTTATGTTGGCAGACATCTCATCATAACAGTGAGCAAACTCTGAAGTCAATAAAACCAAATTGCTGATGTAATATCTTTAATATCCCTCTGTCATTTTGGACCAGTTGTGGCCAGATTTGTAGCTGTTGCGAGTGTATGGGTGAGATAAAGAAGAGTCAGACACAGAGTATATGGTTTCAAATCAGGGCCACATTTATTGAATTGAAGATCTGTGAAGGGCGAAGTGCGGTACTAACCTAGCCCGGCCATTGGCCGGGAAAAAACCAATATTTGGGCAAATACATCCTAACCGCACCGGAGGCGGGTTGGTCCGCCCGCGGCCAGTTGCCCTCCATGTGGAGCTGGAGGGCTTTACCATCGTCGCCTTACTTTGACGCCTCCAGGCACCCAATGTAGGCGAGAAAGGCAAAACCCCAAAGACGTCCCAATCTCCCTCCTGGCAAGCCTCAGGGCATTAGCGAGGGCAGCCTTGGGTAAACGTCAGTCACCTTGAAAGGTGCCACTGGATGATCACCATAAGCTTAAGCCATACTGCCTAATCCCGCACTTCCCGCAAATGCGACCAATTTAGCTATGATCCCCCTGGTGGGATCAAGATCGAATTCAAAAATTTCCCTACCCTGATTCACAGTGTAGAGTAGGCGAAACCCGCCCATTGCCCCGGCCAATTGAGACAATGAGCCAAAATTCCTACTCGGCCCCCGTTAATGGGCGACCAGAGGAGCCTACACTGCTAACAGGGCGGGATGGGAGGGAGCCGGAAAAAAGCAGCAAAAGAGACCGTGGGCGGGAACGCAGGTGCCTAATTAAGCCCTTTCCTGTGTCCCCGCCCTAGTTGAGCCATTGGCTCAGTACCTGTGACCAACCTGACCTGTTACCTAACTCCTCTCTCCTCCCCCACTCGCAAATCTTCTCCCCGGCCCCAGATGAGGGGCCCGTGGAAGTCTGTTGCGAGTGTATGGGTGAGATAAAGAAGAGTCAGACACAGAGTATATGGTTTCAAATCAGGGCCACATTTATTGAATTGAAGATCTGTGAAGGGCGAAGTGCGGTACTAACCTAGCCCGGCCATTGGCCGGGAAAAAACCAATATTTGGGCAAATACATCCTAACCGCACCGGAGGCGGGTTGGTCCGCCCCCGGCCAGTTGCCCTCCATGTGGAGCTGGAGGGCTTTACCATCGTCGCCTTACTTTGACGCCTCCAGGCACCCAATGTAGGCGAGAAAGGCAAAACCCCAAAGACGTCCCAATCTCCCTCCTGGCAAGCCTCAGGGCATTAGCGAGGGCAGCCTTGGGTAAACGTCAGTCACCTTGAAAGGTGCCACTGGATGATCACCATAAGCTTAAGCCATACTGCCTAATCCCGCACTTCCCGCCACAGAGAGAGACAAGCTATCGCTTAGTCGAATCTCCCCCACCTGCCCGATAAACAAGCGAGCAGGGTCCTTCGCAGATCTCCAATATTATTCTCATTATCTACACCGGATAGGTGAACCCCATCCAGGCGAACCCCATCTGGGTGATACAGCTCCCTCCGGGCCAAGGATATTGTGGGATGGGGAATACAAAACCCAATCCCTCCTACGGCCCTACAAATCTCGCCGTTCACTTTTCTAACCGCTCTGTTCAAGGCCTTGGGCCAACTGAAACACGGTATCATGAACGACCAAGGATCAGGACTCCCAGCCATCATTGCCGTATGTATGCCATATGATATGACACCTGCAAAATCAGGGCCTTGCCTTTTGACAAGCCCAAATCATTCCCCCCCGAATGGGGACCAGGACATCTGGGGGGAAGAACACTGGTCAGTTCAGAACAAAATGTGGAGGAGGTTCTGCCATCTCATGCCGCGGCGACCCATCCATTGGACGTCCGCCAAAGGCTCAACCTCCAGGAACTCCCAGCCGTATGTATGCCATATTGCATGACACCTGTAAAATCAGGGCCTTGCCTTTCGACAAGCCCAATACTTCCCCCAAAATGGGTACCAGGCTATCTGGGGGGAAGACCACTGGTCAGTCCGGAACAAAGTGTGGAGGAGGTCGTCCGCTGAAGGCTCAACAGCCAGGAAGCCCGACATGGCAGTTCGTCCTGCCGCCCAGTAAATCATACTGTGCCCACAGATCAACACGCGGACAGTCCTGCCTCCACTCTGGTGACCTGGAAGAGAAACACAGCCCACGGCAGTACCATCAAGGCAATTTTTTGACGTACCATTAAGGAAATTTTCGCACCTAGGACCAGTATGACTGGGACCTCCGAAAACCCCAGTTTGCCCACAGTGGATGCGACACCAAACTGTATGGAGTGGGCTCAGAAACCCAAATGTGCCAGGCCATGGAGTGGGCTCAGAAACCCAAATGTGCCAGGCCCAAGTCCGCGAGAGCAGACCTCGTCACCGAACAAAAGCGAATTAGTCAATGGCTAGCCATCTTGACGACAAAACAGCCTACCCTCAGCGAGTCCACGGCCAGCCACAAATGTGTGCAAAGGGGCAAGGCATCCTGCTGACAAAACAGACTGCCTTCAGCAAGTCCACATCCCACCATGAATAGGTGTAGCTCTGTTATTGATCCCGCATGTAACAGGATGATAGATCCTCAACCCAACTGGTCATGAAATAAGACCGTCTGGCAAGGAGAATGGCAAACTGTAGGCCCACGGGGCAGGGCCCGACATCTCTGCATCTGCCCCCAGGCTCTGAGCAGAATATTGTGCTTTAAAGTGTGCGACGTAAGCGCCCAGACAAGGACATAACTCTGGAGTTCTTAGAGGACATAGTGTTCAGTATCTGCACTGTAGCCTGATTGTCACACAAAATTGTACAACCGAGTCAGCCAAGAGGTCTGCCAAGAGTGCACAACCAGGGGCAATAACCCTGCCAGCACAATTTGAGATGGCCAACCAGGCCTTGTAATTGGCGTAGAAATACGCCTAATTAGGTCTACTATTTTTCGCTAGAGAGGTGGGAATACTGCTGCACTGAATCCCAACTCTATATAGGAAAAAACCGAGTGTAGAAACAGGCCATGGTACCAACTCTATACAGGAAAAACTGAGTGTAGAAACAGGCAATGGTACCCCCAAATCAAACGCCAATTCACAAAAAGGCCTTAGGACAAATAATCTAATAGTGGACAACCTGTTCGAGGCCCGTCCCCTTCCGTCAGGCCAATTGAATGATAAATTTTTTGCCCCGGAAACAGAACCCAAGAAGGTCAAAATCCTCTGAGTGGACAGGCAGCAGCTTAAATGCTGGTTTTAATATGGCATTCTTCCATCAAGACCCCAGGACCACAGGAACGGATCATGCGAAACTCACCCATGGCCTTCTTTGGGAACTATTCCCAAGGCGATATGCGCAGGGAGGGGATGGGCCATGAGGAAATGGGCCCAAACCCTTCCCACTGCCACTTCTTTATCAATTTCAGATTGGACTATGTACTCTGCGCCTCAATTACCCGCCTTGGCAAATTAACTGGGCTGGGGCCCTTTAGGAGGTGGGTGCTGGCCTGTATGGACACTCAGCACAAGCCACCCCTAATGGGAGATGAGAAGGAAAAGTTCAGTGTCTCGCGCACCACACACACACTGGGGGCCTGTAAATGCGAAATGTACATAACTCAGACTGTGCGGCAGAGGCTCCCCATCTTGATGTCTACGTGCCCCAGCAATTCGTATGAAATTACAATGCAAATGCAAACATAGCCATGAGCCACCCCTCTCGTCTCCCTGGGCTAAGCAAAGTTAATCATGACTGGCCACTGGAGGGGGGGGGAAGAATCCACACTGCTGGTGTGGCTTCTGGTTTCTGTTGTTGTTGGGTTTTGCACGGGCCAGGGCTACCTGCTGAGGCAAGCCCTGGAGAAAGCCCAGGCAAAGAGTGAGTAGCTGTGTAGTCACGGGACAAGCTTTGTTATTTTGTAGCTCTACTGTGTAGGAGCCAAAGTGTCTTTTTAACTCTCAATGGTGAGCCTGTTTGTGTGAATGGCCATGTTGGCATGCTATTGTGTGGGTAGCACTCACCACTCCCTGGGGAACCGCCCGCATTGTTGGATGTATCCGCATATGCGTAGTCACAAGGCCGAGAAATCTAAGCGTGCACTATTTCAACAAATTCTTGGTCTCAAGGCAGTGAAGGTGATTCAACTGATGGTGGCTTCTATTTCTTCTAAGCATGCTGAAAATGAATGCATAACATTATAGTATGATCCGCTACGCGTAGAGAGGCCCTGCCCTGACCGCCCCTTTTTGTCAACCCTTGAAGCGTCAAGGTCCTCTTCATCTGAAGAGGAAACACGAGTCGGTGGCGGATGCTTTGATGGTTGCCTAGGGGCCCGTCCCTTGCACTCCTTGCCACATTGATTTTTCTTGGGAGGCATCTGAACCGGGACTTCAACTGGAATATCAAGAGAAATTGATGAGAGTAACGAGCAAAATTACGGAAGTAGCACGCTGCTTAACTAGCACGCTGCTTAACTCTCACGCTCAAACAAGCTGTGCCAGAACAATAATGCACAGTAACATTAAAACGAGAGAGAGAAAAATAAATAAATATTTATATTATTATTATTATTATTATTATTATTATTATTATTATTATTATTCTACAAGGAACCCAAGGCGGTTTACATAATCTTCAAGCTCTCCATTTTATCCTCACAACAACCCTGTGAGGCAGGCCAGGCCGAGAGTCAGTGACTGGCACAAAGTCAAAGTGATGATGATTCCTTTGATTTCATAGATTATAGAGTTGGAAGGAGCCTACAAGGCAATCGAGTCCAACCCCTTGCTCAATGCAGGAAACTAGAGGAGGGGTCTCCCATCCAAGTAAATAACCTGGCCTGACCCTGCTTAGCTTTCTACGCTCAGACAAGCTGAGCCAGCATAAGCCACAGGCCTGTCTTCCCAGCGAGTTTCATGGCCGAGCGGGGACTAGAACCTGGATCTCCCGAGTCCCAGTCCAACACTCTAACCACTACACCACACTTAACCACAATTGATTAAACTGATTAAAATTAAATTGATTAAAATTGATTTAAGTTAATGGAATAAATTGATTAAACTGATTAGACTTGATTTAAATTATCCAAATAAATTGATAACTTTTGATTTAAATTATCTTTCCATGCTCAGACAGCTGATCCAGCATCAGCCACAGGCCTGTTCAACATTAATTAATTTCAATTTAATAACATTAATTAATTCAACAGTATTAAATTTTATTTAATAATAAAATAAAATAACATCAATCAATTAATTTAATATCATTAATTAATTCAATATTAAATTTTATTTACTAATAAAATAAAATTAAATAACATTCAATTAAATGGGCACCGGTGGTGACAGCCGCTCAACGTCCTGGCTAAGGCCAGGCGGCAGTGCAATGGCCAGAGAGGCGGCCGGCCACGTGGCGCAGCGGCCAGGCTCGGTCAGACTCTAATGGCGCCACCGCACAAAACAGCTTAGCGAACGCCAACAGCTGAAAGGCGGCCGCTGAAGATCAATTCTTCTGCGACGAAGGTAACAGCTGTTTGACACCGCCCGTGCAGCAGCCGAGGCACCCAACGCCGAACCCCGGCCCGCAAAGAATCAGCTGCTCTGCGCGGCACAAGGCGTCCGGCCATGTGGCGCCGCGGCAGCAAACCTCAGCCAATCTACGGCTAACTCAAAGACGCCGCAGCAAGCCCCGGCCGATTTCCGGCAACATAGCCCGGCTGTGCTACGGGCCTGCCGAGCAGCTCGGCGTCACGGCAACCAATCCCTGGCAATCGCGCGAGGATCAGCTGTTCGTCGCAGCCGCAGCAAGCCCCGGCCGATTTCCGGCAACATAGCCCGGCCGCGCTACGGGCCTGCCGAGCAGCTCGGCGTCACGGCAACCAATCCCTGGCAATCGCGAGAGGAACAGCTGCTCGTCGCAGCCGCAGCAAGCCCCGGCAAAAAGGACGAGCGGCCGCCAACAGCTAAAAGGTGGCCGCTGTATTAAACGCTGCTCGTCCCAGCCGCAGCAAGCCCCACTGAAGAAGGTGAGCGGACGCCAACAGCTGAGAGCCGATATCCAAACAGCTGTTCGGCGCGGGGGGAGGGATTTTCCTCAGCCCAGGTAAAACAAAGGGCGACCATCCATGTGGCGCCGCGGCAGCCAGCGCTGCTCAACCGAAGCGGCGCCTTGAAAGGGGAAACTAGAGGAGGGGTCTCCCAGGGAGAGGGGCCGCCAGCAGCTGAGGGGTGGCCGCTGTAGCGGACATTAAGCCTCCATGCGGGGGGGGGAGCCAAAACTGAGCAGCCACCACCCCAGTCACCCTCAGGTAACTAAACTTTTAACAACTAAAACTTTTAAAACTAAAACTCCGGGCAATCAGATAATGGCGCCAAGTATCTGAGAAAATATCGGCTGCTTGAAGGAAAAAAAAAAAGGGGGGGGGAGGAGCGAGGTAGCGGTGAAAGACGCCCAGTTGAAATGGGGGCGAAAATGAAGTCCCCCGATCCTCTTAAATAACTTAAAACAGCTGAGCCCCAACCATACTTTTAAATAAATTGGAAGTAAGCACAATCACAGCACCCCCCTCTTCGATTGGAACACACGCACACACACGCACGCATACACAAAAGGAACGATACCACGAGGACGAGGCACCACGAGGAAGAGGGATCAGGGAGGACGATGTGTAGTCAGCCGGAAAAAAGCAGCAAAAGAGACCGTGGGCGGGAACGCAGGTGCCTAATTAAGCCCTTTCCTGTGTCCCCGCCCTAGTTGAGCCATTGGCTCAGTACCTGTGACCAACCTGACCTGTTACCTAACTCCTCTCTCCTCCCCCACTCGCAAATCTTCTCCCCGGCCCCAGATGAGGGGCCCGTGGAAGTCTGTTCTAGAGCTTTGCTTTGCTTTGCTTTCCACAAGGCAGGGGTTTTATTTAAAGCTGTCCCTGTGCCTCTTCCCCTGCTGTTGAATTTTATGTTTTTACTTGTGTTCAGAATCTGTCTCACTCAAATGTCAGAATAGGAAGACCAATTAGCATGAATTAGACTGTAGAGTTCTGCTTTAGAAAAATGCCTGCCAGTAATACTCTGTGTATTTCTTTGGCTTCCTGTTGGAGACAACTGTAAAACCAGAGCCGTAGTCATGCAAGGACATGGCCCTCCTCACAGTTAATCCAGGCCTATTTTCTGAATTTTCAGCATTCATTATAACAACAAAAAGGAAGCTTCTACCAATTGATTTATTGAGATATAAAGAAATGTGGAGGCAGTTGCTCAGTGAGAAATCCATCTGCTGGTGTCTTCCAGTATTCTGGCAAATGTCTGCAAAGGCACTGAGATGGCTGACAAGAGCTTGGAACTTTTTTAAAAAAAAATGTAAACATTTTAGGCTGCATTCCTATGCACACTTACTTGGGAGTAAGCCACCTTGAACCTATTTCTGAGGAACCATGCATAGGACAGGCCTGTGGCTTATGCTGGCTCAGCTTGTCTGAGCGTGGAAAGCTAAGCAGGGTCAAGCCTGGTTATTACTTGGATGGGAGACCCCCTCCTCTAGTTTCCTGCATTGAGCAGGGGGTTGGACTTGATAGCCTTGTAGGCTCCTTCCAACTCTATGATCTATGAAATCTATGACCAGACTACAAGACTGAGAGCAGAATCCAGCAGGGCACTTCTGCCCAGGCTGATTCTCTTCCACCCTGCTGATTGCATTGCGCGCAGGGCCGGTGCTACCATTAGGCCAACTAGGCAGCTGCCTAGGGCGCAGGGCTAAAGGGGGTGCCAGAAATGCCTTGGGGGAAAAAAATACAGCGCTCTCAAGTGTGGAAGGGGGGCGCTAAATATCTGATCTTGCCTAGGGCACCAAACTGCCTTGCACCGGTCCTGATTGCGCGAGCATCCCCCGACCTCCACCATTTACAGACCCCCACCACTTGCGCAGCAGTGCTTTAGTGCTTCCCAGGCAACCTGAAACAAGCAGAAACACTCATTTCTGGAAGAAGGCAGGTCAGCAGAGCTTGCATAAGGGAGCTCCAATGACCCACCTTCTTTCAGAAACAAGCGTTTCCACAAGTTTTGGGGTGCTAAATCTCCCTTGAGTAAGTAGTGGATCCCACTCGCGTAATGGAATCAGTGGGCCCACAGCTTGCAGAAGGGAATCGGCAGGGGCATAAGTGCCCCATTGGATACTTCCCTGACTGGTGTGTGTGTGTGTGTGTGTTTTGCTTTTTTGTATTTTTAAAAAGTGTGATTACTTACTTTTCTCTAAGGAACACAAGTGTACATTGTGTGTCCCCCACTCCCAGCTGCCATTTTATCTTTACAACAACCCTGTGAGGTAGGTTAGGCTAAAGCAGCCTTCCCCAACTTGGTGCCATCCAGATGTATTGGATTACAGTTCCTAGAATCTCTAAGACACTGTTATGCTGGCTGGGGGGATTCTGGGAATGGTAGTCCAACACATCAGGAAGGCACCAAATTGAGGAAGACTGAGCTAAGTGAACGTGACTGTGCCAAGGCCACCCAGTGAGGTGAGTGGAGTAAACTGGAGGTCTCCCCAATCCTAGTCCAACACTGTAACAGTCAACCATTCTACCATAGTGGTTCTTACTGATTTTGTCCTGTTGTATTTATTTCTCAAAAATGTTATGATTCTCAGAGTGGTTTAATAGTATAATACAACCATAAAACCACAATATAAAACTCATTTAGAATGGGCCTCCTAGGGTAACTTTTTGTATCCCACCACACAATAGACAATTGTCATCAGTCCTTTGTTTAGCTGTTTTGTGAATCACCAAAAAAGTGGACAAAGGAGAGCACTGATTTGCATAAAATGTGTATATGCTAATTTATATGTATAGATGCAAATTTAGAAATATTTATTAAAATGTAAATAGAAATACAGTACATCATATCGTGTGGAAGGCTGTGTGTGACCAGCTGACCTGTGTGCCTGCTCAGTCTGCTGTCCAGGTGCTGTTCATGGGCACCTTCAAGGCCCAGGACTGGAGAGAGCCCTTCAAAATAAAGGACAGTCCTCTGGCAACCCTTCAAATCGAGAACTGTCCTCTGTAAAATATGGCACGTGGCCACCCTAGTTTCCCCTTAAAAAAAAGGAAAAGGAAAAAAAAGCTCCTTCTGCAAACCCTGGCATTCTCCCAAGCTTGCTGATACCTTCTTCTCGTGAAGGGATGGTGCCTTCACATAAGGTTCCACACACTCAGAGAATGCGTTGGCACTTAGTATGTAGGATTTGTTTTCAACATATGGGGACCAATCCACCAAACATATTGTTGCTTGGCCTCGATACATTTCAGAGAAGCTTATTGTGACCTCATTAGGATACACGCAGGATACATGTAGTTTGTCTCTCTTAGACCTTGAATTCTCATTTATTTATTTATTTATTTATTTTGAACAATGCTGGTTTGGATGAGGGAGCAGAGAGAGAGAGAGAAAGAGAGAGAGAGAGAGAGAGTAAACGGGGGCTGAAAGAAGGAATTAATCACAGCCCGTTGACATCCATTAGAAAGCAAGTTCTTTTGAAATCTCTATTCAATTACATGTTCTAAAAAGGGTAACTTTCAGTCTGACAAAACCCCAGAGATTAGATGTGATGAGGCATGCAGGGAAGGGAAGGGGAAGGGGAAGGGAAGGGAAGGGGAATGAGTAAACTTGATCCAGCTCCGTCTACAAGCTTGTACAACACAATATTATTAGTTAACGTATGACAATACATTTCTTTGCCTTTTTAAAAAAGTCTTCTTTATAATGCTCCACTTTTACATCCGTATCCAAGAACTTGCCTTTTGTTTCTCTCAGTTATGCATTGTGTGGGTGGCCCTGCTTACTTAAAATACACAGGCAGAATCTCTACCCTCTGTGCTGACAGCAACTGTATACTTTGCAATTGCCAAAATCACTTGAGAAATGCAGGCAACTAATTACAGCTGATGTGGGAGGATGGAGAAGTGGCTCCTGTGAATTGGTATGTACTGTAGGGTCTATACTGAGTTTTGCCCTGTTGTATCTTCAGAAAATCACTGCCTCATCCCACCCCACATGGGTACCAGTAGAATACAATACAAGTTTGGTTTGAGTAATGGCAGATCCAGGTTCAAATCACTGCTCTGCCACACAAGATCATGGGATGTCTTTGGGATGCCACTCTGCCTAAGTGGCAGTGGTGGTGCCACTGGTGTGAGCCACCGTATATCACTGGATTACTCAGTTGTGGGTCATAACTCATCAGTTGCTGACCAGTGACCCAGGAGACTGGGAGAATTATAGGGTAGACATAGGTAGACCAAATATCCACATTGAAGAAAATGGACAATACTTAGTCTAGTGGAGCCCATTTAAACTGGCCATGTTATGCTGTGGGCAGCCGCCCTGTAGCGCACAAACCAATTCCATTCTCATGGACTTCAGTGGCACTCAAAGGATCCCCCTAGGGCTAGGGCGGGGAAGCTGTAGCCCGAGGCCCCCATGCAGCACTTAACCTAATTTCATGCATGTTGGGGCAGCCTGGAGGGTGAGATGGAAGGCAGGAAAGGGGGGGGAATGGGGGGAAACCCCACAGCAAGCAGGGTCATGGAACTGGGAGAAGGTCTCTGGAAGCAATTAGTTTGGCAAGGAGGGGTGGAACTGGGGGAAAGCCGAAATGGATCAATGGAAGGAATGGGAGGGAAGCCCTCTGCAAGCAATTGGCTCAGAACTCTGGAAAGAGTGATGTGTCCCTCCTGTAGCAGCCCGCTGGATAGGGAAGGAGAGGGTGGGGGGAGAGAAAGTAAAGGGTGTGGCAGATAGGAGGTGGCAGGGTGGGAGAGGGAGAGAGACAGACTTTGTCCCCGTCCCCAGCCACCACTGGCTTTGGCCTCGCCCAGCACCAGCCTCGCCCGCTTCCAGCATACAGCTCTCGACATTGCATGGAATGTGGTCCTGAACAGAAAAAAGCTTCCGGGCTGGGGTGGCCAGGTGTCCTCTTTTACAGAGAACAGCCCTCTGTTTTGAAGTGCTGCCGGAGGACCATCCTCTATTTGAAGAGCTGTCCTGCCCAGTTCCGTTGTAAAGATAAGCAACCATAAGAACTATTACCCATCAGCAGTTAGCAGCACCTGGACAGCGGTCTGAACAGGCTGGCACGCAGGTCACCTGATCACAGTCTCCTGTGCTACAGTAAGATTTATGCCATTTCTATTTAAAATTATAATGAATCTTTCTAAATTTGCATCTGTTCATATAAATTAGCATATGTAAATGCTTCACAACTCTTTGTCCTCCCTCTTCTTTGGTGATGCGTTTTTTGTTGTTCTTGTTGTTTGTTTTTTTGGCGTTTCATAAATGGCTACCCTAACCCTTGCCCGAAGCAGGCTCTGGCCCTGGCTTGGCCCAGACATCCACATCCTTAGCTTCAGAGAAGGAGCTACAGGAGCATTACAAATTGATGCATATCATACTCTCCATTTCCAGTTTTGTTTCATCTGGGAAGATATTAAGTTTCCCTTTAAGCAAGCATCAGGATAATCTTTACAGCTAAAATGAGCGACTAGTGGCTCTCCTACGCTATTAGACCATGATGGAACCTGGCGTTTCTTAATTGAGGTTTCTAGACATATGATTAGTTGGATTTTAAAAGACCTGCAGCACTGACATTCCCCTTTGAAAGACCCAACCATATACGAGCTACATTTTCTGTGTTGTGCATGCATCTCTTCTTTCCAACAGTGCAGAATAAATTGTGTGCTGACGTGCACATGGGTTTGTATATCACGTTGATCACGTCATAAGTGCTTAGCTTTTCTATAATTATCTGTTTTCAGCCTTCTACATGAAGTCCTTAGCTGTATGTGGCCAAAGGGGATGTGATCTGAGTAAGAATCTTATTCAAATTACTTTGGTGAGCTAGAGAAGCTTCCAGGACCTTGTTATTGTTGTTGTTGTTGTTATTAATTTTAATATGGTTCGAGGTTTGGTGAATTGTCTGGCATTAGTCATTATGGTTTCACCATATCCTGAACAATTGTTGAGCTACAATGTGATGAGCTATGATTTTGATATGCCTTGGAAAAATACAGCAGTATTTATATGATTGGATACCATCTCTTCCCCCCAACCCCAATGGTGTATGTGTATGTGTACTTTATTTTCTATTTCCAAAGGCTTGGCTAAGGAGGGCAACAATTTAAAACCTTTGCAAATGTCAACCTTCGACCCATGTACCACCCTGTCCTTGACCGGCAAAAGCCAACCAAAAGAGAAGTCTTTTAGGAGGTGCTTCAACAGTTCGACTTGTGCTTGACCTAAATGTGTAGTGGCTTGGTCCCATTATACTTGGAAGAAGATCAATTCTTCTTCCTATCTCATTACAGTCTCTAAGACCAACTCTTAGATTCTGTGTCCTTGCGGGGGAGAAACCCCCCCAGAAGAAGTACATATTGAAATGTGTTCTTAAGGTTTTCTGCAGATTATGTAAGTTAAACTATTTCATGAGAATGATTTTACCTGATAAAGAATGCACTGCTCCAATTCGGTTTTGAATAATAAATTCCTCACAATACCTGCAGCTTCTCGTTTTTCTTCAGCATGCTGCAGTGCCTGGGTGTGGACACTGGAAATTCATCAGTGCCTGAGCATATTTAGGAAGAGGGTGAAATAATGATGGTGGCAGGTAGAAAAATGTCGGCATATTTTCATTTAGCCTAGTGAAAGCTGAGCTAAACTAACGTGAAAGACAAACATTTCTGTAGTGATGTATTTTAGTTAGATTTAGGGATATGTACTGAATCGTGAGATGAGCTTTATAAAAAATCTAAAGCCCTCCAACTCTTTGTACTCATCTGTTTTTGTAAACCTATTGGTGCTCTCTGGGCAGAATCCATGATTCTCTTACGCCCCACCAGTTCCATTGCGCAAGCAGCCCCCGCGGCTTGCACAACTGCAATTTTTTGTGGGCAACCCGAAACGAGCGGAAACACTTATTTCTGGAAGGAGGCAGGTCAATGAAGCTTTCATAAGGGAGCTCCAACAACCTGCCCCCTTCCAGAAATGAGTGTTTCTGCTCATCTTGGGGCTTCCCCTAGGAAGCGCTAAATCTCCCTTGCGTAAGCAGTGGGCCCTGCTTGCGCAGCGGAATTGGCAGGACTCACCACTTGGGGGAAGAAATCAGCAGGGCGGAAAGGAATTGGCAAGGGCGTACATGCCCCATTGGATTCCGCCCATTGTAAATAATAATGTTTTTAAGCATTTTAAGCATTTTAATCTTGTAGTTGTCTTTAACTCTGTTATCATCATTTGAACTGCTGCTGCTAGCTTTGCTGTTTGTTTTTTAATTTGTGGTTTTAAATCTTATATTTATATTATAGTGTATTTTATGGTTTTAACTGTTGTAAACCGCCCAGAGAGCTTCGGCTATTGGGCAGTATAAAAATGTATTAAATAAATATATATATATATATATATATATATATATAAATAAAATACAATTGCCTTTTTTTAGTGTAAACACTTAAAGGCCCCGGTCCTTATTTCTTAACAACTTTTGTCATCACATCTTTGTTGCCTTCAAGGCCACATTTTACAACCCACCAGAATTATAATGCAGTGTCTACTCAGAAGTAAGTCCCATTGAGTACAATGGCATTTACTCCCAGGTACGCATGTATAGGACTCCCGCCCTAGTTGAGGTGTGAGCAGCATTTGATAAGGTGGCCATGTGTCCTACTTTACAGCGGACAGTCCTTTGTTTGAAGGCATCCTCTCTTTGAAGCGGCCGCCCAGTTCAAGTTTGGTTTAAAGATAATGAACCATAAGAACAGAAACCAGCAGGCTTGAAGTTTCCCACCACAGTTAGCACGTGATCCTGGACAGCAGCAGTCTGAGCAGGCACACAGGTCACCAATGCAGTCTTCCCATTATGGTGACTGAAAAAAATGCACTGTCTCTCTGTTTAAATTATAGCTATTATTTCTAAATGTGCACCTATCAGGGATGTCAGCATCTGCACATATTGTGCAAATCTCTCTCCTCTTTTGACCTCTTTTTTGATGATGCATAAGTGGCCATCCTACATTTGTAGCATCCAGTCTAGAAGTTACAGACAGTGGCAAGAAACAAATTTAGTCCAGGAACAACCAAGCAGGCAGGAAGGCAAGCAAGACAAGAAGCAGGAATTTAAGGCAGGCGCCAGGCTCAAGACAAATAGGATGCAGCAGGGCTAGGAGAAGCGAAGGCCCCAAAACAGGCAGGGTGGAGGAGGACATAACTTTTTTCTGTGAGGCGCAGTGCAATTGCTGTGAACAAAAACCATCAGCCTGCCCTTTGCATGGTCTGTTGTGAAGCTGGGGTCTGTTCCTGCTGTGCCTCAGGTCAGCAGGGAAGGGTTGAGGTACAGTTTCTCGACAAACAAGGGGGAAAATTGAAGGGACCTACGAACTTGCAGATGAATAGTTAGAACCAAATTTAGGCAGGCTCATTGAAATCAGTGGGACTTAAGTTAGTCGTGACTAATTTAAGTCTCATTGATTTCAATGGGTTTACTCTAGATATAACTAAATCTGGATCCGACCCAACCCCCCCCCCCCACGGAGATATTGTATTTATTATTACATTTATATTGTATTATATTTATATCCCTCCTTTTTTCTTCTTACAGGGAGCCTAAAGTGGCTTACATGGTGGTCCTCCTCTCCATTTTTATCCTCACAACAACCCTGTGAGGTAGGTTAGGCTGAGAGTCAGTGACTGGCCCAAAGTCACCCAGTAAGCTTCATGGCCAAGTGGCAACTAGAGGCCGGATCTCCCGAGTTCCAGTCCAGCACTCTCACCATTACGCCACACTGGCTCCTATTTGGAAATGATGCCAATAAAAATTATAGGAAAGAGAGTAAATGGAGAAAAGAAAAGGGCATGCCTGTCTATGTTTTACATTTTTATCCTGCCCTTCCTCCCAGTTACACAGGGGGAAGTGTACACGCTTCCCCTGTTTATCCTTACAACAACCCTGTGAGGTAGGTTAGGCTAAGAAAGGGTGACTGATACGAGGTCACCCAGAAAGCTCTGTGGCTAAGCAGGGATTTGAACCACAGTATCTCTGGTCTGCACCATACTAACAGTTATGTATTACTAAGGTGTTTGGGTAAAATTTGCTCACCCTCTATATTTAAAAGGCACTCCAATGTGGTGAAGTGGAAACCTCGGCCAAAATATTGCAGGGGGGGGGATCACTCGCTTCACAATGCTCCAGATGTTTTGCTTGAAATAAGCTTCATTGACATGGAATATTGAAGTGCACCTGCACTGTCACTGAAGCACGGTTAATACTTTTGATAGGGTTTGTTTCAGGATGCTGGATTTGAATTTCAATGCCTTTCACATTGCTGGGAGAGTCATATGGAAAGAGCATTTTAAAATGTAATATCATTTTAAGCAAAGTTTTTATATGCCCGCAGCATGTATGGCTTTCCCCCCATCCATGAGATTGATATTCCTAGAATAGTTGTTTGGTGAACCAGCTTTGTGTGACTTCAGTTCAATAAAAACCTGTTCATTTTCTACTCATGACAGCCACCCCTTTACCACTGCAAGATTCACTGAATCTGACGTGACAGGAACTGGAGGACTTCGGCCACTTCCTATTGCGCAATAACAGTGTAACTTATAGATTTCGTAGATTTCATATATCATAGAGTTGGAAGGAGCCTACAAGGCTATCGAGTCCAACCCCCTGCTCAATGCAGGAAACTTATGTTTGTTTGTCTAGAACAGGTGGGGAACCTCTTTCGGCCTGAGGGCTGGATTCAATTTTGGAAAAGCTCTCAGGGGCCACATTCCAGTGGTGGGCAGGACCAAAGGCAAAAGGGGCGGGGTCAAAAATACAAAACCATATTTTAGCTTAAAGCTCTCACTGCCAGTAACTAAGCCTTAGGAGAGGCCTTTCAACCTTTTAGAATGGGGAAAAGCAATAGGTCTAGCAACTACTTCAAATCCTGCATTTTGAGCAGTAGTAGCAACCAAAAGGCTGATTCAGATGTGTGGTTGCTGTGAAAAATTGCTCCTGCGTGATTGGGCTCCATGCAGTTGCATTTGAATCTATTTCCCTCACGGGTCACCTAGTTCACGCAGTAAGTAGTTGGCATGTACTTACCACATGAACTGGTCAGCCCGCATTCCGGCAATGTAGAAGCAATTTTCAACAACAACAACAACAACATATATGTATCAAACAACCAATAAAGAAACAGGGATGGGTCAATTTATTCACACCAGCTAGAGCACCTGCTGGCTGGGGCTGATGGAAGTTGTCCAAAATATCTTGGGGGCAACAGTTTGGGGAAGACTGGCCTAGAGAAATAGGAGGCCTTGCTGTGGTTAGATTTCATGGCATTTCTGTGATACGATTAATGAATTATGATACAAAACAAGCTGTCCCCAACCCATTTTATTTATTTATTGATTGATTTGATTTGATTTATACCCTGCCTTTCTACCCACCCACCCCAAATGGCACTCAACCTATGATACTTGGAGGATGGTGTTATTGTAGTATTGCAGGTAAATTAATAGGTTGGACTGGCCAAACATCACTTCCTATGTTGGAAGGCTACATGACGTTGTGAGAGATGAACTTACGGCTGCAGTCCACCTATACCCACGTGCCTGGGAGTTCGTTCCATTGGACTCAGTGGGGCTTCCTTTTGAGTACACACACATAGGATTGCACTGCATATCAGGTCAAGGGAGGAAATGGCCGACTGTGGGCATTATTTTTCCCAGGATCCCAAATTTACTCTGTTACGAGATGTGTGTCCATGTCCCTGGACCCCTTCCCCCAATCCTCCTTGTTTTCCCCTTTCAGCTTCTGGCACGAAAGTCTCTGCATGTACATTTTCATGCTGTACAGTGGTGTGTGTATTTGTGCGGAAGGGGAATGAGATTCGGAGAATACATTAATTATGTTGTCAAAAAATGTCTCACTTCATCTCAGTGCTTTGCGTTGCTAGCCATCCAAAGGTTACAAATACAAACAGCATTCTATTCATGGAGTAGATCGAAACTGGCTGGTCCTTCTCTTCCCCCCCCCCCCCCGCCTGACCTCAGCTGCTTTTTTTTTTTTTTTTTTAGTTCCTGCTAATTTGAGGGAATTTTTTAGCGCTCTGAACATGAGATTGGCAGCTGATGCTAAGTCAAGTACCTACATAGGCCAGCCTCCCCCAACCTGGCGCCCTTCGGATGTGTTGGACTGCAACTCCCATCATTCCCAGCCAGCCATGTGGAGGGTGCCAGGTTGAGAAAGGCTAATGTGGGCAGGTGCTATGAAAGCTTCCAGTCACTCACTTCTCCGACATCTGTTCCAGATTGCCCCAGTTGGGTACTCACAATATGACAGGTGTGATGGACAGGTTTGCAGGCCAGTCTATCCACTGGATTGACAATTGCTTGACATCTTGTCATTTCTCCCCTTTCGAGTAAAGATATAATTTTATTACAACTCAGTCCAGACTGAATTGTATTCATTCATTCAAACTTATTCTGAACCTCCATGTGTGTTGCCATGGGCCTACCCAAAATTTGGAAAAGGTACTATTTGTTTCGTTTTCCAAATGTATGATTTACAAGCCGGACCTGCAACAGAATGATGCCGCATCAAGAATTGTTAAAGATGCACTCAATTAGTATTGGGCAATTTTCAACAACAACAACAACAACAACAACAACATATATGTATCAAACAACCGTGTGTCTTGGAAGTGGTGGTGGGGACAGAATCGGATCATAGAATCATAGAATGTTATTGGTATGTAATAGAGATTTATTAGTTTTACTTAGAGATTTATTAGTTAAATCACTTAGAGATTTATTAGTTTTTGTTTTTAAATTAGCTTTATGATCTATCCTGGAATGAAGAATGAGCAAATTAAAAGCCTAAACATTCCGTTCCACAGAATAAGATGTACAGTAATACCTTGGATTGCAAGTAACTTGGTTTGAGAGCGTTTTGCAAGACAAGCAAATTTTTTTTAAAAAAATTGACTTGATAAACAAGCAAGGTCTTGCAAGACAAGTAGGCCTGTAGGGATGTAACCACTCGCCTCGAGCGGGCATAGCAGGTCGAAATCGGCCCCGCTCACGCCTGCCAGAGACTAGCTTTGATATAAGAGTGTTTTGGATTACAAGCACGGTTCCGGAACGAATTATGCTCTCAATCCAAGGTATTACTGTAATCAAATTAAAATGCAGTTAAAATCCCCCCCAAATCAGCCCCCAACCATAAGTATTACAACACTGCTGAAAGCTCCTTTGGACTCAAGCAAGGGAGGGAAATCCAGAAATGGGGGGCAACCACTGTGTCCAAACTTGGTGAAAATGTTCCCAAAAAGGGAATGCGCTCAGCTAATGATATTGGGGATCATAAAGGAACACGGGAGAAAATGGTCATTGTTTGTTTATTTATTTATTAATATACCTGTATATCACCTTTTTTCTCCAAGGAACCCAAGGTGGTGTACATCACCCTTCTCCTCTTCATTTTATTCTCACAACAACCCTGTGAGGTAGGTTAGGCTGAGAGTCAGTGACTGGCCCAAAGTTGCCCAGCGAGCTTCATGGCCAAGTGGGGACTAGAACCCGGATCCCCCGAGGACCAGTCCAACACTCTCACCACTATGCCACACTGGCTCTTCGTTGGGCCTAAACTGTTTAAGGGTTCTACTAACTTGTCCTCATGCTCCATATGAAGGGTGGCCACTTATGAATGACCAAAAAAGAGGACAAAAAGGACACTGGTTTGCATAAAATGTGTATATGCTAATTTATACATAAAGGTGCAAATTTAGACATCGGCAACATGTCAGCATGTTGAGTGTCATGATGTTGCCAATGAGGGAGGGGCGGGATTCCCTCTGCCTGAGCCGTGCATGCGCAGCCCTGGCAGAGGGAATCCCCCCTCCCACCCCCGTTTCCACTGGCCAGTGTCACTTGCGGTGCGACACTAACCAGCGCTACTGGGGGGGGGCGCTTCCTTCACCTCCCGCCTGCTGCACTGAGCGGCGGCAGGCAGGAGGGGAAGGAGGCGCAGGAAGGACATGGTGTGCTGCTGTTCCTGGAGAGGAACGCCAGCACACCAGGGCCCATGGACAGGCAGCTGCGCCGCAAAGGGATAGAGGAGGCTGGCCAGAAGCTGGCCTCCTCTATCCCTTGGCTGCGTAGCTGCCCATGTTTTCTCCCAGTACTGCAGGGGAAGGAACTTCTTAAGCTCCTTCCTCTGCAGCGCTGGGAGAATACACAGGTGGCTGTGCGGCCCAGGGGTAGAGGAGGCTGGCTTCTGGCCGGCCCCCTCTACCTGCAGCACGCAGCCACCTGCCCTGGCTGTGTTGGGGTCTTGCCGTGCATGCGGCAAGGCTGCAACACAACCACTGAGGCCGTGGTGGTTCCTTGCCCACCCCCAGCAAGGAGGAGGAGAAGGCGTGTGGCGGCAGGGCAGCAGCCGCGGTGAGTGGGGCCCTGGGGGGGAGCGGGGGGAGGGCAGTCGGGGGGAAGGCAATGACAGCCAACCACGCAGCGCTTGGTGTGTGGCCGGCTGTCATTGGCCAGAGCCCCTTGGCCAGAGCGGCAGCCCCTTTTTTCCGCTCTGGCCAAGGGACTGTATTGCCTTTTTGGCTTGTGGGTAGGTTAGTGTGTTGTCTGGGTTCGGGTTCCTTAACGCTACTGTAAACCATGGTATAGCAGGGTGGTTTTGAAGCCACCACCAGTCGCTTCCTAGGCACCCTGCAGGGCTCAGACCACATGCTAAACCTCACTAGCACTTAACCTACTGGGTTCGCAGTGTGTCATGCGAACCCAGTCACTATCTTGCCATAGTGTGGAAGACTGTGACCAGGTGACCTGTGTGTCTGCCTGTTTAGTCTGCTGTCCAGGTGCTGAGGATGGGCATCTTCAAGGCCTTCTCTTCCTTCTGATGGTTCTTTATCTTTCTACTGGACTTAGACTGGACTGCCCTTCAAATAGAGGACACCTTTAAATAGAGGACAGTCTTCTGGCAGCCCTTCAAATAGAGAACGGTTCTCTGTAAAACACGTGGCCACCCAACCCATATAACAGTGTGCCACCAGCTGAGAGCAGTGAGTTGGATGTTTGCCCCCACAGACATGCTGTGAGGGAGACCGTTTGCCTGCAGCTTTTTCAGGTTTCCTCCTGCAATGGCGGGGGGGCGGGGGGGATTCTCCACATTTGCACCTAGCCTTACTTCTCTCTCTACCAGTTGTACTTAATGACCTGGCTTGATCGTGTGCTGCATTCTTCTACAGTATATGCTGTGTGTGTGTGTGTGTTGAATTCTTGCCTCAGTGAAACATGGATAGAATGCGCCTTGACAATTCCCTGCATCTCCATTAACAGTCATGAGTTTTCCGCTGGTCTTCCCACCCCCACCCCGCTGTGTTACATTCTCTAGTTCCTTCAAAGGCTGGGGCTCCCATGTCATCTTTGTGTTTCATTTCCCAGACTCATCCCTTCCTTAAGCACAGCTTCCGCAGAGAGACCCACCTCCATCTTAAGTAGTGTGGGGAGGGCAACACCTCTTCCGGGGCCACCTGCCCAGCAAAGAAGCGGACAAAAGGTTTGACTTCGGGGAAAGGGTTCGCTTAGACGTTATTGGCTTTTGCGGTGGCCTTCGGCGGAGGGGGGAAATCCTGCCTGGGCTCTTGAGTATCCAAGGGTGATACTGTAGTTCTTCAGGTCAGCTGCTCTTTGCAAAAAGGAGTGGTGGTGGGTAACAAAGTGAGAGCATTCATCCTGAGATTAGCACTCTGAACAGACTCGGCGCGCGCGCCTGCTCCTCTTCTGGGTGACTCCTGGACAGCGTTAGTTTAGCGAAGGAGGATTCCACGTTGGGAGAGCTTGCCCTGATGTCACCAGCCCGTGGCAGCTGTATCAATGGGTGTCTTTGTGAAACGCAGGACAGATATAGCCTCGTGTGTGCGTTTTTTAAAAAATAAGCCAACAGAGAATACAAGAAGAGGAGTGACAAGTGTGTTTTAAAGGCTGAGGGACAACTGGCTTCATTGAATACAAACAGCAGAGGCAACTTTTATTCTCTTATGGGAGGGATAAGCAATTGGCTCGGGGAGCAATTTGGCCTCCAGAATATTCCCATCCAACTCTCAGCTTGCCGGAGCCCCAAGTTCTGAGAGCCAGAATAGAGGCCTTTGAATCCTGTCCTTAGGATTCCTCATGTCTTTTTAACAAAATTATTTTACCAAGTTGGCCGTGGGGTGGGGGGGAGAATCTGGATCAGGGCCACAGTACAGGGGAGAGGGTTTAACCTTTCTCCACGCTGTTTTCTTGCTGAAAATCACCACGAAGCTGATATTTGCTGCAAATGGCTCAGTTCAGA
Organism: Shinisaurus crocodilurus; assembly: GCA_021292165.1. Lineage (NCBI taxonomy): Eukaryota > Metazoa > Chordata > Lepidosauria > Squamata > Shinisauridae > Shinisaurus > Shinisaurus crocodilurus. The sequence goes on from CM037880.1 coordinate 134,901,002, forward strand.
ATAGCCGGCTAATAAGTTTACAAAATTGCAAATAAAACTGAAAAACAACAATAAAGGGGGAGGGAGAAAGGAGAATCCTAAACAACAATTAAAAGCAGAATCCTAAACAACAATTAAAAGCTAGTTAGAACTAGCTGAAACCATTTTAAAAGCCTGGGAGAATCAAAAGGTCTTTGCCTAGTGCCTGGCAATCCTCCCTGGGGGAGAGAGCTCCAATGATGGGGCACATCACCCAACAGTGCCCACCTCACACACCTGGCAGTGGAGGCACCAGAGGAGGACACTGACAACTGACCTCAGCACATGGGCAGGTTGATGTGGGAGCAGGCGAACCATCAGGTGCCTGGATCATAAGCTGTAAAGCAAGGGTGTTGAAGCCCTCTGGCCTGCGAGCCATCTCTGGCCTAACAGGGTTTCTAATCCAGAGTTCCTCAATAGCCACACCCCCTTTCCCCCAACCACCAATCATTTGGTGGTTTCCTGGCTTTTGCACATCCCCCCCCCCCTTCTGAAAGATTGGAATGCCTCACCTACGGCTTAGTTACTGGTGGCAAGAACTTTTAAGCGAAAATATTGCTGGTATTGCAGCCACTGGAATGCAGCCCCCAAGAGCTGTTCTAAAATTGAGTTCAGCCTTCGGGCCGAAAGAGGATTGATGTCCTTGCTGCGTAGGGCTTTGTAGGGAAACATCAGCACCTTGAATTGAGCTTGGGCATGGACCAGGAGCCAGTGGAGCTTTCGATGCCTGTTAGATGTGTTTTTCCATATGTTGGATACTTTTCTTTTTCCATGTTTAATGGTAATTAGAACGAAGCAGGCCTCGGGTGCCGCCTAGGTGCGATGACACTACTATAGTTAAGTGGGATGAAGAGTGGCAGCATATCCTGCCAAAAGAGCCGCAACCCGATGTTAGCCTTCTGCTTGTGTACCAAGAAGGGAGTTGACAAGAAGCACTCTCTGACTTGCCAGTGAGTATGTGTAGTATCTATGTCTGCAAGGTGAGACGAAACAACACAGGTATGGCCAGAGAGAGGAGCGACAGGCCAAGAGCATCCTGCAGCTCCCACCATTCCGATTGGTTCAGGCAGCAGGGTCACAGAGGTCACCCAAGGCTCAGTCTGTGCTTCTCTTTGCACACTCTCTGCCTTTCTCTCTGTCCCTCTTCTTCCCCATCCTGTCCTCCTCCCCTTTTAATCCTCGTGTGTGTGAGAGGGGGGGGGGAGAGAGAGAGAGAGAGAGAGAGAGTGAGAGTGGCAGATAGACGCTAAGGCGAGAGTGAGCGGATGGCGAATTCCGCACATGCCAGGCAGCCCGGGATGCTTTCTTTTTCGTCCTCTTCTGGCCGCAGGGATGGCTCTGCTCCAGACAAGAGTGAAGAGAAGCCTAAAAAAGGGGCTTTCTATCTCGTGAGGATGAAGCCGCTGAAGGAGCCGATTACCAACAACAACAACAATGTGTCTTTTGTGATACACTGTCACATAGGCAAGGAGATCAAGCACATATGCAGCAACTGCAGTCGCGGGGAAGAAGCCCGTGACGGTGAGTGCTCTGATCTTAGTTCTCTGTGTTACGAGAGGGAGGGAGAGAGAAAATGTTTCCTTGTGATGTTTGTGTGTAGATGTGTGCGCCTTACTCCCAATTACTGGATCCTAAGCCTGCTACTTAAGGGACTGAGGGAGAAGAGAAAGAGGAAGCAGGGAATAAAGAGGTTTGGCAGGCTCTCTGGTATGCCAAGGAAGGAGAGGGGGAAAGCAAAACAAGCATTTTTACCTTCATTTGCTTGTGCCCAGCGACCACAGTTAACGAGTCCTATCTCCTAGAGCTACTACAGAAACTGCTCTGTGTATTGCTTGCTTTCATCATCATTTGCAATGGCTTCATTAGGCTTTCCCCTTTTTTTTTGCCTGTGGTACATCAACTTTTTTTCCTCCCTCCTCTGCCAACGTGCTGCAGTAAGAGTTTGCCTGACTTAATTATTGGTGTTTAGGAGGCTGCTTTCTGCGGAATCGATCTCATGTGATATTTCACTGTGCCGTCACTTCCAAACACACACTGGGATGTGTGTGGAGTTATTGGCTGAAATCTTACTGGGATTAGTGTAGCACCTTCTGTCAGACTGTTGCCAACTGACCTCCCTGCTCTGCTTTCCACACCGAGTGTAAAATTAGGGGGGGGGGGCATTCACATACAGTCCAATAGAATCTCAGGTGATTTATACAGGTAAGCAGATCTGTTCTATGTGTTTGTAAAAGAGCAAATGAAATGTTTTGAATGAGCAAGGAGAGCAACTTAGGGTTTTGCCAGTGTCGGCAACCAAAAGTGGCAGAAAGCGACAAGAGGCATAAAAACAAGCCAAGCAGAAATATCTTTGGCGATGTTGCCAGCCATATCCTTTCGCCAGTGCTACAAGGTTGGGGGGGGGGGATCATGATGTTTCATGTTTTACATAAGATTAAAAGGCACTTGAGTTAGGACCAGCGCAAATACCGGTAGATATGCTAGGCAGAGCTGATTTCTTGAAGGTCAGTGAAAGGATTTTGATTGCAAATCCAAGTGGGAAAATATGACTCTCAGAGCTTGCTGTTATCTGCAGTTCCCACTGCTTTATTTCACCATTTTTAACGCTTGGGATGAATTTTGAATGGTTAAAAAGTCAATGTATTCATTCTGTTCATTCTGCTTGGAAGAGCCAAATATTGTCTGGATCCTGGAAGCTCCTCGTAGTGCAGTTGCAATGGAATAGTTATGGTGGGGTTCCCCCCTCGCTTCAAATGTCTTTCATATACGGAGACTTGCTAAGATAATTATAGTTTCCCTGTATTGTGTTGCAAGTGAAAGCAGGCTAAATTGTTGCATTTTGTGTGGGGCAACAGGATAGTTGTGTGTGTTTTTAATATACAGTGATCTAAAATTTCTTTTCAGTTGTACTGCTGTAGCCAAGAAGAGTATGTGGCCCACACATTATGTATTTTTTTGCTATGATTTCCCCCTATACCCTTCTTATTACTGGTGACAGCAATTGGAAATTAAACCTAGAGATTTGCAAAGCAGGAGCAGCAAGTGCCTTGCAATCTTTGCATGATTCATTTATCCCCAAAAGCAGGCTAAGCCACTTATTTAAAATATGCACTGACTGTTTTAATTTAATTCATCTCTAAATGCATTTCATCAGCCCCATTTATCAGTGTCCCTAGTCTTGAATTTCTTAATGAAAGTGTAAGAGGCAAAGCATAAATATTCTTCATTTAATATATGTAAGCATGCATATCCTTAAACATAGTCTCTGGCTCCAGATTTACAAAGGGACAATAATCTGACCTCTTGATGTCAGTCAGTAGAGTGTTTAACTGACAGTGGCATGTAGACTGCTAGTGGTGTGTGTGTGTGTGTGTGTGTGTGTGTATAGGATGCCTTTAAGGGTACCCCATCTGAGGACAGAAAAGTGGTAAACCTAGAAATGTAGAAGCATGTGAGAGAAACAGCTTCCCAGCTGATAAATCTTTGAGGAGACTTGTAATTTTGATTTCACCAAATTGAAGCTGTACATGTTTGCTCCCATGCAGGTTCCATTCGCTTCAATGGGACTTGTGCTAAAGACATCAACAATAGATTATGCCCATTCCTTGTAAAACCACAAGGGACTGAGTCCTTACCACAGCATTGCAGAATTGTAAAATGTTGTCGATCAGAAAGGACTTATTTCACATCTGCTCCAAACCCCATGCAATTCCATACACCGTTTCACAGAGTGGCATACATTTTCTGGAGTGTCACAAACACAGAACATAAACAAGTTCTCTGGATGTCGCCTTCCTTAGGAAGAGACAGGAAGTTGAAGATGACCATGCCTGAAGGGAAGGCTCCCATTCTGCTGACCCTGGGCTAGGAAACAAGCATTTGGTCAGTGTTTTTTGCTGTCAGACACTGGTCTTATTCCTTCCTTTGACCTACCCTCTTTCTTCTTGCCTGTCTTTCTCTCCACCACCCAAAAAAAGGGAGGGAGGGAGAGACCCTTCTCATAGGGCTGAGCGGGAACCTCACGTCAATGCAGGATGTGCATTGCTTCTTCCCTTGGGAGACCTTGCTGAGGTACAGCTCGAACTCCTCTCCCTGGGAAGGGAACATTAAGCACTGAACACTATTGCCTGGCCCTTCTACATGCAGGCCTAAGCAGACAGATCATCCTCAGTGAGCAGTGACATAGAGGAGATGGAAAAATATAGAAAGCACAAGAGGCTTTCTATATTTTTCCTCCTAATGCCGAGTGGGGACTTGAGGAAGCCTAGTCCGTGCTCCAGAGCCCACTGCCTTATGCTGAGTCAGACCAATTGCCCATGAAACCAAATACTCCGTACTCTCCAACGACTCAGGCAGAGTTCTCTCCCCGCCCTGTAATACAAGATCCCTTTACAAGCACATCCCGCTTGCAAAGAATGTGCGTTACTACACTATCAGCCTCTGAACCCTTCCCCGTTTCCTTCACTCCTACCAAAATGGTCACACGTTCTGGTAGCGAGCTCTCCCATTTGGAATGACCTTGACTCCCATGGTCTTGACCAAGATTCTGGTATGCCACTCAATGCAAAAGCCTAACGTGAATCTCCTGACTCTGCTATAGATTTTTGTGTCTTTTGAAGGGAAAATATATAAATGAAAATCCAGTTTGAAATATTCTCACAGGAAATGTTTTAAGGCTCCTGATATTGTTGTAGTCACAGAGTAAGCATGAAAGACAAAGAGGGACTGCCTGGGAAATCACAAAGTCTCCAGATTCCTATTCAGCCCTGTTCCTATATAGAGTAGAAAGACACAGAGGGGGGATGGTGTAATTCTTGCATAGCACAAAATGGTATGCAAGAGTTACACCATATAATACAAGGGATATTATAGCCCTATTCAGATGTCCTATTCATATGGCTCATGGGCTCCCAGTTCCCTACTCACAGTAGTACCACACTTACCCGAATACTTCTATTTTCATAAGCCCTATTCAGGCAATCTGAACCTCATGGAGGGTGACAGTCTGAAGAGGAGAGCCTTCTCTATCTGTGGAGGCTCTCATGCAAGCCAGCATTCTGGCTTACATGGGGAGCCTCCATGGATAGTCTGAAGAGGAGAGCCTTCTCTGTCACCCTCCATGAGTTGAGGGCAACAAATGTGACATGGGAGAGGGGCAGGGCTGGAGCACTCCTTCTCCTCGCATTTTTGCCCCATTCAAGATCAGAACACCTGAATAGGGCTTATACAAATATAAGTCTTAGGGTAAGTGCCGCACTACTGTGGGTAGGGAATTTGCAGCCCATGGACCAGACAGATGTCCAGCCCACAATCCCACTCCTCTCCCCCCCCCCCTGCAGCAGTTAGGCTTTTAAAAAAGATAAATTTGGTGCCAATGGAAACTGTTTTAAAAGTCTAATTGCAGAGCAGGCAGCAATTTGAGGGAGGGGGAGTGGCAGCTGAGGAAGGAATGATTAATCCTCCGGCATCCTGCAACCCCCAAAAAACCACCTCCCCCAATGCAGCAATTAGGAATGAAAAAATATATATCATGGGTTCCAACTCTAGGCCTAATTGCTGAGGGGTATCCTTGAGACTCTATGCGTGCACGTGCGAGAGAGAGAGAGAGAGAGAGAGAGAGAGAGAGAGGATATGTATGAATGAGAGAAAGAGAGTGTGTGGTGTGGACCTACCTACTTTTTTTGCTTTGATCCTGCCCACTGTTGGCATGTATCTCCTGGAAGGTGCAGGTGGCGTCGAGAGCACATAATGCAGGCCACATGCTGAAGCTAAGCAGGTATGAGCTGGGTCAGTGCTTGGATAGGTGACTTCCTGGGCTGCCCACATCTGTTCTCCTGCATTGAGCAGGAGGTTGGACTCGATGGCCTTGTAGGCCTCTTCCAACTCTACTATTCTATGATTCTAAGGTTAGCCAAGAGTGGATGTGGCCCTTGGGCTGAACAATGAAGCTGCTACAGGTTTCAACGCTCATTTAAGCACTCCTCTTCTAGCCATCCATTCCCCTTACAAAATCATCTTTAGTTATTAACCCAACAAGCCCAGAGAAAATATAATATCCACATTGATGGCCATAACACTGCTGTCAGTGCTTGTCTGCTTTGAGCTCAGTGTGAGCAGGCATTACATTTTTTAGCTCTTCCACAGATTCTTACTGTGATGATAACTAGTATGTTTGGTCTCAATGACATGTCCCCTAAAATGCTGACCACCTTAGAGCTCCATTTATTCAGAGACCCCAGGAAAAAACAATCAGTTAACCCAATGGGGTTGCCATTTATATAGGAATACATTGAAAAGAATTTTCAAAAGAGTGGGTGAAAAATTGGGAAAACTGTGGGGTTATGGATACCAAGTTCTGTTATAATAGTATTTTTACTCCTCGTTCCTGTAGTTCTTTCTCTTGTACATTAAAGGATGATCTCTAAGGACTGTTTCATATGTTAATGGCTTTTTAAACAAAGAAATTTCCCAACATGCAGACAGCCACCCCCAACCTTGTGCCCTCCAGATGTGTTGTCCTACAACTCCCATCATCCCCAGCCATACTGGCTGGGGATGATGGGAGTTGTAGGACAACACATCTGGAGGGCACAAGGTTGGGGGAGGCTGATGTAGACAATCAGATGCCATGATCCTTGTGGGTTTGTCGTTTGCTAGGAATCTATATGTCAAGTTGACACTTTTCCCCACACCATTAAGTGTTTTCCACGTAGGGAATGCATGACTTGTGAAGCAGCCAAGAGGCTGGGTCTATCGCTCATTTTGTGTGCGTAAGCAGTTGAAGGCAACGGGAAATGTCTGAGCTTTTCAGGTACAGCTTTCAGTATCATTCCAGGAGTTCACTGAGGGCTCAGACATTATTTGTTTGGCGTAATCATTGTTGGTTGAAATTACTACAAATGCATAAGGAAATATAGAAGTTTGAACTTTGGTATTTACAGAGGAGGGCACTTTTCTTCCCAACAAGAGGAACATAATTGCAGTTCCCACCTGGACTTTTAAGACTCTGCGTTCGGCTTTTCAGATGGGGTTGGGGGGACTGCTCTGCAGTTAAATGAAACATTTACTATTAAATAAAGCAAGGCGATTATTTTGCTACCTACAAAAAGTAATTATTGAATCAAATTGCTCTCTTCCAGGAGTGCCGTTTCTCTTCATGGCCATGTTTTTTTTCCCATTACTAATTCACATATGGTTCAGGGGCTTTAACAGTCTTGCCTGACCGGCTCTAAAATGAAGTTAATGTGGGCAACTGCTCACTGTTTGAAGCCACTTATGATCTCTCCTATTCCAAACAGCTTTAATCCAGTCGAAGTGTGTCCTGACGATGGAAGGGAAAATAACCGTGGCAAAGTTCAAACCAGAAAAGCGTTAACTGGGCTCCAGTTTCATGGCGGTATTTAGGAGGAGAGGGGGTGGGGGAGAATGAAAAAGTGTCCGCCGCTACAGGTGGACATTTAGAGTTCATATATTTGAATCCTCCGTATTAAATAAAAATCCCTCGATGGAGAGATTGTCAGGGAGAAAACTAGCCTAGACGCTTCTCCCTAACACAGTGTTCTCCAACCTTGGGTCCCCAGATGTTTTTGGCTTACAACTCCCAGCATGCCCCAGCGTAGCTGGCTTGGGCATGCTGGGAGTTGTAGGCCAAAAAACATCTGGGGACCCAAGGTTGGAGAACACTGCCCTAACATCTCTTTTTCTGTGTGGAGGGAATGTTTTATATGCAAGAGGCTGGGTCTATCGCTCATTTTGTGTGCGTAAGCAGTCGAAGGCAACGGGAATCCCACGAGTCCCCACCTGCAGTCTGAAATGGTACAGCCCAGACATAGATTTACATTAGGCTTGCATTTGGCATAGGTTAGCATTACTGGGATGGGATGGGGAATGAAATCTGTTGCACAGCAAGAAATCTTTGATAGCGTATTTATTAAACAAAATCTAGGTATGTTGTTACTCTCCTTTTTGGGGAGGAAATATATCTGTGTACACGAATAAACTAGTGCACAAGTATGATAAATGAGATATTTCTGCTGATCTTGTAAAGCAGCAACACTGCCAAGCCCCACTGGAGTTTCATTTATTTTCAAAGAACCTGAAGGTCTCCTAAGACCAACACAGTAATACTGATGGGCTGAATTGTTTGCTCAAGCACCATTCGGTGCTTGGGGCTTTGCAAAGCACAACTTCCCCTAGGAGAGCTTGGGAATCCCCCAGTGAACTGGCTAACTGCAGGGCTGCTAAGGCCCATGAGTTTTTCAATTTTGATGTTTTCTCCTACCGTAGACCCATCTGGTTAATTTATGTAGATGGAAGATATATATATCTGCTTAATCCATTCTAAGATACCTTAGATCAGCCATCCTCAACCAGATGTTTGGAACTTCAACTCCCATCAGCCCCAGCCAGCATGGCTAATGGTCAGGAATGCTGGGAGTAGTCGTCCAAAACATCTGGAGGGCTCCAGATGGGGGAAGGCTGTTCTATGGAAGGCCAAAGTCATCATCAAAGTTAATCTAAATTCTTCACACCCAAGAAATCCTTTGTTCAGTCATGTTGCTTCTCCTATACACCCTTACCCTCCATTTTGCTCTGGGATTGCTCTCCCTGTGTACCTTACAGGGTGATTGTTGAGAATAAAATACAGGAGAGGGGATCTATATATACTGTCTTGAGCCCCTTGGAGGAAGGGTGGGATAGAAATGTACTAAATAAATGAAATGTAATTATGCATAGATTTCATAGATTTCATAGATCATAGAGTTGGGAAGACTATGCGTTTTAAAAAGTTGATTACATTATATCCTGCCTTTCTACAAAAATAGTGCTCAAGGTGGCTAACAACAAAATACAGATAATATAGAATTATGATTAAAACATAAAAATACATCCATTAAAAATATGTTAACCATTTTTGCATCCCTAGAAGTAATTTTTTCTACTCTTCTGCCTGCTAAAATGGTGCTCTTAATTCCAAAATCCATATTAGTGTATAACTTTATTAGGCCAGCCGAAAGATCACAAAAAAATGTGCCAGCTTTTGAGATCTCCAGATCTCTTCATCGGACAAGATGTTACAAAAAGCTCGTTTGGCTGCAGCCATTCCCGCCGCCTGCCACCAAACCAGCTTTTTTGTAGCATCTTGCCTGATGAAGAGATTTCATTCCGTTTTGTTTGGAGATCTCAAAAGCTTGCACGTTTTTTGTGATCTTTTGGTTGACCTAATAAAGGTATCACACTAATATGGACTTTGGAATTTTTCTTATAGGCAAAACATGGCTACCTTTGGAGGAGGTGGGGAGGATTAATAAACAAAAAGAAACCCCAGTGGCCATTTTCTCCTTGCTTTGCCACTGGGGCAATTTGCTTTTCCTTGGGCAAATTTGCTCACGAGATTCATTCCATTCATCACATTTGTATACTGCCCAATAGTCAAAGCTCTCTGGGCAGTTTACAAAGAATAAAAACCTTTAAAAAATATATTTCTGTAGTAAAGCACTGAGATTTTCAGTCCCATTCTGGGCTATATTGAATCTTGGGGTGAGGAGGGTTGTCTATGAACACATGATGCTTTCCCAGTGGAGCCGTCATAAAGATGCTGCTTCCTTTCCTGCCTTCTGTGCATGTTTGGAATTGCATGGTGACGTGGAGGGTAAGGGAGATATTTAAAAAATCCTAGTGCTCAGAGAGTGAGGAGACTGTAGTTGCCTCCTTTGGCCTTGTATAAAAAGCTTGAATGGGGGGGGGGGTGAATCCAGTGGTCTTGTGCAGTGTGCTGTAGTGATAATCAACGGAGAGTTACATCATACTTACTGATTGCAAACGGAGGAGAGCGGAGAGCAAAGGGGGATTATACGTGTACTACCGAGATCTGAAAATGGATTCTACGGGCAAACTTCTCGGACAAGGGAATAAATAGAGTCACATCTTCAACCATGAGATCCTTTTCAAAAAGGTACAATAAAATAAACCTCTTTCCCGCCTCTTAATTTCTCTGCCGGGGGGGGGGGGCAAGCAATTAACAACATTTGTATATCCTTTCTGTGAATAATTCATAGCCCAATTAACTGCCAATGGCATAAATCTGAGAGTCCCTAAATCAAATGGTTGTATATGATCAAAAATATGTCCATGCTGTGGCTGATCTGAAGAAATCAGCCAATCATATGACGGAATAGCTGTGGGTCATCTGGAAGTATTGGAAATCACTTGAGCATGAGGAATGTAGACATTACGTTATTGGCAAGGATTGGGTATTGTGGATGGATATGGAGTTTTTCCAACACTAGTCCCAAGTGCAGTGTTTCTAATTCAGGCCCACCATTTGTGGCATAATTTTCTTTGTTTTTCATCAAAGGAGCTCATGGCAAGAGGGGGAAAACATTGTTCTCACAAAATTCACTGTGGCCCTTACTGGGCAGGTCAATCAGAGCTTAATAGACTTATATTTTAGTCCTTAACCCCATGAACACACACACACACACAGTAAGATTGCTGCTTAATAGTTTTTCACTGGATACAGGCACCAGTCATGTTTTGCAAGTGATTGGTGCTCTGAATAGAGCATCAGTGACCCGTGATCCACCTGCCAGATCTCTCATAGTAGGAGAGTCCATATTCACTAGGTGGCTCAAAAATAATTGACTGTTCAGTCTGTTGAAGTATACCGGTTGTGTATGTGATTGCACTGGACTGTCTGGAGATGCTATGTTACCAGAAAAAAAATGCTTATCATTGTGAGTGCTTTCAGACAAGAGGGCTCCTAGTCCTACCTATTAGAAGACATTGTGCAGGCATTCCGTCATTTCTTAATGGACTTTCTGCGGTAAGAGAAAAGATGGAAGAAGTGGTTGGAAAACACGGTGAAGCTTATATGAGTATGAGATGATGATGTCTGGTCTCCCCGTAAAACCCTGTGAATGAGGCAGGGTCAGGAGATGGTGCTGTAAAAGCCTAATCTGGAAGCATCCTGTGGTGGACTGCGGGGAAGAAGGAGGGTCAGTCGAACAATCTATGCAGTGCAGGGACCACTGGGGGACCCAGTGGAAGATGGATGGCATCTCTATTGAGGTTGGAGCCAAAGCTACCTTCTGCGCTTGATTGGGAATTGATTGGGAATTCCTACCAGCCCAGCCCTTCCTTGTATGGGGCCATAGCTCATTGAAAGAGCAAAAGGTCTCCGGTTCAATCCTGGGCATCTCTGGAAAGAACTGGGAAAGACCCCTGCCTGAAACCCTGGAGAGCTGCTGCCAATCAGCACAGACAGTACTGAGCTGAATGACCCATCTGACTTGTATGAAGCAACTTCCTATATACGGTGTGTATCTTTATAGCCCTGCCCAGTGTTTTGCTTCTTAAATATACTTGAGTGACAAAGAGACAGAATTGGGCCACATGATGATTAAGCTCAGAAAAAAAACTCCCATTGGCACCAAACGGAATCCCTCCCCAAGTTTAATTGCCATGTAGGGGGGATTTGGGGAGTGTTGCAGTATGTGGGGTGGGGAGGGTTGACCCCAGCTGCAATCCTCCTTGGAAATTGCCCCCTGCGTGTCAATTAAGCTGAGAAAGAAACCTTCCGTTGGCAGGTCCAATTGACACTTAGGTTCTGTGGAACAGATCTGAAGCCCTGGGAAACAGGCTTGGAGCCCGGGTGCCATGATGGACCCATAGCTAGGAATGCCCTTGACCCAGGAGCTGGAGAGAGAATCTGTTTTTGTTTGTGTCTTTCTGTAAAGGAAATGTAAGATGGTGGATCTTAATTGAAGCATGATACGTACGACAGTCAGTTACATTATTTCAGCATCTATAAAGATATAAGGACTGCCATATGGGTCAGACTAGTAGTCCACGTAGCCTATTGTGGATAATGGCCACAGCCAAGTTCAGAAAAAGAACAGATGCAACCATCTTTACAGTCTCTGCAGCCTGGCTCTCTGATTCCTCCCCTATGTCACAATGATGATTCCTGTGCCAAAGGGGTCGTTGGTTGCCACTCCACTTCTCGCCTGCCTTTTCACCTTCATTCAGAGTGTTTTCATCTTCATTCAGAGCAAAATCACTTAAGGGGAAGGACAGTGCCCTTTGTCTCCTTCAGACTGACATTTTGCGGTCTAATGGATTCCATTTGGAATACAGATTAAGACTGATCAGTTTATAATAATGAATGTATCCTAGTACGTCTTCCGCCTGTGAACAATTTGTTTTCATCTAAAGCTGTAAGGGGGTATAAATAAAGCTCTGGCTCCCAAGGCAAGAGGAAAGGCTTGTGGACAAGATGCAAATGATGTGCTTGTGTCCCCTGTGCCCTGGCATCAAGGGTCGGCACGCTCGGGCACCTGCCAAGGGCCCACACCATATCAGAGGGCCCACTGACAAGCGCCACTTTGACCGGCACTTCCTCATCAGCATTGCAACCTGCTTGTTTCCCAACTCTCACTCTAGCCCAGGGGGAGTGGCCAAGCACACACGCAAGCAAGCAGGCAAACATAGTGATGAGAAGGAGCAATGGTAGCTGCCACTGCTTGCTTGCTCTTTGGCTCTCTGCTTGGCAAGCAACCAGGAAAGCTGAGAAGGGGAGCAGCAGTAGCTGGCGGCAGTGGCATTGAGGGAGTAGGTTGGCTGAGTGAGGGGGGCCCATGGAGGTTGTCTTGCCCAAGCCCCCCCCCAAAAAAAACCTGAAGCTGGCACTGCTGTTATCGTCTCCCCATCCCATTGTAGAATAATAGGTCAGAGAAACAAGGGAACAAACCTCTATTTATTTTTCCATCTGATTTTAATGTTCTTGAGCTTAACTACAGATGGGAACTTGAATGCTGTAAATTCATGTGGTTCCACTTTGTGCCTTTGTTTTCACTGACTGATTTGCCCCCCCCCCCCCGGCGTTGCAGAACAGCAAACAATACCAGCTGAACACTGTGCCTTGCTTTGCTTGAGTGATGACACATTGACCCTGCCCATTTAAACTGATTTGAAACTATGTTAACTAAGATGGCTTCCCCCAAAGAATTGTAGGAACTCCTCAGGCTTTTCCCTATAATATTATAAGTATTTCTTTTCTTCTCAGAGCAAGCGACTTTTCTCGTTTTGTGTTCAGGTGGTCAGATAAGAAAATCTCACCCTGATCTAAAGTTGCCAAATTTGTGAGGATTCCTATATGTGTACATGTGAGAATTCTTATGCATGTACAATTTATTTTATTATTATTTTATTTACTATCAGTTGTCAAATACGGTAGTTGTTGTTCTCTGGGTGACTTACAAAATATAACAGGACAATATAATGTCATAGAATCAACACAGGTACAATTCTATAAGAGTATCAATTATACAACAGAAAGAAAAGGTTAAATCATATCAATTAGCGGATAATACAGACCTAAAACATTTTTCCAGGAAGTAAAAACAGTAATTAAAAACATAGCTTAACAAAAAGACTGTGAGAATAAAAAGGTCTTTGCCTGGTGATGAAAAGACATTAAAGTAGGCACCAGATGAGCTTCTCTGTAGAGGGCATTCCATAAATGAGGGGCCACTACTGAGAAAGCCCTTTTTCTTCTGACCACCTGCCAAATCTCAGCTTGCAGTAGGGTGGCAACTTATGAACGGCAAAAAGAGAGGAAATGTGTCACCAAAAAAGAGGACACCAATTTGCATAACCTTTGCATTTGCTAATTTATATGTATAGGTACAAATTTAGAAAAAATAATTATTATAATTTAAATAGAAATACAGTACATCTCACCATAGTATGGAAGACTCTCTTTTTTGGTGAAGTATAAGGGGCCATGCTAGTTTGTCTAGGACAAAGGTAGGCAATGTGGGGCCCGTGGGCACAAATGTACCCCCAGACAACTTCCTTGGTGCCCACTGAGACACCGTACTCTTTCCAACTTTTGTTTAAATACTATTTGTATATATTCTTACTGGCAGCTGGGATTGCTTCAAAGTAAAGTGGGATCCTCTATCCACTGCCATCTTAATTTCCCATGAATGCCTTTGGGCAGGTTCCCTGGCCTTTGTGACTAGCCATGCCCACCAATGGCAGCCATTTTGTGGTTGTGCCCAGGATAGTTTCTCAAATTTCCAAATGGGCCCACAGGCCCAAAACGTTGCCTACTCTGGGTCTAGGGGGATTGCAGGTTGCTTCCCTGCTTTGGCAATGCTGCTGGAGAAATGGAATGGGAAAAGCTGATGGTTGTGGGTTTTGGGGGAATAGAGTGAAGAAGGGGGTGAACCTTAATCCTCTGTTGAACTAGATAAGCTGTGAGAGGCAGTAGATATCCTTGGCCATGGGGAAGGGGGGACTGCTTCCTGATTGAAAAGGGGAAATTGTTGAGGAACATGGTAGCCATGGTTCCTCCAAGGCACTTTTCTGATGTGGAGTGGCTTACTGGACTGCTGTGAGAAAAATGTGAGGATGTGTGGAAGACTATGGTTGGAGTTTCCTGCTCTGGTTTATGGGAGTTATGTGCAAACCCCAAGAATGTTGAAGCTTGAGGAGAAGGATTCCACATTGATGTGGCAACACTTCTCTGACTCTATGCTGGCCTGTATGCTGTGGCTTCTTTAATGAAAGGTCACAGTCACATCCTGTATGCTGAAAGTCCATCGGTGCTGTTATGCATGGGTCCAAAATTCATCACTAGTGTAGGATACTTGATAGGTGCAAGCAGGCTTTTTTGAAGCGGACCAAATACAAACTTGAAATATAGCGTTAGATCTATTAGAATTTTTCACAGCTGCCTAGCCAGGTCCAGTGCGATGAAAGACTCGGCAGTAAGGAAAACATAAGCTGCAATTGCTCCACTTTCTAGCACATTAATACTCCCACCCAAAAATGGAACCAGGACTCTTGGGGCATACTTCTAAACTTTGCATGCATCTTTAGAGAGTACTGAGAAGCCTTTGTTAGAAGCTCTAAGAACTACACTTCCCAGAATTCCTTGATTGGAAGCCATGATGGTATAGCAAGTTTGAAGCATCTTTAAATTTTAATGTAGACATACCTCTAGAGAGGCTCAGTTTAATTAAGGATTAATGTTCATTTAAAGGTGTTGTCTGTCTCGGTGAAGATGGTCTGTAGCCAGACTCAGCCCGGTAAGTAAGCCTGGCCTAGAAGCATTTATGGGGGAGGGAGGCACAGCAAATCACCTGACCCGCTCTGGCCTGTTGAGGCTTCCTGGCTGGTTTGGCTGGTCTCCCGATAGTTTGGCCAACACCAGCAAGGTGACAGTGCACAGGCTGACCCACCTGACACATTCCAGTTGACGACTGCTGCAGCCTGGAATCCTGACAGATTTTTACATTTTGATTCTTTGACACATCTAGTGATTCAGAGCCGGACATGATGCATCATTTGGTGTAAAAAACAACAACACGTATTTTGCGTGCAAAAAGGGCCAGGTTCAATCCCCAGGCTCTCTCATTAAAAGGATCTTGGGTAGCGGGCTAGAAAAAGACTTTGCCTGAGTCCTTGGAGAATGGTCTGACTCCATATAAGGCAGCTTCATATGTGATTCGCTTATTTCCAGTATGCATCTGTTCCAGTCAATATCCCCAGACAACAAGTCAATGTGTTAAGAGTTATATAGGCAGCTACAGAGATAGGTTTTGCTGCCTGATGTGTTATTAATTCTTCTGCTAACTAAAAGGTCAGGCATTCATGGATTAAACTGTCGTTAAGCAGATCTTGATGATATTATAGTCAATAATTTGCATAGTGATGGAGCCCTCAAGTGCACATTATCAAGATAAATGGGTTGTAGAAAGACCATTGTGATCTATTGTGTCCATAATCCATAGCTAGGAACCATTCTTCAAGTCATTTATGGGCCATGATGAGATCACTAGTTCCATAAGGAGTCTCTGATAACACATTGATGAACCTCAGTGTATATCACCTGAAGCCATAATGATTCTGAAAGACACTGTATTGAGAACAGTTAAATATTATTTATTTATTTATTTTATTGTATTTATACACAATCCCTTACACTTTAGAACCCGATGCATAAATCCTTCTCAGGCTAAGAACCAACACTTAAAAACCTGCGGGGAGGGTCAAATGAAACCTTTCCCCTACCAATGAGGGAAAAGATTAATACAGGATATTAAGGATACAGGCCTGTGGCTTACATTGGCTCAGCTTGTCTGAGCGTGGAAAGCTAAGCAGGGTCAAGCCTGGTTATTACTTGGATGGGAGACCCTTCCTCTAGTTTCCTGCATTGAGCAGGGGGTTGGACTCGATAGTCTTGTAGGCTCCTTCCAACTCGATTAAACTTGTGCTATTTTGAGAATTAAAATAAACTTATTTTTATTTTGTTTGCTACACAAATCCTACGTGTCAGCTTGGTGTTATTAACCTGCATTACTTTTAAATCTACACACACACACACACACACACACACCTTTGTACCCACAGTATCATAAGTAATTGTCCAGTACATTGGCCAATGTTTAATTTTGAACAAAGGGGTCTCATGTTATCATGTGGTTTATTCTTAATTGGGTGAAACATTAACTAGCCAGTATACCTTATGCCATGCTTCCAAAATAACTGTACATTATAACCTACTTAAAACATGTTGAAGTTACACCAAAAAACAATAGAGAGCTCTGTATTGAGAGAAGTCATCGTGGTATGCAAGTCTGGAAAGGACAGAAAAGGAATACGATGCAAAGGAATAACATTTTTATGTATGACGCTCATTATATTAGTACATCTGTCTCCTAAATTGCAGAGTTACCCAGAAAGGCTGCAATCCTACATCATTTTGACCAGCCTTCCCCAAGCTGGTGCCCTCCATTTGTGCTGGACTTCAATTCCCATCATTGCCAGCATGGCCAATGATGGGACTTGCAGTCTAATACATCTGGAGGGCACTAGGCAAGGGAAAGCTGATTTAGATGCACACGTGCATGTTTACATGCAAGATTGCAACCTGAAAGAGGGGCTTGGGTAATGCCTTCAGAACCCAAACCCAAAGAAGAATTTTTTTTCTCAGGTCAGGACTAGATCCTGCAAAGTGGTTTAAAGGAATACATCTACAGACATTTGTTTATACATCTGTCTGTAGGATCATTACCAGAGCCATGGTGATGTCCCTTCATCGCTTGTGCTGTACTAAAACTTACACTGCCCTGCAGTTCCCCCTTTGTGAACCTAGCAGTCAGGTGCTTTCTTCAACCAAGCCATCCGTGTCCTATTCTAGCCACATGATCTAGTTTCCTTCTAGACTAGAGCATCCTTCACAGCCCTGAAAAGTAGTCTATCCTATCGTATGCTGCAAATGGCCTAAAACAACAGCCAGTCTAAGATTACCACCAAATAATACCAAGAAAAGGGTGCCATCCTCCTCTAACACTGCAGTGTAACCTCAGACTTCTAATATGACCCAACAGTTTGGAAGGCAGCCACACTCCCATACCACTAATGGCAGTGTCAAAAGAAGACCTTACGTGACCATAAATACATCTTTCCATCCTCATCCCTGAAATCTCTACGCAGGAGTGGGCTGAATAAGATCTGGAAGCTTTCTATGTTTCCATGAGGCTCTTTATTAACTGCAGGCTCTTGTTAGAATACCAACAATTTCAAGCTTTCACTTTAAGCCCAAATAAGTTTCCAGTCCTCATGGTAGTGGGGAGAAAATGTGTGATTCCAGAGTGATGGGGGGGGGGAAGGTTACACACACACACACACACACACACACTATATATATATAAAAATTTCTAAACCCATTCACCCATATAATAGTGCAGTGGTAGGCAACCTGGTGCCCTCCAGATGTTTTGGACTACAACTCCCATAATCCTCGACCATTGGCCATGCTAACTGGGGCTGGTGGGAGCTATAGTGCAAAACATCTAGAGGGCGCCAGGTTGGCTACTCCTGCAACAGTGGAAGATTTGAAAGTGCAAGATATAGCTATATGAGGTATTTTGGACTCTACATCTCTGTCTAGATGTTGTTGTCTGACAAGAGATTTGTCATATTTCCTCCAAAACCTGGGGATTTGTTTCCTGAACATGAAACTCCACCCAAGTCACAGAACCAAGACTACTACATACATTATACAGAAGCAGGAGAAGAAAAGGCACAAGATCATCTAGGGTGCATGGATGTCATGTGTGATGATATCCATAAGTCCCAAGTTACCTATTACAGTAGAAGCAGGGGGGGGGGGGAAGAAGTGTGAGTCAGCCATGCTTCTTTCCCCTGCTTGTATGTAATGTATGGACATATATGGATCACGTGGATATACAAAAAAATGGAATTCCAAGGACAATATTGAACCTTTTGCTATCTCAGTTAACTGATAAATTCTAAAACACAGCATTTCATCCCCTGTGGACTGACAGTATTGGTTGGATCTGCAAAGTTAGTTGAACTTCAATTCCATTGAAATCAATGGGACAAGGTAGTCATGGAGTGACTTAGTTCCCATCGAAAGCAATAGGGCTTACGTAAGTGCAACTAATTTAAGATTGTATCTACCGGTAGTTGATGCCCCTGTTCTGATGGAAGACTCTTTGATCCACTGGGGGCTTCTGTTTGAGGACAGGGGAGGGAGGCAATTTTTGGCAATCTCCCCCTGCAGCCCCCTGCGCTATCTCCCATGCTGCTCTAAAGGGTCCCCCCAACCTCCAGAGCAGACTTGGGAGGCACTTGGGGCTGCAGGAGGAAGTGGGAATAGCAAAAAAGTAAGTTCTTTCCTGTTCTGCCACTGAGCAATAATTAACTTGAGCAATTAACCTGTTGCCACATCTCAGCTGATCAGAATGTCAACACCACTTGGCAGGAATACCTCAGTGGTGGCTGGTCCTGCTCTAAAATGGAAGCTGGCTTTTTGACACTGCATTTGACTTCATCCTGCATACCACTGTGCCACACAAATGCCATCTGCACATGTTGTTCTTTTCCCCTGTTAGACGTCTATAGGTCCATATGTTATGGAAATGATCGAGAAACTGGGTCCATATTGTTGGTGGGTGGCAATTTTGTTAGGAACAATTTTACTTGAGCTGCTACAGCCTTTCAGATTCAGACTGACAAACTAAGGGAAGGCTCCATCCTTTTGATGTCAGGAAGACAAAATTGATTCTCACATCCAAGTGCACAATAATTCAGTGAGTAAAAACATAAGACACCTTTGAAAATAAAATAAATATTGTGTTGCAATAAAATTCATTTCAGATACTTGCGCTGCGACATCATTTCAAGGAGTGATTTGTCATTGCACTTAGTACTGAAAAAAATATTTGTTTACAATTGCTTTCAGTTTACTATGAAGGCTGCGATCCTATTCACATTTACCTCAGCGTAAGTATCATTGCTATTAATAGAAATTCCTTTGCAGCAAACATGCATAGGATTGCACTATTAGAATATCATTTGATCTTACTATTCCTTTGCTCTAGGGCAGTGATGGCGAACCTTTTTGAGCCCGAGTGCCCAAACTGCAACACAAAACCAACTTATTTATTTCAAAGTGCCAACACTGCAATTAAACCTGAATACCGAGGTTTTAGTTTTAGAAAAACAACTCATACAGTTGTCCGAACTAATTACTATCTTTTGTCTTTAAGGAAAAACACAATAACAGAGCTTTCAATGATACAGTTTTTTGTTGAAAAAAAATCAACTCAAAAAATTATTATAGTACTACTGTCATGACCCCCCTCCAGGAATCCTCCTCTGAAGACGAGTGTGACTCACCCAGAGCCCTGGACGCTCCTCAGGAGCAGAGTGTAGACACTGCTGCTCCAGACGGGGCCGACCGGGCAGCGGAAGAGCTGGCAGGCCCCTCTGGCATGACCCGTGGGAGTTCCCCAGCCCGAGAAGAGTCAGACTCAGAGCCGGAGATAGTGCAGGCCCCAACTCCCAGACAAAGGCGGGCGATGAAAAGGCAGGAACAGATGCAGGCCCCTCGACGCAGCGTCCGGCTGCAAACCAGGACGTCGGCCTTGTGAGGCTTTTATAATCAACCTGCTGCTGAAGAGCTCCAGCTGTGGGATGGGCGTGCCCGGCAGCAGGCTGTAGAAAAGCACGCACTCACTAGAGCATGGGTATTGGGAAACAACGTCCTCCATGACTCTTGTTCCTGATCCCGGACCCTGCTCCTGAACCTTGCCTTGGACCCTGGACTCTTGGACTTTACTCGGACTGACCCTGACGACGGCTTTGCTTGATCCTTGGACTTTCGTAAGAACTTTACTGGCTAAAATCCCCGGACTGTTTGACTACGCTGCTCCTTGTTTGAAATCCTTATCTTATCTCAGTCGGACTTGGCAACGCTCCCAGAAGCCAAGACAGCTGCTGGCTGCCGGCCAGCCTTAAGCAGGACAGTTTGTTTCCCAATCTCCCAGCCAGCAGCATGGAAGCAACAACTCTTGAAGCTGTGTTAGCAGAAAACCAGCTTCTTAGGAACCAGATAGCCCAGCTCACCACTGCGGTTACTACCCTGCAGAGCCAAGTCCACCAGCTTGGGGCACCGCCGCAGGCTGCACCAAGGACACCCAAACGTAAGTGCCCTATAGCACCCCCTGAGAAATTTGATGGAACACCAGACAAGTTCCCAGGGTTTGTGGCTCAATGTGAGTTGTATATGCAACTGCGGATAGAGGACTTCCCCACTGACCGAGTGAAGGTCGGCTTTGTGATTAGTCTACTCACTGGGCTGGCTGCCAAATGGGCTACCCCTTATCTCCTGCAGCCTAGTCCCCTGCTGGACAACTATGCGGGCTTCCTGGCAGATTTTAAGGCTGCCTATGAGGATCCACAGAAGGCAGAGACTGCCAACAGGCGGATACGCCGACTCCGGCAGGGCAAGGACTCAGTCGCCACTTACACCAGTTCTTTCCAGCTGCTGGCCCAAGACCTTACCTGGAACGAGTCCGCTCTGATGGACCAATACCAGGAGGGGTTAACGGATGAGATTTGCGACGAGCTGGCCCGGGCAGAAAGACCTACAACCCTGCATAATTTAGTCCAGCTCTGCCTCCGGATCGATGGACGCCTAGAGGGCCGCCGTCTTGTCCGTAGAGCCTCAGCCTCACGCCGAGAGCCCAGCCCAGCACGCCAAACCTGGGCTCTGGGTCCCAAGACAGGTCCTCCCAGAGCAACTGAGGAACCAATGCAGATCGGGGGGGCTCGACCCCGGCTCACCGCCAGAGAAAAGGAACGGCGGCGACAAAAGGGACTTTGCCTGTATTGTGGGGAAGCAGGACATTATGCCAGCCAGTGTCCCGCCAAAAAACCACCCTCGGGAAACGCCCAGCCCCAGTCCTAGTTGGGGTCGTAGGACTGGGCCAGGAAACCCACACCACCACAGTGACCCCCGCCAAACGCCTCCACCCACCATTGGCAGTGGTCGTGACCTTGTGCCTCCCCGACCTGACCATGATTCAGACCACAGCCATGATCGATTCGGGGGTGTCTAGCAACTTCATGGACGTGGGCTTTGCCCAGCAACATGGAGTCCCACTGACCCCTCTGGCATCCCCGATCGCCATCGAAACCATTGATGGGCGGCCCTTGACATCTGGTCCAGTATCGCTGGAAACCGATCCCCTGACCATGGAGATCCAGGGGCACCGGGAACAACTTCGCTTCCTGCTGGTCACCGTGTCACACTTCCCCCTCGTGCTTGGAATGGCCTGGCTAACCCTCCATGACCCTTGTATCAACTGGCCCCGGGGGGAGGTAGTGTTTGCTTCGGACTATTGTAGCTCCCATTGCTGGCCCGGACAGGCCAGCACGGCCACTGGACCAGCTCCGGATCCCCAGCCAACCCCAACGTTCCTGCCTGGCAAGTACCAGGATTTCCAGGATGTGTTCGACACGAAGGAAGCTGACCACTTACCACCCCACCGACCCTATGACTGTCCCATTGACCTGCTGCCTGGGTCCCGGATCCCTACCGGGCGGATCTATTCTCTTTCTGGGCCTGAGCTTGCGGCCTTACAGGATTTTCTGGAAAAGAACCTCAAGAGGGGATTCATCCGACCCTCAAAATCCCCTGCAGCCGCTCCGGTGCTCTTCGTAAAAAAGAAGTGTGGGGAGCTACGCCTCTGCAATGACTACCGGGCCCTCAACCAGATAACCCGACGCAATCGGTACCCCTTGCCCCTCATCCCAGAATTGTTGGAGCGTCTCCACCAGGCCACCATCTTTACCAAGCTAGACCTGCGGGGGGCGTACAACCTGGTGCGCATCCGGGCCGGTGACGAATGGAAGACCGCGTTTCAGACCCGCTATGGGCATTTCGAGTACACGGTCATGCCGTTTGGGCTCTGTAACGCTCCTGCAGTCTTCCAGCACTTCATGAATGACATCTTCCGGGACTACCTAGACCGGTTTGTCGTCATCTACCTGGACGACATTTTGATCTACTCCCCTACACCCCAGGTGCACCAGGCACACGTCCGTGCTGTGCTGCAGAGGTTACGGGAGCACCATCTGTATGCTAAATTGGAGAAATGCGCCTTTGACCTGGAATCCGTAGACTTCTTGGGACACCGGATCTCTCCCAGGGGCATAGAGATGGAGCCAGCAAAGGTGGCAGCAGTGCTGTCTTGGCAACCCCCCAGGACGGTCAAGGACGTCCAAAGGTTTTTGGGGTTCGCGAACTACTACCGGCGCTTCATCACCAACTTTGCGGAGGTCACTGCACCCCTGACCAACCTGCTCCGGGCCAC
This sequence comes from Shinisaurus crocodilurus, assembly GCA_021292165.1. Lineage (NCBI taxonomy): Eukaryota > Metazoa > Chordata > Lepidosauria > Squamata > Shinisauridae > Shinisaurus > Shinisaurus crocodilurus. The sequence goes on from CM037880.1 coordinate 134,923,720, forward strand.
TAAACTTTTCCAGTGGGGGCCTGAGGCTCAAGGAGCCTTCCAGAAACTCAAGGAGCTCTTTGTGTCAGAGCCTATCCTGCAACACCCGAACCCGCAAACTCCATTCGTGGTGGAAACCGATGCCTCTGATGTCGCCATCGGGGCCGTCTTGCTCCAACCTGCAGAGACTGGGGAGACCTTGCTGCCATGCGCGTTCCACTCCCGTAAACTCAACCACGCAGAGCGCAATTATACCATCTGGGAGAAGGAGCTGCTGGCAATCAAGGCAGCCTTCGAGACTTGGCGGCATCTACTGGAAGGCGCCCTACACCCCGTGGAAGTCCGGACGGACCACCGGAACCTGGAATTCCTGCAGACCGCCCGGAAGCTAAATCAGCGGCAAATCCGGTGGGCACTATTCTTTTCCCGGTTCCACTTCACGGTCACATACATTCCCCAGTCCCGGAACCGACAGGCGGACGCCCTCTCCCGGAAACCCGAATACACCTTCCCCAAACCAGAGGAAACCTTGTCCACGATCCTGCGTCCTGAGAATTTTGTTGCAGTCCTCCTGCCCCCTAGCATGCTCGCCCAGCTACGAGAACAACAGGGCCGAGACCCCTTTGCGAAGGCCAGGAGGCAGGAGCTGGAGACTCCAGGCCCAGCGGGACCGTCTCCCTTTAATGCCCACGATGGACTCCTGCGCCACCACCAACGTCTGTATGTTCCTCCGGGACCCACTCGGATGGAGATACTTCAGCAGTGCCATGACAGTCGGCCTGCGGGACATTTTGGCGTATTCAAAACTTTACACCTGCTGACCCGGGACTTCTGGTGGCCCAGGGTCCACGCTGATGTGGAACGTTATGTGGGCTCCTGTGAGACCTGTCGCCGGGCCAAGCACCAGGTGGGAAAGCCAGCAGGGCTTTTGCATCCCTTACCCACACCTACCGGACCTTGGAAACTGGTGTCCTTGGATTTTATTACCGACCTGCCCTCCTCCAAAGGACATACCACCATCTTGGTGATAGTCGACCTGTTGACCAAGATGGCCCACTTTGTACCCTGCTCCGGTACCCCGTCAGCCAAAGGGACGGCGGAGTTGTTCATCCAGCACATCTTCCGGTTACATGGGCTGCCACAGGGCTTGGTCTCCGACCGGGGCCCTCAGTTCACGTCTCGCTTTTGGCAGGCCCTGTTTCGCCAGTTGGATGTGAAACTACATCTCTCCTCGGCGTACCACCCGCAATCAGACGGCCAGACAGAGCGCACGAATGCGACCCTGGAGCAATACCTCCGCTGTTACGTCAATTACCAGCAAGACAACTGGGTGGACTTGTTACCCTTGGCCGAATTCGCCTACAATAACTCTCCCCATGCCTCAACGCAACAGACTCCATTCTTTGCCAATCATGGTTACCACCCGCAATTCTTCCCGGCCACGGCGACCTCCTCTATGGTTCCCGCGGCCGATGAGCTCCTCCAGGAACTTCAGGCAGTACATTCCCTGCTGCAAGAGCAGCTAACCCGGGCCAAGGACATGTATAAACACTTTGCGGACACCAAACGGCAGTCTGGGCCTGCTCTGAAAGTTGGGGATCAAGTCTGGTTGTCCACCAAGCATCTACCGCTGCAACGCCCGAGCCGGAAGCTGGATGCTCGGTTCATCGGTCCTTTCCTTATCACAGCGCAGATCAACCCCGTGGCCTTCCGGTTGCAATTGCCGCCCTCTCTGCGTATCCACCCTGTCTTCCACCGCTCCCTCCTCGTTCCAGTCATGCCTACTGATCCTGCCCGTCTGGTTCCGACGCCCCCACCGCCTGTGCTAGTGGAAGGGGAGGAGGAATATGAGGTAGCCAAGATCCTGGACTCTCGCACCCGTCGGGGCCGTCTGCAGTACCTCGTGGACTGGGCAGGTTATGGACCTGAAGAACGCTCTTGGGAGGACGCCTCTCATGTCCACGCCCCGGCTCTTGCACGCCGGTTCCACCGCCAATATCCCAGGAAACCCGGGGGGTCCGATTCCCCGGGAGGGGCTCCTGGGGAGGGGAGTGATGTCATGACCCCCCTCCAGGAATCCTCCTCTGAAGACAAGTGTGACTCACCCAGAGCCCTGGACGCTCCTCAGGAGCAGAGTGCAGACACTGCTGCTCCAGACGGGGCCGACCGGGCAGCGGAAGAGCTGGCAGGCCCCTCTGGCATGACCCGTGGGAGTTCCCCAGCCCGAGAAGAGTCAGACTCAGAGCCGGAGATAGTGCAGGCCCCAACTCCCAGACAAAGGTGGGCGATGAAAAGGCAGGAACAGATGCAGGCCCCTCGACGCAGCGTCCGGCTGCAAACCAGGACGTCGGCCTTGTGAGGCTTTTATAATCAACCTGCTGCTGAAGAGCTCCAGCTGTGGGATGGGCGTGCCCGGCAGCAGGCTGTAGAAAAGCACGCACTCACTAGAGCATGGGTATTGGGAAACAACGTCCTCCATGACTCTTGTTCCTGATCCCGGACCCTGCTCCTGAACCTTGCCTTGGACCCTGGACTCTTGGACTTTACTCGGACTGACCCTGACGACGGCTTTGCTTGATCCTTGGACTTTCGTAAGAACTTTACTGGCTAAAATCCCCGGACTGTTTGACTACGCTGCTCCTTGTTTGAAATCCTTATCTTATCTCAGTCGGACTTGGCAACGCTCCCAGAAGCCAAGACAGCTGCTGGCTGCCGGCCAGCCTTAAGCAGGACAACTACATTGTACACATAGCCTGAAGGGAATATATACTAACTTTTAAAATAATTAGGCACATGTATTTTTGGATAAGGGATTCTCAACTTGTAATATGATTATATGCCAGACTGAAATTGTATGGGGCAAGCTTTACCCCGGGTCCTTTCCCTGCTTCTACAGGTGTCGGATTAGTAAAAGTAAAAGTCAACCTGTACTAGGATGAGCAAGATAAACAAGAAAATTAAACGTGCTGAACACATTTTAAACACTTTATGTCTTGGACTGCAAACACTGCATTAGGTAAAAGTTTGCATTGGGCATGCTTTTGCACAATTAATGTGATTTTTGCTATTGCATGCATGCTGATAATTTGTCAAACCTTGGCTCATAGTCCGTTAGTTTGAGAGCAACACATGCAGCACTCAGGTCAACTGTTAGGGCTTTACATCCAAGCCATGCTCTGTGCATCATTCTTCAAAATCTTTTAAATGTGATAACAATGTAGAAAAGAATTCTGTAGCAGGAATTCTAGCATAAAATCATTCTGTTCCACACTGTGAGAAAGAACAAAATCATTAGTGTTTTGCAGAAGGGGACAGTCTTTTCGCGATCTGGTGACCAATGGCTCGAGTGCCCACAGAGAGGCCCCTGCGTGCCAGCTGTGGCACCTGTGCCATAGGTTCACCATCACTGCTCTAGGGCAACTCCCTGTTTAATTTTTCCTTACTTACAAAAAAATTAAAATTATAATAACTGTGCCTGATGTGCTTTCACATCTTCTTGTTACCAGGAGCTAGAAAGTTCATGCTGCTATAGAAGAATTATGAAGTGATTGAGGCATGCTTCCTATGGCAACCATTTTGTGAGAGTGCCCACAACACTCTCAAAATTCCAAATGTATTCCTTTGAGTTATACTCAGTGCTGTATGTCTAGGGTGATGCTGGCATTAAATGCTGCAAAACACTGATTCATTGTCATTTAGAGCTGGTTTGTACACAGATGTTGTGGCTCTATTCTCTTATGGGACATACGGTAATTTTCAGTTACTCATCAGGCAGAGTTAGATTCCAGTAAAACTGAGTAACAGGGCAGGGAGCTCTGAATAGCAGGGGCTTGAGAAAGTAGCTTCCCAATGCCACTGAGGGTGATCATGAGAGAGGATAGATTGGAGCCATGAACTCTGGTTCAGGGTTAAATCTCTCAACACTATGTTGCAGAACCTCCAAATTAGCAGGGAAATTGGGGTACTTTTTCACTAGCTATACTGTTTGCCTCTAAATGAAGAGGTAGCCATAGTTCTGTGGTATAGCACAGGCACTGCATGAAAAAGGTGCCAGGTTCAATCCTGGCATCTCAAGGTAAGGCTGGGAAAACTCAGATGTGAAACCCTGAAGAGCAACACCCCCTGATGGCATCCATCCCTGACTTTGGGATGGATGTAGGGCGGGTGAAGCACTTAAGTGTGTCACTCACCTTCCTAATTGGGAGGGCGAGCAGCACGCAGGGGAAACCCCCAACCTCACTGACCGGAGATAACAGAGGGGGTTCCTCTTGCCGCTAGCCTCCAGGAGGCAGGAGCTTGAGGAGGAGAGTGGGTGGGTCTTGGGGAGGGAGCCCAAGCCTCTGCGGACTGGCTGGGGAACCTCTGTGGGCTGGAGGTTCCATATCCCTGGTATAGATAATACTGAGCTGGATGGACTAATAGTCTGGCTCGCTATAAGGCAGTTTCCTGTGTTCCACTGGCCATCAGTTCATGGGTTAGGGTTAACAGCATGGTTTGTTAACCATGCACAAGCCACTCTGGCCAGGTTCAGACAACACGACAAGCCACTCTGAAACAAACATGGCTTATAAGTCACCATGGCTTATCGTGTTGTGTGAACCCAGTTGGTATTATGCCTATGTACACCAATACTAGTTGCTGGGGAACACAACTGGGAGGGTGCTGTTGCACTCACGTCCTACTTGTGAGTTTCCCCTAGCCAGCTAGTTGGCCACTGTGTGAACAGAATGCTGGATGAGATGGACTCTTGCTGTGATCCAGCACAGCTCTTCTTATGTTCTAAAGATAACACCCAGCATACTATCAATGTACAGTTATGGTTTAGATAGCTAGAACACCCAAGATGAAAAGAGAAATGTTTATTTTGTAAACCACCCTGAAATCCGATTGGATGGATGTTGACATAAAAATATTTTAAGTAAGGATATGTTATATTTTTTGAATTTGGAATTCATTTGATCAAGGGATGGAAGTATATAAATTGGTCCCTTGGAGGGTGGGGGGTGCACTTTATGATTTATTGTATGTTGATTATGTTATATTTTTGTGTCATTCTTGTATTTTGTTATATTTTGTTTTGAAAAGTAAATAAAATTAAAAATATATATTTTAAGTAAATAAAAACAAAGCCATCTGCAAACTTCTGTCCCATGTCACAGAACTGGAGTTCCACCCAATTTACAAACACAGGTCTTCTGATGTCATTTCACGTGCTTATAAATGTGTGCATATTAGGTGCTAGCAGGCAGTAGCAAAAATGTAGGAGATACAGCAAAGCATTGGTAAGCTGACGTGGGGGAATGTGGGTCACAGATACTGGTGACTTCTGGATAAATTAAATGTTTAATGAGGTTAGTGGCATGATCAGAAAGAAATGTCTTATGAATGTCTAAAACACTTTTTTCCGAGCTGGAAATGCTATAATTGCAGCTTTCAAAGTAGATGTAGAAATCTAAACTTTTTTTTTTATGTGAATGAGAGCAATTTTCTGCTTTTAGAAAACCTCAGCAATGGCTGTAGGGACTTTGAATTCATTGAGACCGCACAGTCTAGCACATGAGTGAAACTCAAAACAGGGATTGGCAAACACCTTACTCTAATAAAACGTGGAGAGAGAGAGAGAGAGAGAGAGAGAGTAAAACATAGGTCTTGCCAGCCACAGTCTTTAAAACGTTTTTTTCCCCCCTAGTTGCACTATTGTCCTGACTGCATAATCCATCGAGAATTATACATTCCACCCTAGCATTGCAGTTCACATTAACACTCAGATAATAATTATATCTTGTAGAAGAGCTGGAATTTCATGCCTTGCTCTGCCATAATGATGATCTTTTTTTTTTTCATCTTAGAATTCCTATGTCTGAATTCATCTCCACAAACGTTTCCATGAGCATATCCCACAGATTCCACCTCCAAAGCACTTAGAGGCAAATTTGCAGAATCTCCCTTTTGTACAATGGTCTGTTCCATCATTGTGATGGCTTCTGTGGGGCAAGATAGAAGGATGTGTAGCCAAAAGTTGCTGATGTCATCATAGGGGTGGCAAGCGTAGATGTTATACAACACTCAGCTGGGAATACTATAAAAGCCCATTGGAAATCATAGCAAGCAGTGGCATGAATGCTGGCCACTTCCCTCTATCATAAAACCTTGAAACTAGCTCCCAGAGGAATCTTATAAAAAGAACTACTGTACAGGAGATCAAATCCTATTTAGAGAGATGTAAGTTAAGATGTTTGGAAAATCATCTTTTCATACGTTTTAAACCTCTATCATGTCTCTCTGTGTTAATCTATTTTTTCTAAACTAAAATACTGTTGCAACTCCATTATACCTTTTTTTATAGCAGAAGCAATCCAAACGCTGCACAGCATTCGAAATATAGCCACACTGCACAGACTGATATTATGGTATTATGATACCTGCTGTTTTAATATCACCCTCCTTACTAATCATTCCCAACATTTAATTTTCTTTCTTTTTTATTGCCACAGCACACTGAACTCATGTTTTCAGCAAGCTTTCCATGCTACATCCACCTTTCTTGGGTAGTCACAATCAGGACTACCCATGTTAAGCGGGGGTTTGACTTTGTTCACGGGGTGTGTCCTTTTGTATTTACAGTGAATTTCATCTGCCATTTTGTTCACCATGGACACAATTTGGAAAAATCTATATGGGAGCTCAATTGGTTGGGATTCTATCATCTTGAATAATTTAGTGCCATCTGCTGCTTTACTCCTCACCCCTGATTTCAGAGCATTTATGAATGTTAAACAGTACCACTTATCCCATGACAGCTCAGTTTTCCTTTCTGAGGAACTTTGTCAAAAACATTTTGTAAGTCCACATATATAATGACTCCCAGGTCATCTCTAGCTACAGTTTTCATAAACCCAAAGAATTCTAAAAGGTTAATGGGGTAGAACATCATTTTGCAGAAGCCATGCTGATTCTTTCTCAGCAAAGCCTGTTCTTCAATGTTTAAACTGTAGACTCTTAATCATGCTTTCTACCAGTTTACCTGGGATAGAAGTCACACTGAGAGATGTAATTTCCTGGATGCCCCTTTGATACTTTAAAAAAAAATCTGGGTTATGTTGACTATTTTTTATTTTTACTTAAAAGATTAAAAATGCACATTTGAACTGTTAAGTGAATTCCATCCAGCTCCAATTACTTGTTTCTTTTTAGTACATCTTTTCCGATCTGCAAGGTGATTCTGTTATATTGTGCTATCCATTGATGCAGATTTGATTTCTAAAATGAAGTTTGCATGCTTTATTGTAAAAGATTGATATTGAGTCTGAAGCCCACTCAAGCATCCTTTCCATCTTTGCAAATGTCATTGACGGTGTCTGTTTTGTCACATCTAGAAAGTAGGTCAATGTGACATAACATGGATCTTAGTTTTTCAAGGAAAGTCTGAGGTATTAAAGAGAAAGGGAAGCCCTGAGAAGAGCATATATTTATTATCACAGTCATTTTCATCTACTGCATCCAATGTAATTTGTTGAAACTGAAACTACAAACAACTCTATGTCCTTAATTTAATTCTAGTAAGCTGAGAACAGCCTATGGAGTCTCTGCATTTTCATGGAGAACTGCCTGACAACACAATTTCATAGATCATAGAGTTGGAAGGAGCCTACAAGGCTATCGAGTCCAACCCCCTGCTCAATGTAGGAAACTAGAGGAGGGGTCTCCCATCCAAGTAATAACCAGGCTTGACCCTGCTTAGCTTTCCATGCTCAGACAAGCTGAGCCAGCGTAAGCCACAGGCCTTCATTAGCCTCACCATTCTAATCCAACTCCAAGTGTGCTAAAAGCTTTGGGCAACATTTCTCTGAGAGTTACTATGCACAATCCAACTAAAGTCAAGGACATTTAAATCCCATTGATTTCAGTGGGAGAGTAAAACATGCCTGCGTCTGTCCCAATGAAATAACTGCTTAAACTGTCTTTGCTACTAGTATAAGAAGCTATGTCTTTAGATTATCACAGGCCTCCTAACTATAAGACCAGGACAGTAATGAGCCAATTGTCTATGGTGCTTCAGTGGTATTTATTTTTAGGTCTGTAGCATAAAAGTGCTATAGAAATTGTTAATAGCAGACATGGTCCAAAGTTTAAAATGTCAGTCTTTTTTTGTAGCATGGTTTTACATACTTGAAGAGTATCATCTCTTTACTGCTAACCATGGCCTCCATTCTTTCCACCTTTATTTGTGTGTATCGGTTATTATTTCTGCTGCTAAAGAACGAGTTTCACTCCTAATACTATGATTTACTATTTCTTTTACATTGGTGCCTTGAACACTATTGATGCTAAAGGGAAATGGGTCGTCACTTGAACAGCTTCCCAGATAAGCAGTGGTGCAGTTAGGTAATTTTAGATTCTGGCCTTAAAGGTCTTGGCCGGGGTGGGGTGGGGTGTCTTTGGATGGTTATGTTTATTACTTCACTTCCTCCAAAATGTGGTAAGTCAGTCCAGCTGTGTTTGGGGGGCCCTCCTGCTCATTCTACTGAGGCCCAGGACTTCTGCCCCAAATACACCACTGCAAATAGGAAAATGATTCTTATCCAGAATTACTTCGAAGTAAGAATTCTTCATTCCGTCAGGCATTATTCCCTTTGAGGCAATAATGAATACAGGCCTGTGGCTCACGCTGGCTCAGCTTGTCTGAGCGTGGAAAGCTAAGCAGGGTCAGGCCTGGTTATGACTTGGATGGGAGACCCCTCCTCTAGTTTCCTGCATTGAACAGGGGGTTGGACTCGATAGCCTTGTAGGCCCCTTCCAACTCTATGATCTATGAAATCTATTAATGTGCCGGAGGGAGGCAGCAGCAGCACAGTCCACCCCAGACCTCTGCCCACTTATTATAACAGGTGAAGGAAGCCCCATGCATATATGCCGGGGTTCTCTTCACATGTTATATACTGAATATGTGTAGGACAGGGTGGGGGGGAAGCCTGCTGTCATAATCCTGCTGCTGCATACGGTACCTTGGTTTTCTGCTCACGGCTACTGTTCTAAATTAATGTGCTGGTGATAAGGATGAAAGTGAGACAGATGAGCCTGGGTAAAGGAGGAGCTTGGGATATTGGTGCTAAAATAACTGACAGCAGACAGCACAAAAAATGAACCATGAAAGGCCTTGCAGAAGACATGCATACTTGTTACCATCTGCACTTTGCATCCATATTTTTCCAGAAACTTGAACACTAGGAACAGTCAAGAACTAACCAGTGTCAAGTGAATGCATCACAATGCCAAGGATACACCAGAGATCGACCAGATTCCTAAGTGCAGGAATATTTAGCCAAACCATGCACTTCATACTCCCTCCTTCCATCTCCAACCGCTTCCCCCAGCCCCTGTCATCAGCCAGAAGCTTTGGTGGGGTCAGGGTGTATCACCTGACTTGCTCTGGCCCATGGTATAATGAGGTTTCCTTCCTGGTGTGGCTGTTCTTTCTGCGCTGCGGTTCCTTCCTCTAATACATTTTAGAACAGAAAGAGCATCAGTGTGAGTCGTCGTAGCTCACAACTATTGGATCAGAATTATTAAGTACTGCAAGAAATGTTGGAATAGAGCCAGATGAAGCAAAAGTTAAGGACAGAAATGTTGAAACAGCCCTTTCTTTCTTTCTTTTACAGTTTCGTGTATGGTGTTGTATATATTATTGACACTGTATTCTGTATTCAAACATTTAGGTCTTCCTAATCATTTATTGCCATCTAGCAATTAACTGAGAAGTAGCAAGTCAATTTTAAATTCAGAAAATTTTTTTATTTGTAAACATTGTTACTTGTATTAGCATAACTTGTACTCAGGATTATATTTAATTTGGGAAGGTGAAGCACAACCCTTCCTCTCAGCATAACATGATTTCTGAGAAATGGGTGTGTATAAGGCAGGACCATAGTTTTCAGTGAAAGGAAAGCTGGGGAAATGGTAGATGTAGGTTGATGTTTTCTGCCCATACGTAAGTGACCACCCTAGATAAAGAATTATGAAGTCCGCTGCACCCTGGGTGGGAAGCACTGTAGAAATGACACAATACAACCCTTTGCATGTTTACTCAGAAGTAAATTCTGCATTGTTCAATAGGACTCACTCCCTAGTAACTGTGGCCTTAATAATGTGAACATTCTGTGACTCTTTCCCACAAGAAAATCTTTAATATTTCTCTGGATATGTTATTTGGCATATCTCAGTCAGCTTTTTCTTTGAATTAAAAACATCTAAAGTGTAACCTTTCTTGTGCCACATCATGTCTACGGGGTGGATCACTCAGAGGGATTGTATAAAACGCATCCACTCTACTAGAGCTCCCTACTGCCTCAGCAGTATCCAAACAATTAACGTAACCTTCTTGAAAACTAGTGGGAGAGGAATACGCTTAGCGACTGTGACACAAAGTGTGTTTTTGCAGCAGTAATTGCAACTCATTGAGGAATTGAGCACAAGCAAGTGGTAGCAGGTGGTGTGGACATGATGCACTTGCTGCTTTAATGTTTGTCAGTGATGGGTTTTATTATAGAAGCCAGGCTGAATAGCAACCTCACAGTACTATTCCCAGCTGGCTTTAAAAAATATATGTTTTTTATTCTCTGCACAGTTTCTTTGCCCAGTAAAGCAGTTCAACCCAGACATTAACCCATATTTTCCCAATAGTTGTTTTTATTTAATACAACAGTGGAAAGACACCAACTTAGAGGCATGGTTTGTTTATTGTATAATAACACAGGGTGCTTGTTCTTTCCATAAAATTGAACTTCCTTTAATTACACAGGGATGGTTCCAGATTTAGTCATAAATTTATTGAAATCAAAGCAACTTCAGTTGGTCATGACTAAGTCCCATTGATTTCATTGGGTCTGCTCTAAGTATACTAAATCTGGAACCAACCCACGTTCCTGTAGAACAGCCTTCCCCAGCCTGGGTGCCCTCCAGATGTTTCAGACTTCAACTCCCATCAGCCCTAGCCAGCATGTCAATGGTCAGGAATGCTGCGAGTCATAGTCCAAAACATTTGGTAGGCACCAGGTTGGGGAAAGGTGCTATAGAGAGAACAAAGTGGTCTAAAAAGTTGAGTGAAAATATACTAAGGAGTCTGGGATGAATTTCCCCCCTCACTGGTCTTCTCAGCACAACACAGCCATTTTGAGTGGGTTGATTTGCAAGCCTAAATTCATGATTATGACATCAAACCCCAGAATGCTCTCTGCCAGAACAAATGTTTCTCTAGGCAAGTCAACTGTGCTGTGTGCTTTCATGTAAAAAAAAGCTACATCAGATTAAGTGGCCCTATCACTTAATGTTTACATCACAAAAATCTTTGCACCCAAACGTTTCCCAATACCCCAAATAATTGAATAGATCTTTTTTCCTTCTGTCTTTATGTGTCTTTGGCCAAGTGGTGAATGAAAACCCAACTGCAACTTTTCTTCCTGTTTAGCCTTTAGTTATAATAGCCAGACACTGTAATGAAAAACAGATGTGCCATGCTTTGTTCCAAATGAGGAGGAATTATATAAAAATTGAGACCTTACAATTTCAAGGCAAGATAAAGAAAATTTAAGTAGGGGGGAAGTACGTTTTATGCATGGGAGAACAGAAGAAAGGAGATGGTTATGGCTTTCGTGGATTCTATAACCATTGCAAGTTAGCTTGAAGAACTTGCAAACCTATTTTAAGTATATGAGCCATATTTTCCTACAATTTACATGCTTGAGGTTTTATGCTTCAGTGTTGGTTCAATTAAATTCAACTATTTACTTGTGGCACTCTAATTTTAAAGGGAAAAGAAGGGAAGAAAAAGAGGGTGGCTAGATGCAAAAGAGGACAGAGCTCCTGCACCTTTAATAGTGTGCAGAAGAGTTTTTCTGCACAGCTATTAAAGGTGCAGGAGCCCTGTCCTCTTTTGCACCTGGCTACTCCAAGTAGGAGGGGATTCAAAGTACATTCAACTAGCTAGTACATTCAGCCACACTGAGAGCCAGTCTGGTGCAGTGGTGAGAGTGTTGGACTGGGACTCGGGAGATCCGGGTTCTAGTCCCCGCTCAGCCATGAAACTTACTGGATGACTTTGGGCCACCCACTGACTCTCAACCTAACCTACCTCACAGCATTGTTGTGAGGATAAAATGGAGAGGAGGAGGAGGATTATGTAAGCCACCTTGGGTTCCTTGCAGGAAAAAAGGCAGGTTATAAATATAATAAATAAATAAATCAGCACTTTTTTTAAAATCTAGTTGGGTGTATTTTCCCCCTTTCTCTTCCTTCTGCAATGAGAGTGAAACAAGACATTGATTTTAGATACATCAGAACACATACCTACAAAATAGTAGTAATAATCCTTGACATTTATCTAATGCTTTTAAAATAGTGTAGTTTTCAAAGTGTTTCATCTATATTATTGCAGAAACCTCACAACTACTCTAAGGTAGTTCAGGGTTATTATTCACATAATATTATTGTGTTTCATGGTGAGGAGGAAAACTCATTCCATATGTGTTGGCCTACAGTTCCCATCAGTCTTAGCCAGCATAGCCAATGGTAAGGGATTATGGCAGTTGTAGGCCAAAACATTGGAGGACCATGAGTTGCCCACCCCTGCTTTAAATGAAGGAAGGCTCCTTGACATTAAGAGGAATCTCTGCAGGCCTTGGAATCATGCGTGGGGCATACCAGATTGCTTGCGCGCGCACCCTCAGTATCAGCTTTTTCCAACCTGGCACCCTCCAGATCAGGGCTCTCCAACCTTGGGTCCCCAGATGTTGCTGGCCTACAGCTCCCAGCATACCCAGCCAGCATGGCTAATGGAGAGCCCTGCTCCAGATCGTTTGGACTTCAACTCCAATCAGCCCTAGCTGGCATGGCCAGTAGTTAGGAATCCTTGGAGTTGTAGTCCAAAATAACAGAAGGACACCAGGCTGGGGAAGTATACTTTATATGTTTTGAAGTAAACATGTGCAGCTCAATCCTGTGAATGTTTACTGAGAAGTAAACTGCAATCCTAGGCACACTTTCTTGGGAGCAACCCCCCATTGAATTTAGTTGGAGTAAATGTGCATAGGATTGTGGGGTTAAAAGTGTCTTTTTCAGCATGGTGGCTCCAGTGGGTTAAAGTGGCAAAATGAGCGGTGTGCTGACAGATGAAGCCTGCCTGGGGGTTATGCTTTCGGACAGGGCCGGTGCTACCATTAGCCCAACTAGGCAGCCGCCTAGGGCGCATGGCTAAAGGGGGCGCCAGAAACGCCTTGAAAAAAAAATACAGCGCTCTCAAGTGGGAAGGGGGGGCACTAAATATCTGATCTTGCCTAGGGCACCAAACTGCCTTGCACCGGTCCTGCTTTCGGACTTGCAAGCCTGACTTAATCATAGGGGATTTGCAGGCCCTGTTACTCAGAGGTGAGAAAAGGACTGTTCTGCTGTTGAGTAGTTTAGCTGGGAGGAAGGCAAGTTACAGAGCTTGTCGCTTTCTCTCCCCCACCCCCCTACATAAGTGCTACAGACATTTTCTCTCCATCCCCCACCCTCCCCACGGTTGCTTGAAATATTTGTAAGGGGTGGGAGGCATTGCTTAAATGTTTAAAGCTGGGACCTGTTTCTGCAGCACTCCCTTTTTCTTCCTTCCTTTATTCTTCTGTTTGTTTGCTGTAATCCAGCCCTCCCATTTTATTTAAAGACAACCTGTTAATGAATTGCTTACATAATCCTGAGGAGAAAATATCTTTCGGAAGTGTGGGATCACCTTCTCAGATTATCAGTGAACTTAGTTGCAAGGTGTTATACAAAAGGGCAAGTGTTACTATTAATACTTAACCTTTGTCTGCACACTATGACCTTGGCTTAAAAATAAAACTTTTCTCTCTGGCAAAGGAAAATGTTGTCCATTTACTTTACTGACATTCCTCCCCCCCCCCTTCCTCCTCTTCTTTCATTGTGGAAAATATAGCTGAAGAAGTGGAGAGACTGGCTGCAATGCGCTCGGACTCGCTGGTTCCAGGGACACACACCCCTCCAATCAGGAGGAGAAGCAAGTTTGCCACTCTAGGAAGACTTTTCAAGCCATGGAAATGGAGGAAGAAGAAGAGCGAGAAGTTCAAGCACACATCAGCAGGTAATGATTGATAGCCTTCTCTTGATCGTGGATGATGCTTTGCTTTTAACAGCAGAACAGGAAACCAGGATTTGACTGCTAGGATACAGTTATTATAAGGCAATCAACAACTGTAAGGACATGTTCACACAGTGGATTTTTGTGTGTGGATCTTTGGTGCTCACCAATCCCCACAAATCGCTTGATCCCTGTGCCACACTAATGCTGCGCTTGACCACACAGCAGATGGTCTGTGCACAGGTGCCTCGGAGTCGATCATTCCCTTTAATAGCGAACTTGGGTGACTGAGTGCAGATTGGTTTGGCAGCAAAACAGCACCACCCAAAAATAAAGGCATGACTTCTACACGTTCGGGGGATGCCCTAGGTACTCCGAAGTACATACGCTTGTGAATAAAAGTAAAATGACATTCTAAACAACCCCCAAACTGCCTGGTGGTGAGCAGGGCCAAAGCCAGCAATGGGCAAGGCCAGAGACAAAAATGGGTGGGTCACTCTCCTTTTTTTCTTTCTGCCACCCCCTTTTCTTCCTCTTCCTTTCTGCCCAGCAGGCTGCCAGAGAAGGGACAAACTGTTCTTGTCAGAGCTCTGAAATGATCTCATTTAGGGGGCTTTTGAAATTAGGCTGAGGGCTGCAGATTGCCCACCCCTGGTCTAAAAAAACAACAAGTCAGGCAGTCAGTGTACCTATTCTTCTCCAGTTTACTTATGCTTTGGTCTTCTTCCCTTCCTTCTGTTTTCTCCCTGGGATGGACTAGGCCTGCACTGGCCTGATTTCTAAAGTGGAATGAGCCTGGTTTGGCTAGCATCCATTTTTAAGGGGGCCTAAAACTGTCTTTGGGCAGCAGAAACCTGCCCTGTTCTGCTTAAGGCTTCCCAAAGACATCTGGTTGGCTTCTGTGGGAACAGAATGCTGGACCGGATAGGCCTTAGGTCTGATCTGGCAGGGCTCTTCCTATGTTAGTTACCGGTAGTTAAGCTAACTCAGTAAGTGTCCCAGACATTGCTCCAAAGGAATTTTCTACTTCCTAGACTCCCAGACAAGGTGTTAATTGGATCTTCTCCTGCAATGTTCATTTGCATGAGAGATGGAGAACTCATTCACATACAGAAATTTGAGATGGCCATGTTGATTCATTAGGGGAGGAAATCTGAAAGTAACTGTAGAGTAGTACCTTTATTAGGTCCAACTAAAATGTCCTAAGGAGATCCCTGCTCAATCAGACCAAAGAAAGCTCCATCTATTCTTGTATCCTATTTGCCACAAGCAGGGCATGAAGGCAACATAATAGTACTCTCTGGCCCTTGCTTCCCAGCAACTAGTCTTCAGTGATATACTGATGATGTCTCAAAATAGTGAGCAACCGTTTGAGTTCCCCAGAGCTGTTCTTCAGACTGGATAAAGAGGTGGTAGGAAAGAGAAAAGATGTTCCTGGAAATGATGGGAAAGTCTGCAGTTTGTAAGATGGAATGTTTCAGTTGTCTTTTGCACTTTGCCTTGCACCAAATTGCAAAGGGGCCCCTAACAGCTAAGAACAGATAGAGTGGTGCCAATAATTCTGCTGAGGCTTTTGTGAGTGTTTGTGTACTTTTTAGGGAACTGGATTAGAGGGCAAGGAGGTTAATTAAAACTCCTGTTTGTTCTGTTTTTCTATCTCCTTCTCTCTGTGTCAAAACATAGTTTGTAACTCCTTAACGGAAAATCTGTTTTGTTGGCTTATATTCTGTAAAGCGATATGTAAACTGATGGTGCTATATAAAAATAATATTAACTGTGTGCTAGTTCACTATATACTAGGTGTTTTTTTGTTTTTGTTTTGTTCTTCTTAATGTAGCAGAGCATTCCAAAGTACGGAAATGAAAACTGGAGTTGTATACCTTCAGAATTCTACAACTTCATTCTGCTTATGTGTAACCAATAAGGATGAATAAATGTTCAAATGCAAAACCTCTGTGCCACACTGTAACTGGGTTGTTGTTGTTGTTGTGTTTGGGCACTGCTTCCTGCAGTTCCAGTTCAATGCTCAAGTGTCAGATTCAGAGCACAGTAAGCTCCCATGAGGTCCTAAAGTATTGAAAATAGCAACAAACTCCTATGGGTATACAGGAATTTATTGTAACAATTCCAGTTCCCAACATGTTGAGGGTGGAATACTCTCCTTCATCAGAAACTCCTATTTTATCCTTCATTTTACATTTTTATACTGTGTTTTATGTTGTATTTTGTGGTTTTAATTGTTGTGATTGTGAACCACCCAGAGAGCTTCAGCTGTTGGGTGGTATAGACATGTAATAAATAAATTTAAAATAATAAATAAACCACACACACAACATGCATATATGTGGCTAGATTTTAATGTGCTGTTCAGGGTCAGCCCTACCATTAAGCAGAGCAAAGTAGTCGCCTCAGGCGGCAGATCCTAGGAGGCAGCAACAAAGTGTTGGAAGAGAGCTGCTTGCCTTGCAGCCTGCCCTGCAACACCTAGGTTAGCCAGCTACCTTCAGGTGCTGTCCCATCATCAGTGTTGAAGGCAAATTCATCTGCTAGTCCAGTCAGCTTTTGTCCATGGAATGGGAGGGATGCCATCTTGTTCTTCGCCTTAGGTCGCAAAATGTTTTGGGCTATCCCTGGAGCTATTTTCTCTAAAGAACACCAAAAAGCAGGGGTGGGCAACTTGTGGCCTTCCAGATGTTTCCCATTATCCCTCACCATTGGCTATTCTAGCTAGCGTTGATGGGAGTTGTAGGCCAAAACATATGGAGGGTCGCAAGTTGCCCACCCCTGCCATAAAAAATCAAACACTTGGTAATTACAGAGAAGCTTACATCCAAGTTGGTGCCCATGCCAGAGCTGGCACCAGAAAGAAATATTTGGGGGGTGGCACAGTAGGGACAAAGCACCTTTCCTGTCCGGGAGAGCGGGGAGCTTTCTGCCAAATGTTAGATTTCTGAAAGAGAAATAATGGTATATTAATGCTCCTATACTAAAGTCTATTTTTTTCTGAAATAAATCCTATTGAATGGGATGGAGTTAACTTTCAAGTAAGCAGGCTTAGGGCACAATCATACACAAGTTTAGACAGAAAAAAGGCCTACAACTCCCACCATGCCCCAGCTAGGCCTTTTTTCTGTCTAAACTTGCATAGGATTGCAACTTTAGGATGCTTAAGATGTATTGATTGGTGGTGGTGGTGGTGGTGGTGGTGGTAATGAAGAAAAGCACACTGGGTATTTGAAAGTGCCTTTCCTTCAAGTAACCACAGAGGTCCAGCAATGAGGGGCCCAAGCCACTTGTCCAGGGGTGGTAGTTACTGGCCCTCCTCACCCCGCTCTGGCACTGCCTGTGGCTGATACCCCCTTTCTCTGGCATAATCAGTTACTCTACCGTTACCCGAACAAATAAACAGCTACAGTATATAGGTCATAAAGTAGCTGCTAAAATAATTGAAAGCTAAACAGTGCTGCTATATCATTACTTTCGGTACTGCTGAAGGGTCTGGTAATAAACATTTGCCACCGGATCTGCTTACAGCCAGTTGAGAGAGTTTTCTATAGAGTGGTATAAATGGTTCCTCATCCTAAATGTGGACTCTGTAGTTCCTGTATGACATGGTTAGATTGCAGCTGAAAAGTGGCTCTGCTTCGCTTATAGCAAGCCTTCCCCAACCTGGTGCCCGGCAGATGTGTTGGACTGCAGCTCCTATAATTGCCAACCAGCATGGCCAGTGGCTGGGGATGATGGGAGTTGCAGTCCAACACAACCGGGGAGCACCAGGTTGGGGAAGGCTGACTTGTAGTTCCTATTGAAATGGTCACGGTGAATAGTTAAAACAGCATTTCCCAGCCTGGTGCCCTCCAGAACTGTTGGACTACACATTCCAGCATTCCTAACCGTTGGCCACATGCTGATGGGTCTGTTGGAGGATCAAGTACAGAACATCTGTAGGGCACCAGGTTGGTGCTGAGTTAAAACCAATACAATTTAACTTTAAATTATGGTAAGAGTAAGACGATATATGTGCGCACTCCTGCTTTACTTTCTGCAGTCGCAATTGACTACAGAAGCCTATCTTGTGGTCTTTCACCTTCCCCAGCGGCTTCAGTCCAAAACTCTGACAAGACTTAGGGCACAATCCTGTGCATGTTAAGACTGAAAAAAGTCCTAGAACTCCCAGCATTCCCCAGTCAGTAGGGCTTTTTTCCTGTCTAAACATGCATAGGATTGCCCCTTTCAGTACTTATGCAGAGCTTTGCATAGCTTCCCCATTCTCCTCAGTGCAATTGGGATACACAGATGCCTCCTGCCCGCCCAGAATTGTCCCCATCAGCAGCCATTCCACCTGACTGTATCAGAGGGAGAGGCGAGACAAGGAGAGCCTCCCTTTCAGCTTGACTGGGACCAGCTGCAATTTAGCTCCTCCCCTCCCAGAACTCTTGCTGTGGCCGTTCTACCTGCATGTCACTGAAGAGCTGGTACCTGAATTGGCTTACTTTTCTTTTCCCTCCCTGTCCCTCTTTTCCCCATTTGTATTGTGTCTTATTAGACTGTAAGCCAGGGACAGGCAACCTGGTGCCCTCCGGTGCTTTGAGACTACAATTCCCATAATCCCTGTCTATTGTCTATGCTGGCTGGGGCTGGAGGGACTTGAAGTCCATCTGCAGGGTGGCAGGTTGCATACTCTTGCTGGAAGTCATTATTTTAAATTATAAACCACCATGAGGGGCAAAATAGAGAGGTCCAGAACTCTAGAGTAGGCGCAGGACCCCCCAATCTGAATTGGGGCTCTAGCACAGGGGTTAAGGAGCTGCAACCCTTTCTTTACACTCACCACCAGCAGCAGCTATGGGCCGTAAAGCAAATGGATCACTATTTTGCAATAGAAATTGCAGGACTTCTCTCCCCCCCCCCCATCCATATCTGGTCCATAGTTGGGGGGAAGGGCTAAAGTCCCACTGTACACACACACACACACACACACACACACACACACGTCCCAATCTGATTGGGGTCCCTGCATCTACTCTAGAGTTAAATTGAAAGTAATAATGTAATGTCTCTTTTCGCCTTGAGAGTATTAGCAGAACTGTGATATATAAATGTAGTTAATAAATACAAAAGCATCTAAGAGAACAGGACAGTCCCTTTTCACACAGTGTGTCAGATGTGAACACTGAAGGCTCTGCATTTGGTCAAGCAGCTGCTGAAGTTATAAAATGGAGAGGAGGAGGAGGAGGAGGATTATGTAAGCTGCCTTGGGTTCCTTGCAGGAAAAAAGGCGGGGTATAAATATAATAAATATAATAAATATAATAATAATAATAATAATAATAATAATAGAGTTCTCCAATGAATATAAGTTTGTTCTTTAGAACCGGGCCTTCATTTCACTCTTCTGTTTTGGCTTTGTTGCTCTCCCCCCTGCCCCCACCTTATTTTGGCTTCACTATTGAAAAGCTGTTGTTCTCCAAGTGATGTAACTGCGCGCGCGCGCATACACACACACACACACACACACACACACACACACAGATTGTCTCCCCTACATGTTCTCTATCAGTCATCCCTGTAAGTCTCTGGTGGAACTCATGCAGCTCTTTAGAAAGTCAGTTCCTACAGCACTTTTGCAAACACATATAGAACAAAGGAACTAAGAATAATCTACGTACATGGTTTTCTTACTAAATGTAGAAGAAAGGGTGGAATGCTGTTTCTTACTCTGTATGATAACAGAGATCAGGACTGAGTTAGCATATGATATCTTGAATCTCGATATGGTTAGCACTTTAATTTCCAAAGTAAATCAAAAGCAGCCCCAGGAGATGCTGTAATGAGAGCTAGCATGTATTTATGGCTAATCCTTTGGTGTGCTGATAAATGTCTTTAGAAAAATATAATTTCCATCACTCTCCTGAGGAAATACACTCAGCTTTTCCCACTTTGAAATGAGGTGGTGGTGAGGGGGAAATAAACCTATGGGTTCAAGCAAAAGGTTCAAGTGTATTTGATGTTCATGCTGGAACAATGTACTCTACTTTTGCATCTCATCCTTAGTGGGCAGATATATTGGACAGAACCCAGAAATCCTAACCAGGCTTCATACTGAACAATAGGATATTGTTCTTTTAAAACACACACTGATTTCAAAGTCCACATATTAAAGATCTTTCAGTGGCTGATTCCACTTTTGTACGTTTGTTGGTATTAAAAATTAATTTTGTAGAATAAGTTCAACATGCCCTCAAAGGGAGGCTTCATGAGAAGTTAATTACGTATACTCAAACTAAAATATGCAGATGGGATGCCATTGACAGAAATGGTGCAGAAGGATGATGTGCCTCTCCTGTGTGCTTCTCAGGTGAGCAGGAGTTGGGCTGTGAAGGATTCACCTGTATGACATCTCTGGGGGCATTTTACCCACCACAATCCTACCTGACCTGAATTGGATAGTGACCTTGTCTAAGGACCAAACTAAATGTTCTTTGTAGCACGCCTGGTGGAACTATTCGTGCTAGTTTTCTTTAACTCTGTGGAAGCACACATGGCCCTGATTTGGATCGGGACCACAGTGCTCCAGGAGGGTGGGGGCAGGTTAAATCTTTCCATTCCACCCATTTTTTGTGTTAAATTCCATGCAACCTAAACTCCAATGGAGCCTTTTTCCCCCTCTTGTTTTAACTCCCCTCTCTCCATGGAGAGGGGAACCTCATGAAAGAACAGGTGGGGTTGAAAGGTTCAACCCCCCACCCCCGAGTGCCATGGTCTTGATCTGAATT
The DNA here is from genome assembly GCA_021292165.1 of Shinisaurus crocodilurus. Taxonomy (NCBI): domain Eukaryota; kingdom Metazoa; phylum Chordata; class Lepidosauria; order Squamata; family Shinisauridae; genus Shinisaurus; species Shinisaurus crocodilurus. Next base: position 134,944,603 of record CM037880.1, read on the forward strand.
GGGGCTGTGTGTGCTTATGTGGAAGTAAAGAAAACTAGCACACACAGTTCCACCATGCGTGCTAGACAGAATGTTTAGTTTGGCCCTAATGCACTAGAATCATTTTTGGAGGGACTTTTTTCCTCTTTTCCCCCTAGTTCTTTTAATATACATAGACAGATTTGTATATATCCGTGGCAGTGAATACATATGAAATGCATACATATGAAAATACAGCTTTATGGCAATTATACATAGGCTTCAACAAACACAGACCAGATATCCAAATAAGTATCCATTCGAAGGTGGTGTCTATACATCACCCGTTCAAATACTGAAAGCACTGTAAGGTCCTCAATCCATTGCATTATAGGAGGTGAGCGTTTATCCTTCCAATGTTGTAATATCAGTCTTTTGGCTGTCAAAAGGCCGCGGAGAATCCATTTGCACTGACCGTTCATTACGAAATTTTCAAGAATTTAAAAGTGCATGTACATCAGCAGATATTAATATAATTAATAACCTCCTCCCCCAAAGAAGCAACTACTGGACATTGCCAAAACATATGTTTAAAAGAAGCATTAGCTATATTGCCCCGCCAGCAATTAGCCAAATTAGACAATCCTTTATTAAAGAGCCATTGTGGCATCCAACAGACGCGAAACAAACATTTTTGCTGAATCTAATGCAGCCTGAGATCCACAGATGCAGCAGGCATAGATGCCAAAGCAGAAATCCATTGATTAGGCAAAATGGGACAATCAGTTCCCTATTCCATTCTTGCTTAAAACCCTGTATATCGTGTTTATTCACAAATAACAAATTATTTATAGACATGGATCATGGGTCGCTTTGCCTGACTAGCCTCAATAAGTGCTTCCACTAATGAGGGAGACTCTGATGCTGTAAAAGCGGCCAGGCCAGACCTGGATACTAACGAATGCTGCAGTTGCAAGTATTGCCATTCAGCCGTAGCTGGCAAGTCACTTTTGGCACGCAGGATAGAAAACGGCAAGAACTCATCCTCAGCACTCACCAGTTGATCCAAAGTAAAAAACATCACCTTATCTGTCCACTTGGCAAGCATAAGATGGCACAGTAGCAATTAGCCCAAGACACTCTTCGTGCCATCCCAATCAAGTAAATCTATAGGATTAGAGTGTCACTGAACAATCCCTGAGTGATGAGCTGTTGTAAGCCACAAACTAATCCAAATACATAGTATTTCATAGATTTCATAGATTATAGTTGGAAGGAGCCTACAAGGCCATTGAGTCCAACCCCCTGCTCAATGCAGGAAACTAGAGGAGGGGTCTCCCATCCAAGTAATAACCAGGCCTGACCCTGCTTAGCTTTCCACACTCAAACAAGCTGAGCCAGCGTGAGCCACAGGCTGTATCACGCTGACATTATTGCATAGAAGTCAGATCAGGGATCTAGGGCTGGAGTCTAATAACCATAGTGATGCTGACTAGCTGGAAAGTGAATTATCAGCATTTTGCCTGAAATTAAATGTAGCCAGCAACATAGTTCAAATATGCCATGAGGAAAGGCTAGTAAGGTACACTACAGTTAATCCATTTCTTATCTAGAACTTCATCTTTTCCAGAAACCATTAATTAACTTTAATTAACGTGAGGCACTGAAAGCCCTTGGCAACCCATGCTTAGGCAGATAACACTGACAGCAATTACTATTATAAAAACATCTAAATGACCAGATTGTATCACTTTACAGGGATGGTCTACTTACCTGATAAGGATGGTTTATAACTTGTGATACAGGAAGCCAGCATGATGCCATGCATGTTCTAGAGCAGTGTTCTCCAACCTTGGGTCCCCAGATTTTTTTGGCCTACAACTCCCAGCATGCCCCAGTCAGCATGCCCCCAAAACATCTGGGGACCCAGGGTTGGAGAACACTGCTGTAGAGTGTCAAAATTAGTTTCTGCCAGGCTGGGTAGAGACTTCTCAGAAGAGGTGCTGGCCTTCCCTTCAACATTTGGATAATGACCAAAGAAATATCCCGCGAACCGGTTTGCACCTAGTAGAGATGGGTGAGCAACCTGGTCCTCACCCTAAAAATGAATCAGGCCCATCAAGCATTCCATTCGAACATTCAGAAACCTCAAAGGGGTTCAAAAAGAATGTGAGCACCCCTCAACTCTGTGAGCCCCTGTGCTCAGATTCTTGCAAGCGAAGTGGGTCCAGCCTTCATTCTGCTCACACCTGGAGTCCTCTGCCACTTGCTGTCCCCACCCCCAAGGAAAAAACTCGCCTTGAGGAATAGCTGATGATAAAGGGTTCTGAAGAAGGCTGGAGAGGCCAGGCAAGCCTCTCCTGAGGGGAAACCATGTTTGTAGTGTCCTTTCCTGCCAGGGATCATGAGATCCGATGGACCTCTACATAAGAACATAAGAGCCCTGTTGGATCAGACCAAGGGTCCATCTAGTCCAGCATTCTGTTCACACAGTGGCCAACCAGCTGCCCACGGGAAACCCACAAGCAAGACATGAATGCAACAACATCCTCCCACTTGCGTTCCACAGCAACTGGTATACAGAGACATAGTGCCTCTGATGCTAGGCAACATGATGAGTAGCATTTGAAAACCTTATCCTCCATGAAATTGTTGAATCCCTTTTTCAAGCCATCCAGGATGGTAGCCATCGCTATATCTTGTGGTAGCAAATTCCATGATCTGTCTATGCTTTGTGTGTAGAGTTACTTCCTTTTACCTATCCTGAATCTCCCACCATTCAGCTTCATGGGATGACCCCTGGTTTGTGTATTTTGGGAGAGGGAGAAAAAGTCTCCCTATCCACTTTCTCCACACTGGCTGTAAGTGACTCTGTCATCATTTTCCCCCTGAGGAAAGTGTCTTCCCTTTAAATGAGTCTTCTCCAGCAATATCCACTGCCTGCTACTTCATTCCCCTTCTCCAAGGTGATTTTTTTCCTTGGGTGAGGGGCATGGAGGTAAAAGATGGCAGAGGGCTCAGGGTACAAACAGAATCAAGGCTGTGCCCACTTTGGTTCTGCATGCTCACATAGTTGTGTGCCCCGGCTTCATGTTCTCACCACACCCTGGTATCTAGGGTCAGTCTTAATTGATGATTGAGTGGGTACCACCCCTAAAGGCAGCCTAAAAATAATTGTAAATAAAAATAAATACACGTATTCTAATCCGGTAGGAACAAAACTAAAATTTATATTGACAACATGGTCGGATGGACTATTGTGTCAGCAACAAGGTGTTTTGGGGGTGGGGGGAATAGGTGCTGTGCCAAATGTGACAACTTGAGGCCATTTCCAAAGAATGCACATTAATATTGTTGCTGTTCTGTGAAAGTCCATTTCTTTACTATATAAGGCCTGGTTTGCACATAGTGACAACCCAGAGTATGGCCTGGTTCGCACAAAACACAACAACCCAGAGTATGGGTTGAGTATGGGTTGTTGTTGAAATATATGTAGGTTGTCATTACGTGCAAACCCTGCACTATAGTTTAACTATGGGTTGTGAACAACCCAGAGTTCACAACCCAACAGCAAACCATATGTTCTTTTCCTGGGTTGTTTGTGCTTAATAACCCATAGTTAAACCATAGTGCAGGATTTGCATGTAATGACAACCCATGATTCAACAACAAACCATACTCAACAGATGATAAAGGGATTGGAAACAAGGCCCTATGAGGAGAGACTGAAGAACTGGGCATGTTTAGCCATGTTTAGAAGAGGAGACTGAGGGGAGATATGGTAGCACTCTTCAAGTACTTGAAAGGTTGTCACACAGAGGAGGGCCAGGATCTCTTCTCGATCATCCCAGTTTGCAGGACACGGAATAATGGGCTCAAGTTACAGGAAGCTGGATTCTGCCTGTACATCAGGAAAAACTTCCTGACTGTTAGAGCAATACGACAATGTAACCAACTACCTAGGGAGGTGGTGGGCTCTCCCACTCTGGAGGCATTCAAGGTGCAGCTGGACAGCCATCTGCCAGGGATGTTCTATGTACTCTTGGCTGTCATTACATGCAAACCAGATCATAGTTTGAGAGATGGAACCGTGAGCTTGTATCTTGTATACAAGGTGGTACCGTGAGCTTGTATCAAATCTCACCAGCCATGAACTCATTGGGTGGTCTTAGGCAAGGTACTGTCTCCCACCCTTAGCCCCTGCCTCACATCTGTTATAATAATAGGGTAATAATCCTGGCTTACCTTACAGGGTTGTTGGATTACTGAGATTTTATATTTAGAATACTTTGTACACTTAGAGAAAGCTTTGTATAAATATCATCAAGGCGTAGTATAGTTGAGTACTGCCATGCACAGGTCTTAACTAGATCTGGGTTTGCTTTCTCAGTTGCAACTAGAGACACAAACCTTAGATGGTCCCTTGATTTCAGCCAGATACACCCAAGTTAACCTCTAAAATTTCCATCCCAGCTGATAATGACAACTGTAACTTTAAGAACTAGTGCCTGAGCTTGTTTTGGGTTTTTTCCCCTTCTCCCTCCCCATCCACTTTTCCCTGTGTAAGCCTGAGGACAGGAACTAACTTGTTAGTGATATTTGTAAGCCACTGTGGGAGCCTTTGGGGCTAAAGAGCAGGATAAACATGTTTAAATAAATTACAGTAGCAGGCAAGAGGATCAGGATTGCTACCAAAATTGGCTGGTTGTTAAAGATGCTGCTTTCACGTCTGGCCCAGGCTATTGGCCATAGTCCCCCCTAAAGGCAAGTAGGAGATCATCTTCTGCTGAAGCAAGTGAGATTCTTTGCAGAATCTGAATACCATAAAAGTTTTTATGTACATCATATTTAGGTGAGAAATTTGTTTTGTTTGGGGTTTTTTTAAATAAGAACTTACCAAAATTTGCAGGGTTTTTTCCATAAATAAGACAGAAAGATTTTTTTAAAAGAAAAAGAAAAGGGCAAATGCGAGAGAAAGCAAAACTGACAGATTCATTCGTCCAGGCAGAGGGCTTTGAATGCTTAGCTCTTAAAAGTCTGGGTGTCTGAATCGCTGTGTTTGTGCTGTTGCCGCCTCTTCTTTTTTCTATCAGGCTCCTCATTTTTAACAGCTACGTGGCAGGCAGGTACAACATACCGGTAGTCCTCCACATGTTGGGAGTAGCTCTTGAATTTGGTCAGTGAAGATGAGTGAGAATTTCATTTGGTTTGTTGTTTAGTAAGAACTTGCCAAAATGTGCACATTTCTTCATAAAAAAGGACAGGAAAAAAATGAGATTTCAAAAATATTGAATGTGGGGAAAAGTGAAACGGGCAGATTCATCCATCCCAAATCATGTTATGGATTATGTATTTTGTTAGCACAGCCTTTCTCTAAGCGCTGCCCTCCAGATGTTTTGGACTACAACTCCCATCAGCCCCAGCCAGCAGGACCGGTGGCCAGGGATTATGGGAGTTGTCTTCAAAAACATCTTAAGGGCACCATGTTGGGGAAGGCCACGTTAGCATATTATCTTGGCCAATATAGCTGTTCCTGCATGAGAATTTCAGCCTGCCAATACTCACTTTTCTACATACCTATTAAAGGTACAGGAGCCTTGTCTGCTCATCCATGACCTATTTCTCAAGACCTGACTCAGTGATGGCGAACCATTTTGAGCCTGAGTGCCCAAACTGCAACACAAAACCAACTTGTTTATTTCAAAGTGCCAACACTGCAATTAAACCTGAATACCGAGGTTTTAGTTTTAGAAAAACAACTCATGCAGTTTACCGAACTAATCAACATCTTTTCACATAGCCTGAAGGGAATTTATACAAACTTTTAAAATAATTAGGCACATGTATCTTTGGATAAAGGATTCTCAACTTGTAATATGATTATATGCCAGACTGAAATTGTAGGGGGCAAGCTTTACCCCGGGTCCTTTCCCTGCTTCTACAGGTGTTGGATTAGTAAAAGTAAAAGTCAACCTGTACTACGATGAGCAAGATAAACAAGAAAGCTAAACGTGCTTAACACATTTGAAACACTTTATGTCTTGGACTATAAACACAGCATTAGGAAAAAGTTTACATGGGGCATGCTTTTGCACAATTAATGTAATTTTGCTATTGCATGCATGCTGATAATTGGCCAAACCTTGGCTCATACTCCGTTAGTTTGAGAGCAACACATGCAGCACTCAGGTCAACTGTTAGGGCTTTACATCCAAGCCATGCTCTGTGCATCATTCTTCAAAATCTTTTAAATGTGATAACAGTGTAGAAAAGAATTCTGTAACAGGAATTCTAGAATAAAATCATTCTGTTCCACACTGGGAGAAAGAACAAGATCATTAGTGTTTGGCAGAAGGGGACAGTCTTGTCGTGATCCGGTGACCAATGTCTTGAGTGCCCACAGAGAGGTCCCTGCGTGCCAGCTGTGGCACCCGTGCCATAGGTTCGCCATCACTGACCTGACTCGAAAACATTTATGGGTGATCTAGTGTCAGCAAGAACTAATTACAGAAACTCAGGGGCATGGTCTCCTGAGCGTAGAAAGTGTCCTGTAAACCATGCCTTTGAGCTAGTTTGGACGTCACAGTGGCAATTTCTGGGTTGTTTAACCCACAAATTTCTAGGGATGAGCAAAGTGCACAAGCTGCATGCCCGATTGCCCGTCATTTCTGCTCTAAGTCCACAACTCAGGAACAACCTGTTCTTTCATGACATATGAACCCGGAAACTCCGGGTTGTTTGTCGGTTAAACAACCCAGAGTTAACCCAACAACAAACCATGGGCAATTGTGGGGTTAACTCTGGCTTGTTTAACCCATAAACAACGCAGAGTTTCTGGGTTCGCACCTTCCTGGATTGTTAATTGAAAGCAGAAACAACAAGTGTACGGGAGGCAGTATGCTCATTGCTTCGCTCATCCCTGGCAAGCAACCCGGGAAGTGCGAACCAGGTCTTTGTCTGAGTGGAGAAGAGACCCTGGCTGTGAACTCCAGTTTCTGGGCTCAAGGGCTGGCTGGTGTTGGTGATGGCACATGTGCTTTTCAGAATACAAATATAAAAGGAATAACGTGAAGCAGTTACTCTCAGTGGAATCTGTCTGTGACTCTTTCAGGCCTCAGCTACTCATTCCCTTTTACACAGCTGATTCTTGTAGTGGTTGTCTATTTTTGTATGTTGGTTGAGAAATGTAGGCTTCTGATGAAAAGGGATGTTTATGCTTCTCTATGGCTGCATCTTTTGTGCCCTCTTGAAAATCTGCTGCATAGCATATTTCCAGCCGTTAAGAAGCAGACTTTGCCTTGCTGTATTGAAAAGGCTTTTTAAGAATGTACTAACCCCCATGCCATCGCTTTAATGGCACATTTGTGAAAAAGGATTCTTAAATGCGTCCGAGCTTACAGGAAAGGAATGTTTAATGAGGCCATTTGGATTTTATGCTAATTACACTTCCAGCTGCTATAAAGATTATATGCAACAGCCCCAAACTGAAATTCTGTGATGTCGCTTCGCAATAGTGCTTTCCTGAAGAAGAAATAAAAAGGTAACAGTGTAGTTAATCTGCGAGGGAGAGAATTTATAAGATGGGGCTTAAAGCATGAATAGGTGAAATTTTAAAAATGCATCTGGGGGTTCTTATCTTTTTTCTTTTGCACCATGTGTCAAAAAGAGGATTTACCAACAAATTTAATAGTGATGAAATCCCTGGATCTGCAGGTACAGTTCCTTTAAAAACTGATTCTCATGTGTAAGATGGGATCTCTATCAACTGCAGCTGTCACACTGACAAAATGTGCAGCTTTCTCAAAAGAAAAAAAGGGGAAAAAAGGTCATGTCTCAGATAGCTAGTCCTTTTGTAAGGTAATCTTAGCTAAAAACAAAAAAAAAACTCTGTGCTCTGAGTTTTTCTTTTCTGCATATGCAACTGAAATGTGAAAGAAACACTGGTAAGCTATATGAAATGTGAAACTGTGGTAAGCTATCCATACATGCTCAGAAGTAAGTTCTACTGAGTTCAATAAGGCTTACCCCCAGGAAAGTGGGTATAGGATTGCAGCCTGAGAGGGCTGTATAAGACCATTTAATTTGAAATGATGGGAGCTGTTGTACGACACATATGGAGGGCACCAGGTTGGGGAAGGCCGGCATATGCTTGGAATGCAAAGGTCCCAGGTTCAATCCCTGGCATCTCCAGGTAGGGCTGGGAAAGACTCCTGTCTGAAACTCTGAAGAATCGCTGCCAATCATTATAGCCAAGGAGTGGGCAACCCGCAGTCCTGAGGCTGCATGTGACTTTGGCCTAATTTCATGCAGCCCTCTGCAAGTGATCAGTTCACATCTCTGGCAAGAGTGAACTGTCCTTTCCCCATCAGCCCACTGGGCGGGGAGGAAGAGGGGGGCGAGAGAAGAGCGGGTAGAAGGAGAGAGAGAAACAGGGGCTGCCTCACTGAGTGGGTTCAGCCAACACGATAACCCACACTCAAGGTTTCAGTATGGGTTTGAGTATGGGTTGAGAGTGGGTTGTCATTGAACTGTGGGTTGTTGTTGAAACATGGGTTATTGTGTTGTCTGAACCCAGCCGAGATAACAAACCATAGTGAACAACCAACACTTCACAACACAACAACAAACTATGGGTTCTCTTCATGGGTTGTTTGTGGTTAACCCATGGTTTGTTAGCACAACTGGGTTCAGATAAAATGATAACCCACATTTCAACAACAACCCATGGTTTAACAACCCATACTCAACCCCTCGCCGGATCGTCACCTTGAAGTGGTGAGTGGGCTTGCGTGTTCCGATGAATCCTGTGAGCAATGCCGTCGGGAGCTATGTACTCCCAGTAGGGTCACCCATGGCGGTAAGGTCCGGGGAGAGGAACCAGACAAAGAACGATCCAAAACATAAAGTCCTCAACGGCAGAACAGGCGGAAGATAATTAAACCTAAATTACAACGGCTGTGAAGGCGGATGAAGGCTGCAGCAGAGAATGGTTTTCCAATCGTCAGGGTAACCGTGCCATTGGATCTCTGCCATACTCTGTCAAGTTTGTGTGGTGATTCGTTGTGCACCGATCTCCCCACATAAAACAGTTTCACGCACAGGCGTCTTCCAACCCAACCCATCCAACCCAACCCAACCCAACCCAACCCAAACAAACAAAAAAAAAGTCCCATGGCGACTGGCGAATGGCAACGGGGGCAGGACTGTGAATCTGGAAGCCCCTAGTCATGGACCAGCACATGGGCGGTGGATGCAGACTCAGTCGCCCTGTTCAAGGAACGAGGTAGTCGAGCAGCTCGGCAGCTGTATCCATGACTGAGCAGCCCTATTTAGGATCCACTCTGCTCACCCCGTATGGGGAGGGGGCTAGAAAAGGTGCCCTAAACATAGTCTACCTCTTTCTCCCCTGACTGGATTACCGCGTCCAGTGGGGTCACCATTTTAGCGGTCGAAAAAGACATTTGAACTTTGGAACATGGAATATACGGACATTGCTGGATAACATAGATAGTGAACGCCCTGAGCGTAGGACTGCTATTATTGCAAGGGAGCTGAGACGGTTTAAAATTGACATAGCAGCACTTCAAGAAACTCGAAGGGCAGGAGAGGGACAGCTGAAAGAAGAAAAAGGAGGTTATACCTTCTTCTGGAAAGGACTACCTGAGCAGGACCGACGAATACATGGTGTAGGCTTTGCCATCAAAAATGAACTAGTGAACTCTTTGTCAGAAGTTCCTACTGGCATTAACGAACGCCTGATAACTCTTCGATTAAAGCTCGCCAATAACCAACAGGTAACTATTTTGAGCGCTTATGCACCAACATTAGATGCTGATGATGACATCAAGGAAAGTTTTTACAGCCAGTTGGACACTCTCCTGTCAGAGATACCTAAGGAGGATAAAATTATCCTCCTGGGCGATTTTAACGCAAGAGTCGGGCGTGACTTTGATTTATGGCCAGAAACTATTGGAAAAGACGGAGTAGGTAATAGCAACCCGAACGGACTCTTACTTTTGTCTATATGTGCAGAGCATAATCTCACTATCACAAACACGCTCTTTCGACAAAAGAATAAGTTTAAAACATCGTGGCAGCACCCACGGTCAAAGCACTGGCATCTTCTGGATTATGTAATTGTCCGTGTTAGAGATCGCCGCGATGTACTTCTTACTAGGGCCATGGTGAGTGCCGACGACTGCTGGACAGACCACCGACTAATCCGGTCCACAATGGTTATCAACATTGCTCCCCAACGTAGGCTTCAAGGAAGGAAACCAAGGCGTAAAATGAACATCCAAGTCCTTCAAGATCCTATTAAGCAAACTCGTCTTCAATCACTTCTTAAGGAACATCTACCTACGGAACCTCCTGACAACATTGAGGACCATTGGTCTAAGCTGAAAACCTCCATTACTGCAGCTTGTGAACAAACTATTGGATATGAAACTAAGAAACACCAGGATTGGTTTGATGAAAATGACAATGAGATTAAATATATAATTGACCAAAAAAGGAAAGCCTTCCAAATATGGCAAAATGATATTAACTGCGCTGCCAAGAAAAAAACCTACGCTAGCGCAAAGGCTGAGGTCCAAAGAAGAACAAGAGAACTTAAGAACGCTTGGTGGAAAAAGAAAGCTGAAGAAATTCAACAACTTGCAGAATCTCATGATGCACGGGGCTTTTTTAAGGCCACAAGGGCCATTTATGGACCAAAAACCTATGGTACAAACCCTTTACAATCAAAAGATGGCACCAAACTCTTAAAAGACAAAGAGTCTATTGCACTGCGTTGGAAAGAGCATTATTATGACCTTTTAAATCGTAAATCTAAGGTGGATAATGAGATTTTTTCGCAAATCCCGCAAAAACAAATTAAAGAGGAACTTGCAATACTCCCCACTTTGGATGAAGTAAAAAAAGCCATTAATCAAATGAAGAACAACAAAGCTAGTGGACCAGATGGGATTCCTGCTGAAATCTTTAAAGAAGGGGGCCCCGAACTTGTACAACATCTTCATAAACTCATCGAAAAAATCTGGATAAGAGAAGAGATCCCAGAAGACTTCAGGGATGCCATAATTATCACCCTCTTTAAGAAGGGTGATAGAACAGACTGTGGAAACTATCGGGGCATTTCTCTCTTAGCAACCGCAGGTAAAATATTTGCTAGGATTCTCGCAAACCGTCTTCTATCTATTTCAGAAGAGATCCTCCCTGAAACTCAATATGGTTTCCGCCCCTCTAGAGGGACAGTAGACATGATTTTTACTGCACGTCAGCTCCAAGAAAAATGCCGGGAGCAAAATCAACCCCTTTATATGGCATTTATCGATCTGGCTAAGGCCTTTGATACTGTAGACCGTACAGCTCTCTGGACTATCCTTATGAAAATTGGATGCCCCAATAAATTTGTGAATATCTTGCGACTTCTCCATGACAACATGACGGCAACGGTTTTGGACAACAACGGCTCTCATGGTGCTCCATTTAAAGTGGGATCAGGTGTTAAACAGGGATGTGTTATCGCCCCAACATTATTTGCCATTTTCATCGCCATGGTTTTACATCTTGTCAAGGGGAAACTTCCCACCGGTGTGGGAATTATATATCGAACAGATGGAAAGCTTTTTAATCTCAGCAGGCTGAAAGCAAAAAGTAAGGTAATTATAACCTCCGTTGTGGAACTTCAGTATGCTGATGATAATGTGGTCTCCGCACATTCAGAGGACGATCTCCAAACTATCCTAAATGCTTTTGCAGAAGCATACGAAAAACTTGGTCTCTCACTTAACATCAAAAAAACCAAAGTGCTTCATCAGCAAGTGCAAGCCAACCCTTTGGTGATGCCATCTATCCAGCTTGGCGGGACAATACTGGAAAATGTCGATCATTTTCTCTATCTTGGCAGCTATCTTTCTGTTACAGCTAACATCGACAGTGAAATCCAGCATCGTCTGAGCTCCGCAAGTGCCGCATTTTCTCGAATGAAACATAGAGTGTTCGAGGATCGGGATATTTGTAAGAAGACCAAAACACTGGTTTATGAAGCCATTGTATTACCAACTTTATTGTATGCCTGCGAAACATGGACTATCTATAAACGTCACTTCCACCTCCTTGAAAGGTTTCATCAACGTTGCCTCCGGAAAATCCTGCAAATTACTTGGGAAGATAGGCGAACAAATGTCAGTGTACTGGAAGAAGCAAAGACTACTAGCATTGAAAAAATGATCCTTCAACGCCAACTTCAGTGGACCGGTCATGTTGTTCGAATGCCTGACTGCCGCCTCCCAAAGCAGTTACTTTACTCCCAACTCAAGGATGGAAAGCGGAATATCGGTGGTCAATATAAGAGGTTTAAAGATGTTCATAAGGCTAATCTAAAAAAATGCAATATAAACATCGAAAACTGGGAAGCTCTGGCCCATGAACGATCTAAATGGAGGTTGGCCTTTCACAAAGGTTCCATGGACTTTGAAGAAGCCCGAGTGCAAGGTGAAAGGGAGAAACGTGCTAAGCGAAAAGCACGTCAAATGAATCCTTTACAAGACCATCTTCTATCTGGTAACCTGTGTCCTCACTGTGGGAAGCTGTGCGGATCTAGAGTTGGCCTCCACAGTCACTTACGGACCCATCGCTAGAGTCTACACAATCTTCTTTAGAATTTCCTCCTTTTATCCCGGAAGACAATCTTACTCGGTCACGAGTGATCGCCTGATGATGACTCAACCCATACTCAACTCTTGAGTGTGGGTTACTGTGTTGTCTGAACCCAGAATTGTCTTTGGCTCTGGCCCTGACTACCACTGGCTTACAGCTCCCATCAGGTTACTCCTGTCCTGAGGAAATGTGGCCCTCCAGAGAAAAAAATGGTTTCTTACCCCTGGTATAGGCAGTACTGAGCTAGACCGACCAATGCTCAGACTTGGTATAATGCAGCTTTCTCTGTTACCATGACTTTGTCATGATATTAATCCGTATCTCAATTTGTGTGAACAGGTGTACATGAAATGAATGGAGGGGAGAAAATCTCATTTTTACCATGTCTATCTTGCTTGTGTCAACAAAAGAGTAGTTAAACATGTTAAGGGTTCACTAATCTATATCCATTCATCTTTCAAATATGATATTAAGGAGAAAATTCAGGTCTATGTTAATGCTTGTGAAAATGCAACCAGGTGGTATTCTCACTTATTCTATATAAACTGATGTATATTATTTTGCCTCCATCAGATATTTAACATCAGTTTGTGCTGTGCATGTTTTTTCTGCCCACTTAAAGAACCAGAAAATGCTGATGTCATTAAGTAATAACAAATATCCTTCAAATGTTCTTCACTGTTCAGAACAGCTTTGCAAAGTTTCCCCTCCTCATATCATCCAATCCCCCACACATGGAAAGCAGAGAGGACTTGGCCAGATGCAGGACTCAATCCTACAGCCATAGGCCAGACTATCATAGTTAAAAATATACTAATAGCCATGTTTTATACAATGTCCAAAGGACAGCCATTTTTAAACTTAGGACTTGTGCCCAGTGTCAACAGAATCAGGAGAGGCATATGCAGGGCCGGTACTACCATTAGGCCAACTAGGCAGCTGCCTAGGGCGCAGGGGTAAAGGGGGCACCAGAAATAGGGAGGGAGGGCTCAAGTGGGAAGGGGGTGTGTGCTAAATATCTGATCTTGCCTAGGGCACCAAACTGCACCAAACTGCCTTGTACCGGCCCTGGGCATATGGCACCTGAATTGCAATTCCATTTAGCATGGGGACTGGGACTTTGATTCATGATTAGTATGCAGAATCCATCCTCAGGCTCAGGAGGGAGATACAAAAACCAGGACCAAACTCTGGATCAAGGCAAATATGCAGGATCATCATTTATGCAGGTTTGGGAATCAGTTTTTACCTCTGTTGACTTTTAGCTAGGTGGCGATGAAAAGGTTGAGCAGCAAAAGGTTGTTGGTTTTGCTTTGTTTCTTTACTCTTGATACTTTTTCAGGGAGAAATGTGTATGTGCCTAACTTGATGCTGCTGTTCTTATTTCCTAGTTCCATGCTTTTATTATTAATAACAATAAATATATAGAGACAATAGCTTGCAATACTGCAAAAATATGCATATTGAATTGCAGCTAAGAAAAATAAGATGCGTCTTGTGATATTTTGGTAAATTTCTCCTTTGATGCTGCAGAACCGTTGATGCAATGATTGGTCCTATAAATTTAGGGCAAGAAAGTGTAAATATTGCGGGTTTTATTGTAAATCAAAGTGAAGGGAATTTTATTCTGGTTTTAATCGGCATTGCCAGCAGTGTAATAAATGAAGCAGGCATCCCTCAGGCAAGAGCAGAGTAGCACATTGATTGAGCCGCACTGTTCCACTGACCTCCTGCTTGCCTGACCCATATTTGATTCGTCTGTTTGTTGTCTTGGTAATGAGAGTCTGTCGTGCAGTGACTTAAATTGCCAGGGTTCTTATGATTCTGGTAGCCATCAATAAGTCATGAGCACAAACGTGCAGCAGTGACCCTCTTGGAATTCTTGACTCCCGGGTATCACCCCCCCCCCCCAATGCAGAGTCCTACTGAAAATTATTCGCTCGTTTCCCTCAACTTCTCTATTTAAGGCACGGGTGCAGAATCTCAGGCCCAGAGGCCAAATCCATCCCACCTGTGGGTCCTAGTCTGGCACTCTGGGGTTTCCCAGATGGCCACACACCCTTCCCCCGGCCACTCCCCCTTTCTCCTGACCACCACCAATTGTTTGGCAGTTTCTCAGCTTTTGCCCATTCTTTTTCTTCCATTCCTCCCTTACCTAGGGAGGTGGTGAGCTCTCCCACTCTGGAGGCATTCAAGGTGAAGCTGAACGGCCATCTGTCAGGGATGCTTTGCCCTGAGCAGGGGGTTGGACTCGATGGCCTTGTAGGCCCCTTCCAACTCTACTTTTCTATGATTCTATGATTCTATGATTCTAAGTCTGGAATGCCTCTCTATGTTACTGGCATTAAGAGCTGTAAACTAAAATATGCTGGGATTTTTGGTATTTTGGCCCTGCCCCCTTTGCCTTCTGCTTCTCCAAAACTGAATTTGGCCCTCAGGCTGAAAGGGGTTCAACACTCCTAATTTAAAAAAGTAGGTTTCATGATGGACCATATACTCCCTCCTCTAGTCATACAACCATGGTGGAACTTCTGTTAGAAGGGCTGTTGCACTTCTGCATTATGTATAGTTCCTAGCACAATGCTGGTACCACATAAAGGTTATGGTCATAGTAATTCTGTAGTTCTTTGTGTGCATCCACATGCTATACTTGAATCTGGCTTTGCACACAAAAAAAAACACACACACAAAAATAACCATATTCCGTCCCTTAGATGGGGAGTGTGATAGTAGAATTAACAGCTTGCAGTATTGAGTTGTTATAAGCAAGTACTTGGATCTTATCAAGTGTAATCTTATCCACATAAGAATAAAAAACACTCAGTACTTTATCAAATGTGGGAACTCAATCAATCATCACTGAGATTCTGTTTTATATTTGGAATTCCACATGACTGATTTAATTAGCCTGGGATGAGCTGCGCTAGAAGAGATAAAGGCACACACGATATATATATTTGTAGGGGGGCAGGAATCAATAAATGGGGTGCTTTTCAGAGTCATACTTGCCTTACAACTTACGGGAAAAAGAACTCACAGATAGTTTTCATTGCTGCTGGCCTGATCATTCAAAAATCTGGAAAATGAGATTATTATTTTTTAACAAGAAGATATATCTAATGCTGTGCTTATTTAATCTCGCCAAACTTTTCCTACAGCTGTTCATCATCTTTGAATGAACAGCTACTACCTTTTTCTAGTAGAAAGAGAATCTGGGATCAGTTGCTGTTTCTGGCCTCCTCCCCATTTCTGTTTTAATATATGGGATGGAGTAATCTTACAAGTTATTCCTAGATTTAAAATATTTTGTCAGAATGCTTTTTTCGAGACTAGATTTATCTTATTTCCCCACTGGGATGACTGTGTGTGTGTGTGTATGTGCGGGGGGTGGGGTTAATGGTTATATGTCGCACAGTGCATGCAAACACTGATGTATATTTTGGTGAACTGGTTACAGGACACATCCATTTACACCGTCACTATGCACTGACTCCAATGAGGTTGGCAAAAAACAAAACACAAAATCAAGCTAGTTTGGAAAGGGCAACAAATTGTGTGACTCAACCAGCCCAAAATTTGTGTGTGTGTGTGTGTGTGTTCCTATAAGTAATTATTAGAATCAGGATTGACTTCCGTGGGAGCAGTGGAAACATGTCTTACAGTGCGATCCTATCTACTGTCTACTCAGGAGCAAGTTTCGTTGAGTTTAGTGGGGCTTACTCCCAGGCAGGTGGGTACAGGATTGCAGCCTTAATGTTGGAACACTGGAAGTGATCTTCTGCTCACATGGGCAACTGGGCGACCATGAATATGGCTGGCAATAAATTCCACTGCACTAGCTGGAAAAGTGCCATCCCAGTCACAAGAATTGTTGCCGACCATATCTATGGTCATCCAGTTCACACATCGAGTTCACAGAACTCCGTCCTGGGAGTAGTCAGAACTATTTCATAGATTTAATATATTTATAGAGTTGGAAGGAGCCTACAAGGCTATCGAGTCCAACCCCCTGCTCAATGCAGGAAACTAGAAGAGGGGTCTCCCATCCAAGTAATAACCAGGCTTGACCCTGCTTAGCTTTCCACTCAGACAAGCTGAGCCAGCGTAAGCCACAGGCCTGTTGCATGCACTGTGTGAACTATCCTTTTCTTACAGGAAATTACTGTTTCCTGCTATCTTGAGCAAAATAGAAGATAGGTGTGGGGAACTGTCCTCCTAGTTCCATAGACTAGTGGAAGATGTTTGTTGGGATTGTTGTTTTTGGAAGTGTGTGTGTTTGTGTGTGTGTAACAGTATTATATATTGTACTGTCATACAAAGTGCTATTTAAGCTTGGTGGGTTTTGTTTCAAATAATGAATAGTTGGTATCTTTCTTTAAAAAAATGGATCTGAAAAGATATTAACATCAAACTACAAGCAAAACTGTAGAAACTTAAAGACAACATCTTTGTGCCATCAGTAAGCCAAACAAAGTCCATGTGGGCGCAATCCTATGGCCACTAGAAAAAGTCTAGGCAGCCATAGGAGAATTCAGAGTCCCAATTCCAACCTCAGAAATGCACTCCAAGGTCAGAGTTGGGACTCTGAATCTGGAGCGCCCTTCCTTTGCCCTCGCAGCTGGCATGTAAAGAACTGCTCCAGCTGCAGCTCCGACATCAGAAGAGTGACCTCGGAGCCGGAGTTTTGTGGGTGGGGAGGGGAGGAATCAGGCTCAGCCAGTATACGTTATATCCTGGTGGTGCCTGAGCCTCTCCTCCTCGTGCTCCGGGGCAAAACACTTAGATGGCTGAAATCGGCCGTCTTAAGTGTTTTGCGTGCTCCTCTTGTCCTCCACAGGATGCCCGTAGTCTTCTAAGTTCGGAGAGTTATGGGCGGCCTCATTTGATTGTGCTGCCCAAGTATACATCCATCCATCTCCTGTACAGATGAACGAAGATACTGTGATTAATATGTCAAATCTCTGTTGCACTGCATCAATTAGCCTAACTTGTTTGTCAATCTTGTTATGTCCATGGGTATAAAACCGATTAACTTTGCTATGTATTCCACTGAGAATATTCTAAGATGCATCTACACATTTGTCTAGATATTTAACGTTTACTGCGGAGCAGTGCTGAATTGAAGTTAAGTAGTTGTGGCTGACATGAAGCAACCAAAAACATGTGAAAATCCCGATGGTAATGTAATGCTCTGTGTACTCCAAGTAATAGGAATTAGTCAGTGTTTAAATTTGGGGGAGGGCTTATGTAGGCCAATGGATTTCCTAGGTGAAAGATTAAAGGATGCGGTGGAACAGACAGCATAGTAGGATGGCCACTTATGCATCAGGAAAAAAGAGGAAATGCATTAAAAGTGAGGACAAAAGTGGGCATGTATTTACATATGCTAATTTGTATGCAGAGATGCAACTTTAGAAAGTATTACTATAATTTCAATAGAAATACAATACATCTCACCATAGTGGGTAAGGCTGTGACCACATGATCTGTTAGCTGTCCAGTTGTTAATTGCTGATAGCAAATTTCAAGGTCCCTCCTCTTCCTTCTTATGGTTCTTTATCTTTAAACCAGACTTGGATTGGACATCCCTTCAAACAGAGGACTGTCCTCTGTCAGCCCTTTGAATAGAGGACTGTCCTTTATAAAGTAGGACACATGGCTGCCCTACAGCATAATGATGGATGAAGAGAGAGAGAGAGAAATCAATAGCTTTAAAGAAACCACCTTGCTGTAAGTAGTGATGGAGACCAGGGTGGATTTGATTTAAATCACGATTTAAATCACTACTCAGAAAGACTCGCTTTAATCATGTGACTCCCCCCCCCCCCAAGTGCACTCTATAGCTAGTTAACCATACAAGGAGACCAGGAGCATGAAAGAGTGGAGGGAATAGGTCAGCCTGGAAACACATAAGCTGAGGGCAAAAGCAACGAGAAGAAATGGAGTCAGACAGGCAAGGCCAAACCTAACTGTTGCCCAAGCAAACACTCATGCCTGATGTGTAAGTGTTTATAGGCAGACCAGACTGGGCTTGGATCCAATGGTGGTGTTCAGATGGCAGAATGGAAACTTCTGGCAAAATGGATTTCCTCTCCTCCTGCAGCCCCCCTCCCGTGGGCCCCCAAAATCTGTTCCAGAGGAGTAAATGCAGTGGGCATGGGGAGCTGCAGGTGGAAAGAGAGGGGTGGGGAAATCTGCTTGCACGATGTTGGATTTAAGCCATAGACTTCCTGAGTATGGAGCTATCTTGGAGCCTTTTGAGAAGGGTGCTGCCTTTTGTCCCTTCCAGTGGTTTAATATTAGTGCTGCCAGCAAGCACACGAGTAGATTCTAGTGCATCTGGACTTGATTTCTGTGGATGCCTTAAAGCTTATTCATGGACACGACTTTTGCACCAACATCTTGTACCAAATAGCATACCAATAGAGTATCTATTCTTGGGATGCTGGGGAAATGAATCCTGTGCCTGTTCTGTTCTCACAAAATCTGTTTGCCCAAGAATCTTTCCCACCACAATTCCTGTGAAGGAATCAAACTGTGTTGCAAATATAGACTTAGATTATGCATGCTCTGTTTGGTCTTGAACAACGTCATTGCTGCCAGAACCACAATGACGCTGACTGCTGAATTTGTGCGGTTATATAAGCAGAATATCTCTCTTTTTCACGGCAGAACATATTCTCTGTAGTACCGTATATCTAAAGCATGGGATTCACAGCAAAGCATTCTCATACTAAGGATCACTCACTGCCTGAGCCGCGCCCCTGTTACACGTTGCTGAAGGCTCTACTCATATTCATTTCTGCCACAGCCTGCCCTACACCAGTTTTAAAGCCAATAGGATGTTTACTGTTTTGGCTAGAAATATGCTAGGTCAATGTAACTGTCCTGCAGTATGTTATCAATAGTTCAAAATGAACCTCAATAGCGGCTTCATATGAAATGGCAGATTAGTGTTCGTGCATGCCCTTTTACATGCATAGGACTATGTAGGTCAGGGGCAGGGATGTTGAAGAGTCCTTGGTCTCGAGTCACGAGTCAAGTCACGAGACTTTGGACCCGAGTCTCGAGTCCGAGTCCGAGTCCTTGGTCCAAAATGGTGACTCACGAGTCACGAGTCCTGAGTCACTCCCAAAACTGACTCCACGAGTCCCTATTAAAATCAATGGGGTTTCCCCCCAACAAAATAAGGCTACTTCAGATGTGTGGCTTAAATAAATTCTAGGCACAAGTGTGCCTTTTTATTTCAAAACTCTGCAACTGATTTTGGCAAGAATAGACCAGGCAGACAAACCCAAAATAACCAGGCAGGCAGAGGAGGCAGGGAACCCCAAAGCAGGCAGGCAGAGGCCTTTGTCTTGGACAATTCAACTGTTGAACAGGTCAAGAAGAGACCAGGCAGGCAGAGGAGGCTGGGAACCCCAAACAGGCAGGCAGAAGCAGCCAAACCCAAAATGTCTGACCCTAACCCAAACCCCCCACAACAACACATCAATCAAAATAAATCCCAACACATTGTTGGGGCTGCGCTCCTGGTAGCTGTCCATAGTGGCCGAGCAGCGGCGCGCCTCGCTTCCATGCGCTCTTCACCGATGATCGCGCTCCTTCTGGCACAGCCAGAAGAGTCGTCAACAGCCCAGGGATGTTGGCGAGTCCTTGGTCTCGAGTCCCGAGTCGAGTCTCGAGTCCCATTAAAAATATTGGGACTCGAGTCCGAGTCGAGTCAGAGGGGGGACTCAGTCCGACTCACGAGTCGAGTCCTCGAGTCTGAGTCCCCATCCCTGGTCAGGGGTGGGAAAACTTTTTCAGCCCGAAGGCCAAATTGATTCTGGACAAGCACAGCAGTGGGCTGAGCCACATCCAAAAGTGAGCGGGGCCACCCCATTGCAGGCCCCACATGATTGCCCAAAGTCCATACATACATATTGCCGCTCTCCTGGTGCAATCAGGCTTTTTAAAAGTCTCAATTGGTACCAATGGAGTCTTTTTAAATGCCTGATTTCAGCAGCACAGGGGTGTTTTTTCTGGGGGGGGGCACAATGTTGGGGAAGGGAGAGTTAGCCTTTCCCTCTCCTGCAGCCACCCCTCCCATAAATACCCCTCATGTTGCAATTAAGCCTTTTAAAAGTTCATTAGCACCAATGGAAGCTTTTGAAAAACTTAAATGCAATGTGGCCGGGTGAGCAGGGAAATGGTTTTATCTCCAAGATCCTCAATTTTTCCATACTCTGGTCCATGCATCTCTCACCTAGACTGCAATCTTCACCTCTCTGGTCTTCCATTGTCTCATCTTGGTTCCCTCATATGTATCCAGTGCTCTGTTGCCAAAATCATTCGCTTCTCTCATAAGAACGTAAGAAGAGCCATGCTGGATCAGACCAAGGGTTTATCTAGTCCAGCATTCTGTTCACACAGTGGCCAACCAGCTGCCCACGGGAAACCCACAAGCAGGACATGAGTGCAACAGCACTCTCCTGCCCATGTTCCCCAGCAACTGGTGTACATAGGCATACTGCTTGTGATACTGGAGGTAGGTAGCATATAGCCAATCAGGACTAGTAGCCATTCCTCCATGAATCTGTCCAATCCCCTTGTAAAGCCATCCAAATTGGTGGCCATCACTACATCTTGTGGAAGTGAATTCCTTAGCTTAACTATGCACTGTGTGAAAAAGTCCTTTTATTTGTCCTGAATCTCCCACCAATCAGCTTCATGGGATGACCCCGGGTTCTAGTATTATGAGAGGGAGGAAAATAATATCTCCCTATCTACTTTTTCCACACCATGCATAATTTTGTATACCTCTATCATGTTTCCCCTTACTCGCCTTTTTGCTAAGCTAAACGATTCCAGAAGTTGTAACCTTTCCTCATAGGGGAGTTGTTCCAGCTCCTTGATAATGTTAGTTGCTCTTTTCTGCACTTTTCCCAATTCTGCAGTATCCTTTTTTAGGTGTGGTGACCAGAACTATACACAATATTCTAAGTGTGGTTGCACCATAGTTTTGTAAAAGGGCAGTATGACATTGGCATTTTATTTTCAATTCCTTTCCTAATTATGCTTAACATGGAGTTTGCCTTTTTCACAGCAGCCTCACACTGGATTGACATTTTCACCAAGCTGTCTACCACAACCCCAATATCTCTTTCTTGGTCATTCACTGCTAGCTCAGATCCCATCAGCTTATACTTGAAGTTGGTATTTTTTGCCCCAACATGCATCACTTTACACTTGCTTACATTGAACTGAATTTGCTATTTTGATGCCCATTCTCCCAATCTGGAGACATCCTTTTAGAGCTCTTTTCAATCCCTTTTTTTGTTTTAACCACCCTAAATGAGTTGGTGTCATCAGCAAACTTGGCCACTTCACTGCTCACTCCTAATTCCAGATCATCTATGAACAAGTTGAAAAGCATTGGTCCTAATATAGATCCCTGTCAGACCCCACTGTTTACATCCCTCCATTGGGAGAATTTACCATTTATTCCTACTCTCTGCTCTCTGTTCTTTAACCAGTTACCAATCCATAAGAGGACCTCCTCTCTTATTCCATGAATGCTAAGTTTGTTCAGGAGTCTTTGGTGAGGACTTTGTCAAAAGCCTTTTGGAAGTCCAAGTAAACAATGTTTACTGGATCATCCCTGTCTACATGTTTATTGACACTCTCAAAGAACTCTAAAAGGTTAGTGAGACAGAACTTACCCTTGCAGAAGCCATGTTGATTCTTTTACAGCAGGGCTTGTCCTTCTATATCATTACTAATTTTTTTATCTTTAATAATGTTTTCAACCAATTTACCCGAAATGGATATTAAGCTAACTGGCCTGTAATTTCCTGGATTCCCCCTGGATCCCTTTTTTAAAATTGGTGTTACATTGGCTGTTCTCTAGTTCTCTGGTACAGAGGCTAATCTAAGGGACATGTTACACATTTTTGTTAGAAGATCAGCAATTTCATAGTTGAATTTTTTAAGAACTCTAGGATGGATACCATCTGGGCCCAGGGATTTATTAACTTTCAATTTGTCAATAAGGTTGAAAACGTCATCTTTTTTCACCACTCTTTGCCTCAGTTCCTCAGTCCCTTCCAGAAAACATTAGTTCAGGCACAGATATCTGGCCTATATCTTCTGCAGTAAAGACAGATGAAAAGAATCCAATCAGCTTTTCTGCAATCTCCTTATCCTCCTTTAGTACTCCTTTAACTCCATTTTCATCCAACGGTACAACTGCCTCCCGAACTGGTTTCCTGCTTCTGATATATTTAAAGAATTCTTTATTGTTGGCCTTGATGTTGTTAGAGATATGCTCCTCAAAAAGCTTTTTTACATCTCTTATTGTCTGCTTGCATCTCGCTTGTGCTTTCTTTTCTTTTCCTTATTTGGGCAAGACTTCCATTTTCTGAAGGGAGACTTCTTTTCTCCAATAGCTTCCTTGACACTGCTCATTAACCATGCTGGTGACCTCTTGGACTTGGTGCTACCTGTGGTATACATTCTAGCTGAGCTTCTATTGTTGTGGTTTTGAGTAACCTCCAAGCACTTTGAAGGGATTTAACCTTCTTGACTCCCACTTTCAACTTCCTTTGTACAAGTTCCCTCATTTTAAAGAAGTTTCCTCTTTTGAAGTCAAATGTGACTGTGTTGAACTTCCTTGGCAATTTTCCACTTAAATGTAATAGCACTGTGGTCACTGTCTCCAATTGGTTCAACAACTTTTTCATCTCTCTTCACTTGAATCACATGATACCCCTCCTAAAATCCGTACATTGGCTTTGTGTCCATTCCAGGATCCACCACAACCTCATCCTTACTTTGAAAGCCCTCCACAGCCTCACCCCATGTACCCCTCTGCTCTTGTAGCCCAATGGATCCCTACCCATGATTTTAACTCCTCCAACTCCACCATATTCCACTGTCTGAAGCTCTCCTGCTACCTCAAAAGATTCCACCCTTTCTCCCTTCCTGCCCCATACTCTTAGAAATGGCTCTTTGAACACCTGCATGATGCCACCTCTCTTGCTTCCATCAAATCCTTCCTTTTCCACAAAGCCTTTGGCCTTCCTCCTGACTCCAGTTCCCATCCTTTACTGCAGCTGAGCTTGGAACTGAGCTTGGAACTAAGCCTAAGGACACGTAACTGAAACAGTTCAGGCCCAGCACCAGCACCCATCATACTGGGGCATTTGTCAGGGTCCAGACACTCTGGCAGGACTCTCCAGGGCTGATGCTTTACCTGCCACCCCAATGTCTGCCACCACTTGGGCCTCCAGTGGTGCCAGCCTCCCTCTCCACATGGGCTTACCCGCTGTTGCCAGATAAGCCCACTCACAAGGGGAGATCTGCAGATGCTCCATCCCCTTCCTCTTGAGCTTGTGTGCAAGCTTTTGTCGTGGTGGTGGTGGTGGTGGTGGTTGCAGTGCTGTGGTGGGAGCTGAGCAGCTGAGCAGCTACTTGGTTCCTGACCCATTATAGGGCCACTGCTGCTGGCTAAGCCCACACATGAGCACAAGGAGAAGGGGGACGCCGGTGGTTCTCCTTCTTCCTCTCCTCATGCATGCAGGCTTACCTGGTGGTGGCCTGCAGTGGGCTGCAAGTTGAGTGGTTGTTCATCTCTAAGCCCATTACAATGGTCACCACTGGGAAAAGCCTGTGAGTGAGCGTGCAAGTGGAAAGGAGAGGCTGCTGGCTGCAGTAGTACCACCAGGGGGGAGTGGGTGCTGGGGGTGGGTGGGGCTTACTGAGGGCAACCTGCCCAGAGCCCTCCAAAATCTGGAGGCAGGCCAGTGCATACTGCTTCCCCATTTCCTCCTGCCTCCACTTCTTTCTGTTTCCTCTGTTTCCCTGCATTGTTATTTTAGATTGTAACAATCTTCCTCTCCTCTGTAAAGCACCATGGACACTGATGGTGCTGAATGAATGAATGCATGAATGAATGAATAATAAAGTTTAGAAATAACTTTCCTGGGGGTTAGCTGCTAAGATTTTTCTGTATTTAGGGGAGACAGATGCCATGTTGACGACTGAATGTGCTAATAATAGCACAGAAGAACGAAGATGCCTTAGGTAGGCCAATGTATTCTTTCTGATGGCACAGTGAAAATTCCTTGTATTCTTGCCTTAATTATTTCGGTCAAACTCCTTCATCTTAGAGAATTGGCTAAGTGTGTGGACCTGAGGGGCTCTCTAGGCTAAGGAAATTCTAACCTGTGTTTGTGAGTAGTCAGAAAGAAGCTGGGAGCCTTGTTCTCTTTATGTAAATATTGCTTTTCTATCTTGCTAATATTGATGGTCTGACTGTGGATATTTATTTATTTATTTATCTAGAGGGGGAAACATCCATTGATGATGGGGAAATATCTTTGTAATATGCTAATAGCTGATCATGTATTTTGTTTGTTTTAAATCTGGTTAACTTGTCCAATTGTCTTTTCCTTGGTAAACTTGCATCAACAAGCCACTTGAGCTGTTCCGTCATGTCTGTTGGTTTGTGGCAGGAAGTATTTCTCTGCTAATGGATACTCCAGTCCTTCTTTGTAAGAATACCCCAGAAAAGAATTATAAGAAGCTGTGAAGCTTAACCTCCCAGCACACCCTAGGCTGTCCAACGTCTTGAGTGGTTTCTATGCCTTACATACAGACAAGGATTTTTCCAGCCCAGCTCACAGTGAGGGGGGGGGGGTTGAATAAAAAGAAAGGAACTTTTGTTTTACTTTCCCAAAGCCCAGAAGATCTTACAGAACCTTGAGAACTAACAGGCCTGTGGCTCACGCTGGCTCAGCTTGTCTGAGTGTGGAAAGCTAAGCAGCCTTAAAGCAGGGTCAGGCCTGGTTATTACTTGGATGGGAGACCCCTCCTCTAGTTTCCTGCATTGAGCAGGGGGTTGGACTTGATGGCCTTGCAAGCCCCTTCCAACTCTATGATCTATGAATCTGTGGAACATAAGGATAACTGTTTAGTCTTAGCACATGGACAGGATTGTATTGAGAAATTCCAGAGAAATATCTTTTTAAACCAATGACACCAAATGTCAAAATACATAAAGTAAGCTTATTTGGGGAAAGGATGGGGAGTGGCGGAGAGAAGGAAGGGGAAAAGGGGAAAGCAAATCACACACAGACACTTTCAAGTGAAATCTAAAAGTCAGTCTAACTTACCTAGTTACATTTTACCTGCTTGAGTAGAATCTTCAGTTTCAAAGCACATACAGAGTTTCTGGCAGGAAAGAGTGTAAGTCCTTACAGAGCACCTTTGGTCACCCTGTTGGATGGTTCCAAGGAGACAAAGGAACTAAGGGGATGCTTCACAAATTTACAAGGAGGTGAGGCCAGTAAAAGCTGGTCCATTAACAGAGATAGATTGTAGTTTGGACCATGGGCAAAAGATGCTCCATCTCTGATGCAAGTGGTCTAGGTAGCTAATCAGGATTTTTTTTTTAGGGGCTGGTTCCACTTTCTTAATGGTTCTGTACTTCCAATTAAAAATAATAAGAAAGCTAGCCAGTTTAGACCATTTGGCCTATTGTAAAACAAAACAAAAAAAGTTGGGGGCTTAAACTGGGAAAGCGTAAACTGGATATAAAACCCAGGATATTGTTTCCTCAGCAGGAGTCCTGAATCCCAGATTCTGCATATGGCACTGTTGGTCTACATCAGAATGTGCGGGTTTAATCTCAGAATGGTAGTTGAGCTTTTCTGAGGGGGGAATAGTGAGTTTGTGACAGGGTCTATCACTATGGTTTTTCCTAAAGGGGTAATTCACATGTAGAGTGTGTGTGGAGAGCACAGTACTACAGTTTTTAGTTTGGTCAGGCAGGGAGATTGCTGAGAATTTCTAGTTGGAGTAAGGTGAAACTGGGTGTACAGCTTTGGGGTGGGAATGCACAAGTTGTTCCATAGGGATCTATGGTAGGAAGGCGGATTGTTCTGCTTTTGTAATTGTAATTAAGGTTAATATTACAAAGACACCATACTTCCCTAGTGCTCTCTAATACAATGGAAATTAAATCCTGTAGCACTGCCCCTGGAACCTCTCACCACTTGGTGAAGGGAGCACAAAATGTATTAATGGTTAAATAACATCCCTAGTTCCCCCCCAAAGCAGTGTATTTTACCATTTACCATTTCCATTTATTACGGTCACAGACCAGCAATTAATGTAAAACATATGAACACAGTTAAAACTATTATAACAACAGGATACAGTTTATAAGATTCCTTCTCTCAAGAGGATAACAGTGTTGTTGTTTTCCTAATTTGCATTAAAATCATTTTAAAAATTGGCAACCCTTCCAGTGACATAAGAAGATACAGTGTATTTTTATGACAATTTTCTGTGGTTATTTTTTATACCCCGTGATAACTATAGCAATGTTGTAAACACAAGCCAAAGTGTCACTTACAGTAGATAGAGAGCTACAGAGAGAAAACCTGTAGCAGTGCTGCCTTCTACTAGCTTCAGTGTCCTTGTGACATCAGTGCTTATTACAACTGTCCCTTCCCCCCCTCACAACTATTTGCATGATCACAAACACCAGAACTGCCTGACAAGCAATCTCTATGCATTCCATGTATTATAAATCAAAAGTTTGCCTAGCAATCAAACCGCTATCATCTCTAAAGAAGCAATGCACAGGCATTGTGGCCAGTTTTGCAGCACTTGTGGAAACCATGTGTCCTACGCACAACATTCACAGGGCAGGTATAACAAGTGTATCAAAGATAAATGTATAATAATAGAAGATGATTGCTAATATAGGGAGAGGAAATAGAGAGTCAAATGGTCATGCTGAGGGTATGGCCGGGGTTTTGGTTAAAGGGTACCATATGAGTGCTAGACATAGCAGACATGGAAGCAAACTGTCAGGGTTTAATATGGCCATACAATATTAATGCAGTCACTTCCACAGGAGAGTAGAGATGCAGAACTTCAGGAAGAGAGGACACATTTTCCAGGGTTTTGGCCATACACTTGGGGGGCGGGGGCGGGTAGTGCTGTTTCTACTGCGAATGCTGACCCCTACCAAGCCCTTAGAATCATAGAATCATAGAAAAGTAGAGTTGGAAGGGGCCCTATAAGACCATCGAGTCCAACCCCCTGCTCAGTGCAGGAATCCAGGTCAAAGCATCCCTCCCTGACAGATGGCCGTCCAGCTTCACCTTGAATGCCTCCAGAGTGGGAGAGCCCACCACCTCCCTAGGTAATCGGTTCCATTATTTCCATATACCTTCCACTGTTTGGTGGACACCTTGCTAGTAAAATATATTGTTCAGTTAAAGTGGGAACAGAAAATACTTCTATGATTTAGGCAACCAGAGAGTCTAGCAATACATATAATAAACGCTATGGAGCAAAATGCTTGAGATACAAACAGGCTTCTGATGGCTGAGCGGTGTGATCCTTTGGCACTGTGCTCTCTTCTTTAATACAGTATTGGAGACAAAACTATAATTTCCTGCTTCCTGATACTTGCTTGCTACTTGCATTGATTTAAATGGAGATAAGGCCTAGTAACGATGAGTTGAAAAAAGTACACATCTTATCTACTCATATTCCTATTTTATAGTTAAATCGAATGAATCCAAACAGGAAGAAAAAATTAAAGTTTAGGGCTAAATCATAGCTGTGTGTGTGGGGAGGGAGTGTTTCGCAAATCTTCCATAATGGAGTCTATGTTCCGGGCAAAACATTCCCATGCAACAGATCCTTCTGTGCTATTCATTTTGAGCCAAAGTGGAATGTTCTTTGCCCTCTGATGTAATTTTAACAGCATGTTAAAACAGTCCCACTCCAGCTTCTTATAAGCCTTCTAAGTCTATTATACAGGTTCCTAGGTTTTGCACAACCCTACATCAGATGAATAAACTGTTTTGTGAATGAACGCTTGAAGGGGGGGAGATGAAAGCATGTTTTCATATATGTGCAAAAAGAAAGGAAGGATGGAAGGAAGGAAAGAAAGAAGGAAAGGTATTTCAAACTCCATCTTCCCCCCCAGTAGATTAGCATCTAACTACAGTGTTTTAAATGAATTTAGATGTAAGCCCATCACATGGCCCTTGAGATAAGCTGCAAGAATTTTTTATCAAAAGGGAAATGGTTGGATTAAAAACCTGCACTGCATTGGAGGGCTTGTACAAACTGTGCCACACTAAAGCAGTCATTAGGCGAAACATTCTATTTAACCTGAGATACAGGGTACTTTCTGAAGAAGTGTGGAAACTGGAAATATGTTGATGCATGCCTGCTATGCCATGAAAGTGTTATGAGAATTACATTGTTAAAAACTCCAGGAGGTAATTTCTTCTGGGAGGTGTCATGAAAGATTCTCTGACCAAAATAGCAAACGTTTACTTGGATGTCCCTAACAGAGACACGGAATGCATTTATGTCAGCTCGTTACCTGGGAGACCTCCCAGAAACAGCTGATGCTATTCACGCCAGATCCCAAGTGGAGTCACTGATCAGTTCTCTGCTTCTGGCTCGCTTGTGGGGAAAGTATGTACCTCTTTAAACTGGGGCAAATGTTCCTTGCAGTGTTAATCATCAAATATTCTGACTTATTAGCATGCTTAGCCTCAGACTTGAAATGGTGCTCTGCCCTGCTGGCAGATCTCTTGGAGCACCTGCAAAGCTGCCAGCAGGGGAGAACTCAATTTCAAGCGGTGGAAGGAGACTGAGTCTGCCACTGGAAAACGTATGCCCCCCCCCCCATCATCAAGGGAGGCCTCTTTTTCAAGGAGGTAACTACTGGAGCCCTCTCAGTGAGTGCATCAACCTGTGAGTAAGCAGCCCAAGATGAGTGTGAATTTTGTCACACCCCCACTGGAAGACTCCTCAGGGAGGACCAGGAACCTCCTGCCACCAACAGTGCCCAGGATCTGCCAGTAGACCAGGAGGAGCCCTGGCTGTGAAGGTATCACCTGGGTACTACCCTGGGTATCATGATGGTACTACCATGAGGGTATCACCTTGAGGACGAGGACTTTGCCTCAGGGGTGGGGACAGAGAAAACCCCAAGCCCTTGGGAGAGACGCTGCCTGAGAAGACAGGAACTCAGAAGCAGTGCTAGAGTTGGCCAGAGGCCTCCTTGTGAGAAAATGGCTACTTGCATGTAGGAGGCTTGCTCACAAGGAGAACCTTTTCAGCTGCTGTCACTAACAGCTCACAGCTGAAGCGTGTGTGTGGCTCTGACAGCCTCTGCATAAAAACAGCAGTGCAAGACTGAGAGAGTTGCTGCAAACAATGTTGACTGGTCTTCCCTTGACTGATTCCTGCTGTGAGTACTTCTGCACTGAACTCTGGCTATACTTCTGCCTGCTCCTTGTCTGTTCATGTGTGTTGCCTTGGGACCTGGACTGTTGAGACTTTGCCTTTTGCCTGATCCTTGTTTGTGCTGACCATCTTGGAACTATTTTGGACCCTTGAACCAAAACTGCTAGGCTCAAGACTCTGGAAACATGACAATTTGTACCCAGGAAGAGCAGCAGTAATACATTATGGTAGTAGTGGACAGAATGTAGATGTTTTGAACTTCAGTTCCCAGAAGCCCCTGCCAGCATGGCCACTGGTCAAGGATGCTAGGCATTGAAGTCCAAAACATCTGGAGATCTACTAAATGGATACCACCATCAAATAAGCCCAGTGGGGCCCCACCAAAATAGGGGATCCACCAGAGGGTACTTACTGAGAGGCCAATCAAACCTGCCATGGGCCCTGACTTGCCTCTTCCCAGAAGATATCAGTGCAATGTGTGTAGCACATGTCCTGACTATCCCTATTTACCAGGCACCATCACTATTTTCAGTGAACAAGCCCTGGTAACTCACTATATCTATTTTGCCCCTATATCGTCCTTCTGGAGATGCATTCTTGAAATGTTGTTACTGAAAGTCACTAGCCTTGTCGTTATTCAGGTTTTTTCAGTTGCCTCCCAGAAGTTGAAATCTCTTAAGTGATGTGCAGATGCATGTTACCTCTAGTGCATGTGCGTGTAAATCAGCCTTAACTGCAGATTTTCTGGACTACAACTCCCGTCAGCCCCAGCCAGCATGGCCAATAGCCAGGGAGGATTGGAGCTGCAGTTCAAAACATCTGGAGGGTGCCAGGTTGGGGAAGGCTCATGTGCATGCCCGCACATGAACGCTCAGCCTACCATTTCACATGCTACAGCTGAACTCTTGATAACAGATTGTGGGGTGGATAATTACATTTTTCTAGCAACTTTAACCTTTGCACCAGCATCGGGGGTCAGCATGGTCAGGCACCTGCCAAGGCCCACATCTCAGCAGGAAACCCACTACTGGTCCCCAGAGCCCTCTGCCGCTCCTCTTGCTGCCGCCACTTGCTTAACCACTCCCTCCCCCCACCACCACTCCCTCCCCCCCACCACTCCTGGCCTATACAGAGAGCCCAAGCAAACAAGTGACAGGAGCACGGGGGAGCAGCAGCAGCGGCTGCCTTCTCATTCAGCTGTGCTTGCCATCTGGGCAGTGATGAGGGTTGGGCCCAAAGGAAGAGCAAGTGAGATGATGGCAGAGAGGACCGGGTGTGGGGGGCGGTGGGGACGGCAGCCCTGAGTGCATTTTGCCCAAGGCATCTCCCGAAAAACCTGGCGCTGGCACTGTTTGTTCTTTAGGCTAAACTACTGCTGTGAGTTTGGGGTTTGGCCAGGAGAGGGTTTATACTAGAGCTGTTTATAGAACTGCTGAAAGTTAACGCCCTTTAATAGTTGGTAGCAAAATTGCCAAATACATATTTTGTTAGGGAGATTTCTGGCCAAATGGCCAGTGAATGCTTTCTGAACGGCTAGGAATTACCTGCAAGGTCCTGAAAGGGGGTGTGTGCCTTTCTTTCTTTTTTAAAATATTTTATTTAATTTTTGTAAACTAAATACAACACAATATAACAAAGACACACAACTAAACCTGTATACACAAAATCATAAAGTGCACCCCCACACACACACTCCTAGGGACCAATTGTTATACTTCCATCCCATTAATCAACCTTCCATATTCCAAAAAAATATAACATATCCTGACAAGGCATACTCCCCTTCCCCTTTATTAATACATACTCTAATAATTGATTCCAAATATCCATAAAATTATTTTTCTTTAACTGTCCCTTTTTGCATTTGATATTACAGGTTAATTTATCGTTTAGGGCTATATCCCATACTTCCTTATACCGATCAGTAATTAAAAAGACATGTTGTACTTTCCATTTTCTCGCTATCAGTAGCCTAGCCACAGTTAACAAGTTTACAATTAATTCCTTCGTATTTTGGTCACAAATAACTTTCTCTGTTATTGATAGCAATGCTAGTTTTGGACAGACCTCTAGATTAATACCAATAATTTCCGATAGGGTGTGCCTTTCTCTTCCCCTCCCTCTCCCGCCACCCCCACCCCAGCTAACAATGATGTAATCTAGGACTGTGTGTCTATGAAATCGAACAAAAGGGGACAGGCTGAAGTTTTGGGAGAGACCACCTTCCAAAGGAAACCAATCTGGGTAAGCGCTGGTCCCCTGGAACTTCTCACTGCTCAGAAAAGTAGAGAGAGCCTAACACTCTTGATTTAAAGTCGGCAAACAGGCTACCATGGGGTGGGGGGAGGTAGAGAGCAAACACAGAATGTAATTGGGAAGGGAAGACCCAGTCAGAAGTGTTTAGTATGAGACACAGTTACAAGTGCAGCTCTATTTTCGTATGTGAAATGTTAGAGGGTATCATGTACTCATGGGAACACGTGGGGGTCTTTTTCCAGGCAGTTACTGGGTTGAATTCAGGATCTGCCTTCTGCAAGAGGAAGGTTCCTCCATCCGATTTTGGGGGGAAACCCCTCCCCCCACTATACCACAGCTCCCCCCCATTGAGCAGGGTCCCCTGACTCTGTGTGGCATTTTCAGGGGGCTGGAGGGGCTGCTGCGGAAAGGAGGGGCAGGGAAGTCCTTCTCCTTCCAGCGCAGTTGGTCCAGCGTAAATCTGGATCCAACCCCTTGTGTTTAGTTATGATCCTTAGCTATACTGAATGCTATTCAGAGTTACCTAGAGTCACCACTGTGTCTTTCCCTGCTGGCTTTGGAAGTATTGGATTTGTTTGTTTTAATATGTGATGCAATGAATTTACAATGGATTATTTACTTTTTAAAATTTATATCACTTTTCAAGGTGAAACTTGTATACAGGATAAAATTTAAAACAACGAAGTATAAAATACAATTAACTAAAACAGC
The DNA here is from genome assembly GCA_021292165.1 of Shinisaurus crocodilurus. Classification (NCBI taxonomy): domain Eukaryota; kingdom Metazoa; phylum Chordata; class Lepidosauria; order Squamata; family Shinisauridae; genus Shinisaurus; species Shinisaurus crocodilurus. Next base: position 134,977,465 of record CM037880.1, read on the forward strand.
AACACAAAACATTTTAAAATAACAGGAACAGGAAAAATGCCAATTTATAAAATAGAGATGGGTATCCATTCATTTAAAACCAGAATGGAACATCCAAAGCCCATTTAAAAACAAGCAGGGAGGGAGCCACACACACATCCATATGGGCCTTCCATAAGAATGGGGCCGCCAACAAAAAGGCTGTATCTCTTGTGACCACCAGCCTAAAAGATCTTGCTGGCAGGTACATTAGCAGAGCTTTTGTGGCCAATCCTAGGGCCCAGATAGGTTCATACAGGTCCAGGTGGTCCTTCACATGACTTGGTTCCAAGCCATTTAGGGTTTTAAAGGTGATCACCAGCAATTCAAATTGATCCCAGAATCATATTGACATCCAGTGCAACTGATACGGAACTGGTGTTATATGCCCTGATCACCTAGCCCTTGCAAGCAACTGTGTTGCTTCCTTCTGCACCGGCTGAAGCTTCCAAACAGTCTTTAAAAGCAGCTCCAAATAGAGGCCATTACAGTAGTCTAGTCTGAATGTAACCAAGGCATGGGTGACCGGAGTAAGGTTTGTCTTCTCCAGAGAGGGATTTAGCTAGTGAATCGGCCAAAGGCAGTCTTGGTCCCTGATACCACCTGTGCTTCCATAGAAACTGCCAGGAGAAACCCAAGCTGTGCGCTTGGTCCTTCTTGGAGGCTGCAATCCCATCCAAGAACTCCATTCAGACCAGTGGGTTTCCAAACCCATAGTAATTCTTCCTTATATGGATTAAGTGTCAGATTACAGATTATGACTATGTTGCTGCTGCTGCTTAGTAGAAAGCTGATGGTATTACTACAATAATTAGGCTGATAATAAGGCCTTGTTGCACGCAGAGGCGTAGCGTGGGGGGTGCAGGGGGGGCCGGCCGCACCGGGCGCAACATCTGGGGGGGCGCGCTCGCACTCGCAGCTCTGCCCCTGCCTGGCTCACTCACTCTCTCTGCCGCCGCCCACTGTGGAGGGGGTGTGTGCCAGGCGTGGGCTCTCCTCCGCTCGTTTTGATTCCCCCCTCCAACAATTCATTACCAATTTCTATTCCCCCCCCCCCACACTCCCTCTTTCCCCCATCCACCGCCCCCACCCCCGACGGAGGTCGAAGCTCGAGTAAATAATAAATCAGTTTGAAACAAAAGCCGCTTCGGATTTATGGCCCGCAGCGCTAATTAGAAACATCATTTGAGCAATAAACTTAAACACTTTCTAGCAAATAATGCCTGTGAAGAAGCCTGCGTCTCTCGCCTCGCCTTCTGTGGCTGGCTGGCTGCTTTTTAGAGTCGCTTCCTCGTCTGTGGCGGAATTTGCTTTTGCCGGGAAAGGCTGGGGGGCGGGGGCGGGAAGAGGATGAATAATTGGAAGGGGGGTGGGGAAGGAAAGCAGAGGGTCCAAGGAGAGGCTGCCGCTGAAGAGCCCTTGTCACCTTGGCTTTGCTGTCTGGGAGTTATAATTCAGTGTAGTAGTTCCTGGTGCATTAATTTAACAACTATGCGATCTGAAGCACTTTACTGAAGTGAATTCTACTGAAATCAATCAGTCTTACTTCCAAAGAAGTGCAGTTTGAACCTGGGCATGAATCCATTGATACACATGCTCATGTAAATTCTAAAAATATTTTTTGTGAAAGTAGAATCCCATTTATTTCACTTGAATATGCTTCCAAGTAAGTATACTTGGGACTACATCTACGTTTTTTTTTTTTTTAGCACAAACAAATTTTAATGTGTAAGATTAGTCAGCTGAGTTATTGCAGTAGTTCACAATTTGGGGAAGCTAACTTTAGCTATGATATTTAGTTATTGTATTTCTATTGCTTTTATAATGTTTTCATTCTGCTAGAACAGCCTTTATTTTCTTGGTTATGATTAGATTATAGACATATGTGCTGCATACATATAGAGTTAAGTGCAATCCTATATATGTCTGAGGGCAGGCACTGTCTCATTATTAATCTTTGTAAGCTGCTCTCTGGGAGCCTTCTGGGGCTGAAATGCAGTGTCATTTGTTTCTGAACTGATTCAGAATTCTGATGTTACACTTGAATGTATGTCAATCTTAATATTCAGTTCTCTTTTATGTAAAGCCTCCCATAGCTTTAATTTAATATTCTCAAAGGAAACAATTGAGTCGGTTAACATAGATCACAAGGATGTTTTCCTAATGATAAGCATTTGAAACATCTTTCTAAGCTACCGTACCTTTCATATGGTGATAGTACTGGAGGAATCAGATCTTGCTTGGTGGTACCAGACTTTGTAAATATATATTAAAAATAGGAGAGACTCTCAGAGTTTGACAAACAGTTGTAAGACCCAACCCAGATCAGTAATGCCAATGTACAATATTAATTATACATTTTGCTTCTCCTAAAGAATATGATTTGTTCATTCATTTTGTCCAGGTGAATGGCCTGTATTATGAATTACAAATCCTCTCGATTGCTAAAATCGAGCAAAAGAGACTCGAGTGCTAAAATCCACGGGTTAGGGGGCGCAAATTACTTGCCTTGCCCCGGGTGCTGACAACCCACGCTACGCCACTGGTTGCACGCACCACCCATTTTACATTAGTTTCTGTAGAATTTGAAGAACTCCCCTACACACCCCACAAAAACCACCCAGTAGAAGGATACTCAATAAAACCCCTAACAGCAAGTGGGGTCAGTTTGATTTCCTCACAGCTTCAAACTGGGCCATGATTTCCCCTTTGGCTTTTGATGCAGCTTGTTTTTCTCTCACTCCTATTTCCTCTCTTTTTCGCTGCTTTCTCCATTCCTTCATATTTCACCACAACTTGGCAGCTTTACACCCACCCAGCTTTACCCACATCTTGGATTTTAATGTGCCATAGGTAAAGAGTAGGAGTGTATACATTTGAGCTTTACATAGAATTGTTATGAACTTGCATTTTGTGGCCTTCTGGCCTTAATGGAACCAAACAGGGCCAGAGGTAAACAAGAAGGAGAAGCCCTAAGGTTTGCAGAATCACAAAAAATATTTTTAAATACAAACCTATGGAGGCAAACCCCCACAAAGATAGTCCAATCAGGATTGAGGATGCTCAGCAACCCCTGAATGTTCAGTGTTTAACTGAAAAGAAAGCCATGGGGAGCCATAAGATGACGAAATTTAAAAATGTTTGGGTAAGAAATGGCTGAAATAGAGCAGTTTAAAGGTTTTCCTTGAAGTGAAGTGTAGTTTTCACTCGTTTGTGTCTATTTTCTACGCGCCATAATATACTTCCCTTTTTTTTCTTTTGTCAGTTTAGATTCCATCAAACCTTCAGGGAAATAAACCAGTGTTTGACTTCTGTAAAATGGGAATGGAATCTTATTTTGCCTCTACTATAACTTCAATAGAATTATGTAACATGTTGACATAGCAGCAGATATAACAATAATTGGTGTTCATGAAAAATTGATTTAAAGCAAGCTTTTAAAATTTCAATTTTCTAGTATCACAGTCACCGAAGCCTGGTTTCTACACCAAACTGTTGTTTAATGTTCTACAGCTAATACATTTGGTTTCATAACTTATTTTGTACAGAGTTTGCATTGTTGCCCAATTTAAATTGGCCCCCATTTTGTAATTTTTCAACAAGCTACTGAAAACCTTTAGTATAAGTGTTAGGCCTAATATTAGCTTGCCCTCAAAATTTAATCAAAACCGTCTGGCTCCAGGTGATGCTTATGCTGCTAAATTGCTGGTGTCACCCAGCTTGGTAGCCAACTTTCATTTTAGGTAAAGTGTATTGGTTAGGTACAGCTCGATTTGGATTCCACAGTTCAAAAAACAAAACAAAACATAATTCAAACAAATCCCTCTAGATAGGCTCAAAATGTGGGAAATCTCCCTGACTACTGGGGATATAGCACATTTTGTTGTGTATATATATATAACACACACACATCACACAAGGTAGCTTTATGCTGGCTCAGAATGATATGAGGTGTCCAACACATCTGGAGGTCGCCACCAGTTTGGGAAAGGCTACTTTAAGGTGCCACAAGACAGTTGTTTTTGTTGTAGCAAACTAATCCAACTACTTCATTGATTTTTTCTCTCTCTAAGGTGTATTGTGACTGGCTACTGAAAATATGAGGTGTTTTGAATAGCTCATTATTTTTTAAAGATGTGTTATCAATGGACAACAGCAGTCATCTTCATTGTCAGCATTTGATTTAATCCTGTTATTACAACAGTATGCATTTATATGGGAATGTTTGTGCCAAAGGAATATGTATGTAGCGCAGTTTCTAAACTGAAATGCATTGCTATGAAACAAAAACACTGTCTAAAGATATATGAGAGACTGCATGTTTCCCCCCACAAATGTTTTTCCCCCTCTGTTGTCTAAAATTATCTTTAATTAGGATTGTATAACCTTGCAAGAAAACTGCTGACAATTAGAATTGGCAGACGCATCCAGCTCCTGGCTTTAATTAGAGTGAGCCCTTTATTGCCAGAAGTAAGAGATGGTTCATTAAGGCTTTTAAACATTTAATCAGAAGGATGTTATGTAATTGTCTTTAATATTGGCAGGCAAAAAAAATGAGGTGGGTGGGAGAAAGTAATTCTCTTCTTACATAGCTTTTTGTCACAGTTTAAAGACTTTAGAAAGCCAAAATAGCAAAGGAAGACCACAAAACTATTCTGAATTTTTCATAGTTATAAGTCATCTCTTTAGTGCCAGAAACAAACACAGACAGATGTCCTCCCAAGCTGTTCCTGCCTCTTTCCTTGCCTTCCAACCTTTTCCAACCCAATTTCTCTCTCTTGGAAAAATTCACAAAGCCTTCAGAAACAAAATAAACATTGCACTATGACCTTCAGGCTCCAGTGCACTACTGGAACAAGTTCTAGGATAAGGGCCAACTAAGATGTTACAAGAAGCGATTTTAGATGCAAGAATCAGTCACAATTCTGAATGCCTGCTAATAAAGCACCATCCAAAGCAGGTGCATGTGGATTTTCACCCGCTGTGAGATCTGTGTGAGCTATGGAGTGTCCAAATGAGACTGCATACGAGATCCATAATTAGTATCAAGGAGCCCAATATCAGCAGTTGGCATGGTCAGGCCTCTGCTGCATTCCGTGAACCAGCTGAGGCCTATCTGCAGGCCAGAGACGCTCAGGGGAGGATGAGCCCAAGCCTACTGATGATCCCTATGGAGACTTTGGGTGCCCCTCCCATTGGCAAATGGAAGATTGCCCTAGAGGCCACTGCCACTGCTACTAGAATGATATTCCATTTTCCAAGGTAGGGTGAGGGGGGATGGTCCCTTATGTATCACCCAAAAAGAGGACAAAAGAGGGATGCTGATTTGCATATGCTAATCTATATGTATAGATGTAAATTTAGAAATAATTATCATTTAAATAGAAATACAGTACCTCTCACCATTGTGTGGAAGAATGTGACCTGTGTGCCTTGCTCAGTTTGCTGTCCAGCTGCTGTTGTGGGCAACTTCAAGGCCCAGCTTGTCCTTCTGATGGTTCATAGATTATAAAGTTGGAAGGGACCTACAAGGCCATCGAGTCCAACCCTCTGCTCTTTATCTTTAAACCGGACTTGTTGGACAAGGCAGCCCTTCAAATAGAGGACTCCTTTAAATAGAGGAGAGTCATCTGTAAAAGAGGACGCACAGCCACCCTAGCAGTGCACAACTTGCATCCTGCTCCCACTTGGCACCTCTTCCATCAAATAAAATTAGTGTTGTTGGGGGCAAAAGGAGCATGAAAGAATCACGCTTAGTTTCTTCTGCAGCTGCCAGGTACCCCACTTATGGGTAAATGGTTGATTTCCTCAGTGGCCCATGTATCATTCTAGAGGTGGTTGAGAAAATCTCTCATTTCCCTTTGGGAAGTGCGCCCAGCTTCTATGCCTATATTTGAGGAAGGCAGATAGCAACTGACGCTTGCTTCAGGAGCAGCTGCAGGAGTGGCAAAGTGGAAGACGGGCCTGCAGGTCTCTCGCCCAGAGCCCCCCCAAATTTGGAGCCAGCCCCTGGCCCAAATGCCCATTCTTATTATCAGGTGTATGTGTGTTTAGAGGGATGTGCAACACTGGAAAACCCATTCCACTTGAGCTCCACAGACTTTTGAGAGAAAAAGCTGGCCAAGTTGGGGTGGGGGGATTCCGGCTTTCGTAAAATTGCTCAAAATATTTGCGCAAATTTGGAGCTGAGAACTACATATCTTTAGTGCAATTTGTGCAAATTGGGGCCAGCTCGTTAGATTTGAGTCCTTGTTGTTCTTTTAGCATTTAACATGAGAAGTACGGAAGCATCCTCGTCGCACTGCATATGCACACACTCCACCATGGCCACGTTGAATATTCTGACAGTTTATTTCAGACTTGTGCAAAATGCAGGCCTCTGCTCCACAATTTGCGCAAATTGCAATGCGGAGGCCCAAATTTTGTGCAAATTTCCTGGCTGTTTTTTACAAATGCAAATCTTGGTCCTTTTTAAAACCAGAAGTCCGTGTGCTGGCTCGATTCGTGTCAGATAGAGTCGGCACCAATGCAGGGTTGACAGCATGGAATCCATGGGGCCAAGTCAAGAAAATCCATCAGATTTTCACCCCCATATCAGATTCCTCACACATGCCTGTGTGTGTGTGTGTGTGTGTGTATAAAGGAAGGGCCTGTATGCCCCTCCTCAGATAAGGTACAGTTTATTTTCCCCTAATTTCTCCCCTACAATGGAAGAGTGATCAATCTTTGTATTGTCATTTGGGGGAGAGGAACTGTGGTTTACACATGATTTTTTGTTTTTTTTAACGGAAGAGTACTGTGAGAAACAGTGTCACAGCTGAAGAGGAAAATGTACCTAATAAATTGTGTGTTTCAGATGATCCCAAAAGAGGTGAGGAAAAGCTGTGATTTGTGAAATCATTGACATCCCATAGCAATTTCACAAGAGCAAGGTGCTGCTAACACAGGTGCCCGGTCCACATTTCCAACGTGTGTAATTATATCCCATCTCATAAACTGCCTTCCCTTGCCATCTCCAACAGACATGTTGTTCTTTGCATTCTTCCACAAGAGCGGTTGCATTGTCTTGCCAGCCCAGCGTGATTGCCGCTCTCCGCTGGAGTCGTAACTCCATTTCACTGCTGGGTGATTAATTTGTTTAGAGAACCTGCAAAGTGTTTTATTATTCTTCAGGAAGAAACATGTTAGAGTGTGTATATTGTTATTGGTTTCCTTTCACATCTCAGCTGTTTCAGCTGAGAAATACCAAAAGCAATTTTTAACATGACAACTGACAGGAGGTTTGTGGGATGTGTGTGTGTTTGCTTATTAAAGCCTATACCTACTACTGTTATTTTTTGTTTAAAATGTTGTGTGTTGCTATATGTCAAGTTTAAGAGAGGGAGTAGTATGTGATGCATAATCTGTCTTTGAAAGCAATGTTGCATATCTTATAGAGAGAATGCTATGCACCAAGGTAGACTTCGATTTGATTGGAATGCCTGGTTGTTTTTTTCCTTTTAAATTGTGCAGTAAAACTAAGCCAGCCTTTCCTAACCTGGGGTCCTCCAGATGTTTTGGACAATACCTCCCAGCATCTGTGACCATTGGCTATGTTGTCTGGGGCTGATGCAAACTGAAGTCCAAAACATCTGGATGGCACCGGGTTGGGGAAGACTACAATAGTGTTCTCCAACCTTGGGTCCCCAGATGTTTTTGGCCTACAACTCCCAGCATGCCCCAGCCAGCGTAGCTGTGTTTAGGGAGAAATTACAGAAGGCAGTTTGTCAAAAAGGGATTTTAAAAATATCATGACAATACTACAATTGCTGTGCTGCTGATTAATATTAAAGTTTTACAGCAGATTTAACATAAGCATTGTGGGTGTCAGTAACACTGCCTGCAACGATGTTCCAGAACAGCATATTTCAAACTGAATTCCACTACAGACAAAATTTGGGAGCAACCCTAAGGTTCACTTCGTAGAACAGGAAAAGGGGTCATTAACCACTTTAGAATCACTTTTAGGTCACCTTTTATCAACTTTAATTGACAGTATTCAAAATGTTGTAGCAATACCTTAAATTTTAGGAATTTACCTAATTCATTCCTTGATTCCATTCATTTTTTTTATATTCAAATAAATCTATTAATTCCTCTGCATTTTGTGTACTGTATAACTCAGAAAAGCAGATGGCTCTGACTGAGATCATACAAATTACTATTAGTTATCTAAAAATATCATAGTGCTTTTATGCGGGGGGGGGGGGTTGTACATGAAATGCTAAGAGTTCTACATTACATATGAGAGGAAAAGACATCTGCCTTCTCTGTTGCCACTGTATAAATAAATGCATAAGAAAAGTTGTGATTTCATTGTACAGTAGTTTAAAATCGGTGTGCAGTTTGCCAAGGCCAGAATTCTCTTTTGCAGTTCTCTCATATCACTGTAGCGATGATGAAGAAATATTGTAATGCACAGCACCGGTACAACTGTAAAAAAAAACCCAGCCAAACTCTCCCCGCCCCCTTTTTGTGCCTGCTAATGTGGGCATGTATTTAGGGAGGGGGATATTTTGTACCAGCACTAGAACCCTATGGAAATTACTAGCTGTGATATCACCTCTTTTGAGTTCCATTCCGAGAAATTACTCTTTCTTATTCACTGTTTTGAAGAGACCAAGTTCTTGTGGAAGCATTCAACTGTGCAAATGTATATATGAAAGCTGCAGCATGTAACTGAACCTGCAACTTACATGGTAAGAGTTCCTTAATAACTTTCACATCCAGCACTGGAATGGAAGAGTGGTAGTGCTTCCTTATAAGCAGTTCCCTGTACCTTTTCAGTGAGAACCTCCGAGATGGCTCAGAACCAGTTGTGTTTGCAGCAGCTAGTTGTTGTTTGAAAGCCTTTGGCATGTGCATTCGTATGCTTCACTGACCTTTAGTTTAGCCAAATAGGGAATCGTGGCTTATTTTGTTTAACTCTGCTTCTTACTGGCTCCTGAGCAATTGTTGTACATGTCTGTTGCACTGCATTTTGTAATTAGTAGTCTTAAACTACACAACCGAGTCATATTTTGCTTAAATGTCCTCGGAATATAAAGTCAGTGGCGTCATCCATTGCCCTAGATTAGCCTCCTATGACATGAAAGCCAACAGCAGGGGAGGGAGTGACGGCTGACACTTGCAAAAAGCATCAAGATCCATTGTGGCATCAGAGGGCTTGCTGTAGGTCCCGAGCAAGTTGATTGGGTTTTACTGGGGCCAAGAGCAAGAAAGGAAGCAATAAGAACAGAGAGGAGGCTGTCCAGTGGGCTTTATGCACATTTCTTATTTAATGTTGTATATTGATCCCTCTTGGTTTGAATCTTGTTATGTTGTTGTTATGCCTGTGTGGGTCTGTCATCTTTCTCCCAACCCAAGCAATTTGTTTCCATTTGTTTTTTGTTTTTCTTCCTTCAGATTGTTGCTGCTGTGGTTGATGATGGGTTTTACACAATTCCATCTTACCTCGTGGCTTTGCGAGCAGTTACACATGCCTTTGGTTTATGCCCATTCGCGTAATGCCACAAAATGCTGTCAAACACCTATCCAGATTATTGATCGCAGCACCGCTGTTTGACCATATTAAAATATGTTCAAAACCTAAAAGAAAATGGTATGAAACCCTGACATGCTCAGTTTTTTTGTGATCAGTCAGTTTAGCCTGGAATTACAGCAAGAAAGTACAGCAAGAAAGAAATGTATATTTTCTCTATGGCCATAGCAACCACTGATAAAGACCTAAGGATCAATTTTTGAAGGATGCTGTGGGACAGCCCTCCAAATAGTGGATACCTTCAAACAGAGGACTGTCCTCTGTGAACTTGTACATATGGCCACCATAGGTAAGTGCCATCTTAAAAGAGGCACTCTCATTCTCTCACATATAGGACTGGCTTACGCTGGCTCAGCTTGACTGAGTGTGGAAAGCTAAGCAGGGCCAGGCCTGGTTATTACTTGGATGGGAGACCCCTCCTCTAGTTTCCTGCATTGAGCAGGGGGTTGGACTCAATAGGCTTGTAGGCTCCTTCCAACTCTATGATCTATGAAATCTATGAAAATCTATGATTGCTTCTTCTAAGGTGGTGCTTGCTGCACCATTTTTTAGATGCATCAACTGAGAAAAAATGGGGGGGGAGTATGCTTTCCCTCCCAGAATGATTGTTTATATCGATATGCAAATTATGCAGATTTAGTGGATTTCAAACTCATTTGATCAGGTGACGGTTCTAATTAAAACTAATGTGGGCTCTTTCTAAGGGTCTTCCACAATTTTTTTTTTTAATTCAACCAAAGGCATTTTTCTTTTCTCCATTAAAGGAATCTGAAAGCAATAATGTCGAGGTCCCATGAGCAGAAGGAGAATGATGAAGCGGAAGTTAAGGTTTTCTGAATGTTGCTCTGTGGAGAATGCTCTGTGTGTGTGTTTGTTTTAAAAACATATCAACTAAGGATTTTTTACTGACGTGTAAACCTCCTAGAGACAGGTTGAAACTATACTGACATTGTGAGATAGGGTATGTTTAAATGACTTTGTTTTTTTTAATTCCCAAGACATTTTGAGGCAATTATGTTTCAGTGGAAAGCATTATTCCATGAAGTCATACAGTCCCATGTTCATTCCTATGAATAATCTGGTTGATACTAATGAGATTTTCACATATATATATAAATACGTTTTACATAAACAAAAACTAATCCTAAACACACCCTTAGAAATAAGGGCCACTTTGCACTGTCCATTGTGTGTTGCTCCTACACAAGTAGGATGGAGGAGTGAATCTCATGTTAGCAGGAGTGAGTTGTAAGTTCATGCGTCCCTATCATCCAATGCAGTGTTCTCCAAGCTTGGGTCCCCAGATGTTTTTAGCCTACAACTCCCAGCATGCCCCAGCCAGCGTAGCTAGTGTATACCCACACATCCATGGAATCCCAAGTAACCCAAGGGCCCATGGGGGCAGCTATCATTTTATGTTTCCCCACAGCCTTGGGGAAACAATATTAAGCGATCGCATATAGTACCATTTCCAGGGACAATTCTGGCCCTGTTCTGAAAGCATGCAGCAGGAGCTGTGCTTCCTAACCTCCAGGAGAGGCTTTCACCATTAAAGAATTTTTTAAAAAATAAACATGGAAACGATTAAAAGCCCTCAGACCATCTCACTTTACTGTACAGTAATACCTTGGATTGCAAGCATAATTCGTTCCAGAACCATGCTTGTAATCCAAAACACTTACATCAAAGCGAGTCTCTGGTAGGCGTGAGCGGGGCCGATTTCGGCCCACTACGCCCACTCGAGGTGAGCGGTTACATCCCTACACTTGTCTTGCAAGACCTTGCTCGTTTATCAAGTCAAAAAATTTTTTAAAAAATTGCTTGTCTTGCAAAACGCTCTCAGACCAAGTTACTTGCAATCTAAGGTATTACTGTAGTTTTAATGAGAACCCCACCACCAGCCATGCATACTGCACAAGTCAGGTGCACAAAATATAAATTAACTCTTGTTTGTGTTACAAAAAAATGTTAGTTCATTGGATCTAAATCAGAGTTCATTATATATTCAAGAATTACAAACATGTCAGATTTGAGTTACAAATGAATTGATTTTGCGTTTTGGTGGCATCACTAATTAGGACTTGCAGGATTTGTTTTCAGGCTGGATGTTACCTTATACAGACATAGCAAAGGGGGTGGGGTTGTTGTGGGCATGGTAAGCCCCACTGTAGGCCATAGTGCAATTTCCAAAGTGTATAAAATTAAAATAGAAACTATTCATTCAATGTATGTATGGGATGGGGTTGTGCTATGCGTATGGGAGGAGGCCCATGTCACAAGTTTGTACTAGGCCCAAGGAAATGATGCTTGGGCCCTGCACAGCAATCTGTCCATCCCACTTTTGTAGTGGATATGGCAGGGGTGGGCAGCATGCAGCCAATGAACTGCATGCAGCACCCACTGTCCCCCCCCCAGTGCAACATCTGCCACCCCCTACTGCCCCTGCACCCTGGGAAAAAAATTATTATTATTATTATTATTATTCAGAAAAAGTGGCATCCAGAACACTAGGGAGCACCAAAAAAGTCAAATCTAGGGTGGCCGGTTGTTGGCCAGATGGGCGATAAATAAATGTAAATAATAAATAAATAAATTTTGGGCACTCTGTAGTGCTCCAGATGCCATTTTTTAAAATTAAAAAACCCACTTAAAAAAAAAAAAAAAAAAAAGACAGATCGTCCAACAGGCTGTGGCCTGCAGGGGATGTCCAGGGAGGCGAAAATGGCCTGGACTTCCCGAGGTTGCCCACCCCTGACATATGGCATTCTACATACGAGAGCCCTGTTGCCCAATGCTCACTCCCATACCCTGCCATGTGCACAGTATCCCTGAAGTCTTGCTAGCAAAAAAAAGGACCTTACACTGTACGTAGAAGTACATTCCATTGATTACACTGACATTACTTATATTCACATCTGATGTTTAATATCACAATCCTATGCATGTTTACTCAAAAGTAAGTCACACTGTGTTCAGTGGGGCTTATTTCCCAGTTAAGTGTGCATAGGACTCCTATCTGCCACTAACAAAATTTCATAGCGGATACTTTTGTTGTCTTATGGAAAGCAAATAAATTTATGGCATTTCACTTTAAGTCAGCATTATTTAATATCCTCCTTTCCTTTCTTTAATAAAGTAGAACCCCCAGTCATAGTCATTCTCTGTTTCAGTAATCACTTCCTTTTCAATTATGGATGATAATTTTTGAAAGAAACTGTCAATATATCTTAGTATTCTTCCTTTCTACTTGCACCCAGCAGAATTAACCACTACCCTAATTACTCCATGTATTTGTGAACACTTGTCTTGGGATCTTGAACTGATGGCTTCATAATTACCCCATTAAATACCGTAGTTTGTTCCGTTGCGTGGTTTCCCTTAACACTGAAATATTAAGTTGTTTCTCCTGCATGTTAGATACAGGCCAAGATTTAAGATTAAGATTGTGAATGAAAGGAAATGACAGGCATTCCTTCACTGAATACCTTGTCTAAACAGAATATGAATTCTGGATCACTCCTCAGTGGGTGTGCCAGCCTGCCACTATACAAGACTACTACAAGCCTGCAGTCCAAGAATTGGCTAGTGAGTTCCAAAACTGATGCCACTCACACAACCTTTTGTCCTTCATTGCTATGTTAAGGTTGTCTGATCACAATGCTGCAGCAACAGTAAAAAATCTGCAGCAACAGTTAAAGCTGCAACTGGCAAAATTTCCCTACAGTCTAGACTTCAGATACCTAGCAACGTTAGTCCCCTTGGCTCTCTAAATCACAGTCTCCAGCCCTCCAAATCTCCTTTTCCTACCTCAAGAGGTGCAGAATCTCAGGCCCTGTGTCCAAATCTGACTCTCCTGGGGTCCCCAGAAGGCCGCACCCCTTTCCCCCCAGCCACCAAACCAGGTGGTTTCCTGGTTTGGTGGCTGCAGTTCCTTTTCTGCAGTCCCCCCCCCCCCCCCGTTTCTGCACGGTTGAAATGACTCTTCTGAAGCAAAGTTATTGGCAGTAAGAGCTTTAAGCTAAAACATGCTGGTATTTTGGCCCCCACCTCTTTTGCCTTTGACCTGGAATGTGGCCCCCAAGAGCTTCTCCAAAAGGGAATACAGTAATACCTTGGATAGCAAGCATAATTCGTTCCGGAACCGTGCTTGTAATCCAAAACACTCTTATATCAAAGCGAGTCTCTGGTGGGCGTGAGCGGGGCCGATTTCGGCCCGCTCTGCCCGCTCGAGGCGAGTGGTTACATCCCTACGTGACTACTTGTATTGCAAGACGTCGCTTGTTTATCAAGTCAAAATTTATTTTTAAAAAATTGCTTGTCTTGCAAAACTCTCAGACCAAGTTACTTGCAATCCAAGGTATTACTGTATTCTTTCCTTGCCTTCTTCTTGCCTGCCAACGCAGTCCTGTCTTTAGGCACTGCCCAACTGAACATTCCATGCTACCACACTAACTCAACTAACCAGCAGGGTGGCCAGGTGACCGGCCAGATGGGCGATTAACAAATATAATAAATAAATAAATAAATAAACCAGCTTTAGTCTTCACCACTACAAGCACAAAATATAAGATTGTATGCAATATTGTCCCTTCAGGTTTTTCATATAACATTGGCTCACCTGTGAATTAGCATTACCTAGTGTTTCTATTTTAAAGATTGACCCTTGATGAAGGATGGATAGGTCATTCTATTTTCAGTCCATGTCAGTTCTGCATGTGTCCATTCATGAGTCCGTTCCATCCCATTTCCAGATTAATCTGCATTTTTTTTTAAATGCATGGACATTTTTATTTACAATACATAGTTTTAAACCTACTTTCTCACAAAGTACCCATTTCTAAATGTAATTTATTATAAAATACACATTGTAGTACATTGTTTGAGCTGAGAACTGCATCTCAAAATTCAGGAAAGTGCAAAATTTGAAGGATAACTGCATTCCAATCTGCACATTGGAGGTGTTGATTAGGTCAATTGGCTTTGAAATATGGACCAAACAAAATCCTTCAGCATCACAACCCTTGTCCCTGTTGAGTGCTCCCTAACAAACAATACAATAGTGACTGAGGCCTAGGGGCAGCATTGCATGGGAACGGGGACAAGTCTTCGTTAAGTTTCACAATAGTGCCTATCTGATCATTCACCTTTGACATTCAGGGCAGTGGCTTTGCAGCATCAGATAGGAAGACTGTTCCCAGAATTCCCTGCAGTGATTCCTTGGCTGGAGACTGTAAATTGGAACAAGCAACAGCCCTGAGTGGAATGGAGGGTGACTAGGCCCCAACATTATTTTGAGCTCTTTGAAGAAGAAAAGAAGCAGGATATAAGTAGCATAAATAAAATACAGTAAGGAAGTTCAGTTGCATCCCCGTATTGGTTGCATCAGGCAAGCATACCTTTAATACGCTGAAATTGGTAGAGGATAGTGTGAGATCAACCATGGGGCAAGAAAGGCTTAAGGCACAATCAGGCTGGGGCATGCTGGGAGTTGTAGGACTTTTTTCTGTCTAAACATGCATAGGATTGCACCCTTAACCACCTTATTATGATCTCAACAGAAAGTAAGCTACTAGGCAAATTTATTTTGATAACTTTGCCAAAATGAAAGCAAAGAAGAAGTGATTCCAGTTGCCTATCTGTTTTAAGTATTAGATGATTCATTAATTATTGTTACAAAGGATTTTTGTATGAATTATATAATCTCTGATTTCTGCTCCTAATTTTAGCATTGTAAATAATGTTTACGGTGATTTGTCACTTCCTGATATTGTAAGTTACTCCTCCTTTTGCATTCCTAGCAAGTGGTAGGTTTGCCTGTCTAGTACATTGGTATTCATGGCTTATTAATGAATTTGTCGTCATTAAATACTACATGTTAAATTATATATTTATTATGTCGCTCTTCCGTGTATGCTATGTTATGTAATGTACTATGCATGACGGGTCCAGGAGGAAGGCCCAAGGCTCTTTTGCCCTGGGTTACCTCTCTGCGGCCCTGGGTTTGGCTCAGCCTCCTGCCACACCCAGAAAATTGAAACACTCCTGAATCAGCCCTAAGTTAGCATAATCATAAGCTTGCTCTTCTCTCTAAAACATTAAGCAGACGTTAATCATTAGCACAAAAGCAGGAAGTGCACAAATGTGGCACTTTCCATATCTACACATATAATTGAGGTTTGAAGTGGATGCTCGGACCTCTTTGTCAAGAGAAGATGCATGATGAGCTGTCCCTGCTTGCATACCTCCCCTTGGGGGAGATATTCAAGCCTTCACTTTGAACATAAATTACATGAACAGACCCAGGAAGTGCAACTCCCCAATGCTTCCTTGCTCATATAATGAAGCAGCAATTCTATGCATACTCACAAGGAATCACGTCCCGTTGAGTTCTGTGGAGCTTACTTCAGAGTAAATATATTTAGGATTGTGCTGTATGTGGTTTTGGGCATGTATTTATATCACAGTATGGTTTGGTATGCAGACATGGACAACTTCCTCAGTCCAGCTTCCCATACACACTGCTACCCAGTTAACCATGTATTTTGCTGTTGTCCGAGTTTCTTCTCTTTGTGAATCACTTTGCAGAATATTGTGCATTGCCCTCTCCATGTATGTGAATCTGTTTCGAAGGGCAGTTTAAGATGTGGCAATACTTATGTAAATGTAATGTTTTCCTTTTTTTTAAACAAAACCAAAAACATTTACTGTATACAGTCAAGGAAAGTAATTGTTGTTACCTCAGGTATTATATACACAAGAGGTTACAAACACTGCTGAAGCACCATCTTTCAGCTTTGAAATATCCCCTACAATCTATGCCAGTGTACTGCAAGAATGCAAATGCTATCAAATGTGAAGGTGCAAAATATTTTTATTGTGGCACAAAAGTTAAGTAAACAAAAACAAACTGGCACTTGTTGGTTGCATAAGTATTCACCCCCACTTGCTGTGACATGCCTAAATAAGCTCTGTTATAACCCACTGCCTCCAGAAGTCAAATACTGTAGTTGAATGGAGTCCACCTGTGTGCAATTCCAGTGCCACATGATCTCCGATTAAATACACCTGTTTCTAGAAGGCCCCAGAGTTTGTTGGAGAACATATCTAGACAAACAGCATCATGAAGACCAAAACAACTCTGGGATAAAGTTGTGCAGAAGCACCAATCAGGTTGGGGCATAAACAAAATATCCCAAAAGCAGGGATGGGGACTCGGACTCGGGGACTCGACTCGTGAGTCGGACTGAGTCCCCCCTCTGACTCGAGTCAGACTCGAGTCCCAATATTTTCTATAGGACTCGAGACTCGACTCGGGACTCGAGCCTACTCTGCCACTGCCGCCCGCCGCCGCTCACCTCAACTCACCTTGCTGCCGTCGCACGCCGTTGCCGCCGCCACCATCGCACGCCGCCTCATGCCGCCGCCCTCCCTCCCGCCGCATGCACGCATGCCGCCGCCGCCACCCTGCTTTTGGCGGGGGGAACCATGGCAACAGGGCTTAAACAGCCCTGTTGCCGTGGTTCCCCGTGCCAAAAACAGCAACAGCGCCAGCGGTGTGCACGTGGCAGGTGACGGCGTGAGGTGGCGGCGTGCGACGGTGGCGGCGGCGTGCGATGGTGGCGGCGGCGGCAGTGAGGGCGGCATGCGACGGAGGTGAGGTGAGAGGCAGTGGCGTGCGGGTGGCGAGGTGGTGGCGGGCGGCGGCAGCGACTCGAGCGGCGCAGTGCTTAGAAGAGCGGCGGCGGTGGCCCATGGAGGGAGCGGGAGGGTCTCCGCGGGAGGAAGGGCACCTCTTCTTCCTCTTGTGGAGACCCTCCCTCCATGGGCCGCCGCTTTGGGAGTGACTCGGGACCAAGGACTCTTCAACATCCCTGCCCAAAAAATGAATATCCCCCGGAGCACCGTTAAATCCATTATTACAAAATGGCTCAACCGTGACTCTGCCTGGAGAAGGCTGTCCACCAAAACTCAGTGACTGGGTAAGAAGGGCATTAGTCAGAGAAGCAACCAAGAGGCCAGCGGTAACTCTGAAGGAGCTGGAGAGATCCAAAGCTGAGGGAGAAACCATCTATGGGACAACTATCCGCCAGACACTCCACAAAGCTGGGCTTTATGAAAGAGTGGCGGAAGAAAGTCATTGCTGAAACAAACCTATATCAAAGCCTGTTTGCAGTTTGCAAAAAGGCATGTGGTGGACACAACAAACATGTGGGGAAAGGTTCTCTGGTCTGATGAGACCAAAACTGAACTTTTTGGCCTTGCTGCAAAAGGCTATGTGTGGCACAAAGCCAACAATGCTCATTGCCCGGAGGACACCATCCCCACAGTGAAGCATGGTGGTGGCAGCATCATGTTGTGGGGATGCTTTTACTCAGCAGGGACTGGGGAGCTGTTCAGGATTGAGGGCAAGATGGATGGAGCCAAATACAGGGCAATTCTAGAAGAAGACCTGTTTCAGTCTGCAAGCGACCTGGGACTGTGGGGAGGTTCACCTTCCAGCAGGAGAATGACCCCAAACACACAGCCAAAGTAACACTGGAGTGGTTTAAAAACAAGAACCCGAAAGTCTTAGAATGGCCCAGTGAAAGCCCAGTCCTCAATCCAATTGAGAATCTGTGGCAAGACTTGAAAGGTGCTGTTCACCAATGGTTCCCATCCAACCTGACAGAGCTGGACCAATTTTGCCAGGAACATTGCAAGATCCAGATGTGCAAAGCTGATAGCAACTTACCCAAGAAGATTCACAGCTGTAATTGCTGCCAAAGGTGCTTCTACCAAGGATTGACTCGGGTGGGTGAATACTTATACAACCAACAAGTGCCTGTTTGTTTTTGCTTACTTAATGTTTGTGCCACAATAAAAAATATTTTGCACCTTCACAGTGTTGAGTATCTTGTGTACATCAAGTGGTAACAATGGCAATTGAATCCATTTCAATTCCGGGTTGTAACACAACAAAATGTAGAAAAGTCAAAGGGGGTGAATGCTTCCGCAAGGCATTGTATGTTGTTTGTAACCAATATTTCTTCTTTGGAGCTCAGGGCAACATACATAAAGTTCCCAGACAGGACATAGTCTCCCATTCAGGCCTCATTTAGCTTTGGCAAGATTGCTGTATTATGCATGTGCTTTCAGGCCATGCTCTGCGTCCTAAGAGAATACCACTTAACATCATGCTTTGCATAGAAATATGAAATTGGTGGTGACTACTTGCTCATATTTGTGAACTGATTTGATGTTTGGGTAATCTCAAGCTCTTTTAATGGAAAAAGTTCCACTCATAATAGCAGTATTACTGGGTTGAGCATCTATGTAGCTCTATTAAGAAACGTTAGTCAAAGCCTACAGAACAGCTGTTCCGTCCTTCTGCATCCTTGGGAAACTGGGCAAGGTTTCATCTTCCAATTTCTTACTACTTTGGCACTTCAGGTGTTACACTTCTATCATTAATCTATAATATTAGGAATTGCCTAAAGTAAAATACAGTATGTCATTATGTTTCTTCCACCTAGAGTTATAAGAAGGTAGGTTATTTTTTCTTCAAATCGGTGAACAGCGCAATTGTGAACGCTACGTGGCTAGTGCGGCCATGTATCCTACTTTAAGAGGACAGTCCTCTATTTGAAGAGCTGTCTGGTTTAAAAGATAAAGAACCATAAGAAATTTCCCATCAGCAATTAGCATTTGGAGAGCAGACTGAGCTGATACACAGGTCACCTGGTCAGAGTTTCCCCCACTATGATGAGATTATTGTATTTCTATATAAATTATAGTGATTATTTCTCAATTTGCAACTCTACATATAAATTAGCATATGCAAATTTTATGCCAATCTGTGTCCTCTTTTGGGGCACTACCTATACATGGCCACCAAACAACATGGCAGAATTCATCAGATGTGCAGCACAGGCCTGTGGCTTACGCTGGCTCAGCTTGTCTGAGCGTGGAAAGCTAAGCAGGGTCAAGCCTGGTTATTACTTGGATGGGAGACCCCTCCTCTAGTCTCCTGCATTGAGCAGGGGGTTGGACTCGATAGCCTTGTAGGCTCCTTCCAACTCTATGATCTATGAAATCTATAGCTAGCCAGCCAGTGGCAGAATTAACATCCCTTTCTGAATTGAAGTCACATGATAATAGTGTAGCTGAGCCTGTAACCAAGCCTAAGCACATGCAACTGAAGCAACTGCATATTGTTTCCTGTTTACCCCTTCCTTCACTTGACTTTCCCCCTGCCGTTCTTTTGTTGTTTCCCCGTCCCAAATTTTAGACTGTAAGCTCCTCAAAGCAGAGACTCTGTAAAGTGCCATTCACAGTGATAGTGCTGTATAAATAAATAAATAAATAAATAATCAGGTGCTCCATCATCTCCTGAAAAATGTGAAACAAGTACCCAAAGGTCAGTTTGGTAGGAATTCTGTTTGTTGGGGACATGATTTCATAGTATGGTCCATATTGCTCATGTGTGTGTGTTTTAATGTAGTACTAAAACTTATTTTAGATTCTAGTCTACTCGAAGGAAATAATACATTGGTAAACCTAAAAGATTTTAGAGGCACTTCAAAGTTATTTTAAGAACATAATATCAGACTAAGGATCCATCTAGTCCAGCTTTCTGTTCACACAGTGGCTAACCAGCTGCCACAGGATCCCATAAGCAGGGCATGAGTGCAACAGCACCCTCGTGCCCATGTTCCCCGGCAACTGGTGCACATAGGCATACTGCCTCTGATCATGGAGGTAGCATAGAGCCATCAGGACTAGTAGCCATTGATAGCCACCTTCTCCGTGAATTTGTCCAGTCCCCTTTTAAAGCCATTCGAATTGATGGCAAGCACTACATCTTGTGGAAGTGAATTCCATAGTTCAACTATGTGCTGAGTGAAGAAATACTTCCTTTTATCTGTCCTGAATCTCCCACCAATCAGCTTCATGGGATGACCCTGGGTTCTAATATTATATATGAGAGAGAAAAATGTCTCCCTGTCCACTTTCTCCACACCATGCATCATTTTATGCACCTCTATGGTGTGTCTCCCCTTACTCGCCTTTTTTCTAAGCTAAACCATCCCAGCTGCTGTAACCTTTCCTCATAGGGGAGTTGCTCCAGCCTGTTACTTCAAAACCTCTTACTTGCTTCTAGAATTCATTGGGCATGTACTATTTCACATGCAGCTTTCCTTTGAATTGAATTAATTTCCTTTTCAGTAGAATGGCAGGTCGATGTGTGAAGCAAGTTGGTTATCTATTCTTCCCTGGTTGGCATATTCAAGTATTCCTACTTGCTACAATCAACTATTTTTCTTCTCTTTTATACCCATCTGTAGTAAAGAATCAAATAGCTGATGCTTTACAGTATTGCCTGGGTGGGGCTGACAGGCTTATATTTTGTTTTGCACCTTAGTCAGTGCTGAAAAAATGTGTCACAATACTCATCATCATCATCAGGCGATCACTCGTGACCGAGTAAGATTGTCTTCCGGGATAAAAGGAGGAAATTCTAAAGAAGATTGTGTAGACTCTAGCGATGGGTCCGTAAGTGACTGTGGAGGCCAATTCTAGATCCACACAGCTTCCCACAGTGAGGACACAGGTTACCAGATAGAAGATGGTCCTGTAAAGGATTCATTTGACGTGCTTTTCGCTTAGCACGTTTCTCCCTTTCACCTTGCATTCGGGCTTTTTCAAAGTCCATGGAACCTTTGTGAAAGGCCAACCTCCATTTAGATCGTTCATGGGCCAGAGCTTCCCAGTTTTCGATGTTTATATTGCCTTTTTTTAGATTAGCCTTAAGAACATCTTTAAAAACCTCTTATATTGACCACCAATATTCCGCTTTCCATCCTTGAGTTGGGAGTAAAGTAACTGCTTTGGGAGACGGCAGTCAGGCATTCGAACAACATGACCGGTCCACTGAAGTTGGCGTTGAAGGATCATTTTTTCAATGCTAGTAGTCTTTGCTTCTTCCAGTACACTGACATTTGTTCGCCTATCTTCCCAAGTAATTTGCAGGATTTTCCGGAGGCAACGTTGATGAAACCTTTCAAGGAGGTGGAAGTGACGTTTATAGATAGTCCATGTTTCGCAGGCATACAATAAAGTTGGTAGTACAATGGCTTCATAAACCAGTGTTTTGGTCTTCTTACTATTACCAGTATGGCATACCAGCAACCATCCTGTGCAAGGGGAGCGAAGCAGTCTAGTCTAGTTAACTAATTAAATCAAACAGTAATGCCATTCTATTTACTCTGGCTTATAGCATGCGTGCAGTACAAGCCTATAACATGTCTACTCAGAAATGAGTCCCATTTGTATTCAGTGGGACTTGCTCCCAGGTCAGTGCATATAGGATTCCAGCCTTAGGTATTTAGTGATGAAAGGCCAAAAAGTGGTTGACGGTGTTATAGAAGGGATCATGCCTGAGCCCCCATCGTCCCTTTATTTTCTGGGAAGTTATTTGTGATTAATCAATCCCGAACACAGATGGTGGGATAAACTCAACACAGGTCTAGTGGTGGGATAAGTGGCATAGTGCCAGTGTGGCGTAGTGGTGAGAGTGTTGGACTGGGACTCAGGAGATCCGGGTTCTAGTCCCCGCTCGGCCATGAAACTCACTGGGTGACTTTGGGCCAGTCACTGACTCTCAGCCTAACCTACCTCACAGGGTTGTTGTGAGGATAAAATGGAGAGGAGAAGGAGGATTATGTAAGCTGCCTTGAGTTCCTTGCAGGAAAAAAGGCAGGGTATAAATGTAATAAATAAATAAACTCAACAAAAAAAATGGAGAGGAGGATTATGTAAGCCGCCTTGGGTTCCTTGCAGGAAAAAAGGCGGGATATAAATATAATAAATAAATAAATAGTGATAGATACTATGGGTGGTGTGCTGCTTACCACAGATGTACCTTCCATGGTACTGCATGGTTGAAAACTCATGCTGTACCAAGCCCACAGGCCTAGCAAGGCATCCTTGTTATAGAACAGCCATGCTATATAGCTCATGTAGGGATGGCGGAGAAATTTGTTCAGTTTGCATTTCGATGAGAACTTACCTAATTTTGCACTTTCGAGCCACCATCTGAACCAAAACCCAGGTACCCTTTGAAATCTGGACTTCTCTGAATTTTGCAATGGCATGCTTCAATTAAAAAATGTGTACAAAAATGTGTATTTTAGGGAATGTAGTGTCCAAAAATGCAAAAATTGCTTGCAAAAAAGTGTAAATTAGGGGGAAATGCATACAAAATGCATGCATTAGGAGAAACGTGCACAAAAATGCATATGAATTTTCATGTGAACTTTCAAACCAAAATTCTCAAGGTTTTGGGGAGGAAACAAACGTAAGACTAGATAAATTCTCAAAATTCAAGATGAACCGAACTTAAGATTGGAAAAATGAGAAACGGAGAGAAACCAAAATTGACAGATTCGTCCATCCCTAGCAGGGGCTAAAGAGACTGAGCTATGAATCAGAGTCCTCAGTTTGAATTTCAAATCTGCCATAAACTCACTAGGTAGCCTTAGGCAAGCCACTCTGTCTCAGCATCTGACTCCTCTTCCCATCTGCAACAGAAGGCGGGGGATAATAATAATGCCTAACCTTACAGGGCTATTGTAAGGATTACAGCTAGATAATGCATATGAAGTGCTTTGAAACTTGAAAGTGCTCTACAGCTATCATTTTAGCATGCAGGGAAAACCACCTAATAAAGGAAATCAATACTTCATCTTCTATTTTATTTCTTATTCTTTCCATTTGCATCCTAAATTAAACTCCAGCAGAGCAAAGTTACAGATGATAAAAGATACCAGGAAGTCATATGAGGAAAGGGTGAAGAACTGGGTATTTTTATCATAGGGAGAAAGAAGATTAAAGGCAGTAGCATAAATAGAGCTGGACAGCCTGAACTCTTTGTTCAGGGCGCAGCCACCTAGAGGGCACATATAAGATGGAACCAACATGTTCGCTCCCACAAAAGGAAAAGTATTAAATGCCTTTTCCACTCCACATTTACCAACTGGGGGGGAGGGCACATGTGTGGCTCTAGCTGTTTTGTTGTGTTTCTTTCCAAAAACTAGAAGTCCCCACTCAGCCATGAAGCTCACTGGCTAACTTTGGGCCAGTCACTGACTCTCAGCCTAACCAACCTCACAGGGTTGTTGTGAGGATAAAATGGAGAAGAGGAGGTTCATGTAAGCAGCCTTGGGCTCCTTGGATGTAATATATGTAAATATATAAACAAACATGCTGATTAAAGCTGGATTGACACAAAGAAGTTAACCAATTTGAAACAGCTTATGAGGGTGAGCTGAGTCGAGTTCTCTTTTAGCCAACGTGGGCTCAACACAGGGCAGAACTGGACAGGACAAGTAGCAGCAAAGGCTTGTCATCACAAACAGTGACCTGATGTTGCACTGCTCTGCCCTCTCCGTTACATATAGTTATAGCAACCTATGATGTGACATTTGCCACATCTTGTGTGGCATCTCCCACCCTCCCATGTCCAGCACCCAATAATATGGAAGGGGTGACGAAATGCATGACATGGTGCAATCGTGTCACATGTTTACATAATGTTAGAGGCAGGTTGCCATTTTCAGCTGCAATTCCACACCTGTCATCATGTCCACTTCGGCCCACAGAAGGACGATTCCAGTGGCTACTATGGAGACTGTAACAGCAAATCTCGAGTTGAAAATGTCACAACACCCAGTTTTTGTGATCACACTACTGCCATAAGGGGAAGTCTGTGTAGAGCCTGAAAACACATTACCTTTTCTTGCTGAGAATTTTGATGGAGTGTGCGAGCATGTGCAGCGTGGCTGGCATATTACTCCTTTGCTATATAGCCTTACCTTTAACTCCACAAGGATTTTTTGAGAGTGCCTTTCTTTTTATCTGCTTACACTGTTTCTATTTATCAAGAGAAAATATTTCTAGGGTGAGTTACACCATTTCATGATCACATGTATTACTTTGCTTTGCATTCACTTAGCATCAAATTCTCTTTATTTTGTTGTTTTTTTCTTCTGTTATTTAACTCAAGATCTTCTCTCTTACATTTTGCCTGTGCTTGTTCTATTAAGCCAGCTCTGATTGGTCTGTGAATTCCATTAAGAAATCCTGCTTTCAAGTTAGCTGGAAATGTTGTCCTTTCCTAGGGTTGGCTACGTCTTAGACTGATTTTCAGTTCTCTGATATGGGAGACGTGGTGCATCTATCTCATTTGGATTTATCATCTAGTGCAGTTCGGGATATACGAGAATTTTGTTTCAGTTCACAAATCACTCAAAAACACAAACAGGAGTGCATGTTCCCTGAAAATGTTCGCAAATTCCCAAACTTGTGTTCGTATTTCAAAAATGTGCACTTTTGAAAAATGCATACTTTTGCGCTTTAGTCAATGGAGAAAAAGTGCCCACTTTTGAAAAATGCACACAGAAATGCACTTTTTACCCATTTGAAAAAACTAAAAAAATAGGGCACAGACAAGAACAGGTACGAGCTGAACCAAGCTTTGAAGTGAAGTTCAGAGAATTTCGGCGAGCTCAAGTATCCCTGGTTCTCCCAGTGGAATTCCTTATATTAATTAAGGCTTCTAAAGTGGTTCAGGTTTTATCTATCTGGATTTCCTTGGGTTTACTGAACTTCGGGATCTAAACCATTCTTCTAAACCATTCGGGATCTAAACCATTCTTCAGAAGGCCTTTTCTGTGGCAGCCCCCATACTGTGGAACTCTCTCCCTAGTGACCTCCGCCATGCCCCCTCTCTACTGAGCTTCCGCCGCTCACTAAAAACATGGCTATTCAGGCGGGAATATGGGGTGGGTTAAGATTTTAAAATTTTATACTGTTTTAAATGTATTTTATATTTTATCATGTTGTACATCGCCCAGAGTGGCCGGTTTGCCGGACAGTTGGGTGATTCATAAATACAACAAACAAATAAATAAATAAATAAATAAATAAATTCTGTATACTGCTACAGCATTTAAAGTCTTGTTTTCAGCTCATTTTTTTTTTCTTTTGGATCTCTGTTAAATCTACAAGTGTCAATTTTTGCTACATTGCCAATTGCCAGGCTGGAGGTTTCTGTGACCACAGTTCTTAAAGCATAACATAAGTCTCAATCAAGACAGAAGCAAGCAGAGGCCAACAGTAAAGGTAGAAATGGGGGAAGTAGAAGGAAAAAATATAGTCAGAAAAGGAGCCAAAAAGAAAAAGAGATTTATTTCTGAGAGCAGAGATACATTCATTGCTTAAAATTGCCAATAAGGCGGTCAGCATTGAGACCTAACATACAGAGGCGTAGCGTGGGGGGTGCAGGGGGGGCCGGCCGCACCGGGCGCAACATCTGGGGGGGCGCTCGCACTCGCAGCTCTCTGCCCCAGCTCTTCCTCCTCCTGCTCCCCCCCCGAGAGGCGGCTGCCCTTGGAGAAAGGGGTGGATCAGCCACCGCCCCCCCTCGCTGCTGCTGCCGCCGCCGCCGCTGCCGCACCTGCCGGGTCGTGCGCCTCAGAGAGTGCGCAGGCGGGGCGGGAGGCGAGGAAGGAGGCGCCGGCCGGTGCGTCGCGGGCCGGGCAGGCGGAGGGCAGTCGCGCATGGCGCGTGGGCCATGGAGCGCTGGAAGGGGCGCGTGGCGCTGGTGACCGGTGCCTCGGTGGGCATCGGGGCGGCCGTGGCCCGCGCCCTGGTGCAGCGCGGCATGAAGGTGGTGGGCTGCGCCCGGAGCGTGGACAAGATCGAGGTATGGAGGGAGAGCGAGGAGAGAGAGGAAGGAAGGAAGAAAGAAAGGGAGGAAAAGAGAGAGAGAGAGAGAGAGAGAGAGAGAAGGGGAGGGAGGAAGAGAGAAAGAAAGGAAAAGAAAGAGGAAGGGAGGAAAAGAGAGAGAGAGAATGAAGGGAAAGAGGAAAGATGGGGAATGAGAAAGGGGTAAAGAAAGTTGGGGAGACGAGAAAAGGAAGGATGGAAGGCAGATAGAAAGAAAGAGAAAGGGAGGGAGGCAGGAAAGGAAGATGAGGAAGGAGAGGAAAAAGAGTGACCGGGGAAAGGAGAGAAAGAAGGAAGGAAGGAAGAAGAAAGAGAAAGAGAGAGAGAAAAAGGAAGGACAAAGCGGAGAACAGCAAAGGAGAGAGAAAGGAAAATGGGGGAAAGGAGAAAAGAGGAAAGGGAAAAAATACTTTAATTACATCAGTATTTTCATAACAAACAATACATGTGCTTAGGGGGTAAGGGTTTCTTTAACTAATCTAGTGGAAGAGACTCGAGTGCTAAAATGCACGGGTTAGGGGGCGCAAATTACTTGCCTTGCCCCGGGTGCTGACAACCCACGCTACGCCACTGCTAACATACAAGTAGTTTGCAGAATCCATCTGAAATCTATGGGAGGGCAGGGAAGACAAGCGGTTCCTTAACACAACTCTTAAGTGTGAGATTGTATAGCTCATTGGAATATCTTCCCCACTTGGCGCATAACTACATGTTAAACATCAAGCCTTTTAAAAAGGAAGTAAGTGTGATGAAGGGATCTAGATTGGCATCCCAGCACGGGGGGGGGGGAGGTTAAACCCTCCCCTGTTGTGAACCTTAAAAAACTTCCCCTGTGCTGCAAGTAATGATGGGGGGGGGAAGCTCCCATTTATGCCAATAGGCCCTTTTTTTCTATTGCTATTTGCAGTATAATAATAATAATAATAATATTTTATTTATTACCCGCCTCTCCATCTAGACGAGGCGGGGAACACAGAAATAATAAAATACCTACACTAAAACAACACAATATATACTATTAAACATCTAAAAACTCCTAAAAACATCTTAAAACATCTTTAAAACATCCTTAAAACATCTTAAAAACATCTTTAAAACATCCTAAAATTCCGCCGGATAGGCCTGCCGGAAGAGTTCCGTCTTTATGGCTTTTTTAAAGTCCAAAAGACTGACAAGTTGACGTATCTCCTCCGGCAGGCCATTCCATAATCTGGGAGCAGCAGAAGAGAAGGTCCTCTGGGTAATGCTAGTCAGCCTAGTTTGGCTGACTGAAGCAGATTCTTCCCAGAGGACCTAAGTGTGCGGGGTGGATTGTACGGAGAAGGCGATCCCGTAGGTAGCCTGGACCCAAACCATGTAGGGCTTTAAGGTAATAACCAACACTTTATACTTCGCCCGGAAACTGATTGGCAGCCAGTGGAGTGCTTTTAAACTGGTGTGATGTGGGCACCCTAGGTGTACCAGCAACCAGTCTGGCTGCCATATTTTGCACTAATTGAAGTTTCCGGACTAGGTATAAAGGTAGCCCTATGTACAGCGCATTACAGAAGTCGAGCCTCGAAGTTACCAGTGCGTGCACTACCGTCTTTAGGTCTTCCAACTCTAGGAAGGGGCGCAGCTGGCGTATCAGCCGAAGCTGATAATAGGCACTCCTAGCCGTCGCATCTATCTGGGATGTCATTTGGAGCGACGGATCCAGGAGCACCCCTAAGCTGCGAACACAGTCTTTCAGGGGGAGTGTAACCCCATCCAGAACTGGTTGACATACCTCCAAACCCAGGTTGTGGCCTTTGACAGCAAGCACCTCCGTCTTGTCTGGATTCAATTTCAGTTTGTTTTCCCTCATCCAGCCCATTACTGCCTCCAGGCATTTATTCAGAGGAGACACACTATCCTTAGCTGATGCTGTTGACGAAGGCATAGAGAAATATATTTGGGTGTCATCAGCATACTGATAGCACCCCGCCCCATGCCTCCGGATGATCTCTCCCAGCGGTTTCATGTAGATATTAAATAGCATTGGGGAAAGAATAGCTCCTTGTGGCACGCCACATAGCAGCTCCTTTTTGGAGGAGCAGCTATCCCCAAGCATCACCATCTGGAACCTACCCGAGAGGTAGGACCGGAACCACTGAAGCACAGTGCCCCCGATTCCCAGTCCCCTCAGGCGTTCCAGAAGGATACCATGGTCGATGGTATCGAAAGCCGCTGAGAGGTCCAGAAGCACCAACAGGGACACACTCCCCCTGTCGGTACTCAGGCGCAGATCATCTACTAAGGCGACCATAGCAGTCTCAACTCCGTGTCCTGCTCTGAAGCCAGTTTGAAATGGGTCTAGAAAATCGGTGTCATCCAAAACTGCTTGGAGTTGGAAGGCAACCGCCCTCTCGATCACCTTGCCCAAAAATGGAAGATTGGACACTGGTCTATAATTGTTAAGGTCCAAGGGATCCAGGGAGGGCCTTTTCAGAAGCGGCCGCACCACCGCTTCTTTCAAACATGATGGAAAATTCCCTCCCTGGAGAGATGCATTAACAATACGCTGTACTTGTAGTCCAACTGCATCTCCTCCTTGGACAACCAACCAGGAAGGACAGGGATCGAGAGGGCAGGTAGTCCTCTTCACTCGGCCAAGCAGCTTGTCCACGTCCTCGGTACTCACCAACTGAAACTGATCCAGTGTAATCCTACTTGCGGAGTTGCTGGACACTCCATTGTCTGCTTCTGCTACAATGAGGGCGTCTAAGTCGGCTCTTATCCGAGAGATTTTATCTGTGAAATGATTGTTAAAGGCATCACAGCGAGCAACCGTAGGCTCTAAAATCGGGTTCAGGGGGAAGGTGTCTGCGTTAGACCCCTCACCACCCTGAACAGTTCTGCTGGACGCGAATTCGCAGACGCAATGCGTGCAGAGAAGAAAACTTTCTTCGCTGCACGTATTGCCACCCCATAGGAGCGAAGATGCTCTCTATGACGTGTCTTATCGGATATGAGTCGAGTTTTTCGCCATCGGCGCTCCAGTCGTCGTCCTTTCCGCTTCAGTTCCCTGAGATCTTCGGTAAACCAGGGTGCCCGATTAGAAGCGGGCCGGAGAGGACGTTTGGGGGCGATCATGTCGATAGCCCTGGTTAGATCTTGATTCCATCTGTCAACCAGGGCTTCAACAGGTTCGTCGACGGTACCAGCCATAGACCCCTCCAAGGCTCTCTGGAATCCAAGAGGATCCATTAGCCTTCGAGGGCGGACCATCTTAATAGGTCCGCCACCCCTGCAGGGGCGGATAGTAGCTGCGATACTAACCCTAACCAGAAAATGATCTGTCCATGACAATGCAGAGGTATTGATGACCTCTGCCCACAGATCTGTCTGTTCAGAACTGAAAACAGCATCGAGGGTGTGACCTGCTAAATGGGTGGGTCCAGAGACCAATTGGGATAGGCCCATGTTTGTCATGGATGCCATGAACTCCCGAGCTGCACCTGACAAACTGGTCCCAAATGGGATGTTGAAGTCGCCCAGGACCAAGAGCCTGGGCGAGTCCAACACCAGCTCCGAGACCAGTTCCGTGAGCTCGGCCAGGGAGTCTGTTAGGCAGCGGGGTGGCCGGTACACCAACAGAATCCCTAGTCTATCCTTGGTCTTCAGACTCAGGTATACACACTCAATGTGATTCAATTCCCGAACAGGAACTCTGGTCAGGTTAAGATTATCTTTATAAACCACAGCTACTCCACCCCCCCGCCCACTTTCCCTCACCTGCTCACTAACACAGTACCCAGCTGGGAGGGCCTGGGCCCATGTCGGGCCACTGTCATCTCCCAGCCAGGTCTCTGTGAAGCATGCCAGTATGGAAGGCGACTTTTTTCATGATTGGGGGCATGGAGGGTTAAGCGCAAAAAACAGTGTTGAATCTTTTCTCTCTCTCTCTTTTTTTAATTAGTAGTGTTGTGAATAGTTGTTGTGAATGGATATGCGATTTTATAGGGTGTTGTTGTTTGTTTGTTTGTTTGTTGTTCCTCCCCCCTTTTTGTTTGTATTGTTATAATTGCAAATAATTTTTTTTTTAAAGCACAAGAACAAGAGAGAGGTGAGTCTCAAAGTGCTTGAAATTTTTTTTTCTGCCCAACACATTTTGGAAATGCAATTCCTTTTTCACCACAACTATATATTTTTAATACTGCATCTACCTACTTCTTTGAAAGGAGAGTCTCAACTCTTCTTTAATCTGGTGGCTTCATATTAGTGAACCTACTTGCATGTATCTCAGAGTCAAACCTAATATTCGTACTAGGTTTGACTCTATCTCACTGTCTTTAAAACTAGTTCTAAATGCTACAAAGCCCTTAAATGTCATGTATATATTTTTTTCTTGCTCACTCAAGGATTTTAAAGAATCAAATTAAAAACACGGGATAGCAAGCCATCCATTCCTCTGTATTAGCTGAATTACTTTCCTGCAACATGTTGTAGATTGATGAAAACACTTGCTGCAACAATTTTCCTTGGATGGGCCCATGATCTCCAATCAGACTATGAAGAAGCTGTCATAATTTATTAAGAAAAAGAAACTTGCTGTGCTTTATCTCAGAAGACATGTATTCCTCAATCAGTTCTAACTTTTCACTAAACAAGTTCTTAGTAACTCCTTTCACATAATGCTTTTTAACATATGGTACTGTTATTGACTCACCTGGCTTCATCCCATACATCGGGGTGGGCAACTGTGAGAGAGAGGGGGCCGTTTTTGCTCTCCATTTCCCCCCCACCCATGGACTGCAGTCTGTGAGGCACCACTGCAGTCCATGACACTCTCCCCCCCCAATAATGACTTTTTTAAATTGGCAGTTTGCCACCAAAATTCATCAGAAAGCCACTACAGTGCGCTACAGGGGTTAAATTTATCTTGCAGACAAGCTAAATTTTACCTTTGTAGCATCCCGTAGCACTACAGCTGCCATATCTTTTGGGAGGTTTTTTTTTTCACCCCTGCCATATATGGTGGCATTGCAGGGGTCACACTGGGGAACGGTGGAAGCTGCATGCAGCCTGTGGGCCGCATGTTGTCCACCCCTGCCATACATTGTCAGCTTGTTATCATATAAATGTGCAAGCCTTGTTTGGAGAACGTAACAATTATTGCCTGTAGTATCAGCTACTTCCGTCATGTGGCCACACACACACACACACGCACACACGCACACACAGTGCAACTAAAGTCTGGTTTGGTAGAGGAAGTGATTTGTTGTCTGCTAAATTCTATCTAAGTGCACACAAAGGAGTTACTTCTTAAAGAGCAAAGTGTTGGTTTGTGGCCAGCACTGAAAGAGAACCATTTCTGACATCCTCTGGGGTAATAACTAACAAAAAACACAACTATGCCACATGGGATCTCAAGGAACTTGTGTTGCGAGCAGGTAATCACCAAAGCCAACTTACCTGCCATTTATATTGTTCACAATTTAGTCTCAAATAATGGCCTGTGTATATGACTTCAATCTTTAAATTGCTGCCTTGCTCTCCCATTATTTTTAAGAGGAGAATGTGTCTTCTTGGATCTTCAGTGCATCTTGTCTTCCTAATTAGGACAGTGTGTGTCTCAAAGCAAATGTCAAACAGATAGCTCTCGCTCGCTCTCAGAAAAAATAAAAGGTTAGTCCTTCAAATTGCCAGCCACTCTTCCATGCTGGCCCTTTCCTTGGGAAATGCCAGGAGGCCTGCCAGATAGGAGTGGGGCTGCCTGGAAACTACAGTGTTTGGCTTGGCCAGCCAAAGGTTTTATACCCCCAATTCAAACTATAAGCCCACCACCATTTGCAGTCTAAAACAGTGCAGTCCAGAATTCTCTATCACCCCAGTTTCTCCAGAGGGCCAGTATAGTGTAGTGCTTAGAGTGTTGGACTGGGACTGAGGAGTTCCGGGTTCGTCCCAACTCAACCATGAAGCTCACTGGGAGACTTTGGGCCAGTCACTGACTCTCATCTTAACCTACCTCACAGGTTTCTTGTGAAGATAACATGGTGAAGAGGATTACTGTATTATGTAAGCTGCCTTGGGTCCCTTGCAGGAAAAAGGCAGAATATAAATATAAGTATTTCAGTTCATAGTCATGTGGGGAGCTGCTTAGCAGGTGGCTGTATTTTCAAGTATGCTCTTAGAATTCTTATATGAATCAGACCCTATTCAAAGCCTTTTGTAGCCTGCAGTAGCTTTTTGTATCCCAGACTGTGTGGCTGCAAGTTAACCATCTCTTCCTCACAACTTAGGCTAGTTTCACAGGCCTTTAGGTCAGGGGTGCACAACCTCAGGCCCAGGGGTCAAATCCAGCCCTATGGGTTCCCCTAAAGGCCATGACCCATTTTCCCCAACCTCCAATCATTTGGTGGTTTCTCAGCTTTTGTGTAGTTCTTTCCCCTGTTCCAAAGGGTTGAAATGCCTTTCCTAAGGCTTAGTTATTGGCGGCAAGAGCTTTAAGCTAAAAATATGCTGGTATTTGAGGGGGGTTTGCCCCCACCTTTGCCCACTACAGGAATGCAGCCCCCGAGACCTTCTCCAAAATGGAATTGGGCCCTCAGACTAAAAGAATGTCAACTTTAGGTCACTGTCTGGGGCAGCTCTTTTTCCACTCCTGCAGCAGAGGATGGGATAGTGCCTTGCTGTCCCCTTCCTACCACCCCGGCCATGTATTTTAACATTCCGGCTTACCAGAGAGGCCAGGGACCTGTCCACTGAGTAGGGAATCAAGATGTTCAGGATTACAGAGGAGCTGTTCAGCAAGGAGGCACAGGGAGCACAGCAAGATAAGGTGCCTCGCACCTTCCTGATCTGTCAGCCTGGCCTGGATCTGGAACACATGAAGAATCTGGCTTCTTTCTTACAAGTAGGACCCAGGAATGGTTGACCTCGTGCTGCAGATAGGCACTGAGCCTCTGGTTCTGGGCTTCTGCTCAGACACACCATCAGCTCTGCTCCTGGGGGATGATATTGGTGGATCTAGAGGGGAGGGGAGACTAGTGAGCTTGTATTGGTTCCTCTTAAGCAGTGGCTTCTTCAAGTGGCCTATGTGCCAGGGGGTGGACTTGAGAAGGTTATTGGTATCCACCAACTTCCCTGGAACCCTTTAAATACTAGGGCCAGCAACAGAGTCTTCCTCTGAGGTCTTGTCCGGTTCTGGATTGGTCCTGCCAGGAATGTGGTGACACATGACTTTGCCTTAGTGTATGTATGGTAGTTCTCCTGCTCTACAGCAGGAGAAACAAATCAAGGATAGAGGGGCATGATGATATGGGAAGTTTAAAAATGTTCATGCAGTAGATAAGGAAATGGAACTTGTGAGAGTCCAGTAGCCCTGCACCCAGGCACAGAACATGGGGAGATGAGCAAGAGATGGTGGGAAAGCAGATGGCTGTGTTGGGATACTCTTGATAATAAAAAACATACGATCATGAGAGTAACATCTACCTGATGCACTATGTAGCTAAATATGTATGTGGCTGAGTTTTCTTAATGCAAAGTGAATGTTCAGAATAGTTATCCGTACCTGACAAAATCAGAGAAAGTGAATGTTCAGAATAGCTATCCGTACCTGACAAAATCACAGAAACGCTGCACCTGCCTCTCAGTGGGAGCCAGCATTTTGGTGCTAAATTCAGCAGAAATGACATCCTAAGAAATACGCTTGGCACAGCACCTGCAATTATCTGTTGCAACGAACAGGAAATAGGAGATTTGCAATGTTCCTGAAAGGTCACCTGTACAGAAATAAATAAATCTTTGTTGGGATCTGGCACCACTGAAGTAAGTCAGGCAGACTCTTGTCATGTATTACAATGGCAACTGGATCAAGACCTTATTGTACATTTAAGACCATTCTGGAAAAAGCCAGCAAATGAAAAAATGAGCAGCTGTTGAAATAAATACTTCTCTCCATGTCTACCATCATTCAAGTGTCACAAAACCACTGTAAAGCTGAGAAATGTGCTTGCGCGCGCACACACACACACACACACACACACACTGTACCCAAGAAATCACAACATATAAAGTTATGTGAATGTGATCGTGGGAGCTGCTTTTTTTTATAAAGCCATCTAGGTCATTGACCATCACAATGCCTTGTGGCAGTGAATTCTATACATTAATTGTGTGCATTGTGTGAAGAAGTGCTCTTTTTTTCTTTTTTCTTTTGGTCTGGCCCAAATCAACTGCTGCTCAATTCCAAATAAAAACCTGTCTTTCTATATTCCAGGCTGTTGGCTTTCTGCCTGTAAAGGAGGCTGCTACAAGTGATTATTAGCAACCTGGTCAATGGGCTTAGACTCCCCTGACTTGCATAGGATTGGGCTGCTAGCTGATCAATTTGCATTTTGACTTTTTAAAATCACATTTAAGCATCACATTTAAAAATAAATGGAAGAACAAAATTTGCACATGTTTATTGAAGTTGTGATTTTCAGCAAATATGTACTAGAACGTGATGTACAAGTATGTCAAGAATAAGGAATGATTTAATAAGCAGGGATTTAAATTACTATTATTTAAGTTTCTCAGCCTTTTTGAATGATCTTGCTATTGTAACTCTGACTTTGTTTCCTCTTTTTGGTAGCACTTGAAAGAAAAATATCAATGAGGCAAAGCAGAGAGGAGCTTATCAAGAGAGGAGTGTTGAAGGAAATTTTTGATAAAGGTAAGAAACATTTTCTACTCACAGAACTGTGATGTGTGGCATGGGTAATATAACTTGATATTAGCAGAGAATTTGTTACAGCAGATGCCACAGGACACTTTGATATGGATTTTTGCTATGTTTGTCTACAAAAGTTGGACCCCAAACTGAAGGACTAATAAAGCAGCCACTCCAAAGCCATTAAGAAGCAGCATTTTTAGTAAAGTCAAAACGTTGGTTGGGTAGCATCACAACATTTCTTATGGAAAATATCATTTTCCAGTTCAGTGATGCATGTGAAAAATGGCCCTGTAATGGAAACTGTATCGATCATCTTTTCACAGCACAAAAGAACAGAGAAACAAAAATCCCAAACTTCTTAGAACAATTTGAAAAAGAAGGGCCAGAAGAACACTGTTGTGGGAACAGAAGCAATTTCACTGAATTTAATTCCACGTTTTACATGCCTGTATGAGATCCAAGTCAGGCTTCATAATAAGTCTGCTAATGTTCATTTGGGGCGCGATCCTATGCAAGTTTAGACAGAAAAAAGACATACAACTCCCAGCATGCCCTAGCCAGCATAGCTAAAAGAATAGGGTATATGATGTTAACATTCATTTGCAATGTTAACTGCAAACTAAATCCTGTGGTTCTCTCATATATATATATATATATATATATATATTATTATATTTATACCCCGCCTTTTTTCCTGCAAGGAACCCAAGGCGGCTTACATAATCCTCCTCTTCCTCTCCATTTTATCCTCACAACAACCCTGTGAGGTAGGTTAGGCTGAGAGTCAGTGACTGGCCCAAAGTCACCCAGTGAGTTTCATGGCCGAGCGGGGACTAGAACCCGGATCTCCTGAGTCCCAGCCCAACACTCTTACCACTACGCCACACTTTCCCCCCCTTTTTTTTGTTCCACTGCGAACCAGAAAACCTATAGCACAGGTTTCTGCTGATTATAATCTTACTATCCCATTCCATCTTTATAATCCCCTCAAAATCCTTCACTAATAAGCAGAAAAAGTAAGAGCTTATATTCTGAATAATTCTAGGGGGGGGGGAGAAGCAGGAGATTCTACCTTCTCAAGGATCCTTAAAGGGCAAAAGCATCATTTTGATTGCTTTGTCTTCAGGGGTCCTCAGAAACATTTGCCGCCATTGTTCACAGACAAAAAAAATGATTGGTTTCCAAGGGAAATTGAAATGTATGCATTATTTTTTGTCATTCTGCTTTTGGTGAAGTTCCTTTTTTTTTCTTTCTTTTTTTTGGTGTATCCAGTTGTCACCTACCCTCTGTTCTCCTTGGCAGCCATATCTATGCCTTAAACAATATTTGATAAGTGGGAAGATAAATCTTGCTACAAAAATTGGTTCAGTCAAATGGAAGCTTTTAAGGGTGCAATCTTATGCATGTTTAGGCAGAAATAAAGGCCTACAGCTCCCAGCATGCTGGCTGAGGCATGCTGAAAGTTGTAGGCATTTTTTCTGTCTAAAATGCATAGGATTGCACCTTAAGGATATCGTGGACAGACTTTTATTTAGAAATCTCGTTATAAAGTCTTGTGCCTGCTGGGAATCCTACTGCATTCAATAAGTTCAATTAATGCTATGGGACTTACTCCCAGGTAAGTCTGTACGGAATTGCCACCTCAGTGTTACAGATCTGCTAAGCCAGGGCTGCCCAGAGGGTTTATGGAACCCGGGGCAGATGTGATATTGGGGGCCTTGCCTCTGCCACCTCCAACAGGAATGGGCTCTCCAACCTTGGGTCCCCAGATGTTGCTGGCCTACAGCTCCCAGCATACCCAGCCAGCATGGCTAATGGCAAGGGATTCTGGGAGCTGTAGTCCAGCAACATCTGGGGACCCAAGGTTGGAGAGCCCTGCTCTTTGCGATTTGCAGTAGACTGGCAAGGATTTCTGGCTCCCAATTGTTTAATGATAGCAGCAACAAAATGGCTCCTCCTACCACCTTACATTATACTGCTGAAATGAAGAAAGCTTCGGGTAACCAGCAGTGGATTTTTGTATGTATAAGGACTGTGACCTTCTTCATTCACTTCTGGTACTCAAAATAAATTCCTGGGCTCAAAATTATTTAGTTCTATGTCTTTTGCTCCTGGCTCAGGGTGGTGGATCTCAGGGTTCTAGGAAAAAACAAAGTAGATCCTGCAAGTATAGAAGATGCTCACCCCTGCCCTCCAAAGAGCCATGTATGTGTTTGGGGCTCTGATGAGCAATGTGGCAGGGCTGGGGCAGGGGCCAAGGGTATATGCAGGAGCTGAGTCAGGGGAGGCTTCCTTTGCAGGGCTTTGGGGCAAATTGCCCCTGCTCCCCCCCCCCCCCCTCTGGGTAGCTCTGTGCCAACCACATTTTGGGCCAGGAAATACCATCTTGTATTACTGTATTAAGAAGACACAACAGCCTGATGCTGTTTACATCTGTCCTTCTGAACTGAAGACCTTTGGTTCTGCCAGAATATGACCGGGCAACTGTATAGAAGTTCTGGATTAGGGCTCTGTCTCTAACATGTGTGATTGCGACTGAGGTAACTGAGCCACCAGAGAGAGTTGGGGAGCCACATTTTCCAGGAAACCCCCTTATTAAATAGTTTTGATTTTAAAATATTGTGATTATCGTGTTTATCTCACATTATTATTGGGCTTTCTTCCAGATGGGGAGCTTGCCATACAAAATGAAGAAGGATCATTGGAGAATGGGCAGGCTTTGAGTTCCAGCCAGGCTTCACTCCCAGCGCTCTCTGAATTAGAGCCATGTTCTGCATCTGGGGATTCCTGCACATATGATGTACTCCCAACTCCAGAGATCATGGATGGAACAGGTAGCCTTTTAGTTCCATAGTAAGCTACACAAGACATAATGTGACAGTGATTCATTAGTGCTTTACTACTAACATACCCAGAGTGCTGGTCTATATTTTGGGGCTAGGAGGCATCCTGAACTAGTCTATGGGATCCAAATACCATACAACCTAGGAGTCAGATCTGTGTACGTTAATAAATTGCTTAGGCAAATTAATTCAAGGTGCAAATCTCCAGTAAAGATAAAACATGTGGAGAACTAAACAGTTTGCTAAAGTTTTGTGATGATAATGGTTTGGAATGTACAGTGTGTCATCTCATTCTTTACTCTGTTAAAATGACTTGCTCAAAACACTATTCATTACTTTTGTTTCTAAGGATTGTATATATGTATACCTTTGAATAAATTAAAAATAACTACTTGCACATTGCAAGCTTTGATTTTTGTAAATAAATCTTGAGGTCCTAGTGGAGAGCTCAGTGAAACTGTCTAGTCAGGGGGCAGCAGCTGTGAAAAAGAGGAAATTCCATGGTAGGGCTCATTAGGAAAGGAACTGAAAATAAAACTGTCAATATCGTAAAGCCATTATGCAAATCTAGGGCTGTGGCCATTTTGGGATACTGAGTACTGGGTCATCCCATCTTAAAAAGTCTACTGTAGAACTGGAAAAGGCTAGAAAAGAACAACGAAAATGATCACAGGATTGGAGTACCTTCCCTACAGAGAAAGACTAAAATACGGTAGTTGGTGCTTTTTACTTCAGAAGAAAGGTGACTACGGTGGGGGAATATTGTAAGGCAGACTTCCTCAACCTGGTGCCCTCCAGAGGTGTTGAACTGCAACTCCCATCATTCCCAGCCAGCATGGCCATGCTAGCTGGGAATGATGGTAATTGTAGTCCAACAGGTCTGGAGGGCATCAGGTTGGAGAAGGCTGATTTGATGTAAAGGCATATACAGTTATGCTTGCTGTGCAGAGAAAAAGTGGATAGAGAGAAGTTTTCCTTCCTTTCTATAATAACAGATATCCAATGAAATTGAATGGCAGTAAATTCAGGACAGACCGACAAAAGCAAGTACTTCTTCACACAACACATAATTGATCTGTGGGATTCACTGCTGCTAGATATAGTGATGACTGCTAGATCAGCTAGCTTTAAAAGGGAATTAGACAAATTCATGGAAGGGAGTTCTATCAATAACTATTATTTATGATGGCTGTACTCACCCTCCATGTTCAGAGGCAGTATACCATTGGCTATCAGCCATTGGGGGCAATAGCAGGAAAGGACTGTTGCCTTCATGTCATCCTTGTGGACTTCCCAGAGGCAACTAAGCTAGTTGGACCTTTGCTCTGATCCTGTAGGCTCTTCTTATGTACTTGTGTTAGTATCGTCTTTCCATTGTGTTAGTATCGTCT
The DNA here is from genome assembly GCA_021292165.1 of Shinisaurus crocodilurus. Classification (NCBI taxonomy): domain Eukaryota; kingdom Metazoa; phylum Chordata; class Lepidosauria; order Squamata; family Shinisauridae; genus Shinisaurus; species Shinisaurus crocodilurus. The sequence continues at coordinate 135,016,747 of CM037880.1, forward strand.
TTCCATTGTATTAGTACAGTGCCTGGATGAATTACTGCAAAATAATTTTTATGTAAGTTTTATTCTATTTGGGCCTATGGCATTAGCCATTGACCTAGTTCAGTGGTGGCGAACCTACGGCACGGGTGCCACAGCTGGCATGCAGGGACCTCTCTGTGGGCACTCGAGCCATTGGTCACCAGATCGCGAAAAGACCGTCCCCTTCTGCAAAACACTAATGATCTTGTTCTTTCTCACAGTGTGGAACAGAATGATTTTATTCTAGAATTCCTGTTACAGAATTCTTTTCTACATTGTTATCACATTTAAAAGATTTTAAAGAATGATGCACAGAGCATGGCTTGGATGTAAAGCCCTAAGACCTGAGTGCTGCATGTGTTGCTCTCAAACTAACGGAGTATGAGCCAAGGTTTGACAAATTATCAGCATGCATGCAATAGCAAAAATCACATTAATTGTGCAAAAGCATGCCCAATGCAAACTTTTACCTAATGCAGTGTTTGCATTCCAAGACATAAAGTGTTTAAAATGTGTTTAGCACGTTTAGTTTTCTTGTTTTTCTTGCTCATCCTAGTACAGGTTGACTTTTACTTTTACTAATCCAACACCTGTAGAAGCAGGGAAAGGACTCGGAGTAAAGCTTGCCCCATACAATTTCAGTCTGGCATATAATAAATTTGTGAATATCTTGTGACTTCTCCATTACAACATGACGGCAACGGTCTTGAACAACAACGGCTCTCATAGTGCTCCATTTAAAGTGGGATCAGGTGTTAAACAGGGATGTGTTATTGCCCCAACATTATTTGCTATTTTCATCGCCATGATTTTACATCTTGTCGAGGGGAAACTTCCCACTGGTGTGGGAATTATATACCGAACAGATGGAAAGCTTTTTAATCTCAGCAGGCTGAAAGCAAAAAGTAAGGTAATTACAACCTCCATTGTGGAACTTCAGTATGCTGATGATAATGTGGTCTCCGCACATTCAGAGGATGATCTCCAAACTATCCTAAATGCTTTTGCAGAAGCATACGGAAAACTTGGTCTCTCACTTAACATCAAAAAAACCAAAGTGCTTCATCAGCAAGTGCAAGCTAACCCTTTGGTGATGCCATCTATCCAGCTTGGTGGGACAACACTGGAAAATGTTGATCATTTTCTCTATCTTGGCAGCTATCTTTCTGTTACAGCTAACATCGACAGTGAAATCCAGCATCGTCTGAGGTCCGCAAGTGCCGCGTTTTCTCGAATGAAACATAGAGTGTTCGAGGATCGGGATATTTGTAAGAAGACCAAAACACTGGTTTATGAAGCCATTGTATTACCAACTTTATTGTATGCCTGCGAAACATGGACTATCTATAAACGTCACCTCCAACTCCTTGATAGATTTCATCAACGTTGCCTCCGGAAAATCCTGCAAATTACTTGGGAAGATAAGCGAACAAATGTCAGTGTACTGGAAGAAGCAAAGACTACTAGCATTGAAAAAATGATCCTTCAACGCCAACTTCAGTGGACCGGTCATGTTGTTCGAATGCCTGACTGCTGTCTCCCAAAGCAGTTACTTTATTCCCAACTCAAGGATGGAAAGTGGAATATCAGTGGTCAATATAAGAGGTTTAAAGATGTTCTTAAGGCTAATCTAAAAAAATGCAATATAAACATCAAAAACTGGGAAGCTCTGGCCCATGAATGATCTAACTGGAGGTTGGCCTTTCACAAAGGTTCTATGGACTTTGAAGAAGCCCGAGTGCAAGGTGAAAGGGAGAAACGTGCTAAGCGAAAAGCACGTCAAATGAATCCTTTACAAGACCATCTTCCATCTGGTAACCTGTGTCCTCGCTGTGGGAAGCTGTGTGGATCTAGAATTGGCCTCCACAGTCACTTACGGACCCATCGCTAGAGTCTACACAATTTTCTTTAGAATTTTCCTCCTTTTAAAATCTCCTTTTTGTAAATTTTCTTTTTTTTATTTATTTATCCTGGAAGATAATCTTACTCGGTCACGAGTGATCGCCTGACTGATAATCATATTACAAGTTGAGAATCCCTTATCCAAAAATACATGTGCCTAATTATTTAAAAAGTTTGTATAAATTCCCTTCAGGCTATGTGTGCAATGTAGTACTATAATAATTTTTTTAGTTGGTTTTTTTTTCAACAAAAAACTGTTTGTATCATTGAAAGCTCTGTGTGTTTTTCTTTAAAGACAAAAGATGTTAATTAGTTCGGACAACTGTATGAGTTGTTTTTCTAAAACTAAAACCTCGGTATTCAGGTTTAATTGCAGTGTTGGCACTTTGAAATAAATAGGTTGGTTTTGTGTTGCAGTTTGGGCACTCGGGCTCAAAAAGGTTCGCCATCACTGACCTAGTTCTTACATAATGACAATTCATGGGTTGTTTAACCCATAAATTGTCGGGGCCACTTAGGAGTGAGTGAGCACAGTGCCTCCCACAGGCTTACAACTCCCGCTTTGCATCTGGTTTCTCAAACAACCCAGGAATGGCCCGTTGCTTGAGGTGATGTCCAAACCTGGAACTCTGGGTTGCTGAGGGATGAATAACCCAGAGTTTGAACCCATAGTTGTTGGGTGAAAAGCCTAAGTGGTGAGCAAAGCAAAAGCAGGAAGTGGGTGGGAGACAGTGTGCTTGCTCCTACATGACCCCAACAATCCATGGATTAAACAACCCATGGGTTATCATTATGTTAAACCATTATGTGCTAAGACATAAGCAGGTATTCTCTCGCTGCTTGAGTTATATGGTTGAGGCAATGAGTTTCTCGTGGTTTTTATGCTGGTCTGAGCAGAAATAGCCTCCACTGACAGAGAAGAGAAATAAATGCTCCAACTGCAGATAAGGGATAACCAAGTACAGGCCCCTTTGATTGCCAGGATAAAATAATATATCTGAAAATTATTTAATAGCACAATTAGACTAATGATGGGTAACTATTGAAGAGTCCACAAATTTGATGAAGAGAAGTACCAGCCTCTGGTTTAAAAAATTTTTAAACTTTTTATCTAGATTGTTTGAGAGGGAGTTCAGTGTGAGATGAATATTAGTAGCAAATACCTTTTCCTAAACGAAAATGTATGCACTTCTGCTGGTCTTTCCTTGAGATGTGCAGCCATGGGGGATGGTTTTAGTGCACTCCAGTGCACACTCTCAGGCCCGTGAGGCCTGGTGAATGTGCATGAGAATATGCCCCAGAATCCTCTGCCACTTATGGGGTTCTTTGGCAGAAGAGTTAATGTGGAAAATGTTCTCTCAGTGCAAAAACCTTGAAAGCTGCTGTCCTAAAGGGATTCCGTCAAAACTGCCAATTACATCCATGTTCCTGAACGACAACAGGTCCAAAGAGAGATTAATATTTATGCATATTAGTCTGAAGAGTTATGGTACTGGCGACTTGTAGGTGATTCATTTGTGCTGTTGCAGTCCAATTGTCTTCAGCAAAAGTGGCCTATAAATTTGTCCTTAGATTCTTGAAAGTGTGATCAAAAGTATGTACAGCTTTGATGCCAGTGGCTCTGCTGTCTGTCGTGAAAGCACCAGGGTTTGTGTTCAGTCTCTTTGTGGAGAGTTTCTCTCTTTTCCTCCTTTTCCTTTCTTACTCTTCCCTTCACATATATTGATGTCTGAGTAAGCTCTGCTGTTGGTTACATTTTAAAACCCGCACTGCTCTGCTGCTTTTCTTGTCTATCTGCTACCGCTTTGCTTGTAACGTTGTTGCGTCTATGCTGTGGTTGTGTGTCCTCCAGTGTCTGAAGAGAGCCCCACGTCCAGTGGATCTGGAGTCCACCTATCTCAAGATCCTTCATCTAAACCAGTCTTGCTACTTCCCCCTAAAAAATCTGCTGCTTTCTCTGGAGACCATGAGGACGCCCCAGTGAAACAGCTCTCCCTCCTCAAACAGCCCCCTGCCCTGCCTCCTAAACCCATTGCCAGGATTGCCAACCACTTAGCTGGTAAGTAAGTGTTCCAGAATGGTTTGTGCTGCTGCCCCCCCCCCCCACTTAAGAGTGCGCCTCTCCCTGTGTCTCTTAACGACATGTCTTTTCTCCATGAAGCTACCATATTTTGTAGTTGGCTACCATAGTTGGCTACTAAAATATGTGTGTCACTGATTTACGAATACAACAGAACAAGGGGCGCTCGGGCATTTATCACAACATGGGACAGAATTGATCAGGATCATTCCAAAGACATCTTGGGTCTATCTGTACTTCAGATCTATTGGCATATTGGTTTTATGCCAGTTTAGCGGTCCATGGCTTCTCCAAAAGAACGTTGGGAACTGTGGTGAAGGTGCTGAGAATTCTCTGAGAAATCTCAAGCCCACACTCAGCATTGCGCAGAGAAAGGAAATAGCTATTAAAACCACTTAAGGATGCAAACCTATGCATGTTTAGAGAGAAAAGAGTCCTACAATTCCCAGCATGCCCCAGCCAGCAGAGGGGCATGCATAGCCATCATAGGGGCTGGGGCATGCTGGGTAGGACTTTTTTTCTGTTTAAACATGCATAGCATTGTGCCCTTAATCTTTTTATGTAAAATATGCCCCCCATCTCATTTAGGCCCACATGGATCAGTCACATGTTTGCAAGTAGCTGTTGCAACTACAACAGTTGGTCATGTAGAAAATTAACATTAATAGCATTCTGTTTGGACTTGGGCTGCTTTGTGTGTGGATGGGGCGGGCAGGGGGGGGAGCAAATCACTGCTGTCTTTACTCTTTATTTTCTCTCCTCCTCCTATTCATCTCAACCCATCCTCATTGTAGAGATTTCTTTCATATTGTTGCCCTCCTTTCTCAGTTGTCCCTATTACTTACCCCAGACCCTGTTTCATAGTTCTTATGTCCCAGGTTACTCACTCAACTGAATTGCAGCAGCTAACTGGTTTTCTGCTCCAGGGCTGCTGAAAGAACTTACAGGTCCCAGGCCTCCCTGAGCTAGTAGGATTCAACACTAGTGCCTGTTTAAATGAGCTTTGGGGGCCCTTAATATGGTTTGCTTCCATTGTCACAGTTGACCCTCCATGCCTCCACTTCTCAACAGTACTATTTGTCTTTACTACATCCATAGATGGTGATCTATTACTGTTTGGGGAGCAGGGGTTGGGGTGACTTGCCTGTTCCAAATCTTGGCTTGCATAATTCAGTGAGGAACATTCCTTTGTTGCATCTTTGACGAAAGCAAAGGCTTTGATTATTCCTTCTCCCTACCCAGCCAGTTTGTGTGTCCTGACTCTCTTTGCAGAGAAGACTGTAGAAGCAACTAAAACAATATTTTTTAAAAAACACAAAATAATGGGCCACGTAATACCACCTTCTATCTTAAAGTCTATCTTCTTTTTAAGGACACGAGCATTTGTGAAATGCAGTGGGATTCCTAAGATGCTAGGGGTATTGTATTTGGTTGCTGCTCTGTCCTGCCACTGCTACAGATGGCCAGAGAGTGTACTGCAGCTTCCCAAGGTAGCAGGATTAGGTGAGCTGAGAAGCAGGAAGGGTCTGTCTGGCCTTATCTCTCTCTGCTTGTCTCTTTAGTTCCAGTAGAGAAACTTGTGGCTCAGTGGAGGTTGAGCTGCTGCAGACTATCTGAAAGCCCCTGTGTGAGCCTTCTGCATAGCCGGCTCCTGCCTCTCCGCTTGTCTCCACCTGCAAAGCAATTATTTTAATGTTTACGGTTCATATCCCTGGCCCTCTCCTTGTCTGTAAAAGAAATCAAGCAGGTAGAATTTGCTTCTTGAAATGATAGACCCTCAGAATGTGTTTATGCAGAAAGCAGTGAACATGAGAAATGCCAGGTAGAAGGAAAGGGGACTTATTGGCAGAGCATACAAGATGCTCCTCCTGCTCCTCCTCCTGCTCCTCCTGCTCCTGCTCCTCCTCCTCGCACAGCCCAGATTTCTGCAATATGTGGGCCCTCCAGGCAATAATATCCCACCCATCATAATCAAGGGGATCACACTGGTAAATGAATGAGACTCAACATGCTGGGGCTGCTGGCATGCGACTCCCATTTTCCTTCCTTGGATCATGCTGCTGTGCATTCCCTACCCCACAAACTGAGCCAGGTTCGGGGTACAGCACAGTGATCAGCAAGAGAACCCTCTCCAAGAATTACGGAGAGACTCTTCATGTTTCTCCATGGAACTTTTAGGTCGTGAAGGGGAGGGGTTTTATTCTGTTCGTTAAATGTCCCCTTTATGTGAAAAAGGAAATGGGGAAGGGGGAGAACCTTCCTTTTTCCTCCCCCCCCCCCAGTGGGAGACCTTTCAGCTGGTATTTTCCTTTTTCTCATCTGGAAATGAGGAGAGGAGAGGGCTGACTCAGATAGTATTTTAAAGAGACTCCTGGGGGGCGGGGAGACCTTGAGTTGATTAACATCTGTTGTGGGACAGGAAACCATTGTCTCTGTTCAGACCCAAATGAATAGAACTGAATGTCTCGATGCAGTGCAATTCAGCAATTTCATGTGGGAGCCAATCTTTGGAATTCTTTTGTTCAAGGGTGGCCACCTTCAGATCATTAGCAGAGATAGGGTTATAAAAGTAGTTGCAGGGCCAGTAGTTATACTAGCTAGTTGGCCTTAATGGTGTGGAAGCTTCACTCATGGAAATCTAATGTAATCTGGAAATATGTTTGCAGTGGAGCTGTGTGGAATGTTATCTGTTTCTCCACCACAAAGCATGCTCTGGCGGGGATGGCTTTGCAGTGGAGAGAGTGGGGTGGGGTGGGGTGGGGTGGGGTGCTTAAATCTTCCCACCACTCATTGTTTTTCTCTTGAAATTCCCGTCCATGTAGTTTTACAACTGTGTTCTTCACCTGCATATATCTTGTGAACAAAGATCTAGAATGAACAGCTGGGGGGAAAGGAAGCAGCCAGAGATAGACAACCAGATGCCCTACAGATGTTTTGGACTATAACTTCCATAACCCCCAGCCAGTATGGCCAGTGACTAGGGATTATGGGAGCTGTAGTCCAAAATACCTGGAGGGTGCCAGGGTGCCTATCCCTGGGTTAAACTCTCTCTTCCTTGCTCTCTGCTGCTTCTCTGCTGTGGCTCCTTCCTGCCTTGCCCTGAGAATGCTTTGTGGTGGAGATGAGGCCACTAGGCTAAACGTTACATGTGACTCAAGTCTTGGCCTCAGGTCTTGGTAAAATCAAAAGGACTTGTTTCCAAATAAGTCTGCCTAAAAATCAGGGTGTAAGGGTCAAAAGACATAGTTTCTAAGATTTCTTTCTTGTGTCCTCTGGGGATTTTATTTTATTTGCATAGGCTCTCGAAATGAGCAATCAGCTCTAATGAATCATCATTTCCAAGCTGAAAGTAAATTAACCCTATTCAATTACTAATTTCTCCAGAGGCAGACTTGGATCCTGCTTGAAGGAATTCATATAATGAGAAATCTCACAATCGAAATGAAGACATTCTGGTTTTCAGTATAGTTCTAGCATCTCATTTGGTGTTTGTGCTTTTTTTGGTGGGGGGGAGAGAACATTTTTGACGCTCTAAGCATTACTAATGGAGAGTGATGGCAGATAATGATTTGCTAGTGTTTTGCAGAAGCTATCACAGGAGAAATACAATGGCCAAAAGAGTTTCACTGAGGAATAGGTTATAGACATTCTTCTGAGGTTTCATCATATATATATATATATATATATATACGTGTGTGTGTGTGTGTGTGTTTAATACAAAAAAAACAAAGGTAGCCATGTTGACCATAAGAAAAATCCCAAAATTCATATTGGTGTAGCACAGATTAAAATCCATATTACTGTAATACCTTTATTAGTCCAACCAAAAGATCACAAAAAATGTGCAAGCTTCTGAGGTCTCCAGATCTCTTCATCAGGCAGGATATTACAAAAAGCAGGTTTGGCAGGGGAAGGGGGAAAAGACCCGACTTGATGGTGAAGTCACAGGGTTTCATAGATTTCATAGAAATCTATGAAACCCTGTGACTTCACGATCAAGTTGGTGAAGTCACAGGGTTTCATAGATTTCCGCATGTTCACAGTCCCAAGATGAAGTGTGGGGAGCAGGGGTCTCCAGGGACTCAAATTCAGCTCTGCAGGTCCTATGATGTTCCGAATGTTGGACCTGGAGCTGTCCCTCGGGCTGCTGGGAACCAGAAAGGGAAAAATGTTGAGGATATAAAATCCTGCTGTTCCTCAGACATGTTGTTTCCATCCTGGGCGAAGCACACTAGCCCATTTCATCAGTGGACCACAGAGAAAAACTGCTAATTAGCTAACGTGTTTGGTAGTTTCATTTCCCCTTTCATTTTAATTGGGGTAAATCAGATCGCTGATAGCTTAGTAATTTATTTTTTTTAATTGAAAAGTGGGGGAGATGAAGCATCACAGGACAACTGACCCCATAATTGTTGTTGAGGAATACATGGAGTATGAAGTGACTCACGTTTGCTTTAAAAAAAAATATGGTTTTACAAATATTTAAAACAGCTTCTGGGCTCCACAGCAACCCACTTAGCTTGCAAGGGTTAAATAAGAAAGTGTGTGCGTGTGTGTGTTTGGGGTTGGGTTAATGAAATCCACAAGCCCCTTCCCTGACTCTCTTTAATTTAACCAAATCATCCCTTCCACTGGTAGTCTTCTTAAAACAGTAACTAAGGATGCAATCCTATGCATGTTTAGACAGGAAAAAAAAGTCCTACAACTCCCAGCATTCCCCAGCCAGCATGGCTGGCTGGGGAATGCTGGGAGTTGTAGGACTTTTTTTTGTGCCCTATGGGAGCAGTCACAATGGTAAGGGGGGCAGGGCCCACCCCACCCCGTAATTTGAGCACTGAGTTTGTTTCAGTACATAGTATTCTGTGTCCATGTCTCTTCAGATGACCAGTATAGACACACTCCCTACATATTCAAACTTTCAATTGAACAGCCATGCAAATTGCCCAAAGATAGTTCTGAGAACTGAACTTCTGAGGAAGCTGAAATCAGTCTTTCAGGATAATATGTATGTGAGCAAGTTGCATGGATATCACACATTACGAGTAAATGTTTTCAGGCGCAGGCATCTATTTGTAGTCTTTGCAAGGCTAAGCTGTGGGTGTACGTTATACCAGGCAACCCTTTGTTTTGTGACCTTGGCAAAATCTTCTTTGCTCTCTATTTCCCTTCCCATTCTCCAGTCTTAATTGTCTGTTCGATTTTCCATGTAGTCTTGCTCACTTTAGTAGCCTGATGCACTTTATTGGGACACGCTAATGTAGTGGTGAATTGTTGTGTACGTCAACACATCCCCCTTTACTAGTATAGCAGCACTTATAGGAATATGCCTATGGTTCACCCAGCAGGCTTCATGGTCATGTGGGGATTTGAACTCGGGTCTTCCCAGTTACTATCCATCCAACGTTCTTCCTGACATACCAAGCTGGCCCATCAAGCCTAGCTTGCAGAGATATTAACATAATTTATTGGCTTGCTCACAGACTGGTTTGAAGAGGAGAGGCTCAAAAGAAAGGTACTAGTTTCAAGAAACATGACTTTGCCAGACACCATTTGCCATTTTCTAGCATTTTCATTTTGCAGCCTTTCAGCCCCAAAACATTTGAACATGGTTGTAATATTGTGAGCTGCGATATTTCCAATGTTGGTCCTTGTTTATGAGTTTAGACTGTACATAATATACAGGCCTGTGGCTTATGCTGGCTCAGCTTATCTGAGCGTGGAAAGCTAAGCAGGGTCAATTACTTGGATGGGAGACCCCTCCTGGTTATTACTTGGATGGGAGACCCCTCCTCTAGTTTCCTGCATTGAGCAGGGGGTTGGACTCGATAGCCTTGTAGGCTCCTTCCAACTCTATGATCTATGAAATCTATAATGGCCAAAGATGATAGCAAGAGAGTGGCTGGTACTGGGCCGAGCTGAGCTGCCTGTCGCATGACTTGGGTGTGATTTTTTACATTGTCAGCCTTTGTGATATCCCTCCTTCACGCAGAGCTGGATTATGTGTGAGAATGTCGCAACGACAGAGGTGGATTGGTTTGGTGGGTGCTGGTTGAGTGGGCAAGATTAATGGATCTTTCCATCTGTTTGCGGTATTCTCTCACACATACTGCAGCTGCGAGGGCACCACGAGCAAATGGGCTCCCACATGGTTTGGGGTGGGTGGGTGTGAAGGCGACCCGAGTGTCTTTGTGATTTCCTCCAGCACTCATCATGTCTGAATATCTCATATTTTTCTGTTTTAGATCCTGGTGCTCCTGTGAAACTGCCTTGTATGCCAGTCAAACTGTCGCCTCCGCTGCCTCCAAAGAAAGTCATGATTTGCATGCCTTTAGGGGGACCAGAGCTCTCCCTCACCTCCTATTCCACGCAGAAGAGCTCCCAGCAACCGTTGGCTTCACATCACCACATGGTCCTACCGTCCCAGTTAGCGCACCAGCATCAGTACGGCAGCCACAGCCCACACTTGCCTTCTGGATCCAGCACGTTACCCATTCACCCTTCGGGGTGCCGCATGATCGAGGAGTTGAATAAGACGCTGGCCATGACTATGCAGCGGTTAGAAAGGTAACAGGGCATTTTGACTTGCCACCTACCCATCCTCCTTTTTCTTCTCTTATCATCCCGAAACTGTGTACTGTGAAATTATTTGTGTACAGGAAATGTATTTTTTAACAATCAAAGTTTCTCAGGAGAGGGGCTCTTGCCTCCACACCCTGCTTTTGTGGACTTTCCAGAGGCATCTGGTTGGCCACTGTGAGAGAAGTGGGATGCTGGACCAAATTGATCCAGCAAGGCTCTACTTATATTTTGATGAGTCCAAAAGATCCAGCCAAAGAGGAGGCTGCAAGATTCACAGCCTTGCCTCCTTCCAGTCAGCTTCCACTCAAGGGCAGGTAATTCTGCCATTTCTCTGCATTTGGGTCGTTCACAAGGCAGAGCTGCAGCAACATCACGGTGGCAGAGCACGTGCTTTGCATGGAGAAGGTCCCAGGTTCAATATCTGGCATCTCCAGGTAGGACTGGGAAATACCCCTGTATGAGACCCTGGAAAGCTATTGTCCGTCAGTGTAGGCAGTGCTGAGCTAGATGGACCCAGGGTCTCACTCAGTAGAAGCCATCTACCTATCACCTGCCCTCAGAGGAAGCACAACCAGAACAGTGAGTTGTGGAGAAATACGAGCTGAGCCCCTCTGAGGGCAAGTGGCCGTTATTGTTAACATACTTTAAAAGCAAACCATTTGGACTGTATGGGTGAACTATGCTTCCCATTCTAATACAAGCATATGTATGTATGTATGTATGTATGTATTACAGACATTTTAATACAAGCAAAAATGTACCTCAGCTATCAGACATTTCGGAAACACTGATCTATTCCGTTATGGAACATGGCTCATAATGGCGATGATGCAATTATGATTATTATCCTCATTTCCTTTTCCTAGATAAATATCCAGTGAAGTATTTTTTTTTCAAGCCAAAGCTATGAGCACTGTAGACCGTGTACAAATCAAACAATTTCCGTTGTCTTTGAGATAATAGCTTTCTCCATATGAAAGGCTTTGGTAATTTGAGGGACTAATTTCTCTTAACACATCTTTGAAAACCATTTGATGTTAATCGTTTACCTACATTACTATCAACTGGAAGTATTTCAGCATCGCTTATTTTGTACTTCTTCCTATTTCATTTACCAGTTTCACATATTTGTAAAATATGCTGCTTATCGATCTAATGGGTTCAGCATGATGATGATGACGACGACGACGATGGTGGCCATGACGATGTGGTTAACCCTTGCTACAGTTGCCATGACTCTCTTCATTTTGTTTCTCTGTATTTATTTGTTGATGTTTTGGGTGACTATGATACTTATTACAGATTTTAAAAGTAGTTGGATAGGGCTCCGGATATTTTTAATCTGGGCAGTTTCCTGTAACTTTTAAAAATGAAGCAGTCAGTCAGTCAGGCGATCACTCGTGACCGAGTAAGATTGTCTTCCAGGATAAAAAAAAGAAAATTTACAAAAAGGAGATTTTAAAAGGAGGAAAATTCTAAAGAAAATTGTGTAGACTCTAGCGATGGGTCCGTAAGTGACTGTAGAGGCCAATTCTAGATACACACAGCTTCCCACAGTGAGGACACAGGTTACCAGATGGAAGATGGTCCTGTAAAGGATTTATTTGATGTGCTTTTCGCTTAGCACGTTTCTCCTTTTCACCTTGCACTCGAGCTTCTTCAAAGTCCATAGAACCTTTGTGAAAGGCCAACCTCCAGTTAGATCGTTCATGGGCCAGAGCTTCCCAGTTTTTGATGTTTATATTGCATTTTTTTAGATTAGCCTTAAGAACATCTTTAAACCTCTTATATTGACCACTGATATTCCACTTTCCATCCTTGAGTTGGGAATAAAGTAACTGCTTTGGGAGACAGCAGTCAGGCATTCAAACAACATGACCGGTCCACTGAAGTTGGCGTTGAAGGATCATTTTTTCAATGCTAGTAGTCTTTGCTTCTTCCAGTACACTGACATTTGTTCGCTTATCTTCCCAAGTAATTTGCAGGATTTTCCGGAGGCAACGTTGATGAAATCTTTCAAGGAGTTGGAGGTGACGTTTATAGATAGTCCATGTTTCGCAGGCATACAATAAAGTTGGTAATACAATGGCTTCATAAACCAGTGTTTTGGTCTTCTTACAAATATCCCGATCCTCGAATACTCTATGTTTCATTCGAGAAAACGCGGCACTTGCGGACCTCAGACGATGCTGGATTTCACTGTCGATGTTAGCTGTAACAGAAAGATAGCTGCCAAGATAGAGAAAATGATCGACATTTTCCAGTATTGTCCCGCCAAGCTGGATAGATGGCATCACCAAAGGGTTAGCTTGCACTTGCTGATGAAGCACTTTGGTTTTTTTGATGTTAAGTGAGAGACCAAGTTTTTCGTATGCTTCTGCAGAAGCATTTAGGATAGTTTGGAGATCATCCTCTGAAAGTGCGGAGACCACATTATCATCAGCATACTGAAGTTCCACAACGGAGGTTGTAATTACCTTACTTTTTGCTTTCAGCCTGCTGAGATTAAAAAGCTTTCCATCTGTTCGGTATATAATTCCCACACCAGTGGGAAGTTTCCCCTCGACAAGATGTAAAATCATGGCGATGAAAATAGCAAATAATGTTGGGGCGATAACACATCCCTGTTTAACACCTGATCCCACTTTAAATGGAGCACCATGAGAGCCGTTGTTGTCCAAAACCGTTGCCGTTATGTTGTCATGGAGAAGTCACAAGATATTCACAAATTTATTGGGGCATCCAATTTTCGTAAGGATAGTCCAGAGAGCTGTACGGTCTACAGTATCAAAGGCCTTAGCCAAATCGATAAATGCCATATAAAGGGGTTGATTTTGCTCCCAGCATTTTTCTTGGAGCTGACGTGCAGTAAAAATCATGTCTACTGTCCCTCTAGAGGGGCGGAAACCATATTGAGTTTCAGGGAGGATCTCTTCTGAAATAGATAGAAGACGGTTTGCAAGAATCCTGGCAAATATTTTACCTGCGGTAGCTAAGAGAGAAATGCCCCGATAATTTCCACAGTCTGTTCTATCACCTTTCTTAAAGAGGGTGATAATTATGGCATCCCTGAAGTCTTCTGGGATCTCTTCTCTTATCCAGATTTTTTCGATGAGTTTATGAAGATGTTGTACAAGTTCGGGGGGCCCTTCTTTAAAGATTTCAGCAGGAATCCCATCTGGTCCACTAGCTTTGTTATTCTTCATTTGATTAATGGCTTTTTTTACTTCATCCAAAGTGGGGAGTATTGCAAGTTCCTCTCTAATTTGTTTTTGTGGGATTTGCGAAAAAATCTCATTATCCACCTTAGATTTACGATTTAAAAGGTCATAATAATGCTCTTTCCAACGCAATGCAATAGACTCTTTGTCTTTTAAGAGTTTGGTGCCATCTTTTGATTGTAAAGGGTTTGTACCATAGGTTTTTGGTCCATAAATGGCCCTTGTGGCCTTAAAAAAGCCCCGTGCATCATGAGATTCTGCAAGTTGTTGAATTTCTTCAGCTTTCTTTTTCCACCAGGCGTTCTTAAGTTCTCTTGTTCTTCTTTGGACCTCAGCCTTTGCACTAGTGTAGATTTTTTTCTTGGCAGCGCAGTTAATATCATTTTGCCATATTTGGAAGGCTTTCCTTTTTTGGTCAAAATTATATATTTAATCTCATTATCATTTTCATCAAACCAATCCTGATGTTTCTTAGTTTCATATCCAATAGTTTGTTCACAAGCTGCAGTAATGGAGGTTTTCAGCTTAGACCAATGGTCCTCAATGTTGTCAGGAGGTTCCGTAGGTAGATGTTCCTTAAGAAGTGATTGAAGATGAGTTTGCTTAATAGGATCTTGAAGGGCGTGGATGTTCATTTTACGCCTTGGTTTCCTTCCTTGAAGCCTATGTTGGGGAGCAATGTTGATAACCATAGTGGACCGGATTAGTCGGTGGTCTGTCCAGCAGTCGTCGGCACTCACCATGGCCCTAGTAAGAAGTACATCGCGGCGATCTCTAACACGGACAATTACATAATCCAGAAGATGCCAGTGCTTTGACCGTGGGTGCTGCCATGATGTTTTAAACTTATTCTTTTGTCGAAAGAGCGTGTTTGTGATAGTGAGCTTATGCTCTGCACATATAGACAAAAGTAAGATTCCGTTCGGGTTGCTATTACCAACTCCGTCTTTTCCAATAGTTTCTGGCCATAAATCAAAGTCACGCCCGACTCTTGCGTTAAAGTCGCCCAGGAGGATAATTTTATCCTCCTTAGGTATCTCTGACAGGAGAGTGTCCAACTGGGTATAAAAGTTTTCCTTGATGTCTTCATCAGCATCTAATGTTGGCGCATAAGCGCTCAAGATAGTTACCTGCTGGTTATTGGCGAGCTTTAATCGAAGAGTTATCAGGCATTCGTTAATGCCAGTAGGAACTTCTGACAAAGAGTTCACTAGCTCATTTTTGATGGCAAAGCCTACTCCATGTATTCGTCGGTCCTGCTCAGGTAGTCCTTTCCAGAAGAAGGTATAGCCTCCTTTTTCTTCCTTCAACTGTCCCTCTCCTGGCCTTCGAGTTTCTTGAAGTGCTGCTATGTCGATTTTAAACCGTCTCAGCTCCCTTGCAATAATAGCAGTCCTACGCTCAGGGCGTTCACTATCTGTGTTATCCAGCAGTATCCGTATATTCCATGTTCCAAAATTCAAATGTCTTTTTCGACCGCTAAAATGGTGACCCCACTGGACACGGTAATCCAGTCAGGGGAGAAAGAGGTAGACTATGTTTAGGGCACCTTTTCTAGCCCCCTCCCCATACGGGGTGAGCAGAGTGGATCCTAAATAGGGCTGCTCAGTCATGGATACAGCTGCCGAGCTGCTCGACTACCTCGTTCCTTGAACAGAGCAACTGTTTAACGCCCCCCCCTCCTGCCATGGCCCCAACACATATAGAGCCTCTCCACAGCTAGGAGAGCCTCTCCCACATAGCCTCTCCACATTTCAAGGGAAACTTCCTTTAGGCCAGGGCTCTCCAACCTTGAGTCCCCAGATGTTGCTGGCCTACAGCTCCCAGCATACCCAGCCAGCATGGCTAATGGCAAGGGATTCTGGGAGCTGCAGTCCAGCAACGTCTGGGGACCCAAGGTTGGAGAGCCCTGCTTTAGGCCAATGGAAGCTTCCCTTGAAGTGCAAATAACCGCTTCAGCATGGTGGTGTTTTTTGTCAGGACTGAGGCAGGGGAAGAGAGTGTAAAACTTCCCTCCCCACCCCCCACAGTCCCAACCCAAGGCTGCTCAGGCTTCCCCGGGGGGCCGCTGTTTATGTAATGAAAATACATGCAGGCAGGCAGAGGCCTTTGTCTTGGACAATTCAAACTGTGGAACTATTGCATTCACACACTCAGCTTCACATCCAGTTTGGTCCCAACCTCACCATTTTAAAGGGAAAGAAGGATGGGCGGGCTAGGAAATAATCCCATGGTTCTCTGGACAATCCCAAATTCAGATATACTCAGTATGATAATATGGAGATAATCACACTTCGCATTTATGCCGTGCTTCAGAGCATTTCTCCACACACATCAGCCTTACCTCCAGGTGAGTTTGACGGCAGCTCCCAGCAGCCCCAGCCAGCATAGCCGCTGGTTTTATTGTACAAATTGGCCATGCTGACTGGGGATTATGGGAGCTGTAGTCCGACACCTACGGAGGGCACTAAGTTAGGGAAGGCTAAAATACATAATCTCAGTAATCCTTATACTGTAATACCTTGGATTGCAAGTAACTTGGTTTGAGAGCGTTTTGCAAGACAAGCAAATTTTTAAATATTTATTTATTTATTTTTTACTTGATATACAAGCAACGTCTTGCAATACAAGTGCTGTGGTACGGCTTAAATTAAAAATCTCTGTACAAATTTTTTTTGGGGAATTTCGTTTTGATATAAGAGTGTTTTGGATTACAAGCACGTTTCCGGAACGAATTATGCTCTCAATCCAAGGCATGACTGTAACAACAGCGTAACACTATTATTATCCCCATTTTGCCGATAGGGTGCTGACCATGCAGCTCTATCCATGCCTACTCAGAAGTAAGCCCCATTGAGTTTAATGGGGCTTACTTCCAGGTAAGTGTGTATAGGATTGCAGCCTGAGGCTGAGAAGAGCGCCCAAGGCCCTCTAGTGAATTCATAACAGTGGAGGTGAGAATGGCTGTTCTAGTTAATAGCTCAGTCTTTCAGCAACTGCACTGTGCTGCCTCTCAAGGCACAGGTAACAGGAGATTCTGTAGGTTTTTAAAATTAATTTAATAGACACTGATGAATTGCTTTGGGATTTGGACAGTCTTGGTTTTCTTGTGCAGCCTACTTTTTTGGGTTAGAAAGATTCCCCATGTCCTTTACTGGATGCCTCCTCTTCATCCTGCTCCCCAGCAAGCTTCCGTAGATACAGTAGGAGATCTCTGAATAGAGACCTCTACAGAGTTCCCTGCTCTGAGCTTCCCATGGGCTGGCCACAGTTGGAGAAAGGCAGGCAGCTAGGTGAGTCCTTGATTTAATCTAACGAGGTTTAAGACAGCCTGCCCCAACCTCGTGCCTTCCAGATGTTTTGGACTCCAACTCCCATCAGGCTCAGCCAGCATGGCCAATGGTCACGAATTCTAGGAGTTGTCATTTAGAACATCCAGAGAGAAACACATTGCAGGAGGCTGTATAAGAGCATAAAAGGAGCCCTGTTGGATGTGACCAACAGCATCCAGTTGGCAGGATAGACACACCCCTGCTTGTGAGTTTCCCAGAAGTAATTATGTTTGTGTTACATTGTAGCCCATGTTAGCTTGACTCAGGCCAACATATGTAGCAGCATGTTCGGCTTACATTTTAAAAAAATGGTTAACTCTTCTATCCCATGACCTGAAAGTGCAAGTGGATTAAGTCAATGCAAGACCGCAATTAACTGCAACCCTATCCAACTATCCTGTGTTTCCCATGAGGTTCCTCTGGGGCAGTTGCTTCCATCCAGACAGGTTTGCGTTAATTGCACAATCTGGTCTATTGTACCTGAAAAGTGCATGTAATTTATTCTCTGTGCAATAAGATTTCTCACCGTATGACTTTTAGAGGCATCTGTTCCCCCCACAGCAATAGATGTTCCAGTTTTCTAAATGCCTATCATGTCTGCAGTTACTGGGACAAACATGATGATTAATAAGGAGAAAGCAGGTGATTTAATTTGCTTTCCCCCCACCCCTCAAACTCTTGGTTAAATGTAGGTTACTGAAGGTCTAGGTCTCTCATCACAGCAGAGAAGAGGCGAAGTAACTGAGATGCCATGTTAGACTTGAAATTTGAGTTGAAGAACTATTTTCTGGAGGGGGTGCATATTCCAGATTGCCATGGGATCACCCAACAAAAGTACAATCTAGTACAATCACCAGAGTTTGTGGGATTATGACTGAAGATCTCTAAATAAGAATCTTCCTCCTACAAGATGGGTGGGCCTCTTGTAGCCCTCCAGATGTTGTTGGATTGCAACTCCCATCAGCCCTAGCCAACATAGCCAATGGTGAGTGATGATGGGAGTTACATTCCAACAACATCTGGAGTGCCACAAGTTGCCCACCCCGTCCTACACAGACACATTAATTGGCCATAAGCTTCACGTTATACTCCAGTGTAACAAGGTGGTATCATTGTGTAGCCTCAGATGGCCCTGGATAAGCCACGTGATTCACTACAAACAGCCATTCCCTCTTGGGAGCAGAGTACAGCAGGATGTCTGTCGCTTGTTTATGGGGAATCTTGAATTCAGCATCCTGATCATTTCAGATTTCATTTATTTAAAATGAGGGAACATTTTTCTAGGCATCTGCACCATTTCAGACCATGCATTCTGATGATACTCTGGGATGTAGCTTGGGTTGCCGGGTTCAGATCTTGAGCAGGGGTCAGGTTAGGTTAGGAGGTTTCTCAGGAGGCAAGACAGAAATGGATCAGCACCATGGAAAGCTCCAAGTGGTGCCAGGGCTGGAAGCTAGACATGGTTGTCTGTACGTTGCTCCAACCAGGATCAGAGTGAGACTAAGGTTTAAATAGGAATGTTTCTGGATTTAGG
Organism: Shinisaurus crocodilurus; assembly: GCA_021292165.1. Classification (NCBI taxonomy): domain Eukaryota; kingdom Metazoa; phylum Chordata; class Lepidosauria; order Squamata; family Shinisauridae; genus Shinisaurus; species Shinisaurus crocodilurus. The sequence continues at coordinate 135,035,413 of CM037880.1, forward strand.
CTGGTTGTCCCCACCTCCGTACTGACTGAGGCGCTTTGTCTCTTAAAGGGGTCTGACCTGTTTTAGCAATCTCAGGCTGTGATGATGTGGGAGTGGCTGTGGCATGCTAGTTTCCTCATGGCTTGAGTCTTCAGAGTCTGAGGACAGTAATGCAACCTCTTCCAGATGCAGGGGAGATGACCACTGAGGTCTTCCTGGAGAACTGGGTCCCAGGGAGGTAGGAGCCTCAGTCATGACGCCTTTCCGTAGCCGAGTCGTCTCCCTGAACCATTGACTCTGGAGCCTCTTCCTCTGAGGACAAGGGCTCACAATCCTCTGAGGCTGAGGGCTTAGGAAAGTCTGGAACTATGTGAGCAGCATCTGATAAAATACTCAGAAATCAAATTGAGAATCGGGGACAAGACTACTAGTGGTCAGGAGATGGGACTGTATTTCCCTGTACACAGATTTCTATGGCTAATATGCCATCTAAACCTAATTCCGCTTCACTCTTCTTTCTTCATTCCCCTTTGCAGCATTCTTTTCTTGCAAACAAATAATTTCTTTTTCCCTTTGGATCCTAAATACTGGAAGCAGTACAAAAATGTGCAAAATTAAAAACTGTCTACAAATTGACTTTGAACGCAATCCTAAGGGGCTGACACTCAGTAGACAGAAGTCTTCAAGATCTCGGAGCCCTCTGTCCATCCTGTGCTCTGCCAGCCAGGGCAAGGTCGAGCGGGAGCAGCAGCAGAGGCTTTTACAGCCTCCTGTCCGCCATCTTGTTTTTTTTAGAGCTAGGTGGGCCTCTGAGCCCATCCAGCTCGCCCACTCATCTGCGGGTGGAGGCAGGAGATGGAGAGCCTTGTGGATGCGGCATTCGGACATCCTCTCCCCGTTCCCTCCCCTCCTTGCCCACTGGCACACACCCCTTTTAATCCTCCCTGACCTCTTCTAAGGATGCTGTTGTGTCCTTGGAAGAGAAGCCGATGTGGTGCTTTCTGAGGTTGCTGGGAGGGGTAGAGTGAGGGAAATCCTCACACCCAGACTTCCCCACCTGAGGTCATAACTGTGACTATGGCCTTGGGAGGGGGAATCCACTATATGCTATGGTCCCGGGGTCACTCTCCCAGAGACCGTAGGATTGCTCTGTCCATGTTGTCAAATTTGGATTTCATTGGTGCAGTGCTGAAGGGGAGGGGCACAAAAGGCACACAGCCCCTGCCTGTTTCCCCAAAGTCTGAAGCAGTAAGCTTAGTACTAGAGTAATATACCAATTATTTCAGTTGTACTCACTGTCAAAATGATGTCTGTTAATGTGTGCAGCCTTCGGGAGATTAAAAAGCTGGTGGCTGTTTCCTCCTGAAAATGAGGGAACATTTTTCCTAATGCATGTGGACAAAGCATCTTCAAAGTTAACATGTCTTGATGCATTTTAAAGTTATTTTGCCGAGAAACTTGTCTGTTTTGGCAAATGTGCTAATATCTCTAAGGAGGCGGGTGTAGATGTTCAGAAGATATGTGCTTTATTTTAAAGAGGTTGGTTGCGCCAAGCAGTGTCTCTTCCAGGTGTTTTTGACAGCACTGGCATTTACAGTTCTGCTTCTCTCAAAAGAAAAATGAAAATCAAAGGAGGAAGTATATTGCAATGTTTGCTGCTACAAGCTTTAACTGAGATGGTTTGAGGCTGCATGTGCCTATAAAATATATAAAAGCCACATGAAATTATATGGCTGTAACACACCCATCTAACACACTACTGTCACACTACTAGAGAGTGAACCCCATCGAAGATGATGATACAGCTTGCTTCTGAATAAACAAGCATAGGATAGCACTGCACATGAGTATAATATGATATATGGATGGTCTGATAGATAGATTTAATAGTAAAGATGCTATTAATCACAGGGAATCAAAATAATTAAGGATCAAAAATCTGAGTACCGTAGCATCTTGAAGACTGACTAATTTTATTAATTGGCCATAAGCTTCAAGTATCAGCTTCTTCTAATATCGGGACTGACAGATTTTTCAAAGAACTGGACACAGGAAATAGAAGGCTGAAATTTGGCAAAGATGTGATGCAAGGTCACCTGATTATCGGAGAACTCTGAAAACAGGATATTTTTCTGTCTCTCACTTGAAAGAAGAGCTATGAAATGTAACTCATGATAGCCTTCTAACACAGAAGAAACTAAGCTACGCAGGTGGTGGAATGGAGGGATGTGGCAAATTCTTCTTTACACACTTGAACCAGCTCTGAGCTGGAGTAAGAGAAATATTTTGTGCCAGCCAGGAATTAATATATATTTGCCTCATCACTGAAGTATCAAAATTGTGACAGTATTCTATGCCAGATAGAAAGTTGAAGTTTGGTGCACATGTAAATCCCAAATATCCTGATTTACTAGATCCAGTGGTATTCTTCCACCAGTGGAAGAGAACCACTGGTGGAATGGATTTCCCCTTTCCCCCATGTGCCCCCCAAATCTGCTCCAGAGGGGTAGGGGACCCTTTGAGCATATTTGGGGTATGTGTGGGGTGCTGCAGCTGGAAGGAGAGGACAGGGAAGTCCCATTGCGGAAGCGGAAGTCCCGTTGAATGAGCAGACTTCTGCTCGTGTCAGCGTTGGATCCAACCCCCAGATCTGGAAATGTGATATTTCCTCTCATATTACAGTTCTCATTTGCGACTTGGACATGATGACTATCTCTTAATTACAGCCACCCAAATGGAATTTATGCCAGTTATGTGACATAAGGGAGGTGTGTGAATTCCACATTCCCATTCTTGAAATAGACTCTGATTGGGTGAGGGCACATTTCCAGTGGTAGCCCAGAACATGTCTATTCTTGCAAGATAAATATATAGAGATATATGTACGTGTGTGTGTGTGTGTGTGTGTGTGTGTGTGTATTCTTTTGGGTGGTGATTCCTGAGTAGGCTTGATTTAGCATTGATCTCATCATACATATACAACTTCCAGAACTGTTATGTGCTGTGATTTTAAAAAAAATAATAAGAGTTGTTCTATGTACTAATATTTCTGAGACATTCAATTTGATTTTCTATATTATCCATTAAAATTGCACAGATTTGTAGGAAGGTAGAGTTTGTTTAAAAGAAATAAAGACTGAAAGAAAGTTAATTTAATTTAAATTATTGAAGCATACCCATAAATGAAAAATTAATTGAAAGTTCTAAGAGAATTTCACACAGTTGTATATCATTAGGAAGATTTTGGCTGACATGTTCCAAAAATGATTTTTTTGGATAACGTCAGTTTAATGGATATAGTGGATTAAAATCAAATCCAGACATTGCCAGTCCAATTCACCATCCATCTTTTACACTTCATAGGGCAAAATTTGAATTTCTCTAGCCTAGGCACCCATCCCCTTCCTTCAATATGCCCAGCAATGATAAATATCTCACTCTTGCTATTACTCTACACTTGTAAATATCACATTAGCAAAATTATATCTTTGAAGTGTAATGCAATCATGATATCAATATAACTAATGGAGAATAATTTATTCCCAAAGGACTCAATTTCATGGAAGTTACCCTGCATCAACCCTGTAGAAATTAATAGGAACTGTGTAAATGCAGCATTTTCATATATCTTAGGGAGCAACCCTATGGCCCCTGGATAGCATCTGAGAGGCCATGGGATACTTTGGATTCCCAGATCTGAGGTCGGAGACAGCGCTCAAACCTTGGAGGGAGGAATCTTTGATCTGTCTTCTCCCCCTTGCACCCTTCATGGAAAGAAACACACTGGCTGCCTCTTCAAGGTTGGGAATATGACTTCGGAGAAGGGAAAAGGGTGGCGTTTTGGTGGGTGGCGAGGGGAGGAGACCGGAGAGGCCAGGATACTAGCTATCCTGAGACCTCTCCAGTCTCCTTCCCTCCCCCTCCAAAACGCTTTGGCTAGACGGGCAAAAAAGCGAAAATGCAGGGTGTGATGACGGGGGGGGGGGCGACAATCACCTTTGCTGCTCCTCTTGCCCTGCATAGGATGAGCATAAACCTCTGAGTTTGGGGGCTTATGATCATCACAATAGGATTGCTCCCTCCTTCTGTTAGCTGACAAAAGTGGGTGGGGTAGATCTAGTGATGTATCTTGGTTGATGCAATTATAGTCTGAATGTGGCCCACCCGTCCCACAGAAACCCTATGTGCCTCCCATGGCACCTGGGGGTAGTTATTCTGCATGGGTTGAGGCTTGAGGGTCCACAGTAGTTTTTTCTAAGCCTACTATGCCAATTAACTTAATACCTTTGAATTATCTGTTGGTCAGTATAGGCTGACTAAGATTGAGGGATGTTATAATAAGCCATAGGGCTGCTTGTCATTGGCATATTGAGTTTATTATTTCCCTTTGCATATATCAGCCTTCCCCAACATAGTGTCCTCTAGATGTTTTGGAGTACAACCCCCAACGTTTCTGACTATTGTCCATGCTGGTCGGGGCCAATGGGAGTTGAAGTCCAAAATATTTGGAGGGCACCAAGTTGGGGAAGGCTGGCATATATTCTCTGCATCAATTGGGAACTCCTTGAAGAAAGAAAAAACCAGTACATGGAAATCCACCATGAGTTGTAGATTTGGTTGTATGTCTCTTTCCACTCTCAAGCATTTATAATCCTCCTTGTCTGTTCTTATCAGCTCCTGCTTAGGGTTCCCTCCATTGTGGAGATAAAATCTGTGAGGATGTAACAGGGCCTCCTTGGTGGTAGCTCCCACTCTTTGGAATTCTTTTTTTTTTCCTGTTTTATTTTTATTTTTTTTATATAAGACAAACATAGTATCAAACATATAACAATAAAACCAAACAACAAATACATACATAACCCACAACAACACAAAACTAAGATAGACTTCCAACCCCTATTACAGCAATATAAGCATTTCTTATATAAAATAATAATAATGTCTATACAATAATTAATTCTAGTTATGGCAAAAAGAAACCACTAGAGATCTCACCCTACATATAAATCCTAACAGCCTTCTATTAGAAATCCAAAGGAAATAAAATTCAAAATTCAATATTCTTTTTTCAACACACCAACATAATTTTAAAAGCAATCCATCCACCCCATTAACCCCCCCTTTTTTTCTAGGTAACCCACTACAGATTTTAACTTCCAATCCAATATACAACCCACACATTTTTTTTTTAGTCCCCTAATATTTCCATAACAAAACTGATATATATAACAAAGTTAGCAAATGAAACAATATTCCCAACCCTTAATAAAAAACTCAGTCTATTCTAATACTCTGTGGGGCATTCCAATTAAAAAAAAAAAACAACAGAAGGAAATGCGTCAGCCATCTTCTTTCCAATCGTCCTGCATCTTATACATTTTCTGGATATATTTCACCCTAATACTATATTTAACATATATATGTTAACTAATACATACTTAACCCTGATTCTCATTTTTCAAGTTCCAAATCAACCTAAAGCATAAAATTTTAAACTCCCAATACATTTATATCTTAATATTTAAAATCAGAGCATATTTCAAAATCAGCCAATAAAACAATATTCCAAACCCTTTATCTTACCCAGTAAATCCAAAAAACTGTCTCTTTCATATCCCCCTCCCCCTATCAAATGGAAATCCCTTAAGAATCAGTCCAAAAGCGAAGAATAAGGTCCGTTTATTCTGTTGCGCTAAGCGTTCCTGCCCTCCCATTTGTATTGTTGAAAAGGACACGTCGTCCATCTTCGTTCCAGTAAAATACTGCGTCACACGTATCTTGTGAGATATTTCTTCTTCAAAGCCTCTATACAGATCTGGTATACTTCCAAAATTGTTACTTACTTCTTTTTTCTTCCGTGACAGACCTGAGTAAGTATCCAGTTTCTCTTGATCATGTTGTAATTCCAATTAAAGGTTAACACACCAAACATCCATTTTCAACACCATTTTATTCACAAAGTCTTCCACCTTGTTATCGAATTGCAGTAATTTCTCTCTTAGTCTCATAAACATTTCCCATGAAACCATCTTTTCTTGTAGATATTTTTCAAAGCACTCTCGGCCGAATTCCTTATTTCAAGCTACTGTAGATAAGATTAGGGAACCTCCTTTCAGACATTCCATCAACTTTTTTTTTTTTGCCTCCCGGTTATATCTCTTGATGTACTCACATTAAATTTCAAGTCCAATTATGCTGTAGAGAGATTCCTTGCCGTTACAAATCCAGATGTTTCCATTCATTTTGGAAGCAAGCACGGACTTTCCTAATGATCGGTAAACCGACCTCCGAAATGCAACGCCGGTTTCCCTCTATCTCAGATCACGCAGCAAATCTATCTGTCAACACGGCAGACAGAAAGCAATGTATGACCCTTGAGACAATTTGAGGGTAACGCCAATCTTATCTTCTTCCTTAAGAAGTAGATTTCCCGGCCAGAGAACGTCTCTGACCCAAGAAACGCTGCATTCGTATTCCCCACAGATCTCTCTGTGAGTCTTCTAGAAAGCCATGTTTTGCCCGGAAGTCAGCTCCCACTCTTTGGAATTCTTTGCTCAAGGAGGCCCACTCACCTCAGCCTAACCTCTGTGGTTTTTAGAAAGAGCTGCAAGGCATCTTGACTTGTAGGCTTGTATATTTATGGTTTCCTGTGATTTGTTTTCTGCTTTGTGTATTCCTTCCTTTTTGTTTTGCTAGTTTATATTTAATGATGGGCTATGTATTTATTATTATTATTAATAATAATAATAATAATTATTATTATTATTATTATTATTATTATTATTATTATTGCTTATTTTGTTGGATTTTTTTGTTAATCGTTGCATGGAAACTACCATGAGTTCTATGGAAATATGCAGGATATCTAAGAAATAAATACATTTAGATTTGTGCAGAATGGGGATAAAGGCATACATAGAACTTAAAGAGCAATTACAGTGGCTTCTTCAACCATGATGTGAGCCCAGATTTGCAATTTGTAGGAGAGTCTTATGCAGAAGCAAGTTGAACCATAGCAGAGTAATTAGTCTTGTGCTCCCCTCAGAATTCCACTGGTCTGTCCGCTTTTTAAAAAAAGTGGCACATGTACGTTTCGTTTATTCTTTTAAATGTTTATCCTTCATCTATGTGGGAAGTAGTATGGGTATTATCCATTTGGTACTCTTCACGGTCACCATTTACCCAGCTCAAATTGAATCATGCTGCAAACTTGCAGATCTGGTCATCCCAGGAGAGGAAAAAGTAGCTTTATGCTGTGAGGATGCTTCCAAACCAGCTCCACTGCTCCAAAAATGATACATCTGTTTTCACCCTGAAAGATGCTAACAACCTTTGATTCTTAGGGAGTGAATAATTCCAATACTCTTTCCCCCCCCCTTTATTTTTCCTGATTTCCCCAAAGTTCTGGTTTACACGGGGGTGACAGTGTCACAAAAACTGGACCTGGGGGCCTTTCGGACATGAGACAAGTGCCAACTGTTGTGATCGAATGCGATGACAATAAAGAAAATGTGCCTCATGAATCTGACTATGAAGATTCTTCATGCCTCTACGCACGAGAAGAAGAGGATGAGGATGATGAGGAAGACGAGGACAGCTCATTATTTACGAGTAAGAGTCTCCTGCTCCTGACGGGCGTTTGTTCTTTTCACACAGCACTAAAGAAGGAATGGTGCTACTGTACCGAGGCAGCCCTAGTCAGCGGAGGCTGGTGGCTCCAATGCCAGTGAGGTGGGGTATCCACTCTGGGTTTTAGTCTGAACTTTAAATGAGCTATCCATGGTGCTGAACCATAGGCCCAAAAACCCCTAGGTTCAGCACCATGGATAGTGCCTTAAAAGCTCAGATTACAGCCCGGAGTGGATGGATACTCTGCCCCACTGACCAGCCTCCACTGGCCCTAGTACTCATTCATGTCATGGTGGTTAATAGTTCATAAACTGATCTTGTGAAAACACTCCCTAGTGGTCGGGATGGGTAATTACCTTGCTTCCACATGGGAAAACAAAACATACAAGAGCATCTAACCTTAAAAATGCCTGTGAGAATTCACCCATAGGAATTGTGGTGGCCAGAAAGGCAAAAAAACTGCTGGAGCACTGAAATACCGGTACACACTCTCCCATTGACCTATCCATATACTCCTGTGTGTATTATGGGGCTGGCTCCAGATTCAAGGGGGCTCTGGCATAGTGCCCTCTAGTGAGCCATCTCCTGCATTGGTGGCCCCCAGCTTGAACCCTGGTGGACAGAGAGTGGTGGCAGGCAGCAACAGTGCTGCTCCAATGAGCGCCTGGGTGGCTTGAGCCACCATTTCCCACAATGCCCCCAGAGCAACAGTACACTGGGTTCTTGGAGGTATTGTACGCTGAAGACGCTACTCTCTGAGACACTGTAGGGTTTAAATAGCAGTTCCAGAAGAAAAGGTGGCCCAGGGCAGGTATCTGTGGTGGACCCTGCATGGGTGCTGGGGCCCCGGTTGTTACCCATGGATGCTGGAAACTGGTGCCAGTACTATGCATACTTATCTTGTGTACAAATGCATATGTATTTGTACACAAGACCCCCAGAATATGCAGCATATTCTTCTTCCTGTGCTATTATTGTTCGCAATGTTCCTGACAGACTTGACAGGGTTGGAATCAGGCATCAAGAAACTGAGAGGGAGGAATATGACTCCCCACATAAACTCCTTAGGTTCAGGACCACCCGTTAGTGCCCTCATAGAGATGGTGGTAGCAGGTCACTGGAATTAAGGTCTGTGGGGCAGGGAGATGAGCACAAGGCTCATTTTCAAATACTCCACATTTGCAGTACTGTGACCAGTTCTGGGCATCCCATTTTAAGAAGGACGCTGACAAGTTGGAGCACCTCCAAAGAAGAGCAGTCAGGATGGTTGAGGGGTCTGGAAATCAACTCCTGTGAGGAACGGTTGAATGAGCTGGGTATGTTTAGCTTGGAGAAGAGAAGATTAAAGGGAGACATGACAGCGGTCTTCAAATATCTGAAGAGCTGTCATGCAGAAGATGGAGCAGACTTGTTCTCTGTTGCTCCAGAGTGCCGCAGTAGAACCAACGGGTGGAAATTTCAGGGAAGCAGATTTCAGCTAAACATCAGGAGAAACTTCCTAATGTTCAGCAGTGGAACAGACTGCCTTGGGAGGTGGTGGGTCCTCCTTGGATTGAGGTATTTAAGCAGGGACTGGATGGCCACCCATTGGGGATGCTGTCCCTGCACCCTGCAGTGCAGAGCCTGTATTGAGCAGGGGGATTGGTAGATGATCACTGAGGCCTGTGATTCTGTGCTTCCCTGCCCCACAGTCATGCATCCAGAGCACTGTTGCTTTGATGCAACGGAGGGCCTGTCAGGCTTGCTGACCTCTTGTGTCATTGCTGGTGGCAGTAACAGGTCTTGGGTGAAAAAGAGAGACCCTTCTCCCGGCTAAGAGCACAATCACCATGCCACAGAAGCATCTGCACCACCTGTCTAGAGCTGATGTACAAAATAATGATCTTGCATGATGCAGCCATCAGTCAAGGGATAAGAAGACATTAGGCTTAGCTCTGGGACATTTGCTTTAATATGGAGCACAATAAACAAGTGGAAAGGCTTTTGAAATGGGCTTCTAGTTTAACGTTCGGAGTAACCCCTGTCTTCCCATGTAGGAAGGTTTTTCTTTAAAAGTATTTCGCTCTGACCTTGGCAATGCAGAGGGCGTAGCTTGAGATAAAACGCCGTTCTCCAAAGCGACTTCTTTCTACCCAAGGTTCCCTGGCAATGAAGGTCTGCAGGAAAGATTCTTTAGCCATCAAACTTAGCAACAGGCCATCCAAGCGAGAACTGGAGGAAAAGAACATCCTCCCCATGCAGACCGACGAGGAGAGGCTCGAGCTGAGGCAGCAAATTGGGACGAAGCTGACAAGGTAAGAACCGCCATGGGATTGCCTGCTCTTCACTGACCGTAAACCGGGGAGGTTACCTCAGCAAGTCAGTTTTTTTATTCTGCTCCAGAACTTTTTGGGGTTGCCGGGGCTCTCACTCTGCCTCTGGTTCATCTCTCAGTTGCTCAAACCTGGGCTGAACAGGCAGGAGGGGCACTGCCCTGTCCGCACATACAAACAATGCATGCATGCATACGTCCGACAGGCACGCTCCAGCCACAGATCAGCACTTTTAATGCCATTGTTGTTTTCAATACATTTTGTTTGCTTGTTTTGTTTCATTTTTCACATTTCCTCCAAGGAAGTGTACACGGTTCCCCCCCAACCTCTGGTCACAATACCCGTAACTCTTTGCCGTTGAAATCAACTGAACTTTAAAGTGCTCAGGTTTGGTTGGATTGTGCGCTATGGGAGTAGTGATGAGCTTACCGTAGTTGTTTTGTTCAAGAATGCATCTTTCAGGCTAAAGAGAACAAGGCTCTCTTCTTTGACTTCTGCTTCAGTCTCACTTTCCACTCCAGCCTCTCATTTGCCATATCATTGCTTTAGGCTTCTTTATCTTTTGCAATGGGAGAAACGGCTTAAAAACAGCAGCACCTGTGGGCAGCATGTATTGCACACCCAGCAACGCGGCTTGCCTATGAACTTTCTTCTGTATGTATGTGCAGCCCCGGTGCCTGAGTCAGTATCACATGCAGTCTTTGGCTATGTGAAGGTTGTGCACCCCTGCTGTAAAGCAAGGCTGGGAGCATGCGGCCCTCCAGATGTTGTTGGTCTCTGACCCCGATTAGTTCCATCCAGCATGAACAGTGGCCAGGGGTGATGGGAGCTATAGTCCAATAACACCTGCAGGGCCACAAGTTTCCCATGCCTGCTGCCAGATTTAACATAGTGATCATATTTTTTCTCAGTATATACCTCCTCTTCTCTTTCAAAAACTGGCATTGTGGATTTAAATGTAGGCTCGCTTCCCACCTGACGTAATTCTGGCTCTGAAGGCATTTCTGTCTAGAAATTAATGTGAAAATGCACATATTCATTTCCTTTTGAGGGAAAGATTGTACAATGTTTCTTCTAAAAATTGTAATCAAGATCTCCCCTGGAAGGGGGGCGGGAGAGGACATTGTGAAGGACACAATGAAATATACAGATTTTCCTAAATGTGCAGATTTTCTGAAGATTTATGCAAGCCAATTCTTCTTCCTTCTAGCAGATTTAATTTTAAAATTCAGTGCACTGGGCCCTAGTTACTGGGGGAAAAACAACATTAATATAGCTATTTGTAAGATACATTTGGTGTTGTACTGTGATGGTGAGTAACTCATTCATCTCTTCAGCCCTTTGGAAACATATAACGCTCCAGAGAGAATTGCAGTTAATTTCAACCTTCTAATTATATGCCATAATAGTGGTTGACATAAGCTGTACATGGCTTGCATGGAAGCAGTGGATGCTGAACCACAGCTGGTAGATGTTTTTTCATATTCTGGATATTCTTCTAGATAAGATTATCCGCAATATTTTATTTATTTATTCGTTTATTTATTATATTTATACCCTGCCTTTTTTCCTGCAAGGAACCCAAGGCGGCTTACATAATCCTCCTCCTCTCCATTTTATCCTCACAACAACCCTGTGAGGTAGGTTAGGCTGAGAGGCAGTGACTGGCCCAAAGTCACCCAGTGAGTTTCATGGCCGAGCGGGGACTAGAACCCGGCTCTTCCGAGTCCCAGAGCAACACTCTCAACACTACGCCACACTGGCTCTCAATATGAATAAGAATATTTTGAATATGTTAATCCTAAATGTGCAAAACTTTGCATCTGCCCTCCTGCCTTTACTCCTTCCCAAATTCCAAAATAGCCTTATTTATTTATTACATTTCTATACTGTCCAACAGTCAAAGCTCTCTGGGCTGTTTACAACCTATGCAAAATATATTGTTTGAGCCACCTGGAGCTATTTGCTCTGCAAGTACCTTATGGTGCCACACCTGCTTTCTTCCTGTGGCACACTGTGGCCAGAATTGTGTGCATCCATCTTTCTGAGGCTTGTTTGTAGCTGGATCCATCACGCAACAGCAGGCTTAACCTTCCAACTTTGAGATTCTCTGATGATCTTTTTTCATGGAATTTGAAAAAAATATGCGGGGGTGGGCAATCATTTTTTTTCTGTTGAGGGCCAGATTCCTTCAGGAGTAATCTGTTGGGGGCTGTATGCTAGCAGTGGATGGAGATAAAGCCAGTAGTGGGTGGCTTTCTTCTCTGTTTCTCACCCCCCTCTCTCTCTCTGCCCAGTGGGCTGCCAAGGAAGGGACAGTTTGCTCATGTCAAAGGCCTGAACTGATCATTTGCAGAGGGCTTCTGAGTAGCCGACGCACCGCATACCTCCTTAGGGTTGCAGGTTGCCCACCCCTGCAGTTTAGAACACATTCCCATCACACTTTCAAAGCCTCCTCTACTAGAATGAGCATTAGAGATGATTGTATTACAATTGAACTTCTAATGGCATGCCAAGCTATCTCAGCTAGGTAAGGAGATCCAGCACTGAGAATAATAGTTTGGCTGCAGAGCCAAGGAAAATGTAGGACGATACATCACTGTGCTGCTCCATTTTGACAATACTGATATTGAGGGAGAAAACCCCGAATTACAAAAAAAAATTGAGACAGCATTGTATAAATCTGGCCGTGAGACATATTTACAGTCTCAGGAGGCAGGCACTAAAAACGTGGAGGGGAAACGGTTTCCTTCTATAGCAACCAGTTGATACTACAATATTAGAAAGAGAGCTCAGTTCAGAGGCAGCCAGATGTGGAAGGGCATAGCTCATTGATAGCATCATGCATGGTAATTTGATAGGGAACCATATTCATATCTAGATCAAGGGGCAGCAGTGATGGTTAGTGATCCACCCCCCTGCCATCCATGCTGGTTCTCCTGCAAAATCCTGTAGCGCAGCCTTCTCCAACCCGGTGACCACCAGATGTGTTGGACTACAATTTCCAGCATCCCCCAGCCATCATGGAAATAATTGTCACCGTCAGCAGTGAACTAGATCTTTGCAGTCTCAAAAGGAGGCTGATTTATATATTTAAATGTTTTATAAGAATTCTTCCTGCTGTTTTAGCTTGGGAGCAAGCATTAGCAGAAGCATTGGCAGATCAGAATTAGACCCCGTGAGGCCATGGTTGTTATGATAAAAAAAAAAATAAGCTCACTGGATGATATATTAAAATCTCTATGTCTGATGCATTGCAAGATCCAGGGACCAGTTTGTCACAATTATTAAAATGACTGAGAAGTGAATTTGAAATAATTCTAGGAAGAAAATGTTTAGGTGTTAAGTTAAAAAAATAAAAACCTGTTGGCCAGCTGATAGCTGGTGGACAAGGGAAAGCGAGCACTACACAGAGGAAAGGATGTGACAGGCAGCAAAGACACATTTAAGGTCATATCCAGTTTGGCCCTCATACTCTGCAGTGGAACTCCGGGAAAGGCAAAGATGCATGTTTCCATGTGGAGAAATAGCTCACTCGCACTGAGTCATTGTTGTCGTCGCATTATGCAGTGACATGGTCATCGCAGTTGTATTGTACTCCAGTGCCTTCCCCAACTGTGCTGTGAATTAGTCAGAGTTTTCATTGCACATATGGTTCTTCAAATAGCCCTGGAGTCAGGAAACATAAACCGCCAAATGAGAACAGTTTTATTTACTAAGATGTAAGAAAACGAGAAGAGCCCTGCTGGATCAGACCAAGGACCTGCCTAGTCTGGCATTCTGTTCCCCCAGTGGCCAACCAGATGCCCCATGGGAAGCCCACAGTAGGACATGAGGCGGGCAATAGCACCCTCCCACTCATCTTCTCCAGCAACTGGTATATTGCCTCTGATGCTGGAGGTAATAATATATATAGGCATTGTGACTAGTAGTCATTGATAGCCATTTTCAGCTATGAGGGGTATGGCATTTTCGGCAGTGTTTTTTGCTGAATGAGTGTGAAAAGTCCCATTGAATGTGCAGCCTGGATTTAGTGCTGCAAGATTACCATTGCTGCTCATGATGGGGAGCTTTCTATTTTTATTTTGTTTGTTTATTTAAGGTATTTATACCCCACTTTTTCTAGACCAAAGTGCCCCCTGACAGGCTTACAAAATAGCTTTGATCTATCAAACATGAACATCAGTATAAAATTAAAGAAAGCACTGAGTTTTGCTGTGCCTGCCAGTTACGTCATCTGCCAGGTACGGCCCCTTTCCTCCTTTGGTCCAGGCTGGTTCTGAAGTGGAAGAGATGGCCAGGGCCAGGGGGAAGCTCCTAGGAATCCTCTGGTGCATGGGCCACGGAGGGATATCTTTATTGCACACCTGTGGAAAGGCAGGATAAAAATAACATAAGATCAGCACGGGGAGAGAGTTCCGCAGGCTCAGCGGCACCAAAGAGAGTGCCCCATCTCTCTCGCTCTTTTTGTGGAATCTCTCATCCAAATCCTACTTGAAAGGGAGCTCTGATTAAACTATGTGCCAGAATCCCTGGTAGTAAAATATGCTGAAAATATTGGAATCTACATGCACAAATGGAATCCACAAGCACAATTCCACCAGGAGAAATCCCTTTCTATGGCCATGGAAAGGCTCTATGGCAGGGCAGGGGGGAACATGTGGCCCTCCAGATGTTGGTGGATTGCAGTTTCCATCAGCCCTAGCCATAGCCAATTGTGGGGGATAATGGGAACTGCAGTCCAACAACATCTAGAGGGCTACACATTTCCCATCCCTGCTCTGTGGGTATACATATAGCCAAAATCCAACCCCCAGATTTGTAGAGCAAAGTTTCCATCATCTATTTCCCAGCCAGGAACTTAATTTACAACAGGGTTCCACGGGGAGTTGGGGAGCAGCATATTTTAACATGTACAGTAATACATGTTACTTGGATTGCAAGTAACTTGGTTTGAGAGCGTTTTGCAAGACAAGCAAAATTTTTAATATTTATTTAATTTTTTTTTACTTGATATACAAGCGACGTCTTGCAATACAAGTACTGTAGTATGGCTTAAATTAAAAATCTCTGTACAAATTTTTTTTCGGGGATTTCGTTTTGATATAAGAGTGTTTTGGATTACAAGCACGTCTCAGGAACGAATTATGCTCTCAATCCAAGGCATGACTGTATTAGAATTACAACTCTTTAGAACTATGGGCAAATGCAGTGTTGTGTAGAGAAGGAGAAAATGTTTCCCACACACACACCTGGATCCAGATGCAAATATTTATTCCCCAATGTGGTACTAGCTATGCACAATGCCTATTTATGTCTCCAAATTTGGCCTTTCACTTCTTATTTCGGAATAACTCTAAAAAAAAAATTAAAACATTTTTTTGGGGGCCTTTTGGGAGGGCTTGTAAGCGCCTCAGAATCAACAAGAGTGAGTTGTCGGATCTCCCTGTTTTACAATGGAGCCAGTTCAATTTATTTATGCCATCATTAGAAATTGAATGTATTTGTCTAAAGTTATTTATGGTTTGTCTACATTGTTTAGTTTCTCGTTTCTTTGGGTTTTTAAAAAAATCCGACACAAATGAGACATTTTTCAGCATGAACTAATGTAATGCTATTATATAGGTTCTCAGACAGCCATAGAGAATTATATTTTGCTTACAGAAGAGCCCCTGACCAAGCCAAACTGGTTGAGGAAATATATGGATCAGCTTTCATAATAACAATAACAGTTAATGTTGTTGACTGCCTGCTTGGGTTATTGTTGCTCTGGATTTTTCCCCCTTTAAAAATAAATAAATGATGATGATGTTATTCTTTCATAATCTCGCTGCCATAATCTCCTCTCTTAAGGAGGTTTGTCCTTAATAAGGCATATTGGTCTCATCAATATTTCTTGACAATGCATCCTTTAGGGCACAATCCTATGCAAGTTTGGGAGTTGTAGGCCTTTTTTCTGTCTAAACTTGCATAGGATTGCGCCTTTAGCTACTTTCTCCCCTCCCCACCCCGTCTCTTTGCCTGTGGCAAAGCCTTCCATTTAGGCCTAGTGAATTAAGCAAGTGAACAGTCACATAACCCAGGACTGCTGAACACAGATTAGGTAGCTCCTGATACATTTTAACCAGCCTGGCATACACTTGGACGGTTATAGAGGGGTGTATTCCCCCCCCCCCACTCTCTCAGTACATGCTTATGGGAAGAATGGCAATTCAGATCTACATTAGAGTTTAGCCCTGTTCAGGCATTCCTGGAGGCATGTGGCTTAAACATGCAAGGAGGGGGAGCACTCCAGCCCCGCCTCCCTTCGCGGCCTGCCTCGTAAGCATGCAAGGCACTGCCTAAAGAGGGCAGCCTCCTCTATCCGCTCTGACTCAGTATAAGGCAGCTTCCTAGGTTCAACAGGCTGAGGGCTCTGCATCCCTGGTGTAGCTGTAACTTTCCTGAGTAAAACAAGATAATGGATGGATCACTCCCTTATTGAGCCAGACTATATAGGTGCATTCCAAGGAAAAGGCAACTCTCATTTGCTCCTTGTGTGTGAGGAGCTGCTGGGACTCACTGGCTTTGAAAGGCTCTGTTTGGTGGCTGAAGGTATCCAGCTGGGACAGCCATGCGCCACGGTGCCAAGGAGTGACATTTCAGAGCACCAGTGTCTCACAGGCCAACCCAGCTTGGGAGAGGTACTGCAGCTGCAGCCAATAAGGTGGAGTCAGGCAGGAAAGGGAGCCAGTGTGGCGTAGTGGTGAGAGTGTTGGGCTGGGACTCGGGAGATCTGGGTTCTAGTCCCCCCTCAGCCATGAAACTCACTGGGTGACTTGGGCCAGTCACTGACTCTCAGCCTAACCTACCTCACGGGGTTGTTGTGTGGGGGGGAGGATGATGATGATGATGATGATGATGATGATGATGATGATGATGATGATTGTTATTATTATGTAAGCCGCCTTGGGTTCCTTGCAGGGGAAAAAGGTGGGGTATAAATATAATAAATAAATGAAATTAAATTAAAAATAAAAGGATAACAGAAGAATCGGGGTAGGGGAGAAGGAACGGAGAGAATGGAGTGGGAGAGAAGATCAGGAGGAAAGCCAGAGTAGAGCTACTGAGAAGCAAAGCAGGGACAGAAGCAGCAGGCAGGTGGGAAGGTACAAGGGTGACAGGCAAGGGGTAAAGAGAGTGGGTCAAGCCTGTCGAATTGTTATTGTCTAGTGAAGTAATTGGCTGTGGAAATAAAGGGACATACTGCATTCTAAATTTACCTATTTCATGGAGATGATTTCAACATGCCCCTCCCAGGTGGAAAGGCAGACATTGACTGTGTTCAGGCAACAGGATAACCTACACGCAGGGGTTGAGTGTGGGTTGTCGTTGAACCATGGGTTGTTGTTGAGCCATGGGTTATCGTGTCGTCTGAACCAGGGATGTTGAAGAGTCCTTGGTCTCGAGTCACGAGTCGAGTCACGAGTCTTTGGACTCGAGTCCGAGTCCAAGTCCTTGGTCCAAAATGGTGACTCACGAGTCCCGAGTCCTGAGTCACTCTCAAAGCTGACTCCACGAGTCCCTATTAAAATCAATGGGGTTTTTTCCCAACAAAATAAGGCTACTTCAGATGTGTGGCTTAAATAAATTCTAGGCACAAGTGTGCCTTTTTATCTCAAAACTCTGCCACTGATTTTGACAAGAACAGACCAGGTAGACAAACCCAAAATAACCAGGCAGGGAACCCCAAAACAGGCAGGCAGAGGCCTTTGTCTTGGACAATTCAAACTGTGGAACTGGTTAAGAAGAGACCAGGCAGGCAGAGGAGGCAGGAGGCAGAGGGAACCCCAAACAGGCAGGCAGAGGCAGCCAAATCCAAAATGCCTGAAAGGTTACATTAGTAAAATGATTTAAAAAAATAAACTTGGATTGTTACTACAACTAGGTCCAGACAGCACCTGCAGGTGGCATCAAGCAGGGATGTGGCCGAGTCCTTGGTCTCGAGGCCCGAGTCGAGTCTCGAGTCCCATTAAAAATATTGGGACTCGAGTCAGAGGGGGGACTCAGTCCGACTCACGAGTCGAGTCCTCGAGTCCGAGTCCCCATCCCTGGTCTGAACCCAGCCGAGGTAACAAACCATGGTGAACAACCCACAGTTCACAACCCAGCCTCAAACCATGGCTTCTCTTCCTGGGTTGTTCGTGGTGAATGCTGCTGGTCAAGGGCAGCATTTACAACTTTACCCCCCTTTTTTGTTGTTGCTAGGCATGCAGTTGCAGATGTTTGTGCAAAGTAATAAAGCATAAAGCTCTTGATGGTATTTGTTTGGAAAACATCCTCTGACTCCTTTCAAGGGAGCTGCATTCCAGGCTGCTCTAGTTGACTGCAAATTTACCTATGTGGCACTCCCTCCCCAGGGAGGCTCTGCTGGCACCCTCCCTTGCAATGTTCAGACGTATTACAGCCATTTTATTTCACCAGACATTTGGTCTGTACTGAATTATTTCATTTTATATTTCCCTTCTGCTACGTTGTTTTTGATTTAATGTTCTGTCTCCTGTTAATGGTTTTTTGGGACTTTTTAATGCTCTTAGATTTTTTATTGTATTCCTTGTTTAATTTTTAATTTTCAGTGTGCGCCACTTTAGAGGCTCTTGGTAGGGCCAAAAGGCAAAGTATAAATCTTGCAAATAAAATAAATAAATATGTGATGATCCCGTTTGCAGCCTCAATGGTATTTTAACAATTGAGTGGGCAGAGGGCAGGATCTGTGGGTTGTCTCCAATGCTAGGTAAATCAACCAAATACTTTGGACATATTAGAAAGGAAGGATTTAGATAAACATGCATCTTATTAGATGCACAACTTGCAATCTCAGCCATTTGAGACTGCATCACAATATCCCTGAGCCATTGTAACAAGACAGACTTAGGTCTATCAATACATAGGGATAATAAAAACTAGCAAACAGACCCAGCTTCACGTGGGTTGGAATAGCCCTTAGCCAGGTCTGTGGCTCACGCTGGCTCAACTTGTCAGAGTGTGGAAAGCTAAGCAGGGTCAGGCCTGGTTATTACTTGGATGGGAGACCCCTTCTCTAGTTTCCTGCACTGAGCAGGGGGTTGGACTCGATGGCCTTGTAGGCCCCTTCCAACTCTATTATCCTATCCTATCCTATCCTATGATACAGCGAAACTTTCAGGCAAACCTATGCAGCTTTAGAGTTGGATAAATTGTGCCCACCTTGACTGAGTGAAGGCACGCCTGCTGGCACCCCTAGGCATGGCCCCTGCAATGTTGTACCCCAAAGGAAGGGAGGGGTCTGTCTACTCCATTCCCCTAAGCTGGGGCTGCCCCACAGTAGGGGGGAAGGGCAGGTGTATAACGCTGTCCCTTGGCCTACTAATCTCCCCTGGCTTCAAACTGTATGGAGTGCAAAGCTATGTGCTGGTTTGGGAGGTCTGCCCCTAGTGGCTGAACATATTACTGAAGGCTTCAATCGGACATTTTAAATTAAATAAAATTAATTAATTCCTTTTTAAAAACAAAATAATCCCAAGGTGCACATCCCTAGGCCCCCCTTAATATTCATGCCAAGTTTCAGATGTCTAGGCTTCACAGTTTGGCGCTATGGCACTGACAGACAGACAGACACTCCACTGTTGTTGTTCTTATAGATGTACACAGTGAGCATGGGGAGCAGATGAGCACACAGGAAGACAGTGCTAGTATTTAAAGCAGCATTTGTCCTACACACACACACACACACACACAATCAAGCAAGCAGCATCCATCCACTTCGAGCCCCCAAGGCTCCTAATTCCAGCCAGCTGTCTCCTTCACTGACTATTTTGCAACTCCCAGCTGTTTCTCCATCCTTCTACCCAAGTATGTGGGAGATGTCCTAGCTCAATGGCCTCCATCCATCAGTGCTCACTGAAGAAACAGCTAACCATCCAAGGCCATTGTGCAAGCAATCTTTAGCTGGCTATAGAAATGCCACCTGACCCATCAGCACTCATTATCAAGCAATCACGTGAAACAAAATGTTATTCCCTTCACTTGATACACCAGAATAGCATTTCCTTCCCCAAACTTCTATCTCATGTTCTTTGTAACCAGTAGTCTATTAGGACATCTGCTCTCAAAAATGACTCTTCAGTATAATTGGGGCCTGCCGTGCAATGAGTCATGTACCTCAGGCAGCAGATCGTGCCCCCCATCTGCCACCCACAGGCTTGCCCATCATCACTGCTGCCACCACCGCTTTTGCAGGAAGGCAGCTGGCGACACTCCTTCTGCTGGGCTGGTCAGACTTCAGAGTGCTCAATTCCTCACTCTGAGGAAGGCACTGTGGGTAAGGTGGCCAAAGAGAGCGCCTGGGGCTGCCACCACCGCCATCAAATACTTCAGTGGTTTAAACTTTAAACAGTATTTGCCACCAGTGCAGCAAACTGGTGGCACAGGCCCTCTCCGTGACCACCTCCCTCGTGATACTTTGCTCTGAGGATGGACTCCTCAGAGCGAGGAATTGAGTGGTGAGATGGCCCCAGGAATCTTGGGGTTGGCACCGTTACTTTTACACAGTTGCAAAAACGGGAGTCAGAGAGAGAGGAAGGATGAGGTGGCAACAGGCAGAGCGTATCTGCTGGTCCAGCTCAGGTAAATGTTTTGGATGGGGTGCAGCAATTGTTGCACAAACATGACAAGTTGACATTACGGCAGCACTGAAAGGAAGGTGCACTGTTAATGTCATGTGCTCTCAGGTCAGGGCTGGCTCCAAGTTTTGAGGGGTCCATTGCAAAGTGCCCTGAGGAGGTGCTTCTTCTATGGTGGTGGCCCTAGCTGCAGTAACAGGCAGCAGCACTCCAAGAAGCCCATGCAGCTAGGTCAGGGGCAGCCACCATTTAAATTCTCCACAATGCTGCTGATGTAGCTCCAAAGCATTATGGGAATGTAAAATGGCAGCTTCCCCCAGACCCAGCCACCTAGCACTCGTCCAAAACTGGGATATATATGGAGGCGGGAGCAGGGTAGGTATCAGCAGTTGGCCTACAGGCTACTGGTGCCCCGCAGCTGTTTGAGGGTGCCAACAGCCAGGCCTGCTGTTACAATTATGAAATAATTTTAGCCCTGTGAGGAGCTACCGAAATCTCAAGTGTAGTCAATGGCTTCTCTTCTTTATTGCAGCTCTTGTCCTTTGAAAAGGTATGCTGAAGTGTTGCCTTTTCTGCTTCTGCTATGCTAAAAGCTAAACTGTAAGAAATGTGGGGAGTTTTCCCCTTCTGATTGGAAGTGAACAGTATTAACTTGCTTTTTCAGTTGAGGCCTGCAAAATTTTAATTTATTTTGCTTTCCAGCAGGGCTCAAAACCCTTAAACCTTTCTGTGAAAATGGCTCCTCCATAGTCAGGATTTGTCATCCACATTCCTCTTCTTTTTTAAAGAAATTATTCTGATAAGGCTCCTGAAAAGCCATTCTGTAATGCATTGCTGCACGTTGCAAGGCTACAATAGAACTACACAATGCTAAACTGTGCAGCTTTATTTTATTTTATTTTTATTCCCAGGCACAGCCTGATAAAGCCGCACATCTAATTGCTTTACAGTCCTAAGGTCAACTCTGTAAGCATCCTCTTTGTAACATTGGCCGCACTGTAAGGATAATAACTGTGATTAGCGGTACTTATACAGAGCTCTCTGCTTTCAAAGCGTGCACTGAAGTACCAGTTCATTCTGAACGCACGTGGGGTGCTCCTGACCATTTTAGCACATCCCCAGCAGTTCGTGTTGTCATAGACGAGGTTCCAAGATTAGGAGAAATAATGGCTCTAATTTTCTTTTACATTAGGCTTTGGGCCAAAAGTCCCCTGGGCATCTTCTCTCTTGATGGAGATGGTGCACGCAGTGTCACTTCCCCACTGAGGGTTAAACTGGGAATCCAAGTCCCAAAATCCCCAGTGGAGAAAGTGAAAATGCTGTCTGGTTCTTCTGCCATTCATGTTGGGACTTGGACCTTTCCCTTTGACAGCCCAGAGGTACGTTTCTTTGCCTTCAGGCACAATTGGGATTGTGTTGTCCCAATCCAACCCTCGCATTTCTGAGCAACTCTTGATCAAATCCTCAGAACCTCCCTAGTTCACGCTGTATTCACTGCCTAGTTCATCCACGGTGACTGCCCCTGCAGTGCTCTGTCTCTCTTCTACACTTAGAATACAGAGGGATGCTAAGGTGCCAGCAAATGCCAAGATAATAATATGGCCAAATCAACAAACCGTGATTGACTGAGAAGTTCTCCTATGTCCCTTTGAAAGTAATGGGGGGCAGAGCAGGAGTACCCTGTTCCTGTGTCGTTCCCGTTTGTTTTAATAGGAGAACGTCCTGGTAGTTTGTGCCTTGGGAGAGTAAGCTTAGCAGCTACATTCTAAGCAATCATACGTGGCCTGATGGAGAATGAGTTACTGCTCTAGTTGAAACCAGAGACAAAACTCCTATTGATTGTAGCAGGAAAAGGTTGGGACCAACAGTGTTCACAGCCATCTTTGTTTTTCTGACACCACTCTTTCATTCTCCTTTGTGGCTTTTATGTTCTAGGATGCGCTTTCTTTCAAGTTACCCTTTACGTTGTTGTAGCGAAAGGATACGCTGGCAGGAGTGCACATTCAGTGACTGTTAATTTTATCGTTATGAAATGGAATCAAGGTTTTCAGGGGGAAAGTGAGGACTGGGGAGGCAAAGAAGAAGAAGCAGCATTGTTCTGGGCAGGCTAACCATGCCTAGTTGTTTTTCTGGACTGTTAGCCGCCTTTGTTTTCACAGCCTCGTTGGACAAGTACGGTACAGTTTGGAGGCCCATACAAGCGTAGGGCAGGAGGAACACAGAGCTAAGCTTGTCATACTTGTGAGAGTGAGGAAGCTGGCATGGAAGGAAATTAAGTAAAAGCATCTGCATCATCTAACCCTGAGCCGATTAGTCTGAGGTGGAGATAGAAGAGGCATGCCTGCCTGATATGACCCAACATGTTTGGTTTCCCCTCAGTTGGCAATAGAGGAAACTACCAGTGTGTGTTATGATCAGTAATATCGGTACATGCTGTCAATGTCAGAACAATGTTATTTCCTCAGCTTTTTGCGTTATGTGGTGAAGAGTCACTCTTGTATACACTGAATGTTGGAGGACATGATATGGTCCAAAAATTGATCCTGGGCTTTTTCCGCAGGCGATTGAGCCAGAGGCCGACCGCTGAAGAATTGGAGCAGAGGAACATCCTCAAACGTGAGTACCTGCAAACTTGAATTACAGACTGAGAAGGCAGAGGGAGAGCTACAGAAAAGTCTTACAATGCTTTATGTCCGTGAAGGTGTGTCTGCGCCAGCTCTGCTTCTCTTTCTGCTGGAGCTAGGAGTATTTTCAGCTCTTTTAATACTGTTATTATCCAAAACATGTTTCCTGTAAAGTCATATTTATACTGTGTGTATCTATCAGCATTTTTAGTTTGATGCTCAGGTGAGAACATACAGTATTTGAGTTACAAGTAGTCAGGCAAGAAAATCCAAGTTAAGAACCATCACTTGTTCTTGTTCTTTTGTAGTCCAATCCTGTGCATGTTTACTCAGAAGTCCCACTGACTTCAGTGGGATTTACTTCCAGGTAAGTACACATAGGATTGCATCCATACAGCACAATCCTACACATGTCTACTCAGAGGCAAGTCTCATAATGTCTAATGGGGCTTACTCCTAGGTGGGAGTAAATGTCTAACTTTGATAGCTTTCCAAACAAGCCAATAATTCCCTAGCAATTCTGTGCTCCTGAAGAATATGATTAGATTTTGAACCCACAAACACTGCAGAGAAGGACAAACCTGGTTTACATCACAGTGGGGCATTTGCTGCGCAAGCTGAATTAATCATAACTGAGCCTGAGGGGGGGAAATAATATACACAACATTTGTATATTAGTATTTACACCATTACTGTATATTAGTAATTTTACAAATAATTTTGTAAAAAATACTAATATACAATAATAGTGTAAATTGATTTGAAAATATGATTGACTTGAAAATGGTTAAAAGTTGTTTAGCTATGAATAATCAAACAGGGGGAATAAAGTTTAATTAAAACTCTTACTGTAGAATATTGTTCCTATGCACATGTATTTGAAAATAAATTTCAGTGAAATAAGTACGGTAGGTCTTATGTCTAAACTTGATGCATTTAAGATCAGAATTCTAGTAAGTTGTCCTTTTAGAAACGAAGACTGTGTCCAGGCATACATGAATGGTGAGCCTAATGTGGAACTGCACTCACTCCATTTTGGTGTTAGTGGAAACCCATTCTTCCCGTTTGCAGCCAAGAAGGCTGTGCACAGTGCTGATTGGCTGGCCCTTTTGGCTGGCCCTTCACACATAATTTTTTCATGTCTAAAAAAAAAAAAAAGACTCTTTAAAGTAATATGATAATGAATAAGGTGAAGAACAAAAGGTTAATCTGCTCAATTTACAAGGTGCTTATAAAGCACTTAAAAGTAAAGACCCATGTTTGCAAAGATGTGTATCACATGGGGGTATATTTGCCAGGTAGCTGCAATTGGATGCAGCTACCTGCTTTCCCTGCAGTAGATAGGCACAGAGGCACAGAGGTAATGGTTGAGGAAGCCCTGGCTCCCTGCCTAATGGCTGGTACAAACTGAATCATGTCAAGGAATAAAATTAATGCTGACACATAGACAGGGTGAAAAGGATTTGGATGTTTTGTAAGGTGTACAAAGAAATGTACGTTAGCAAAGAGGTAGCAAACATTCACTCTTCCCAGGGGTGCCTCAGATGGAAGGCCTGAGACATTAAAAAACCCATCCAATTGCTTGCTGGCTTTTGTGTATTCTACATGTCCAACCAGTCTAGAACTTTGTGATTTTTTTTCTAGCACGGAATGAGCAAGAGGAGCAGGAAGAAAAACGGGAGATAAAGAGACGATTAACACGCAAGGTGAGAAGCTACTTTCCTCTAATCTTGGGGGACCCTCTACATTTTTAACTGAATGTTTAATTCCTTGCCGTTTTCATCACTGGATTGTGTTTTTTGTGGGGGTGGGGTTGCAGAGCATACTGTGTACAAACTGGACTCAATTCCTTAGAAGAAATCCTTGAAACATTTTCTGTTGATACCTCTTTCAAATGCTGAAGAGAGTGACACAAACATTCGTATAGTTAGAGCAAGACTGCAGGCATGAAAGCAGTCCATCATCAGGGACTTGGGAGGCTGCTTGGGACTGCAAAAATGGGAGGAGGGAGGTGTACCGCACTTAGCAGCAGTGATGTGGGGCAGAAAATTTTCCAGTGTTTTATTTTTCCACAGAACATTTTCCTTTTCAAACGTTCCTTAGTAAAAATGAATGTATGCCAATTGCAAATACAATATTAGGCGAGCATGGCATTTTCAAAGTTGTAGTTAATGTTTTTCAGGTGATTATCCCTAGCAAGTATGTGAGAGAAGAGAATACATATATGTCATTGGAATACATTTATGTCTCAGAGTGAAATGGAACTAATAAATAGTAACACAATGAGACTAAAGGTGCCTCAACAACCTTAGTGGAAGAGACTTGAACTCTGTTGAAATAGATGAGTGGTTGTCAGCATACCATGCACATTTCTTTGAGTTGCTATGATTAATTAGTGTGTCAACGGTTTTCAGTACTTTTGTTTTTTTTCTTAAACTTAAACAATGGTAGATGCTATTGGGCAGTATCCAATGCCGCCACTCCACTTATGCCACTGATGTACCGTAAGCAACCTCTATCACAATGCCAATGGGGTAAGCTGGCGTGATGGGTTTCCCCAGAAAACCCATTGCACCAACATATGCTATTGGCGTTGCATTAGAGATCGCCAATGCTAGCATTATGTCAGTGGCATAAGCAGAGCAGCAGTGTTGGATACTGCCCAGTGTCCTTACATTTTTACAAGTATTCCAATTTTAAAAATTACATAATGTAACACTGAAATCACATTAAGTGTCCTTTAATTTCCCCCCTCAGTTTTTAAAGATCAAATACGTGTGGTGTATTGGGACAGAAAATTAACATGGGGTACTTTTTTTCTAGCATTGTTGTTTACTAAATGCAAGTAAACAAGCTAAATTAGATCTCTCTAGGACAGGGGTGGGCAACAACTTGTGGCCCTCAAGATGTGTTGGCCTATCTAGCCAGCAGAGCCAGTGGTGAGGGATGGTGGGAGTTGCAAGGCCAGAACATCTGGAGGGCCACAAGTTGCCCGGCCCTGGTCTTGGGCATTAGAACATTTTCTGATGCAAACTGAAAATTTCCCAGAAAACCTACAGGTTACAACATATGTCCTTGGTCTGGTGGGTCACAAATTGCACAGGCGTCTGGGCCTTCTCCAATGATACACTTTCCGACTCAAGTTTTATAAACTGATGCAGGGGAATGACCAGAAGAGACATATTTTTTATAATGTCATGAATGTGAGTCTGCCATCTGAAAAATCTTCCAGAACTTTCTCATGAAAGCAATTCAGGGTAGAGCTAGCCTTTACAGCACATACAGGGCTGCAACCAAAATGGCAGCCCTGGGTCTTGTCCTACACCTCTCCTTTGTAACATAATGAAACTTGCTGCATGACTTGATATCATCACACTGCAAGTTTCCCTGCCCAACATAGTGGCAGTGAATGAGCTGGAGCCAGGGTGGGAGAAACCACATCAATTAAAAACACATTTAAAAATAAATAAGAAATAAATAGCATCCACCAGTTAAAACCTAGTTCAGCAAACAAAACTTAATAAGGAAGAGTTGTCAATTATAAGAGACAGAACTCAAGCTTGGGGAGAAGGTAAAAGATAGTTAAAAATGCATTTCTAATGCATTACTTTAATTCTGGGCAAGTTACTTCTTGCTTGATTAATTGCATTACTGCATCAACAGTTTATAGGTTTGGGACCTGACATAGATGCTGATAGGCAGACCTACCATTTCCACATCTTCTCCTGGCTACATATTCTTCAGCCAGCCAATTCATAATTCACTAACAACAACAAAAGAAGAAGCAGAAAGTTTAACAAGTCTTTAACAGGGATGGGGAACATGTGGCCTTCCAGATGTTCTTGGACTGCAAGTCCCATCATTCCTCACCATTGGCTAGGCTGGCTAGGGCTTATGGGAATTGCAGTCCAACAGCATCTGGAGGACCACATGTTCCCCACCACTGGCGTATAATAAAATGCACATTAAACTCCAGCCTATGAAATTCAGAGTTTAACGTTTACATTTACATTCCTAACTTAGCATAGCTGTGTAACGGCAATATCTTTCTCTCTCTGTCTCTCATTTTTAAAGCAAAACAGGAATGCTAGGAAATGACTTGCAGGCCAGTCTTTTTCTTTACTGACCTGCTGTTGGCACAGTTCAGTAGAAAGTAGTAGAAATAATGGGATCTTGAGAGAGGTGTGACTAACCAGAGGGTAAGAAGATTAGGTGAGAAAATAGAAGCAGCCGTTACCGGTAATTTGGATAAATTGCGTTTCTTATCAAGGAGGAGAGTTTGGGGGACAAGATTCCCTGGCCTCCTCCTTGGACATACCCATGGCTCTTGGCCCCTGCCACCCTATCTTAACCCAAATAGGCAAGAGGCTTTGGTGCTACACATTAGATTCTCTGCCTCTGGACACTGGCTCCAGCAATAAACCGGTGTGCCATTGCAACAGATCAATGGGGCACATCCACACCTCTGTCGCTGTTATAGCAACACCAAGGAACTTCTCAGTGCGGCAAACTAATGCTTCATTCATTCTTCCCACAAGCAGTGTGACAGAATGTATTTTATATTTCTAAACTGCAGCTTCACGAGGTATTTATTGGGCGTTGTCAAATATTTGCTTGTAGATTGGTTTAGTATCAAGATTTAAAATGAACAGCTTTCAAAAATAGTAAGCCCAGCAGTGTTGAGGGATATATGGAGGCTTGGAGGGTCACCCTGCTTGATGTTCACATCAGTATGCATAGCCAACCTGTGGCACAGACAGTGAGAGTTTGTGTTACGGCTTTCTTTCTTTTTTTGGTCCTGTGGGTCTGAGCCCCGGACCTTTTCAGCACGTCGCACCATCCCTGCCAGGCAATCAGTTCAGACCTCTGGTGAGAGCTATCTATCTGTCCCCTGGTAGCCTGCTGGGCAGGGAGGGAAAGAGAGAGAAAATAGTGTGGCAGAAAGAGAGGGAGAAAAGGGGGTTGGCCCCACCCATGTTTGGATCTGACCCCACCCGTCACTGGCTACAGAACCCTGTCCACTGTTGACCTGTGATCCCCCCAACAGACGAACCCCAAGGGGATGCATTGAGAACATTAGTTATTGGGCATATTAGAAATGTAATAAATGAAATAATAAATAAATATAAAACAACCCTCAACAGAGAAGAGTTCCTCCGCTCCTGCCTTAAAGAATGTGCCCTTGTCACGTCATTCTTTTTGTTAAGCAGCTTCCATCCTTGGCTTCTGCGGGAGGCCTCCATTTCTCCGTGTGGCCAAGAGCTGGTCTGAACCAGCTGTGTGAAACACCCCCTTCTTGGCAAATTCCCCCTCATCTACCACAACTCACTGCATAAGCAGGGGCGATGACATAGTGAGTTTCCCTGCTTCCGATAAACATCAGTGGCAGTTGCTTACGCTGAGAGAGCAGTGAATTTAATTAAGGCGCAATCGTATGCAAGTTTAGACAGAAAAAGGCCTACAACTCCCAGCATACCCCAGACAGCTGGGAGTTGTAGGCCTTTTTTTCTGTCTAAACTTGCATAGGATTCTGCCCTTAGTGTCTTATAGAGTGGATTCTAAGAAGGTTGGGAAATTCATCTCGGGTACGCCGATCCGCTGAAATGATTTCTAGAACAACTCCTAGACAAGACTCATCTCTTCCATCCAGTTCCCCCCCCCCATCTATTGGTTAAGAAGACTTACCTAACTGAAGTTAGATTTCCCCCCTTTCCTCTCTTAAATTTGAATTTTATGTACACACACACACACACACACACACACACTCCCTTTTTTCAGTGGCAGATGGAAGACTTGGAGGTGCTTCCACCACCCAGGGGCCTCAATGCAGCAGAGTTAGGCATACATTGATAAAAGGTGATACAATATATACATTTTTAAAAATAAAATATGTACATACATACAGAAGCCCACTAAAAGTCAATGGACTTAAAGTATGCTGATCTCTGTGATGGATTGTGACCATGGCCTTTTTCATGTGCTGGGTGTATCCTGCATCCTTGGTGCCTGATGCCCACAAGTCCCATGGCTCCCACCTGTCCACAGCCTTCTTTGATCCCCGATGGCATTTCAGCAAGCAGACACAGAGCCAAACTACATGTTATGCTAATCTCATAGAACCACCTTTCCTCTAAAACCACCGTGCACCAGGAGGGAAGGATTAAACCTTATCTCCACCACCACCATTTCCCCCTGGAACCCACCCACCCCATGTAGCTAAAAAGAAATTAAAATGTCAATTGGTGTCAATGGAAGCTTTCCCCCCTTTTAACCCCCCCCCCACAGGGGAAATTGGGGGGAATGCATGAGTGTTAACCATCTTTTCCTGGTGCATTGTGGTCGCGATCCAAATTGGAGCCCCAGACATACCCCTCAGCTACATGATACACAATTAATGTGATTTGGCTTACAGGGAGTCCCAGACCATACATGGAGAGTTGCAGTGGTAGAAAGAGCAGCAGTGCCCCACATTATGATATCTGTCTTTTTCCTGGAAGGGTTCCAGTCATATCCAGTTGCATTCTAAAGCACAAATAAGCCCAGAACATAGGAAGCTTCCTATTGGTTTGCACATAACGCTAACCCATGATTTATTTAATCCATGGTTTGTTGCCTTACCCAGAGTTTGCCTGGCAGATGATCACGCAACCTGTGGTTTGTTTTCTCAATCCCTGGGTTGTTTGCTTCCCTCCTCCTTTGTCCGCTCCTTCCCTGTATCCCAGATTTATTATTTATTTATTTATTATATTTATTTATCGCCCATCTGGCCAGCAACCGGCCACCCTGGGCAATGTACACAGATGCCTTTGTGGTGCTGTACTACTGGCATGTAGAGCAGATGGTGTTTTTTTACCACTCTTGCCCACCACCTCTGTAGCCTGGCAAAACAACCCATGGTTCTGGGTTCTCACATAACGACAACCCAAGGTTTAAGCAACCCAGAGTTCACAACCCAACAACAAACCATAGGAGCATCTGGAGCATCACCTTTCTCCCATCCCCAGAAACATAGAATTTGCTAGTGGCAGGAGAAAGTGACTTGTTTAGATCATTGTGAAGGCTATATTTGGCTTACAAGCTTTTCTACCTTGATCATTTGTCATCACACAAAATATAAATAGAGCACTATGTTTTTAAAATTCGTGCTACATTTAGATAGCATCCAGAATCTGTGACAAAACAGTCAAAAGCTTTGAACTCAGTGGTAACACTGACACTTCATCCTTTATTTATGTCACGAGGTGGGGTGGGGAAAGCAAGCGAACATGAGCAAAAGATGGCTCATCAAATTTACCTTTCAATACTCCAGCTTTTAGTTCCATCTTTGATATTGAATGTCAGGACCCAGGGGGCTTGTTGTTTATTTGCTCTAGGATTGTGTGGAAAATGAATAATCATCTAGGACTTCTGTGGTGGCAGCACCAAAGATTAAAAGGTACTCTTTGTAGTTCAGTGATGTCTGCACATCAAAGGTCGCTGGCCAAGGCCACAACATAGGGTAACCTCACATGTGTGATCATAGTTATGGAAGCACAAAGATTTTTGTATGTGTGTTACTTTCCACAATCATACCAAAGATGCATAGGTTTTCAGTAGGAGTGCAGATGTTTTTTGACAAGATGTAGGAACTGGGGAGATTTTCTGGGGGCCAACTTGGAGGGAGGGAGAGATGGATCAGAGCCCCAAAATATATTACTAGGGATAACCTGCAACTGCCACCACTGACTAATTCATTCAGACTGCAAATCTCCATTTTGAGACTGGGTCTATCTAAACTGCAGACCTCATGGCCGCAACATCTGGCCAAATTTTGAGACTTTTGTTTCTTCTTCCATCTCCTACTTTTTGTACCACCTAGCCTGATGAACGGTTCTGAGGAACTCGAAAGCTCACACATTTTTTTAGAATTTTGGTTGGTCCTCATAAAGGCATTGTCTAACTTTGGATTTTAGGTTTTGGGTTTTTTTCTCTTATGGACCAGCACAGCTATCTTTGGTTACTTTTATGTTCTAACTGACATTCTGATCTGCCCACAGCTCTGTGCTTTCCTTCCAGGCTTTCCTTCCATAACTGAGGGGTGCCAGTAGCACTCAAGCCCTGCTAAAAATAATACTTTTCTACTTGAGTGTCCTTCCTATGTAATAAGTGGCTGTGGGTTGTGATTTCCCAGAGGTGATGGAAATGCATGCTGAGCAGGCTCAGAACCACTCTTTTGTATTCCTGTACCTCAGTAGCTGAGCACTAGTATTAGAATGTCTGGAGCTGCTCGCTGTGAAGGCCTGGCTGAAATTAAGTCCTCATTCCAGGGAAGGCTTTCAGAGAAACCAGGAGGAAAGGCTGAATAAAAGAGGAAAATAAACTGGAAAAGGCCAAGAACTTGACAAAGAAATGAGGAAAACAGTGCTGAGCAGAAGAGAGGGGAGAGAAGAGGGGTTTAAGAAGGATGTGTAAACGAACCTCCCCCCCAAAACCCCACAATTGTGAAGAAATGGTAACGTTCAGGAGAAGAGAATGAAAAGGGGTAGAATTACTTAGAAAAAGGAGGAGGCCAGAATTAGGAAGACGTAGAAATGCAAAGAGGAGAATTGAATGAGAAAGAAGAACTAAGGGTGCAATCTTATACATGTTTAGAGAGAAAAAAGCCCTACAATTCCCAGCATGCCCCAGCTTGCTGTCTAAACATGCATGGGATTATTGCACCTTAAGTGTGAGATGAAGAAGAGTTAAACAATGGAAGGCACAGGGGAAGGGGAAGGGGAATAAGAGAACCGCAGAGAAGAACTGAATTTTGGAGACATTTCATACAAACATAACTGTTGGAGATCGTCTGGTTGTTTCTTCTTCAGAAAGAAAAAGGAAACGCAAGAAAATCTGCTACTGAAACTACCTCTTTTGTTATCTCCTTAAAAAGATAATGGGCTTAGACTAAGAGTCTAACATTATATGTTTTTCCCAGCAGGGCAAATAGCCTGGCGGGGAGCAACTTAAGTTTTACTGCAATATGTCTCTAGTGAATTACGGAAGGATGAAATACAGAATCAATTTGTAGATACAGCAAGATAGGTATGTCTGTCAGCTTGTACAGGCATGTTGATGGTCGGGGCCAGGGCATCCAGAGGCCCATGCAAGTAGAGTTTGCAGGCAAGATGCTCACAAGCCTTGATGCATTATTCCTGAGAACAAGAGTCTATAGCAGAGATGTAGAACCTCAGGCCTGGAGGCTGACTCTGGCCCTCCAGGGCTCCCAATCCAACTCTCCAAGGTTCCCCAGAAGGCCATGCCTCTTCCCCTCACCCCACCACCTTTCCCCCAAATACCAATCATTTGCTCGTTTCCTGGCTAAGTGCAGTTTTTCCCCCATTCTGAAATGTTGAGATGCCTCTCCTAGGGCTTAGTTACTGACACGGAGGGAGCAAGTGAGCCCTTCACAGAGTAACCAAGTGCAATTGATTGGCTTAGCGAAGTTCCTCAAATGTCACTGGTTGAATTGGCCACCAACATCCCCAATTTATTTATTTTTTTGCCTTCTGGAGGAAAGAGGCTGCAGATCCTGCTTGGGCCAGAAGCTGCTTTGCTGAGGAGCTGAGAGCTGTTCTGAAGGAGCCAGAACCCGTTCTACAGATCAGGATTTGGTGGCTGGTGGCCCATGAGCCAATGCTGAGAGTGACTATCTTTTGTAACTAGCTACTAGACTCTGGTTGGGGATCATAGAATCGTAGAGTTGGAAGGGGCCTATAAGGCCATCGAGTCCAACCCCCTGCTCAATGCAGAACAGATGTGGGCAGCCCAGGCAGTCACCCATCCAAGCACTGACCCGGCTCATACTTGCTTAGCTTCAGCATGTGGCCTGCATTATGTGCTCTCGACACCACATTCCTTCTTATGTTTGAGGGGATTGCAGCATCCCATTAGAATTAGAATTAGTGATTGGGGTAGCTTCTGACAAATGGGACAAAAATGTTGCTGTTATCTATTACCCCAGGTACAACATGCTATAAAGAGAGATGCTTGTCTCATACAGATCTCAACAGGGCACCACTGTGGAAGGAAAATCCCTGCCTTTTTGCTGACTATATCAAGAAGTTATGTTCATTTAAAGGGAATAAATCATTTGCAGCCATTTTTTGCTCTTGGGTAAATGCACATAGCCAACTATGACATATATGGACTTCAGCCAGACTGTTTCAGATTTGTGAGGGCCTTTCTCAGCACAGTTGGCCTAATTTTATTTTATTTTTTACAACATTACTTTAGAAAGAATTGTTTTGGAACAATGAAAATTGTTGCATGACAAATTATCTTTTGGTTAGTAGGCCACCAACAGCGAAAGGAACAACCTTCCTTTAAGCTCTTCTTTAAGAATTCACCCCCTTGAACTTAATCAGAGGGGCTCTTATTTCTGAGTAAACATGCATAGGAATGGTCTGGAAGGAAAAAATGGAAAAGCTAAATAAGCAAATCTAATCAAGCCTTTCTTTTAAGAACAAATCTCAAGTCCACTAGGGATTAAGTTATTTTTCAGAATGAGAAAATATGTCTGTTGGGCTTTACTTTTGTGTGTGCCATTGTCTCCCAAATTTACTTTGAATGATATCTGGTTCAGTATATACTGTGTTCTCTCAGTATGCTTTTGCCACCTACCCATAAAAGCATGATAGCAACCACATCCAGCTTTGGTCAGCTGGAGACAGTTTGGTCTGACATGCTGCAGAAATGCAGTATTTACACACCTCCTGCCCATAAAGTTTCTTGTTAGTTTGCTGGATCCAAGTTTTGCTTGCTGGATGATTTTGTGCAGACTTCTGAAAATGCATGATGCTCCTACAATTGTTTATATCAATTCGCAGAATACAAACTTTTGGAGTGATGCTGTACCTCTGAGCAGACCATATATAATTTTGCTTACATACATTCTCTTGCCCAGCCCAAGTCAGAAATGGAACGTAAATAATTGGTGAGATACAATATTTAACAAGTTGAGATATGTGTTCCAATTGCTTCAAACCCTGAGGAATTTGGCATCAATGTGACGTGGGGTTCTGTCCATGTTTGCACATTCCTTGCTCAGATATACATTGGCATCTTTTCACCAATTCACTGCTACCATGCAGTCTTATTACACTGGATATTGATGAGGTATAGACTGGCAGCCCCTAGGCCTCTGAATCAACTGTTTAGAGCAGTGATGGCACGGGTGCCACAGCTGGCACGCAGGGACCTCTCTGTGGGCACTCGAGCCATTGGTCACCAGATCGCAAAAAGACCGTCCCCTTCTGCAAAACACTAATGATTTTGTTCTTTCTCACAGTGTGGAACAGAATGATTTTATTCTAGAATTCCTGTTACAGAATTCTTTTCTACATTGTTATCACATTTAAAAGATTTTGAAGAATGATGCACAGACCATGGCTTGGATGTAAAGCCCTAACAGTTGACCTGAGTGCTGCATGTGTTGCTCTCAAACTAACGGAGTATGAGCCAAGGTTTGACAAATTATCAGCATGCATGCAATAGCAAAAATCACATTAATTGTGCAAAAGCATGCCCAATGCAAACTTTTACCTAATGCAGTGTTTGCAGTCCAAGACATAAAGCGTTTAAAATGTGTTAAGCACGTTTAGTTTTCTTGTTTATCTTGCTCATCCTAGTACAGGTTGACTTTTACTAATCCGACACCTGTAGAAGCAGGGAAAGGACCCGGAGTAAAGCTTGCCCCATACCATTTCAGTCTGGCATATAATCATATTACAAGTTGAGAATCCCTTATCCAAAAACACATGTGCCTAATTATTTAAAAAGTTTGTATAAATTCATTTCAGGCTATGTGTACAATGTAGTACTATAATAATTTTTTGAGTTGATTTTTTTTTCCCAACAAAAAACTGTATCATTGAAAGCTCTCTTATTTTGTTTTTCTTTAAAGACAAAAGATGTTAATTAGTTCGGACAACTGTATGAGTTGTTTTTCTAAAACTAAAACCTCGGTATTCAGGTTTAATTGCAGTGTTGGCACTTTGAAATAAATAAGTTGGTTTTGTGTTGCAGTTTGGGCACTCGGGCTCAAAAAGGTCCGCCATCACTGGTTTAGAGCCAAGTGGGATTGTGATATTTATTTTAATATTTATGAAACGCTTCTCTGCCAATGGTACTTGGGGCAAAGCACAAAATGCATGAAAAGCGCATATAAACTCGAACAGCGGGGAAGAAAGGCAGCAGTAATTGCCTCCAAGTGCTCCAAAAGTCTTGCAGAGCAGGTACGTTTTCTCTGCTTTTAAAAAACTGAGCAAATACGTTTCTTGGGGGCCCCTCTAAGGAGGGCATTTTGCACAACTGTGATGTCATCGCCAAGAAGGCACCACAACAACGCGCCCTTATGAAACTCCCACACCATTTGATGGAGTTGCAGCAAATCAGTGGCGATTCGGTTCTGTGATGCTCTGGTATCATGAAATAATGGGCAGAATTTTAATTTAGAAGATGTCTCGTTGAGGCCACACATCATATGTTATCAGCTTTCCATATAATATTAAGATGGCAGAAACTGTGGTTAATCTTCCAGCTTTTGGATGCCTAAAAGTGGAAAATAAAGCAGCATTCTTTTTAACTTTTGTCATTGGTGTTTGTTAATTTGGTCCTGTTTAGCTTCAGAACCTACACCAATTACCATATATAATTCATTAAAAGAATGATTATATAAGGCAATTGGTGTAGGTTCTGAAATAAGTGTCAGAAATCGGCAAATAGCTTTTGGGAAGAATGACATTTTGGTACACTTTTCCTCTCTGCTCCTATAGCTAAGTCAAAGGCCTACAGTGGAAGAGCTGCGGGAAAGGAAAATTCTCATCCGCTTTAGCGATTACGTGGAAGTGGCAGATGCTCAGGACTACGACAGACGGGCAGATAAACCATGGACGCGGCTCACAGCTGCTGACAAAGTAAGTAGGAGGAGTTTCAAGACCTTGGGGTTGAGCATTGGTCGAGCTTTCTGGATAATTTGCAGTAGATCGGCAATAATTTGTGAGCTCCAATTGCTTAGCAATAACAGCAACAAAATGACTCCCCATTCTTAAGGAATACTGCTGAAATGAAGAAAGTTTGGGGTACCCAGGGCCAGGGGTGCATTTTTGTGTGGAAGTACCGTGAGTTCTATTAATTTCTGGTACTCAAAACAAATTCCTAGGCTCAGCAAATGTTTAAATTCTAAGAGTATGTCTTTGGACTTGCACACTGGTTGGTGGGTCTCAAGGTTCTAGTAAAAAACTGAAGTAGATCCTGCAAGCCTGAAGTCTGCCCACTCCTGGACTAGGAACTTAAGAGATGCCAGAGCGCATCAGCTCCATTGCAGATCCACTCAGCGTATGCATATCTTCAAGACAGGACCACATTCACGCCACGATGCCACGTGGTTTCTTCACATGTGCATTGTTCTACTTCTCTGTTCCAGAGATATACCGTACTCCAACTACATCCTGCACAAATGTGTATGCACATAAGACATGTAGATAAATTTTGTTTCAAAATTTATATACCTTAGTTCTGGAGTAAGCACCAACTATTTTAAACATACTTTTAAAAATGCTAAAGTACTGACAAGAATATAAAAGTAAAAATGTGCCCTCCTCCTCCTCCTCCTCCCTTTACATTTCTATCCCGTCTTTTTTCCCCTTGCAAGGAACCCAAGGCGGCTTACATGGTCCTCCTCCTCCTCTCCATTTTATCCTCACAACAACTCTATGAGGTAGGTCAGGCTAAGAGTCAGTGACTGGCCCAAAGTCACCCAGTGAGCTTCATGGCTAAGTGGGGACTAGAACTCGGATCTCCCGAGTCCCAGTCCAACCCTCTAACCAGTACACCACACTATTCCCAGCCACTAAATGCTGGAGTAATTTTAAAAGAAAACAACAACTCATTTTTTTTACATTTCCCAGGCTTCAATTTTGGTATGTGTCAGCATCACAGGTAGAGGAACAGGCAGTGTGAAACTCTGTGCCTTGTCTGTTGTATTTGATGCATGGTGGCCAGAGCAGAAAAGTGCCTGTGACAGACTATATGCAATAGTAATAAAATAGAGAGGAGGAGTGATATAAAGGGCACAAGCCATATTTTTAATATATTTTTTAAATTTTATTATTCAACATAAAATATAACAATTACGTGTTGTAACATGTCAACTGTGTGTTCGGTATTTACGTCTGCACAGAAGAAGGTTTTTGCCTTCTACAGCCATTTTATGGATCAAAATTTGCACGTTGGATTGTATCCAGAGGGCAATAGATAGCCAGTGCAGATGCAGACAGAAATTCACACCGCTGTTTTAAGCATAGGAGCCCTGCCAGAAACGAAAGATGGCACTCCTACTTTTCTAGATGGAAAGTTCGAGTGACACATTCAGTAACAAAGTTTTTAAAGAAAACTTCAACAAGTTAAATGAGACATACAGTAGCAAGGGTCATAAACATCTTTTGGCTAATATTTTTCTTATTTCTCATCTACTACCACTTCCAGTAAAAAGAAAAACAACAACCCATAAAAGACATTAAACAGGTTTGACTTCCCATATGAATGACTCTTCCTTCCAAAATTCAACCCCCAACCAACACTTTATGGGATCCTCAGCCATTACATAGAAGATTTATGGTTCTTTATGGCAGTTGTTTTGTTTTCTGTGTTTGAGTTTATCTTGTGCAGTGACATAAGAAACTGTGTTTTGTCTGGCCTCATCTTTGCTGGCTGATGCTGCTTGTTAGATCTGGGCCACACAGGGGTAATGACTTTTCAAACCTTGTGGGAGTCAATAGCCTGTGTGTTCCCTTTCACAGTCCCTTAAGCAGCAAATCAGCTGGCTGGAGGCAGATTTTGGAATGGCTGCAAAAGCAGCTTCCTTCTTTCCAGGCTGCCATATCCAAAATAAATAAAAACGGAACCGAGCTTGAAAGGCAGTGCAAAGAGCAGGAGTCCATTTCTGAGAAGGGAGGGCATTGACAGATCTGTCTTTCTAAAGTCTTTCTAAAACTTGAGTCTGAATCCTGACATGATGGAGGTGCTGTTGGTGGGCAGTTCTTGGGTCAGGGAAGTGGGGGAAATGGCCTGTTGTGGATGGGGTTGCACTCCCCCCAAAGGAGCAGGTACATAGCTTGGGGGTACTTATGGATGCAGCTTTGTCACTGGAGGCCTAAGTGGCCACAGTGGCTAGGAGTGCCTACTTTCCACTCTGGTTGGTTTGCCAGCTATGGGCTTTCCCTAGCTGAACCACTATGGCTATCTTTCCAAGTCAGAAAGGCAGGTGTGTTGCTTTCCTGCAAACATAACAGAGGACCGTATTTTCTTATGACCAACTTGTTCTTAATATCATGCAAGATCCACAGAGAAATTGTCCAGATAGCACATCAACATCAAAGCCAGAAAACCAGGAGGAAAATGGTATTTGGTCATTGGTTATGCTAAGAAAAATGGGACAAGGATCATCAGATGGGGAAAAGTCAAGGAAAGCAACATGGCACACCAGCTTGGCCAATATAGGGCAAGCATGTTTGGGGTTAAATGCATTAAAGGCAGGTTCACTGCAGCTTGCATCAGTTCCCAAATGTTGATAACAGTTGTACGCATCTCAGGCTCTGTACTCCCCCCCCCATAAGCCCCGTTGAATTAATGAAGGAAGGCTATAGGGCATTTATAATAAGATGCTTCA
Organism: Shinisaurus crocodilurus; assembly: GCA_021292165.1. Classification (NCBI taxonomy): domain Eukaryota; kingdom Metazoa; phylum Chordata; class Lepidosauria; order Squamata; family Shinisauridae; genus Shinisaurus; species Shinisaurus crocodilurus. Next base: position 135,074,285 of record CM037880.1, read on the forward strand.
GTGCTCTCCCCAGGTGATCTCTGGCAGCTTTTCAAGCACTGTTTAAAAGTTGCTTCTTCCATCTGTTCATTTTTCTTGTTCTGGGTATGTTCCAAATCAGAACACACATTTGTTCTCATTTGGGGTCATTTACAAACAGAACCATAACAAGCCACATCTCTACATTGTTTACAAGGCAGTCATCTTCAAGGGGACATACCTCATTGCAACATATGCTCTCTTTCATTTCATAGATTTCCTAGATCATAGAGTGGGAAGGAGCCTACAAGGCTATCGAGTCCAACCCCCTGCTCAATGCAGGAAACTAGAGGAGGGGTCTCCCATCCAAGTAATAACCAGGCCTGACGCTGCTTAGCTTTCCACACTCAGACAAGCTGAGCCAGTGTGAGCCACAGGCCATGTTTCATCTGCTTGTTTTAGATCGTTTTCACTTTAATACAAAGATAGCAGTCCCATGGCGGCAGCTCGAGTGGCACGGAGAATGCACCACGCCACTCAGAAGAGCGAGATCGGGCCGCTGCCACGGCAGAGAACCGAGCCGCGGAGAACAGCGAGCCCCCCCAAGGTACATGATACACCCATACTTTTCAGCAGCATAACTTGCATGTTTCTTTGTCATTTGCAGGCAGCAATTCGCAAAGAGCTCAATGAATTTAAAAGCACTGAAATGGAAGTTCATGAATTAAGCAGGCATTTAACAAGGTAAGATGAAATTAAAATAAAGAAGAAGAGTATCATGGTTAAATTTATTACAGTTAGAAAAGTGGTCGAAGAAGTGGAAAAGGAAAACAGAGTATGAGGGAGATTTAACCAAATTTGAAAAGATTTGAAAAGGTTTAGAAGGGAATGCGTCTACAAGAGGTATAACAAGGAATTTATACAGATTGATTCAAAAAGCAGAAGAACAAGATGACCATCTAAAGACAGTATGGGATAATGAATTTGAAGAGGTGACCTCGAAGGTGGGCTGGAACGATATATGGGATAGACGGATTGTGAAAGTTATGTCAACTAGGATAAAGGAGAATTTCTATAAAATAATATGGAGATGGTACCTAACTCCAGTAAGATTAAATAGAATAGATAACAATTGTTCCGCACTTTGTTGGAGAGGATGTCAGGAAATAGGTACATATGCTCATATGTAGTGGAGTTGTAAAAATGTTCTGGAATTTTGGCGAGAGGTTTTTCAGAAATATCGGAAATTATTGGTATTAATCTAGAGGTCTGTTCTAAATTTGCTTTGTTATCAATAACCAATAAAGTCACTTGTGCCCAAAATATGAAGGAACTAATTGTAAACTTGTTAACTGTGGCTAGGTTAATGATAGCGAGGAAATGGAAAGTACAACATGTTTTTCTAATCACTGATTGGTATAAGGAAGTTTGGGATATAGCCCTAAATGATAAACTAACTTGTAGTATCAAATGCAAAAAGGGACAGTTAAAAAAGAATAATTTTATGTATATATATAAAATGGAGAGGAGGAGGAGGAGGATGATTATGTAAGCCGCCTTGGGTTCCTTGCAGGAAAAAAGGTGGGGTATAAATATAATAAATAAATAAAACCATGTATTAATAAAGGGGAAGGGGAGTACGGTATGCCTTGTCAGGATATGTTATATTTTTGGTATGTGGAATTTAATTGATCAAGGGGATGGAAGTATATTAGTTGGTCCCTAGGCGGGTGGGGGGGTGCACCTTATGATTTATTCTAGTTGTTTGTTTTTGTTTTACAGTTTTGTATGTAGTTTATAATAATTAAATAAAATTTAAAAAGAAATTAAAATAAGAACAAGTAATGCTAATTTCCAATATAAGCATTGGTAACATAAACCTCATACGTAGCCCTGACCATTTTTATAAAATAAAAGTTGGTCTTGAATCCATTCAGTGCCTCACGCTATTTCCTTAGAAACTGAACATGTGAGGGAATGGTGCCATGGGGCGGCTCCCGTATCACAAGCCCACTTTTCTGTGTTCCACTCTGACCCAAAAGGATGCAGTGGAGCAATTCAACTAATTATGGTCCCTAATAACTTGGTAAAACATCTTCTAATACCTATACCCCCCCCACACACACACACACTATTTTCTATTAGGGATGATTTAGCAATCACCTATTGAATTTCCCAGATGTCCACCATCTGTTTCTGTGATTATATGTGAAAAGTATGTTTTTGCCAACACTATTCAAATTTGCTGTTCCCTTTCCCTTCCCCCCCCCTCCTTTTTTTTTTAGGTTTCACAGACCATAGAAACAGAGTACTCCGCCATCTTCAAAACGTAACTGTAAAGAACCATAAGTGCTGGTATCATTCACTTCTCTGTTACGTACAATGTAAATCTTCTGAACTGCCTTTTTAAATCAATAAAAACATGAAGGAAAACAATGTTTTCCTACGCTGGGTAGAACTACATCGTAAGACCTGTTGGCACAACATTCAGCAACTGAAACCACCCGTGGCAAAAATCATGCCAAGAGAGTTGGCACTTATATTTAAAACTCTGCTGTGTGGATTCCCCCGTACTCATCCAAGACCAGCCATTCATGCATACTATCTTTCTTCAGTCACCTGCGAATCCCTTCAAGCATCTCTCGTCTGACTCCAAAGAAAGCTGATGCCCTTGGTGTTGACTTGGGCATAAACATGCTGGACAAAAGCTCAAATGAGGTCTACCATCCTTCTGGCTCAACACTTCTACCAAACACTTCTTTCTGTTTGAGAGCACCTTAGAAAGATGAGGGGGGAACAAAGACCCACTTTGAGGATCTACCTATCTTTGACACTTTCCAAGTATCATCCGTGGAGGATCTCTTGGCTGGCTGGCTGTCATCCTTTGGTTTTTGTGAGAGAAACACAAGGAAGATTCCTCGTCATCCATCTCTTTCATTCGATTGACTCTTTTGCTGCAAAAAGCAATTTTTGAAGTGATTTTACAGATACAGGGATATTTGGTAACAAGCTTACCTTTACAAACAGAACAAGTCAAGCTGCCTTCTGCCCTGCTTGGTACTTCATGTTCTCATTTGCACCTGTGTAGAAGTTGGATGGCATAGCAGCTCTGCTGGTCTGGCATGCCAACTTTATACAGATCCCACCAATTCTGTACGGTGCAAGGCAGAGAGCTCAAGACAATTGTAGGGCTGATTTTTTTCCCTCTGTATGCGAGGTATGTGTTTTCTTTTGTTTTAAGAGCAGGGATTTCTGTTATGTAGAACACTACCTGGTGTAAATAACAAAATATGCTGTTGTGAATGGCTCAGCATGATCCTGAGAACCAAAGCATTTGGCAAAAAGCTAGAGGTGGGATTGGTTTTTAAGATATTGGCTCTTCTCTTAACAGTGTTCTCCAACCTTGGGTCCCCAGATGTTTTTGGCCTACAGCTCCCATGCTGGGAGTTGTAGGCCAAAAACATCTGGGGACCCAAGCTTAGAGAACACTGTCTTAACAGGATAACCCTTGCACACTGGAAAGCATTGTGGACCCAGTCTATCAAAGTGCTTTGCTAGGCCTATTAGCATCAATGTGGTTACTTGATTCAAATTAAGCATATTTGATTTTGCCTCTTGGCCAGAAACCTCATCCTCTTTCTCCAGCTAAACCCTTCGCTGTGTGCCCATCCCAAGCAAACAGCTATAGAGATGATGACTTCAGTTCTCAAGCTTTTCCACGGGTGTAATAACTGATAGGGTTGGATCCAGACTTAGTCATATTTAGAATAGAAGCACTGAAATTAAAGGGATAGAGGGTTGTATCCAGCGGTGTGATTCCACCAGCATAAGGGAGACAGCTGACAGTACCAATTTCCCCTCCCACCCTCCCAAATCTGCACTGGAAGGTTGGGAGAACCTCCAGAACAGATTTAGGGGGCTGCAGGGGGGAGGAGAGGGTGGGGAAGTCCCATTGTATGAGATTTCTGCTTACATGACATTGGCTCCAAGCCAACATCATGACTGACTTAAGTCCCATTCATTTCAGTGAGTCTACTCTAAGTATGAGCAAGTCTGGATCCAACCCACAATAGTGATAATGGCTATTCACTTGCTTTGGAGATTTTGTACAGGAAAGCATCACTTTTCTTTTAGAGCAGAGCAACTGTTAACTTGCATTCCTTCCTCATCCCATGAAAATTCTCACCATAGAATTCCATTCAAGGATTGTCAAACTGTGTCAGATGGAGACTGCCTAAGTTAAGAAGAACCTCTGTGCTCCTCACCAGAGTAAAATAAAATGGCCCCTTCTAAAGAACAGGAAGATGAGATGAAATGTTAGGTACTGGGTCCAAGCAAGCCTAGCATACTTTGTCTCTAAATTAAGGGACACAGACTATGAAAACATCTGGTAAAAATGAAGGGATTGCCTCCTCCACTGGTTAGTCCACCGAGTGGGCGGTGACACAGCTGGACACGCGGCACTTCCTGCAGGAGGGAGGAGTGAAGGGTAGGTTGGAACTCGTGTTCTTTGGTCCTGTCAGCAATGCCCACATCTCATACCGAGAACTATGGTCTTAAAGCAGCCAGTTCTCCTCAGATTTCCTAGCATTGTAATGTAGTTTCAGGTTCATGCAACATCCTGAAGATGCTATTTGAGTCTCTGCTACCCATCGGGCTTGCCTAAAGCTGTCAAAAGAAAATAATGGTGATCCCAGGTGGGAAAGGATTTCTGAACAGCTTTCCCAAGCTGCTGTCCTGGATGTGTTGGACTACAACTCCCAGAATCCCCCAGCCAATTCTGGGAGTTGTAGTCCAACACATCTCTAGGACACCAGGTTGGGAAAGGCTGCAGAAAAACATAAACCTTGTACAAGAAAGTAAATACTTAACAGTTGACTGCATCATGGGTGTATTCATTGCTAATATAGGGAAGCCTGCAGTTCTCTGCCCCTCAACTCTAGAAGAATCATCATGAGAGAAGTTAATTTAATGGGAAGGATATTTTCTGAAGTGTCACCATTTATTCTGCTTTACTGGAGATAGTGATGCACTTGGCTGAAGGAAATGACAGGCTTATTTCTGCCAAGATTAATTTCCAAGTGGGATGGGCTATCAGCTAACGGCTTAGCTCTAATGTTTGTTTTCCATTTTAGGTTTTGGAATCCATGCAATTTGGGAGCATTTTCACAATATATTTTTTGTATCATTTCAAGGGGCTCAATGTAGAGTTATCCACATGCAAATGGGCACTGCTCACGACTAGTACTAACGTTGTACTTCATTGCAGGTGGCCATTTTTGCCCTACAGAATGCCAATAAACTGCTTTGGGAGTGGCTACCAACACTGTATTGTCATTGTGCACATTGGAAATAGATCTGTGGTTCCACTCTGCCAACCCGTATGGGCTTCCTTTACTTGCATGCAATGGAATAGTGTGGACTTTCTTGCACAAAAGGAGCAATGGATTTGCTCTTGTTTTCTGCACACAGGTCAGGGGTGCAAAACACCTGTTCTAAATCTTCCACATCCCTACCGTACACAGAAGCAAATCACTGAATTAGAGCAAAACACTGTACCTATTTCCAAAAAGAATAAATGGAAATTCATTTTCCCTCTAATGTAAAATGACCATCCAGCAAAGCCCTTACATCAAAAATGGTTTAGTTTTCAAGGCTGCATTGTGCTGTGCGTATTCTTCCCAGAGCACAACCAGTCAGCTAAATGCCACACTATTCCTCATGCACAACCATCAGATTGCTGGAAACGTTTAAGGGCACTCTACTCTGAATGCCTACCGCAACCCGTTTTCCCACTGAAATCTACGGTGATGGGCATAAGCACAGCTTTACCATGGCCCTGCTCCTGTTCATTTCAACCAGCTTGTGTAGACCTTTCATTTCTTTGACAAAAGGAGAAACCCCCTCCTTTCTAGTATGGGCAGTGAACTTTTGCATTTACTCAACTATGCCTCTATTATCCTCATACAGATGAAGGTTATCACGCGCGCGCACACACACGTACATGCTGTTTCCCTTATCGTGCAGATAAAACATTTTCTCCCCCTTCCCTTCCCTTCCCTTCCCCTCCCCTCCCCATCAGTGAAAGGAAAGTGATTAGAAAGGGCAAACAGGGTTGCAAATAATTCCCTTCTCTAACCGGTGTATCCAGCTTCATTGTTGTGTGAACAGAAAAGCAAGGGCAGGGTGGGGGCGGGTTGCTCATCTGTGCATTTCAGTTATTCTGGAACCAGTGCATTTTCCAGTTACTCTCCAAGTCAAGTGTATATGTACATAGTTTTGTCTTTGTATAGGAGTGAATGTGGTGACAGTCAAGCCTGTGATCTTCCAGTATTGTAATTTAACAGATTATGGCTGTATGGAAAAACATCAACAAAATGTAAATACCTAGAGGAAACACTAAAACTGAATCTCTACATCCTAGGGTTTTGTACATATTGAAACTGCATGGTATTTAAATTGTCTCGGATGTATGCAGTTTCTTTAAAAAAAAAAATCATTTTAAAAGAAAAATATGTTCTGGTCTTATTTCTTCTGTCTTCTATCAATCCGACAGTGCTGCAATCAAATGATAGGCTGCAGGCAGGTGATGTCCAGATCTAGAGAGCAAAAGGATGCTGGCAAAAAGCTCTGAGGGACCATCCCAGCACCCTGCAGAATTGCCTCCTCTCAAGCACAGTAAACGTAGCCATGAAGACTGATAAGCTGGAAGTGTAAATCAGAATCGCCGAGTGACTTCTTTGGGACTTTTTGACTGTTGAAATATGCTGGTGAGCTGGCTCTGTACGTCGGCTGAGGCTAAACAGTCGGGTCAAAGCAGTTTCACTCCTCAAGACCTAGAAGTAAATGTTTATCAACCATCATTTCTGAATAAAAATTCACTTGCTACACATTAATAACATCTCTTTTGAGAAAGAGATGGCCAGGGCTCCTTGGAAATCATACCATCAGATCTGGCTGCGTTTTCTCCTCATACCGGAATGCAATTTTCTACTTTGCAACAATTCATACATTGCTAACGGATGGTGGGTAAAGTTAAAGCTACATCTTCAATTATAGTAGAGAAGCGATAGTGTGTGTGTGTGCGCACACACACACATGCGTGAGAGAATCAGAGTTGGAAGGAGCCTACAGGGCTATCGAGTCCAACCCCCTGCTCAGTGCAGGAAACTAGAGGAGGGGTCTCCCCTCCAAGTAATAACCAGGCCTGACCCTGCTTAGCTTTCCACGCTCAGACAAGCTGAGCCAGCGTGAGCCACAGGCCTGTAGAGAGAGAGGGGCTATTTTCTGGATGTATGTGACATTTTCAGACAAACTCCAGTTCCAGAGCACAGCTGTCACTTATCTACCCCTATGACATAAACCCAAGCAAGTACTTCCATTGTTTGTAACTGAATCATCCCCAACTATCAGTAATTCCATTACATCAGTTCCTTGATGGGGTAAAAGTCTTCATTCTTTTCATAGATTTCATAGAGTTGGAAGGAGCCTACAAGGCTATCGAGTCCAACCCCCTGCTCAACGCAGGAAACTAGAGGAGGGGTCTCCCATCCAAGTAATAACCAGGCCTGACCCTGCTTAGCTTTCCACCACGCGCAGACAAGCTGAGCCAGCGTAAGCCACAGGGTGGCTCACCAATTGTTAATTGCCTTTCCACCATTTATTTTTCTTTCTTTTTTTTCACATGCTCAACTGCACACCTGTAGTGTGTGTGAGTGTGTGTGTGACAGAGAGAGTGAGGGAGGGAGTAAGCATCCATTCTTTTGGAGCAAGGGTAGGCGACCTGGTGATCTTCAGATGCTTTTGTCCTACTACGAGCCCCCAGCCAGCATGACTAATGGACTTAGAGATGATGGGAGTTGTCGCCAAAACACCTGGAAGGCACCTGGTTGAAGCAAAAGAATGGAAAAATAAAATGGCAACTTAAGTGTAAGGCGATGCATCTCAGGGCAAGAAATCCTAACTTTACAGATATATAGGCAGGACCCAAAGTGGCAGTGAATAACCAGCAAAGGGATCTTGGGTTTCGGTGGAGCGCACAGTCAATACAGGCAGATTCCATGTTAAGAGATTATTGGGAAAGTGGCTGAAAATAAAACAGCCAGTATTTCATAAAGTCTTTATACAAATTGATTTTGCTGCTATGGTTGGAATACCATGTACAGTTTTTGGTCACACCACCTCAAAAGAGATACCCTAGAATTACAAAAGATGCAGAAAGCGGTAACCCCAAATTATCAAGGGGGTTAGGGCATCTTGGCTGAAGCATTTATGTTTAATTTAGAAAAACAGCAACTAAAGGGGGCACAAAGTAAAGGTTTTTCAGTCATGCATGGTGCAGGAAGGACAATTCTACTCTCCTCTCCGAACTAAAACAATTTCACAGAACACGATTGGTGGTAGATTTAGGAGGGACAAAAGAAAATACTACGCAAAATTATGGAATTTGCTGCCGCAGGATGTAGCGAGGGGCACTAGCGTAAGTGATTTTAAAGGGCGGTTAGATCAATTCATGGAGGGCAGGTGTATTGATGGCTCTTGGTCATGATGGCTCGTTGGAATCTTCCTATTCAGAGGCAGTATCCCACCAGTTGCTAGACCTTTGTTCTAATCCAGCAGGGCTCTTACATTCCTGTCCTTTAATCAGATCAAGATGGGGATATCACTTCTTCTGCCAGTGCGAAGAGGTCAGGCATTTCCAACCCAGGAAATGGTGTGTGTGTGCGCGCTCCTCGTAGGCTTATGGTAACATCAGGACCATAGATCACCTTTGGCAAGTGTATCTTCCCCCTTTTCTGTCAGTATCCTGGAATGGAAGAATCTCTGTGTGTTCTTAAGTGGTGCCAAGCCTGTCCTATGTTTTTACATGGTGGCAACTCTATCCAATCTTCTATGGGGAGAGGAGAGGGGAGAAGAAGAGTGAGTATCTGTCACTAACTTTTTGGGACTAGGCTGCGCATTTTTACCAATGCCTTCCTATAGCAATTTTTTTTCATTCCCTCCCATCCTTGGGAAATCTCGCTCGTGATTTTAGTAAATGGCCCCATTTAAAAAACACACCAGAACTGCAGTTTATGCATTGATCTTGCACTCGCCAGGGTTCCACCAAATGTCTCCTTCAGCACTTCTTTTTTCTGCCTCTCGCCACCTCAGCACGTAACAGTTATTGATTAAAGAACATGCCACAGAATTAGTAACTCCTTGCAACCTCATTCTTTGTAGGTACAACTGGGCGATTAGAAGTGACCTTTCCACTGACATTTAAATGGCAGTGTTTGACTCCTGGACAATGCTGGAGGCTTCGATCAGTATTTAATATACTGATCTGAAATTGCTATTCTTCACGTGAGAAGTTCAGCGTAGCTAGTTTTCTCGGTGCGGCAACTTCAAGTAGCAACGGTGTGCCGCAGAAGGAAGATTTTGGTTTTTTTAAATAGTCTGGCACCTTAGCTTTAAATAGTGATTCATGCCTGTGACACTGAGCACTCGTGCACTAATCGGCAGTGCTGACGGAAGACGATAACGCCCCCCCACAGCCAAACAAAATATTGATTCTTCCTGAGAAAAGCATTCACTGACCACACACTCCGTGCTGCCTTAATCATAAAAGAATCAGTAGTTTAAGCACATTGGATTGAAAGACTAGACACTGACAGTTTCCCAAATTTAAATAAATAAATAAAATCCTCTGCTTCCTAATGCTGAAATGTGGGAGGGGACAACATTCTGCTACAATCATCGCCACCTTCAGCACACTTCAACTCCCATAGAATAGATTACACAACAAAACATAAGGAAGGAAGATTTGCATGCTATTCAACATAGTATCGTACTATATGGAAGTAGTAATGTTCTGATACCAAAGTGCAGGAGAAGGGAGAAGATTAGGGTTTGAATAAGGAGACAGGTAGATGGGATGGGGAAAAGAATGCTTCAAACACAGACAGAGGGTTGTATCCAATGTTAGTCTGACTTAAGTCCCAGTCATTTCAATGAGTCTACTCTAAGTAAGACGGAACATAGGATACAACCCAGAGGGTGTGGGAAAGATGAGGCTGATGATGATCCTGGCCATGTTTCTCAGAGGTGGAGCGAAAGAGAGAACAGAGCTGGGTTTGATAAGATCACACGGGACAAGACCTTTTCAGACGTAGGTGGAAAACGTCAACTTGCTAAGTATGAGGAAAAAATGGAGTGGGCAGAGGAGGCAAGAAGAAGAATAAAAGGGGTGTTGACTGACTGTTTTTCATCCAGTCATGTATTTATTTAAATCCTACCTTTCCACATCACTAGAAGCGCCCAAGGCAGCCAGCAACAATTTAGAAGCAATAAAAACGCAAGGAAGAACAGCAGAAAGACATTTCAGAAAGTAAGGGAACCAGGTAAATTAGATGAGACATCACATACCACTCAGGCCAAAGGCTTGCCAGAACAAAAAATTTATTTGTCAATGCCAGACTGCCATCAAGGTCAACACCAAATGGATCTCCCAAGAAGGGGATTTTCCCAGCCCAGGCTATACAACAGAATATTGTTAAGCTGGAAGAGGTGCAGAAAAAGGGTAACCCAAATGATCAGACCTGGAGCAACTTCCCTGCAAGGAAGGTTTTTTGCCTGGTTTTTTTTAGTTTAGGAATAAAAAAAGGCGTATGAAATTATATTATGTTGTAGAGAAAGTGGATAGAGAGCGTTTCCCCCCCTCCCCCTCACAAGTGAAGCTGGGATCTTCCAACAAAACTGGTGGAAGATTCAGGAAAGACAAAGGGAACTAGTTCCTCACACAGTGCATAATTGAATGACGGAATTTGCGACCACAAGATGTGGATATGGTCACCAACTTGGATGGCTTTCAAAGGTGATTAGACAAATTAATTTCAAAGGTGATTAGACAAAGGCCAAGATCTCGATGGCTACAAGTCATCATGGCTTTGCATTATCTCCAGTATCAGAGGCAACATGCCTCTGTACACCAGTTGTGGGAGAACAAGAGTGAGAGGGTGCTATTGCTTTCATGTCCTGCTTGCGGACTTCCCACAGGCAGCTGGTTGGCCATGGTGAGAACAGAATGCCAGACTAGATAGGTCTTCGGTCTGATCCAGCAGGACTCTTCTTATGGTATGTCCACTGTATCGAAAACTGCTCAATGGAACAAAGAGGGATGCATATCCTCATCTAACTCCCACAGTAAATTGTCTGCCAGAGTGACCAAAGCTGTCTCAGTCCCAAAACTGAAATGCAGACTGAAATGGATCAAGATAACTGGTATCCTCCATGAGCCTCTGGAGCGAGTTGTCACCATGTGCTGCTCCAGCACCTTGCCAGAAATGTATATTTGAGACTAGAAGTCATATTCAACTATAGGCCCCAGGTTGGAAACTATTTTTTATCAGGGTCTATAATTTGATCTAAGCAAGCCCTGAGATCCAGCAGCATTAGGTCTGCCTACTAACTCATCAAATGTACAACAAGGCACACAGCTCCTTAAACCCCTGCAACCTAATATGAAGAGCAACAAATGTCAGCCAAACCTCCCCTTATGCACCTTGGCTGCTCACTCCCATTTGTCTTGTCTTGTTATGCACACAGGACTGAACATCTGAGATGCGGGAAACATTGCCAGAGTTGGTTTCTGTTCATACCCGTGTGGGTGGGGAAGAAGATCTTTATGTTATGGGACAGAAGGCCTCTGGAGGCTGGGCTGCCAGTTTCATATCCCTAATGTAGGCCCTTTCTAAGATATAAAAATAGGTTACTTGATAGGGGTAAGACACAGCTTGCCAAGATGGATACCTCGGTTAAACTAGAGTTCTTGGATTTAAGCCAATTTAGTGTCAACAGGAGCGTGGGTGGTGGGAGAGTGTGAGAGAGTAAGGGCCCTTAGTTACAAAGTTTACGCATGGGAGTTGTAGGCCTTTTTTCTGCCTAAACATGCATAGGATTGTGCCTTAAGTATATTTTGCTTATGACTGAGCCAAAACTTCATATTGCATCAAATACTTCACTTTGGTGCCTTCCAGTTTCCAGCTGGCTTCTCCCTGAACAAGTTTTGGAAATAAACTTGGAAATGAGTCCAGCTGGTGTAAAAGGGACTTACTGGCAAGTAAGGGATCACAGACAGACATTCATAGAATCATAGAATAGTAGAGTTGGAAGGGGCCTATAAGGCCATCGAGTCCAACCCCCTGCTCAACACAGGAATCCAATTCAACTGATTTAAAACCATCACAACTACCGTATTTTTCGCTCCATAAGATGCACCGGACCATAAGACGCACTTACCCTATGGTACCAAAAAAATTAAAATAAAAATTTAAATCAGCTGTTCCGCGGGGAATCAGCTGAGAGGCGGGGGCTTCACCCACCCTGCCCAGGAGTCCTCCGCTCTTCCAGACCAGCAGAGGAAAGTAAAAAAAATAAAAATAATGCCCGTATATACTCGAGTATAAGCCGACCCGAATATAAGCCGAGGCCCCTAATTTTACCCTCAAAAAACTGGGGAAACTTATTGACTCGAGTATAAGCCTAGGGTGGGAAATGCAACAGCTACAGGTACAGGTAAATTTAAAAATTACGGTAAATTTAAAAAATTTACGTAAATTTAAAAAATAAAGATACGGTAGATACCAATAAAATTACGTACATTACGGTAATTGAGGCATCAGGAGGCTGATGGGAGTTGGAGCTTTGGCGGCGGCGGCGAGGCTTTTTCGGCGGCGGGGGGGTGCAGGTACTGTGGCGGGGGGTCCTGGGGGGGCTTTGGCAGCGGCGGGGCTTCAGCAGCGGCGGGGCTTCGGCAGCGGCGGGCTTTCGGCGGGGGCGGAGCTTTGTCGGGGGCGGGAAGGCTTTTTCGGCGGCGGGGGGTGCAGGTACAGTGGTGGGGGGGTCTGGGGGTGGTGGGGGGGTCTGGGGGTGGCGGCGGGGGTCCTGGGGGGTCTTTGGCAGCGGCGGGCCTTCGGCAGCGGCGGGCCTTCGGCGGGGGCGGAGCTTTGGCGGCGGCGGGAAGGCTTTTTCGGCGGCAGGGGGTGCAGGTACAGTGGCGGGGGGGTGGCAGGGGGGTCTGGGGGTGGCGGGGGGTCCTGGGGGGCTTTGGCGATGCTGACTCGAGTATAAGAGTCCGCTCTTCCGGACCAGCAGAGGAAAGTTTTAAAAAAAAAAATTTTTTTTTTTTTTACTATATTCGCTCCATAGGACTCACAGACATTTCCACCTAGTTTTTTTTGGGGGGGGGGGAGTGCGTCTTATGGAGCAAAAAATACGGTACATATATTTATGACTTCAAGCTCTTTGGATGGGGAAGCAACAAATCACAATAAATTACTACTACCATGTCCCTGATCTTTAAATAATTTTAATTCGTTACTCTGGGGTGGGCGAAGATGCGCATTTTAAAAAATGAAATACCAGGTGGAAAACATGGTCTCAGACTGAGTGAGCAGGGGTCCCACAATGTTTGTGCCACAGCTCAATTGCTTTGCTCACAATTGCATCTGTGTTATCTTGAGGTATCTACAAGAGATAAAAACAGGTATTTAGTGGCTTTAGAGAACAATCCTATCAGATTGACGCTCTAAAGATGGAACCCTCCATCTGTCCTAAGCCCTGTCAGGAACGGCCAAGGTATTTTCGCCTCCCTTTCCTGCTTTTTACCAGACTTAGCTAGATGGGGGTCTAGTTGACTTACCTCTCAGTGGGCAAGATGGGAACAGAGAGGCTTGGGATGCAGCAGGTCCATGTCTCTCCTTCCCCCTCCCGCCCAACATCACACACTCTTTTTCCCTCCCCAACCCTCTTTCAAGATGGCAGAAGCTGCTCAGATCCCCCCCCCCAGGTCATAACTATGTCTACGGCCTTCGGGGGGGGGGGGGATCCACCATATCCTATGGTCCCTGCTATGCCTTTTCCCAGGGACCATAAGATTGCTCTGACCATATCTCAGTCTCTTGCCCTACCCATTAATCCCCTGAGGAAACAGGGCCACCGATACAGCCACAAAGCTCTTCTGCTCATTCATTTCCAGTGAAAGAACAGTTCCTTGTGTGCAGACGGTCCTCCAGTTAAGGGAAGGAGGACGTTCCCCGCACAGGAGGATCTCATGAGCATTGGAGTGCACCTGGAAATCTAGATTGGGTCATACAGATTCAACCATTCTACTCTTTATTTCTTCAGTCCAATGGCAAAAGATATCCTCTTTCCCCCCCAGTCTCAGAGATGCAGGAGTAAAATGGGGGTGGGGGAGAGAGTGGCCAATAGTACAGATACAGGACAGTCGAACTAGTTTAATACTACTCTCATCTGAACTTTAACCACATGTGATCTAAATATGCAAACATTATGCACATCCCAATCAGTCCTGACTCTGAGGGTTGTTTAAAACTCACTGGCTGCATTTATTGATTTAAGGCATCTATGCCCTGGCCTCTCCTCAACAAGCCCAGAGTGCCTAACACTATAAGATGACAGTAATATTTGACAAACCATTGTAAAACTGTTGAACATCTGGAAACCCAAACAATTGTTTGGATTCTAAACTATGACCACGGTTCGGTGTGATGTCTGAGCTGAATCATTGTACATGTAAACACTTGCAAAATTTTGACTGCTGTACCCTAAAACTGAGCAAAACCACAGTTTCCCTCTTGCTCTCCAGAAAATCTGTTGAACAAAACTAACCCACTGTGCCTTTTTTTAGAAATCACCAGTGTGTGTAAAAAGAATACTTACATTTTGCAAAAACTGTTCAATCTTTTCTGCGCTGTTCAGGGCCATCAACTTCATTTTAAAGGTTAATAGGATTTCAACAGCAACGAAGACAAGAATTTTGCAAGAGCCGCTAATAACCTTGTCCCAAACCCTAGACAAATCAGTCACAAAGTCATACAACTATATGACCCTAATTTCATATCTATAATTTATATTCAGTGCGGAAGCATTTTTCTTTCCTGACTAAAATGGTTATCGCATAGTGTACGTAACTCTCTACATCATCTGAATAACTGACATGTTTTTTTAACATGCTGGAAGTTGCTGACATGTCAAAACACTCTCACAGAACATCTGAGTTTAGAGGACTGTACAGATGTCTCATAGGTAATATACTTTTAGGACAGGGGTTCTCAACCAGGGGGGAACTTTGGGGTTTCCGGGGGGGGGGGGGAATTGGGACCACAGACTCAAACTGTTGGAATACTGATCTTTCTACAAATTACAATTCTACAGATTGTACATAATCTACAGGACATCACACCTTATTGTATGGCACAGATTAAGTCAGACAACCTTGGAAAGGGGGGAATGACATTCTGACATATGGTGAAAAGGGTGCATAGGGCAAAAAAAATGTTGAGAAGCACTGTTTTAGGAGAACTCTCCCTAGAGTAGTACACTGCATTTCAGGGTAGGGCTGGAGAATTTGTGGCCTTTGGCATTATAATCTAAAGGTAGCTATGATCCATGGACAGCTGTTTTTCAAGGACACCAAGGGGACCTGACTGACCCAAGGTAGTGAGGGAGGAGGAGATAGTCTTGCCTTTGTAAGCTGGATTCAGGTAGACAACCAGCAAAACACCTTTTGAACCAAAAATCATAAGGAAGCTGACCCACTGCTGAACATGATTTCAGGTGTGTTAGGAGTCTGCTGTCTTCAAGGCTCAGGTACTGTTCCAGAAGTTTTGGCTGCAGCATAAATGTGAAGAGAAATGATAAAATATACCAGAATAAAGAAGTAACTCTTGCAGCCATTGGTCTTTATAGCAAAAAAAAAAAAAAAGCAACAGCAAAAAGTGCATCTTCCAAATTAAATTCAGCATGACACATGAAGATCATGTCCTTAAAAAGTCAGATTGTACTGTAACTGTTGCAAAAAAGAAACAAAAAAAAAGGAATTGGCTGCACTGCCAAAACAAATGTGTGTACCCACCTTTCCACCAAGAAAATGGCATTCAAAGCGGCAATAATCAGAAGAAGTAAAAACAAAACAAGCAAACCACCATGTGGTTAAAACAATTACATTAAAAACACAGTTAAAAAACACAACAATAACAGAATAAAACAGCAGCCAACCCAACAGATCAGTTTATGTGCCAAAGGCCCATCTTTGCATGTGGGAGGAAGGACAACAGAGCGGAAGCCAACTTAGCCTCCCGAACGAACGTATTTTTCGTTCGGCAGTCTAGCAGCCGCCGCCTTCTCTTCTAGGCCTTCTCTTGCGTTGCCACCGTGTGTGTGTGTGTGTGTATACATACACGCATGTGCACGTACACACATGTGCACAAAAAATAAGATATAGATACATATTCTTACCAGCTGTGGTAATGAATCCTTGTACTTATTCAACTGGCTCACAAAACTACTGACAAGCCAATAGCAGTCAATGTGATCTTCCACCATTTCCTCCATAGCTTTAGCAACAGCAAGGAATATCTCATCTTCGGCTTCCTGGAAAGCAAAGCAGGCATAACATGAAACCATTGAGAGGTATCGCACACCTTTTCCCTTCAGTCCTGTGATCTGACAACAGATAAGTCACTTCGCTCCTTTGTGGTAAGATTTGTAATCAGGCTCACAGCCATGACTGCAGTACTCTCCTGCTTAGAGGGCCAATTACGGCTTCCAGGGAGCTTACTTGAAAGGGATCTGCTTCACGTTCAAGGTCACCATAGTGAGGGATTCAGCAAGTGGGGCAGGCCTGGACTGGAAAGCGTCTTTTGCAGTATCCCAGCAGCCTTTCCTCACTTTTTAGGACAGGGTAGGTGACTTGGTGCCTGTGGGCAGCAATGTGCCCCCAGACACCTGCCTCAGTGCCCACAATGACACCCTACCTCTCCTAATTTTTCCTTTTAAAAGTATTGTTTATATTTTCTTCCTGGCAGCTGGGATTCCTTCAAGGTGAAGTGGGAGCCTCCAGCTGCTGTCATCTTAATTTCCCATGAATGCCACTGGGCAGGTTACGTGTCCTTTGTGACTAGCCATGCCCACCCATGGCAGCCATTTTGTAGTTGTGCCCAGGACAGTTCCTCAGATTTCCAAATGTGCCCACTCACAGGTCCCAAAGGTTGCCTACCCCTGCTTTAAGGAATCTGCTGCTTTGCAGGGTGAGGGGCTGGGTACAAGGGTTTCAGGATGTGGCAGGATGAACAAGGCACACAGAACAGACAAAGAAGGAAGGCTTTTAAGCCCTTCAGGTTAGACCACAATACTGAAAGTGCTTCATTGGGGGCAGGATAAACCACAGTGTATTGAACCAGTGCTGCTTGCAGAACAGAGAAGTCTTGCTGAGAGCCAAATTAAACATGACTGACCAAAGGGGAAGATGGATTTCGAGGTAGCTTTCCTGACTCCAACTGATATATCCGGAGGAAAACTTCAACCTGTGGAGTAGAATCCTTGATAAAGCGAATTACTTGAAGAGCATGGCACACATCCCGATACTGCTCCTTTCGGCATTCCATTACAAATGCATGAGATTCATGGTGAGGAGGAAGAATTCCTTTGAAAGAAAAAATAGAGAAAGAGCTAGATTTAAGTTCACTTGCTGCAGTGGTAAAAGTTTAGATCTTCCTACTGCAGCTTTTTTTTTTAAGATCAACCAAATGGCATAGACATAAGAAACAGTGACGTGAAACACTGAAACAACACATCGCAGGGTTGCACCAACTAGCCCCACCCAATTATGAGAAACGCTCACAGGCTGAATCAGCACACGAGCGGGGCCACCCCAACTAGCCCCACCCCCAACTTTGCACATGCCAGCTTGCCCTGCCCGACATCTCCACTTACAACATGAACGTTTGCAGTGAGGTGGCATGCATGGTCTCCTCACTGCTGCACATGCGGACCGGGGGGGGGGGGCAGGGCAAGCTGGCATGTGCAATGTTGGGGGTGGGGCTAGTTGGGGTGGCGCTGCCTGTTGGGGTGGATTCAGCCCGTGAGCATTACTTATAAACGGGGTGTACATCCATATGTATATGTAAGGAGAGTTGGGCCTGACTGACGTAGGATTATAAGAATTGTACTTCTACAATAGACAGATATAGCCCAAGGCTCCCTGAATACTAATGGAGTCTGAAGGTTGAATATTTTAAACACATAATTAACATATATAATTATATGGTTTTAATGAACCAAACCATCAGTCCATCTAGCCCACTACTGTCTAGCCTGACTAGCTTAAGCTCTCTTAAAAACCTTCATCCTGCATCTTAGGGTGCTTTTCTTACCCCAGGCTCACATTCTGTGGTGTAATTTTCACATAAGTAGACCTACAAGGCAGTGCTGCTAGGACATTGTCAAATGCAGGGTAGTAAAAAATATTCTCAAATTTCAGCCACCTGCCTTTTACAGTTTTCTTTCTATAAACCAAACATGCCTGGGACATAAAATGTCCCAGAAATCTGCGTAAGACTAGGCTTTATGGGGTACTTTATATCCCAAACAACTGAAACAATTAAGGGGAACAATAGGAGGCCATCCACAGGTCCTCTTAGTCTATTTTGATAGCCAAGAACAATAGCAAACACTTCCTTGAAACAGAAAAGATATCCACTGAGGGAAAGCTTTGTTATGCTGATTTAAAGTTTATAGGCCTCAGGCATTTTTCAGGCTTTTGTACTGCTAATTGACTTCCACTAGGCCTGCCTTTATTAAGCAGATTTCCCGGATTTACATTGCTGCAGGAAAAATTAAGTCTTTATTTACTTTAAGTAGCCGAAACCTGAAATCCATTCTTATTCTGATCCTAACAGCCTGGGGGAAACATTCAGTCAAACAAAAGCCTTTCATATGCACAATTTGCCTTTCACTTGTCTTTGGGGTGACTTGGGTACCCCCAAAAGAACATATGCGAAGTTGTAAAAAAACCAGGATGAATTAAAGTTTCAGGCAGATGTCTTTCCCAGTCCTGCCTCCCAAGATCCCTTGAACTAGAGATCTCAGGGACTGAAACTAGGATGTTTGGCATGCAAAGCATGTGCTCTACCCCAAAGGTATGGCTCCTCCCCTAAAAAAACGGATACTCTAGGACAATCCAAGATAACCGAAGACAGAATGCAGGGCATTGGAAATTCTCCCTTCACACACTTGATAGTACTGTTATGTTTGTTAACATCAGCTCCTGGTGTGTTCATTGTCTGGTTCAGCCTTCCCCAACCTGGTGCCCTCCAGATGTGTTCGACTGCAACTCCCATAATTCCAAGGAGCTTGCAGTCCAACACATCTGGAGGACGAAGGGAAGGCAGCTGAGGCTCTGTTCCGAGATTCTATAAGGGTCCTACAATGATAAGTGCATGTCCAAAGCCACCTTTATCATTTCTAATCAAGAATTTGGTCTTCACAGTTCACCATACCTAGAAGCACCTTCCACACCAGGGTCCGATACATGGACGGCAGAGGAAACCTTTGACTAAATGTGCAAAGCTTCTCAATATCTGTGAATAAAAATTTAAAAACAAATACTATTTTAAAACTTGAACGATGATATAAAGCATCTGTATTCCCAACAATGACACTGGGGCTCCAGTAACCAGGACAAATCCTTTAAGTAAAGCCACAATAGAGTCTATATACAGTAATACCTTGGATTGCAAACATAACTCGTTCCGGAACTGTGCTTGTAATCCAAAACACTCTTATATCAAAGCAAGTCTCTGGCGGGCGTGAGCAGGGCTGATTTCGGCCTGCTACGCCCGCTCGAGGCAAGCGGTTACATCCCTACACTACTTGTATTGCAAGACGTCGCTTGTTTATCAAGTCAAAATTTATTTTAAAAATTTGCTTGTCTTGCAAAACGCTCTCAGACCAAGTTACTTGCAATCCAAGGTATTACTGTACCTGTATAGTGTACTACCAACAAAAAATAATAATCTTTTAACCCTTTCTAAATCCCATTTTTAAAATGGAGCTTTACTTTTGACAGCTGTCAAAAGTAACTACTCTCGTAAATGAAGTTTGGCAACCACGGGCAGTCCGTCCAAGTTACCACTCATCATCATCATCAGGCGATCACTCGTGACCGAGTAAGATTGTCTTCCAGGATAAAAGGAGGAAATTCTAAAGGAGATTGTGTAGACTCTAGCAATGGGTCCGTAAGTGACTGTGGAGGCCAATTCTAGATCCACACAGCTTCCCACAGTGAGGACACAGGTTACCAGATGGAAGATGGTCCTGTAAAGGATTCGTTTGATGTGCTTTTCGCTTAGCACGTTTCTCCCTTTCACCTTGCACTCGGGCTTCTTCAAAGTCCATGGAACCTTTGTGAAAGGCCAACCTCCATTTAGATCGTTCATGGGCCAGAGCCTCCCAGTTTTCGATGTTTATATTGCATTTTTTTTAGATTAGCCTTATGGACATCTTTAAACCTCTTATATTGACCACCGATATTCCGCTTTCCATCCTTGAGTTGGGAATAAAGTAACTGCTTTTGGAGACGGCAGTCAGGCATTCGAACAACATGACCGGTCCACTGAAGTTGGCGTTGAAGGATCATTTTTTCAATGCTAGTAGTCTTTGCTTCTTCCAGTACACTGACATTTGTTCGCCTATCTTCCCAAGTAATTCGCAGGATTTTCCGGAGGCAACGTTGATGAAACCTTTCAAGAAGGTGGAAGTGACGTTTATAGATAGTCCATGTTTCGCAGGCATACAATAAAGTTGGTAATACAATGGCTTCATAAACCAGTGTTTTGGTCTTCTTACAAATATCCCGATCCTCGAACACTGTATGTTTCATTCGAGAAAATGCGGCACTTCCGGAGCTCAAACGATGCTGGATTTCACTGTCGATGTTAGCTGTAACAGAAAGATAGCTGCCAAGATAGAGAAAATGATCGACATTTTCCAGTATTGTCCTGCCAAGCTGAATAGATGGCATCACCAAAGGGTTAGCTTGCACTTGCTGATGAAGCACTTTGGTTTTTTTGATGTTAAGTGAGAGACCAAGTTTTCCGTATGCTTCTGCAAAAGCATTTAGGATAGTTTGGAGATCATCCTCTGAAAGTGTGGAGACCACATTATCATCAGCATACTGAAGTTCCACAACGGAGGTTGTAATTACCTTACTTTTTGCTTTCAGCCTGCTGAGATTAAAAATCTGTTCGATATACGGTATCATTCCCACACCAGTGGGAAGTTTCCCCTCGACAAGATGTAAAACCATGGCGATGAAAATAGCAAATAATGTTGGGGCGATAACACATCTGACCTGATGTGTTAACACCTGATCCCACTTTAAATGGAGCACCATGAGAGCCGTTGTTGTCCAAAACCGTTGCCGTCATGTTGTCATGGAGAAGTCGCAAGATATTCACAAATTTATTGGAGCATCCAATTTTCATAAGGATAGTCCAGAGAGCTGTACGATCTACAGTATCAAAGGCCTTAGCCAAATCGATAAATGCCATATAAAGGGGTTGATTTTGCTCCCGGCATTTTTCTTGGAGCTGACGTGCAGTAAAAATCATGTCTACTGTCCCTCTAGAGGGGCGGAAACCATATTGAGTTTCAGGGAGGATCTCTTCTGAAATAGATAGAAGATGGTTTGCGAGAATCCTAGCAAATATTTTACCTGCGGTAGCTAAGAGAGAAATGCCCCGATAGAACAGACTGTGGAAACTATCACCCTTCTTAAAGAGGGTGATAATTATGGCATCCCTGAAGTCTTCTGGAATCTCTTCTCTTATCCAGATTTTTTCGATGAGTTTATGAAGATGTTGTACAAGTTCGGGGGGCCCTTCTTTAAAGATTTCAGCAGGAATCCCATCTGGTCCACTAGCTTGTTCCTCATTTGATTAATGGCTTTTTTTACTTCATCCAAAGTGGGGAGTATTGCAAGTTCCTCTCTAATTTGTTTTTGTGGGATTTGCGCAAAAATCTCATTATCCACCTTAGATTTACGATTTAAAAGGTCATAATAATGCTCTTTCCAACGCAGTGCAATAGACTCTTTGTCTTTTAAGAGTTTGGTGCCATCTTTTGATTGTAAAGCGTTTGTACCATAGGTTTTTGGTCCATAAATGGCCCTTGTGGCCTTAAAAAAGCCTCGTGCATCATGAGATTCTGCAAGTTGTTGAATTTCTTCAGCTTTCTTTTTCCACCAAGCGTTCTTAAGTTCCCTTGTTCTTCTTTGGACCTCAGCCTTTGCGCTAGCGTAGATTTTTTTTCTTGGCAGCGCAGTTAATATCATTTTGCCATATTTGGAAGGCTTTCCTTTTTTGGTCAATTATATATTTAATCTCATTATCATTTTCATCAAACCAATCCTGATGTTTCTTAGTTTCATATCCAATAGTTTGTTCACAAGCTGCAGTAATGGAGGTTTTCAGCTTAGACCAATGGTCCTCAATGTTGTCAGGAGGTTCCGTAGGTAGATGTTCCTTAAGAAGTGATTGAAGACGAGTTTGCTTAATAGGATCTTGAAGGGCGTGGATGTTCATTTTACGCCTTGGTTTCCTTCCTTGAAGCCTACGTTGGGGAGCAATGTTGATAACCATTGTGGACCGGATTAGTCGGTGGTCTGTCCAGCAGTCATCGGCACTCACCATGGCCCTAGTAAGAAGTACATCGCGGCGATCTCTAACACGGACAATTATACATAATATTAAAAGTTTGGTAACCACGGGCAGTCCTTCCAAGGTACCACTGTGGCACTTTGAAGGGAGTGTCTGTAGATGTCAAAACGGCTTGACAGCCGGCTTTCGCAATCTCCAGGAAGTTTAAACTGCAAAAAAGCCGTGGCAAGCCCAAAATGGTTCACAGCCACAGCAGGGAGGGGGGAGACGACTCGGTCCTCCTGCTTGTCCTCCTCTTTGTCATCTTCGATACCACTTGCTTGCTCATCAGGCAGTGAGCCAGTGAACAAGCAGGCAGTGGCATCTACTGCTCCTCCTTCTCACCACCACCATCGTCTGGGCCAGAGGGACAGGAAAGTGAACAAGTAGGTTACAATGGTGAAGATGAGAAGCTCTTGTCAGTGGACCCCTGCTGGAGTGTGGGCCCTCGGCAAATGCCTGACCATGCCTACCCTTGGTGCTGGCCCTGAAAGGAGGAACGTTTGCCCAAGCCTTGCTTCCACCCCATTGTCAGCAGATAATACATGCTGAGGGCACAGTGTAAGCCAGCTTGGAAAGAAAGCATAGGTCACTGAGCTGAGATGACCTCAGAAGTAAGCCTCACTGGGTTCAATGGGATTTTCTCCCAAGTAAGTGTGCACAGGATTGCAGACTTAAAAGTGAGCCAAAACAGAGGACCATTTTACCACACGTCCTACCAAACATACCCAACCGATCATCTTTCAGAAGGATTTCCAGTGACTTTTTCTCTTCAACACCACGAAATCCTACTTTTTCATAATAAACTGATCGGAAATTTCTCTGAGGGTCCTCAGCCATGTTTCATTCTAGAAGGAAAATGGATTTTTTTTAAAAAATCAATCACGGTTATTTTAAAAAGAGTATCACGATTAAAAGTGGGGCCTCCAACAAATGCTGCAGTGTGGAGTGAGCTCCAGTTCAGGGTTCCAGTCAGCTGTACATACCCTTTTCCATGATGCTTCATCCCATTTCCCCCTTCCCCCTTCCCCCTAGTTTTCCAGGTTTTCCCCCAACCAGCATTCCATAGCCACTGAGCATGCTCAGTCCTCATTGAGCCGTTCTAGGTGTTTTCCTCTCCCTTCAACCTAAAAAGTTGTTTATGCTTCTGGAAACTTTGGGGTTCCCTCAAGCCTGCTGATACCTCCCTCATGTATGTAGATGGTGCCATACTGGCTCCACAAGAACTGAGAACTGATTTCACTATTAGTATATGAGTAATTTTTTTGATGTTTTGTTGTTTGTAATTTTTTAAATATATATATACTGTATTTTATTGTAAAATTTTATTTTTATTGTATAATTGTATTTTATTATGTAATTTTATAATTGTTGTAAACTGCCCAGAGAGCTTTGGCTATTGGGTAGTATAGAAATGGTAATAATAATAATAATAATAATAATGATGATGATGATGTGGGATCTGCAATAAAATGTTGCAGTATGGAGTGATCCTACTCATTGTTTCAGTCAGCCAGCCATGTCCCCCCTCTACAATACTCCATTCCATCCCACCCCCACAAAAGTCAGTCAGCGTTCTGTGACTAATCAGCACGCTCAGTCCTTGTTATTTTTCCCTAAATATTTTTTGTACTTCTGCATGCCTCAGGTTCCCCGAAGTGAGCTGATTCCTATCCACTTCTGTGTGGGTGGCGGTGGTACTGTTTTAGCTACATAAGCAGTGGCACTCAACCTGAACCTTGGAAATAGAAGGAACGATGATCAACATGTGCCATTGATTATAAAAATGTCATCGTAGTTCAAATACGTCAAGGCACCTTCATTGCTCTATCAAGAGATAACTGCTGCATTTTAATTCTAGCTGGCTGCAAACCAACCTCTATGCAGCAGCACAGCATGACCATTTTCACTGTAAATCAGTCTTCCCCCACCTGGTGCCCTCCAGGTATTGTACTACAAGCCCTATCACTCTCCCAGCCAAGTGGGCATGCTGGCTAGCAATGATGGGAGTTGTAGTCCAACACATCTGGAAGGCACCAGGCTGGGGGTGGCTGCTGTAAATTATCTGACAGAACAAAGCTTCTTTCATTTGAAGCTAAAACCCCCGAGAGTGGTTTTGTTGCAACAAAAACAAGAGAGACTTGTGGCACCTTAAAAGATTAATCAATTTATTGTGGCATAAGCTTTCGTGGACTAGAGTCCACTTTACTCTAGTCCATTTAAACCTATGCCATAATAAATGTGTTTGCCTTTTATGGTGTCACAAGACTCCTTGATGTTTCTGAAGCTAAAAGTTATTTTATTTTCATTCATATGGAATTGTTCTAACCCATATCTTGGTGGAAAGTACCTTATCCCAAAGTCTTTCCTACATGTTCAAATTGTAGAAAGTTTGGCTGTTGAAGGAAAAATGTACAGAGTCCTCTAGCAGCTTATAGATGCATCTCCGATAATAAGTTCCACTGAGTTTAACAGAGCTTATTTTTGAGTAGATATGTATAAGACTGCAGTGTAAATCTGTTAAATATTAAAGTGGCATAAGTATTCATAGGCAAGAGCTTACTTCCTCAGATGTATGAAACTTAGCATTTGAATTTGTCTATGCCAGTGGTTAACACAATGATTAAATATGCATTTTCAACGTTTTCAAAACGTATTAAAGTCTAACACAAATGGTTACTTCTACACAAGACTAGCTAGCATCTTAAAACCCAGCTTACCTCGTAAGAGTATTTATGTCTACATTTCTAAACATACTGACTAGGGAGAGTAGTAGGTGATCACTCGTGACTGAGTAAGATTGTCTTCCAGGATAAAATTACAAAAAGAAAATTATATAAAGAGGAAATTGTATAAAATTGTGTAGACTCTAGCGATGGGTCTGTAAGTGACTGTGGAGGCCAATTCTAGATCCACACAGCTTCCCACAGTGAGGACACAGGTTGCAGAGCAGGATTTACTTTTGAGTAAATATGCATAGACTTGCTCTGCAAGACACACTTTAGCTAGTACCCATCAACAATATTGCTTCCAGCTTATGTCAACCTGCAATCTAGCTAATTTTCAGAACTCACAAATAAAAATAGATTGATGAGATATCAAACCCTTTCAGGTCTCTTGCTACAGAAGGAAGAAGCAGGAGTGAAAATACTGTCGGATGTTCAGAAGCCAGGAGGAGGAGTGTGAAAGGATGACTTTGTAACCAATGGAAATTCTGGTTGGAGCGTAGTATATGAGCATAATGCCAAGTGTAACTGAGGAGAAATTGATGTTTTGAAAATGCAGTTGTCTGGACCATACAGGAAGTCAGGAGGACGGGTGGTGGCCAAGAGACAAGAGTGCTGGAAAAATATGAATGACAAGAGTTGATGGAGAGAAGGGGTTAATCCTCAGGCCAGCCGCTTGCAGGGAGGAGTTGGGAAGTAAAACCTATAGCAGCCTTGCCCAACCTGTGCCCTCCAGATGCGTTGGACTCCAACTCCCAGCTGGCTGGGAATTGGGAGTCCAACACATCGGTAGTCCAACCCACGCTGGCTGGGGGATGCTGGGAGTCGGGGTCCAACCCATGCTGGCTGAGGTAGGGATGCTGAGAGCTGGAGTCCAACACGTCTGGGGGGGGGGGGGGCTCAAGGTTGGTGAGAACTGTGTGGTGGAAGCAATAGGGTAGAGGAGGGGCATGCATTTGAGAAACTGGCAGTGGCACGGCTCCGAAAGATGGCACATGCGGGGGTGGGTGGGGGCGATGGGTAATTTACAAGACAGGCAGCTGGAAGGCAAACGCAAAACAAAAAGGCGAGAATAGCTAAAGGCGACTGGGAGGGCTGGAACTCAAGTGAGGGCAAGCGTGGGTTACCGCAGGAAGAGCAACGAGGCGCTGGGGGTGACGGCTGGCGCAGACAGATGAGAGCTGCCTGGGGCGGGGCGGCAGTGGCCCAAGGAACCGGGCGCGTGACGAGAAAGCGCGGACGAGGCAGCTGCAGGCAAGAACACAGTTCGCCCCGCCTGCTTCCTGCCCGCCTACCTGCCTGCATGGAAGAGGGCGGCTGCAGCCGGGGCTCGGGTCGGGTGGGCCGCCGCGACCGGGGAAGCAGCCCTTGGTCGGAGCGAGCAAACTCCGCCCGGCTTGGGCCGCGCAGACGCTGGCCCGCCCAGCTAGGGGGAGGAGAAGGGAGAGGAAGGAAGGAAGGGCGCCTCGGCTGCCTGGAAGGGCCCGCGTGCTGGCTGGGGGAAGCTGGGAGTTGTAGTCCAAGGGGTCTGGATGGAAGGCGTCAGGTTGGGGGAGGCGTCCCTAAGGCCTGGCGTGGCTCGCCTCTCCCGTGCTCTCTTCGCATGAAAGCGCTCACCTTTCGGGAGGAGGGTGGCGTAGGATGTTAGGCGTGTTGAGAACATCTGAATGGCGAGAGATGTTAGTGTTCGGAGGCGGGGGAGAGAGTCTCACCACCAGCTCTCTTGCTTTTAAACTATGATGATATATGGAAGAGGAGGATATTTTCATACCATTGTTAAGAACAAGAATAAGGGACCAAAATACAATTCAAACAGGCTAGGAGAGCTACAGAGTCAGTTTATCATTCTGGGTATTGGGCTACAATTCTAAACACACTTACATGAGAGTAAGTCTCATTGGAAACGGGGCTTTACTTCTAAGTAAGCATATTTAGGATTGCATGCCTGTCAGGAAAATATTACGCCAAGAGCTAATTATTTACAAATGGCATGAAGTGATATCAGTTATTTGTAAGAGAGTCCGAATCATCTCACTTATTAAAGGCAATAATTTCTTAAGTTTCTCCGTTAAAGCCAAGGATCAAGGTATTTGTCTATATTGAGGTGATGGGTCCGGACCCACTAGTAGATTGCAGCCTGACCTAAGGTGGGTTGCAACAGCAGCACTACCATGATACACATATATGGTAAAAACAAGACAAATGCATGTTTGCGCTAAAGACAGGTCCTAGGCCTAAAAAGGTTGAAGACGGGTATATGCCATTGTTACGTTGTATGGGAATCCTGACCCTTCCACTGCCCTGCAGTTTCTACAGTGCAAGCCTGAGCCTGTTCACCTGGGAGTACCGTAAGTCCCATGTAGTGCAATGAGGGCTTCTCCCAAGCAAGCTGGTAGAGCAACCTTCCCCAACCTGGTGTCCTCCGGATGTTTTGGGCAATTCCCAGCATCGCTGACTATTGGCTATGCTGCGACTGATGCGAGTTGAAGATGAAAACATCGAGGGTGCCAGGTTGGGGAAGGCTGCTATAGAGGAGTGCAGCTTTAGTCTTGCTTCTAGCAAGAAAAAGATAAGGGTCTTGCACGCAGTGTCCTGAAGCTCCTATCCAAGAATACTTAATAGCTTTAGGTGCAGAACTACTGTATGTAATTTTATTAATTTAATCAAAAGACTTGGCTCCAAACATACACATGGTCCCATTTTTACCCTAGGAAACAGAAGAAATTATTTCAGGTAGTAAATTAGGACAGTTAACAATTCAGACAGCTATCTTATCCAAAACATTATCCACCCGATTTTTCTACTACTCTTGGCCTAGGCATAGCAGGAAAAGTGGCAACCTGAATGATGAAGAAGCTACTCACACTTAACTGCTTGCCACAGGGGTCCCCAACCTTTTGGGGTCAGTGGGCACATTTGAAATGTTGAGAGTGTGTCATGGGTGCTCTCACAAAATGGCTGCCATCGGGGGGATGCTTGGCCATTCTTAAAATGGCTACCATGGTGGGTGCATGGCCAGTCACAAACTACTCATTTCCCAGAAGGAAAACTGGTGAGAATATAGGAAAAGTAGCTTTATGAAGAACCTAAGTACATCTGAGCTCCAAAATTCAAAACCACTCTTTTGAACCCAAGTAAATTAGATGGCGCTGGAGGGCAGCACTTTGCTTTGTGGCATGCCAGCCTCCCAGTAAGGTTTGTCTTAAATCTTAAAAATGAAATAAGGACCAGGAAGGGCAGGGAGCAACCCCTGTACCAGGGAGCATGTCCCATTGAACACAGTGGGACTTATTTCTACTTTAACATGTGTAGGATTGGGCTATAAGAATGCAAAGCTATGCACACTTACTTGTAAGGAAGGCTCACTGAATACAATAAGAATTGCTTCTGAGTAAACATGCATAAACCCCAGATGCACATCTCTACCTAAATAAAAGATCCAGTGAATATCCTAAAGTGACTATTGCCTTTAAAAACAACCAATCCTGCCACATTTTTTTTGTTATGCATGTACAAAAGAAAAGAATACTGTGTTCCGCTGGACAGCAGCCATATTTAAATATAAGGTTATTTATTATTTTGCTGCGTTTGTGGCTTTCCCTGGGTTATATCGCAGCAGCTTTATTCAGAGACAGTAGGTGGCAGACTTAGATCAACTTTTCTTCTTTAAGTGCACATGTTTAGGGACTGTCCTGTCAGTAGGTGGCAGTTGTCGCTCTATGCATATTATATGAGCTCCTACTTTAAGGGAATATGTTTTATTGGTGTTACCAAATTCATAGGCCAGGAGCCAAAGAGCTGCTGAGGCATGCCTAACAGCTTGTGCATATGCAATAGATTTTTATTATTATTATTGGGCTGGGAGAGAGAGCTCCAGTGCCAAAATCACAAACTGTTTTTGAAACTATCCTCATTTCCAAAAGTGGTTTTGGGAGGAGGGTAATCAAGAAATAGAAGTCCCCTTGGACACATAGAACTAGGTGCACAGTTGTTTGGATCTGGCTGTAGCACTGCCCAATACAACTTTGCCATATTTTTATTTTAGGTGTTTCTGACAGAGAAGCATCATTCTAGATATAAATGTTCTAAAAAGTTTTCTGTTAGCACAATTCTTAAGTATCTTGTTCCAGACAACGGGTTGGATCCAGGATTTGCCTTCCGTGGATGGAATGGCTCCTCATGAATTTTGGAGATCGCCCCTCCCACCTGCTTCCCATTCAGCAGGGTGCCCCAACCCTCTGTAGCATTTGTAGGTTGCTGCCGTGAGGAGGAGGTGGCAGGGAAGTCTGTTTCCACCAGCCTAGTTGCACGTGCCTAAATCTGGATCCAACCCCTGTAATATGAAGCTAAAGCCCATGTTTACTTAGAGGTACATCGCACTGAAATCACTGGGACTCATTTCTCAGTAAACATAGTTAGGACTGTGCTGTAAAAGGTATTGCAGCTTCTGGCAGAGGCCTTGACCTTTTAACAGGCATAGCTTTCTCCAACAATGTATCTGTGTATGTAAAGGCTGTGCATCTTGAATTTCTGACCATCATGCAGTTCTTAAAAGCTCAGAGTATCTTCCAGGGAGGGAGAGGAATGGGGGGGGGGGGCAACTCTATGTCTTAGCTTCCATTATTTTCCATAAACTCTGCCTACACACCTTTTATTATAATAATAATTTTATAGCCAGATATTTTATTGTATGTTTCAGTTCTGGGCAGCTTTTTATAAAAATCCTGTACTAAGAGCAAATACGTGTGTGTGTGTGTGTGTGTGTGTGTGTGTGTATTCAAATCCCTTTTGAATAGTCATAGTTTTGGGCCAATGTTCTCCTGCTAATTAGCTAATTGGATCTAATTCCACAAAGTCCCTCTGGAAGCCTTGTCCAAGATGAAATGCCCCTTCCTGTGTAGGCTCAGGAAATGTGTGCTGTCCCACAGTCTAACTGAATTTTGCTATTGTTCACTAAGGTCAGTTCACACTGAAACCCCTTTGTGCATTTCCTGCATCTACAATTCAATTTTTTAAAAAACCTTTATTTGCTGGAATATAGCTAAAAACATTAACTTGTACACAAGTAGCATGAAACCTGCTTTTAGTGTTGTGTGTAAAAATAAGCAAAAAAACTCCTAATACTAAATCTAAATAATCTTAAAACACCAGACCTTACATAAGGCAATAAGTTTGGCAGGCTGAGCATAATGGCTATCATAGAAGAACATGAGGGCTATCATAGAATAACATGTTCTACAGAGTTCTGAAAACAGCATGTATGCTGTACTCTATGGGCTATGATTTTCTGGGGCTACAAACTTAAATTGGTTTAATCATTCACTCTTCACAGAGAACCCTGGAAATTAGAGAGGAAATCCCTAACAAACTCCTCAGCACCTCACCAAAATGTAATTCCCAAGCATGGGATGAGTGGGACCCATGACAGTTAAAACGGTAGAAAACCAGTGTAAAGTTGGTACATACAGATTTGCCTTCAATCATGTGGACATTGATGGGAGGAAATAATACATAAAATTTATTGAGTTCAACCACAGTGATGCCTGCACCAGTCCCCTATTTCAGATGCCTTTACAATTCTGGATGTATAAACTCTGTTGTTTCATTTACATTGACCAGGTTTGCATGATACGACAACCCATCATGGGTAACTAGCCATGGTGGGATGTCATGTTGTGCAAACCCAGATCGTTTCCCATAGGGTGGCTTGTTTTTTCCAACAAGCTACTGCGAGAAGTCATGGAAAGGAGCAGGATTATGTAAGCCGCCTCAGGTTCCTTGCAGGAAAAAGGCGGGATATAAATGCAATGAATGAATGAATGAATTGTTCACTAAGGTCAGTTCACACTGAAACCTTGAATGAATGAATGGGCTGTTGTAGGGCTTGTTCAACCCATTTGTCCTGTCATCTGAACCTGGCCGACCAATCCACCGTACATTGCGGGAAGCAGTGAGCCAGGCACTTGTCAAGAGCGGCAAAAGACCCTGCTCTTGCCAAGCTCACCCGGGCCACTGCCAGTGATAGCTGCCCCACAAATACCCAAGTGGCACTTTGGGGGCACCATCACTGGCTTGGTGCCCCCCACCACGATCGCCGTGAGCTCTTTTTGTTCACCATGGCTTTTTCCCCCTTTACCCGTCCCCCCCCAGAGATCACCAACAGTGATCTCCGAATTGACAGCCAGTGACAACCCCTCCAAAGTGCCCAAGTGGCACATTGGAGGGGCTGTCATTAGGTGGCCCCTTTTTTTTCTGCGCCCCAAATGTGTGCAATTTTTTAAATAATTCTTTTTTAAAAAAAATTAGACTTGCACAACTGCAGAGGTGCACAGTTCTGCAGGTCCAAAAATGGGAAGCCTCGCCTGGGCAATGTCCTGGGGGGTACTTGCTGTCAAAGTGCAGCAGGTGCTGACCCTGGACATTGACCCAGAGAGGCTCCAAATGGGGAGGGGGGTGTGGGCAACCAGTGACAGCCCCTCTAATGTACTGCTTGGGAAGAAATCATGTGCATGTTTTGCATTCCTTGGTAGGAAGACAGACTATAAATTTTAATTAATTGATTAACACTCCACTGACATGTGAAAAAATCTAGGCATGCTGTTATTTGTAAGCTGTAGTTACCACCAGTGCCATCGGCTTCTAAGTTTTGCAGGTGTTTTTGCATTCCCAGCACACATTCCATGCAGTTCATCTAGACCAGGGGTGCAGAACCTCAGGCCTGGGGGCTAAATTTGGCCCCCTTAATGTCCCAATCTGTCCCTCTGGGGTTTCCCAGAAGGCCATGCCCCCCCCCCCAAAAGTATTGCCGTTCTTTTTTGGGGTGGATTCCGTTTTTGTTCCAATTTTTCCCCATTCTAAAAAGTTGAAAAGCCTTTCTTTCCCAAGGCCTAGTTATTGGCAGTAAGAGTTTTAAGCTAAAATATGCTCGTGTTTTTTTGGTATGTTGGACTCCCAACATACCAGATGTGGCTCCCAACACATCTGGAGGACACCAGGTAAGGGGAGGCTGATCCAGATCTAGGCACAACAGAACCACTGCTGCCTCCTCTTGCTGATGGCCTCAATAATTGTAGTTGGTAGCAGGGATGTTGAAGAGTCCTTGGTCTCGAGTTGAGTCACGAGTCTTTGGACCCGAGTCTCGAGTCCAAGTCCTTGGTCCAAAATGGTGACTCACGAGTCCCGAGTCCTGAGTCACTCCCAAAACTGACTCCACGAGTCCCTATTAAAATCAACGGGGTTTCCCCCCAACAAAATAAGGCTACTTCTGATGTGTGGCTTAAATAAATTCTAGGCACAAGTGTGCCTTCTTATTTCAAAACTCTGCAACTGATTTTGGCAAGAACAGCCCAGGCAGACAAACCCAAAATAACCAGGCAGGCAGAGGAGGCAGGGAACCCCAAAGCAGGCAGGCAGGGGCCTTTGTCTTGGACAATTCAAACTGTGGAACTGGTTAAGAAGAGACCAGGCAGGCAGAGGAGGCAGGGAACCCCTAAACAGGCAGGCAGAGGCAGCCAAACCCAAAATGTCTGACCCTAACCCTAACCCCCCACAACAACACATCAAAATAAATCTCAACACATCGTTGGGGCTGCGCTCCTGGTAGCTGTCCATAGTGGCCGAGCAGCGGCGCTCCTCGCTTCCATGCACTCTTCACTGGTGATCGCGCTCCTGGCACAGCCAGAAGACTCGTCAACAGCCCAGGGATGTTGACAAGTCCTTGGTCTCGAGTCCCGAGTCGAGTCTCGAGTCCCATTAAAAATATTGGGACTCGAGTCCGAGTCGAGTCAGAGGGGGGACTCAGTCCGACTCACGAGTCGAGTTCACGAGTCGAGTCCTCGAGTCCGAGTCCCCATCCCTGGTTGGTAGCAGGAGGAAGCTCTCCTATCTCAGCTATAGCTGGATAGAGACACCCTGGAGGAGTGTCTGGCAGTGGCTTCTACTCTTCCCCTTGATTAACAGCTTGATCTGCAGACATTAACAGCTGGTGTTTTATCTCCACACTGAAAAGATTCACCTGGCTTTTGCGTGTTACGCTGGTGTTAAAAGCACATGAGCAGGCCAGGTTTCCCCCTCTCCCTGCCTAGTTGGCAAACTTGTCAGCAACTGTCTTTCAGTAAGTGTCTTTAAGTAAAAGTGTCTTAAAGTGTCTTAAAGTAAAAAATTAACAAAAGGAAAGCCCTCCCCATTATATTTTGATACCTCTCGTTGTAGGTCATTTTACATTATTTTTCCATTTTTCTATTGTGTCAATGTTCACCTGCTCCATTACTTAATCAATATTGCAGTTGTATTCTAACAGGGCAGCTGCATCAACAGCAGTTCTTTTCATGAAGTTTCCTCCAGGGCTCTGTTGAGAGTTAATGAGCTCTTACCTCCCGTATGAAGGCCGGCCTTGAATTAACACAGATCGGGATTAGATATAAACATCCATCCTGCCGATTGCAGGAAAAAGCTTTAGTCTCCCCTTCTTCCCATCTGTCACAGCTGTTGGGAAAGGACCCGGACTGAGCGAGCAGGCAGAGTGGTAGCCAGCCTAGCCACACGTTCCAGCGGACATTGTGCATGTGCTGCTATGCTCACATCATGCATGTGCCGGTGCTGCACTGCAGCGTTTGTTTGTGTGGGTAGCAGGCAAGGGCAAGGCAGAGCAGTGAGCAAGTGGCATCTAGGCATTGGAGGACAGCGCCGTGTGCCACACAGCCTGCCCATGTCCCCTAAGCCTGCTGCCTCCCAGGTGCTGTGGAGGCAGGGGTGCTCTTCGGTCCTATGCCTCAGGCAGCAAAATGTCTTGGGCGGGTCCAGCTTTCTGCTAAGCAGAGTTGGAAACCATCGTGTTTTACATGTGCTGGTTATTTAAAATGCAATTGTGCCAAAACGCCTACATCCGGGGAACTGAGCCAATCTTGGTACACAGTGGCAGGCTTTGCATGCCAAGGTTGAAAGGAAAAGATGACCTAATAATGGGATCTGGCAAACTACTCAGGTGGTAGCTTATGAACTTGGTCAAGGAGAAACTGTAAGCTTAGACGAAGGTATACCTCAAGGGTACCTCCGCGTTTTCAGAACATTGCCTGGGGAATAGGATGGAACCGAGTTGAGACCTGCAAAGAAATATCCAGTGTGCACACTTTAAAACAACACTTTCAGAGGAAAGTGTTGGCAGCAGGAGGAATTGTAGTTGGTAGCAGGAGGAAGCTCTCCTATCTCAGCTATAGCTGGATAGAGACACCCTGTTGATCATTTGGTTCCTGTTAAAAGTTGCTGGAGACTGGCTGCCCATTTGCTTCCTCTAGCTTTGCAGGGCAGGGAAGGGCTCCCTAGAATTCTAGAGGAATTGGCAAACGCAGTGCCAGGCAGCTCTGAGACAGTTTCCTAAGCAATCTCCTCTCTCCCCTTCCAAAAGTCAGTGAGAGGATCTGGCACTTCTAGTATTGATAAGGAACATTCAAGTGGATTGCCAGTTGTAGATGTATGGAGGTTTGCAGATATTTGCACTCTATGGCAGTGTGAAAATAAGGAGTATCTGTTCTGTGTTGTCCTGGAATAAGTGGCAACTCTTCAAAACAAGGCATGCTTCAAATAAATACCTGGCAAAGTTAGCCCCGAAATCAAGCAGCGGAAACCCTAGTTGGGGTCTGGATAAATAAAATACAACCAACGATGTCTCTCTTATCTGTGTTCTCAAGCTTGCCTTCAGTAAGCCTCCTGGATGGCACAAGCACAAGATCATGCCCTTTTACTCCATTTTCAGTAGGTCATTAATGTGCTGAAGCCACTGCATAGTGTGTGCATCTGTCCGCGGTGATGATGATGCTATGTATGATGGTCACCGTATCACTGTGACAGGTCAGACAACTTGCACTGGTCCAGTAATAATGGGGGGGAAGTCATGTGATAATGTTGCGCAACATCAGTCACCACCTCAAAATGTTCATCTCTAGGATTTCATAGATCATAGAGTTGGAAGGAGCCTACAAGGCTATCGAGTCCAACCCCCTGCTCAATGCAGGAAACTGTTGGGTTTTGCATAGGCAGAACGAGATTACCACCTGACATCAGGATTATCACCTGACCTGGTGGGTGTCTCTTGAGTTCAAGTATACAAGGTCTCTAGTCACGAGACATAGTCTCGAGGTGATATGACTCAGCAACCTTGAACAGGTTTGCAGTCAACATGTTGATGAATAGGTTATACAACTGGGTGAGTAATACCCTATTTATAGGTGGTATAAAGCTAACACACTTGCTGATAGCTTCATTCACTCCTCTCTCTTCTCTGCTGCTTCTCGTCTTGACACGACATGTGTATTGTTCTGGACTTCACTTCATCTATCCTTACCACTGGGGTATAGGATTTGAGTCTGCAATGATGTAGTGAGTAGAGATGCATTGTTTGCCTTAATCCCATGTAATTGGGTCTTACAAATAAACTCTTTAATCTTTATTAACTGCTGTTATCTCCTCCTTCCGCCTGCGTGACTGGGACTGAGGGTCATTGGCTAGGGGAGCTTTTGAACCCGGGTCAGTCCAGCTCTCACATCTGGTTATGGGCCCAGATTACGATCTGATGGTTATCTCAGATGGGCAGATAAGCCCAGAGACGCAGTTCGGAGAAATTTGGCAGTTATAGAGTTAAAGGAATTTGTTTACTATTTGTAAGAACGGTTTGTAAATAAATCGGGGAAGGCAATGTTGCTAGAGCTGATAACAGCGGCTTGGAATGCAGCACAACTGAAGAATGCAGAAACAGAGAGACGGAGGATTTTTCGTTTTGGAAGCAGCTGGAACGGAGGTGCCAGGCTTGGCAAATCCAAGGCTACAGACTGTGAAAGAAGCTGTAACGGAGGTGCCGGTTCGGGCAGCTACTAGGCTGAAAGGTGAACAACGCTGGACACAAGGATTTCGTTTTCCACAGCTTGCTGGAGTGATTGTCAAGGAGCTGTATCGGGCAAGGAAATATCTTCAGGAGGCTCTGTGTCTACTCATTTGAGACAAGGCTACAGCAGGAGGATCATATTTCTATTACAGTTTTCTTCACACAGCAGCGGATCAGCTATCTTTTGCATTGTATCAACAAGTGGCTTGGATTACAAATGCGTGGATTACGTCTGACGTGGGCAAAGCGTCTGGAGCGTCATGTCGCAGCAAAGTCACGTGTGACAGGAACGTATCTTGGGAAACCTGATACTACACGGGAGGCTGTATCAAACCAGCGGAGGCGTGGTTTTAAAACAGCAGGAGAAAAACAGCGCGGCAGTTTTGAACAGAGAAAGCTGTGCTTAAAATGGGAAGCTGTTCTTCATTTTCTTCATGTGGGATCACAGAAGGAGCTTGAAATCAGCAGGGGTGCTGCTGAAGGGAAAAACTTTGTGTTTTAACCCAAGACATAACAAAATGGACATTATTTTGTTTGAACAGAAAACAGTGGATTGTTTAAACGAAGCTTTCTGTGTTGGACATGAATAAGCAGGAAGAGGACTATACAAATGGTCAGGAGTTTAACAGTCATGTTTTGAAATGTATTTCTTGAAAGTTTGAATCACTTGGATTCAAGAAAGTGTAATATATGCTCTGAAATGTCAGGAAATGTACTGAATGTATATATGACTT
The DNA here is from genome assembly GCA_021292165.1 of Shinisaurus crocodilurus. NCBI lineage: Eukaryota > Metazoa > Chordata > Lepidosauria > Squamata > Shinisauridae > Shinisaurus > Shinisaurus crocodilurus. Next base: position 135,111,117 of record CM037880.1, read on the forward strand.
GAGTATATTGTGGATTTCTCTGTAGCAAAATTAGTAGGTATGTTTATATGGCAAAGCTAAGAGATGGATTATTTCTTTCATACTGTAATGATGTAAATAAAGAAATGGAAAGTTGTACTGATGCAACTATAAAAAGTTAAATGCTTATATGTATGACATGTACATGCATGCATATCACATGATGTTTGATCATTTAGATTCACAGGCTTGTGAAAGAAAATGCAAACTGTTGTGGGGAAAGCATTTGGAAATTGTAATTTTCACATGAAAGGTAATTTTGTGCACATAAACAAGGCATGCTAGCTTCAACAGGTAAACTGGAAGGCAAGCTGAAAAACCAGTTCATTTCATTTAATTTGTTCTTGGTGATCTTGTGGTACTCTGATGGTCTTTAGAGGAAAGGCACGTTATTTCATGATGTTAATTGATCAATACACGAGGTACAGGTTGTGTACATGTTAGATAGAAAGCTGGAGTATTGAACAGAGTCAAGGTGTTTTGTGCTTGGGTGAGAAACAAGCATATTACCCATGTTACCTATTTCTTTTGAGATATGGGGAAGTTCAATTCAGTGCATGTTTTGATGACTTTCTAACAGGATGTGATATTGAACACATGGATTGTGTGGAAGAGTAAACAAACACTCAGAAGAGGTGATACTAATTTGGATAATGAGGTTTGGGTAGAAGCTCTTAAATGTTTTAATTATGTACATGATAGAAGTTTTAGTTCTGTGCTGAACTGTACACCTTATAGAAAGTAGTGTAGAAGGAGGAATCTTCTGGAGAAACATTTCAGGATCTTGGATCTGATATGTAGGTACATACACCTCAAAGTTAGAAGAAATCTGTAAGGGAGCTTACATGAGATTTTTCTAGAAATGAGAATATTGTGTTTCACATGAACAACACTTGGATAGTGAGATTATCTAGAAGTGTTGAGTATAATGCTGAATGAAAATGTGAGATCATTTTTCAAAATTAATTCTGTTAATGCAGGAGATGCATCAAGGTCAGAGTCAGAATAGAAAAGCATTTGCTGAAGGACAGTCAGGTAAATTTGACAAACTCTGATACACATTTGGTTTAGTGGAGACTAAACAAATGATTGTTCATCATTGGTGCAAATTTATTGGAACAGGAACCTGATAACTGATGAGGTAAGGAACAGGTGAGTCAAACAACCTGTGAGATATCAGGATGAATTTGCAGGAAAAGCCATTTGAAACTTAAAATTTCAAAGAGGTGAAAATTGTCTGTTAAGGAAGCTAAACCATAGCTTCAGGCTATGCAAGCTGAGTTGAATTCTTTGGATAAAGAACAAAACATGGAAGCTGGGGAAGCAAACAGCAGTTCATGGAACTCATTGTTACCAGATAGATTTTTTAAGTAAAAACTAACCAGATTGGAAAAGGTTATATGAAAAATAGCAAGATTGGTTGCTTGTGATTTTGCTTTAGTTAAAAGGAGCTGGATAATCATGAGATGAGTGCAACAACAATTTGCTTTGGAAACAGTTAGACTGATGTTTAAGAATGTGAAAAATGTATGGATATTTCACAATTGGAAATATTGAAACATAAGCATTTTAAATGAGAGGAAGTCTTTGGAAAACTGTCTGAGATTTTCTGTAGGAAAAGCTAGAATCAGCTGGAGGCTGGAATTCTGTTTTGAACTCAAACATTGCTGAATTGAGATTTGCACAGAGAGGCAGATCAATGTTTGTTAGTTAAACAGGAGGAACAAGGACATAGACTGTATGTACTTTGTTTAGTTGGATGATCTATTGTTTTTTCTGGACAGATAGAAGCAATATGATATAATTGATCCAGGGTTTGGAATTTCATTTGAAAATGAAACTACTTGGTGGTGGATCAACTGTTTATTTGTAAATAGAAGTTGAAAGAGAACCAAGAGGGCAGTATCTTACTGCAACAAACCAGAAAAATATCATGGATGTGATTGAGAATTTTGGAGATTGTTAACTCAGTGAGAAACTCCAAATAATTGAGGATTTTCAAGCACATGCTGATGGAAAAGCAGTTTGAATGCTACACAGAAGCATTGGGCTGTTGAGCTTTACTGTACAAGCAACAAGGCCAGATATTGCTGTCAGTGTAATGGGCAGACTGTTAGACCAACAGGACATGCTTGGAGAGCTCTGAAAAAGAGTTGAGTGTTATCTGGAAGGAACATCACACTTCAGACTAAGATTTACAAGTCAGAGCACAGGTGGCTTACAGATTCACAGAAATGCCAGTTGTGGTTGTGATAGTAAGAACAACAAGAACACACCTGAAGTTTGTTATTTTTATAACCATACTTTGTTTGATTGATTTTGTAGAAACAATCATTTAAAAGTTAGAGTTCAACTGAAGCTGAACTGAATGCATTGTATTATGTATTGTGCTATTATGCTATTGTAAAGCTTGAATAGTTATTGCATTTGTTTAAATAGTTTAAATTGTAAAAAAATGTTTAAATGATGCTGGGATTGATGTGAAAAACCTATTACAGTTTTTTCAGGAAACCAATATGCTGCAGGCAGATAGCAATACACAACGTTTTGGGTTTGCAAATAAAACTGTGTCATAAGGAGGGATACATCAGAAGTGATTTGATGATGGTTCAAATTTCTGGCAGGTAAAGTCATTCCTGCAAAAGTTTTTTTTATCAAAGTCCATAGATGAAAGAACAGCATCAGATGTCAACAAAGCTGTTGCTGTTGTATGAAGTAAATAACCACGTTCTGCGCAAATGCAAAAGCAGGGGGATGTTGGGTTTTGCATAGGCAGAACGAGATTACCACCTGACATCAGGATTATCACCTGACCTGGTGGGTGTCTCTTGAGTTCAAGTATACAAGGTCTCTAGTCACGAGACATAGTCTCGAGGTGATATGACTCGGCAACCTTGAACAGGTTTGCAGTCAACATGTTGATGAATAGGTTATACAACTGGGTGAGTAATACCCTATTTATAGGTGGTATAAAGCTAACACACTTGCTGATAGCTTCATTCACTCCTCTCTCTTCTCTGCTGCTTCTCGTCTCGACACGACATGTGTATTGTTCTGGACTTCACTTCATCTATCCTTACCACTGGGGTATAGGATTTGAGTCTGCAATGATGTAGTGAGTAGAGATGCATTGTTTGCCTTAATCCCATGTAATTGGGTCTTACAAATAAACTCTTTAATCTTTATTAACTGCTGTTATCTCCTCCTTCCGCCTGCATGACTGGGACTGAGGGTCATTGGCTAGGGGAGCTTTTGAACCCGGGTCAGTCCAGCTCTCACACTCCCATCCCCCTCCTGAGCCAAGCTGAGCCAGCATAAGCCACAGGCCTTCATCCATGATTCAATATCAGATCCTTATAGGGTTCTGTATCATAAAAGCTGATGAAGAATATTTGGGAACAACAATGTCATATTTACAGCAACTGTTCAGGCTGGGGAGGGGAGGGAAACCCAAACAGTTTCATAAATGTCATAGATCATAGAGTTGGAAGGAGCCTACAAGGCTATCGAGTCCAACCCCCTGCTCAATGCAGGAAACTAGAGGAGGGGTCTCCCATCCAAGTAACAACTAGGCTTGAAACGCGTTTGTTCTTACTTCTCTGTTCCCCCCACTCAACCTTGAGAAGCAGGAATATAGGAAATTTCATTCAGGTATGTCAAATCCATCATAACAGATGGTAGAAAAAAACCCTGAAAAGATATTTCACTGTAGGAAAACACACACACACACAATGGAAGGATGGTTGACAGCTGGAATCCTATCTTATGATTTTATTGACCATTTAGGTTCTTTTTATTCCAACAATGCAAATATGTAAGAACAGCAGGAAACCATGCTTTAAGCTGCACATATATGCTCATGGCCGACTATAACTACATTCCCCAAGCAATGGAAAAGTAATACATGAACATCGTCCTTTCAGGAAACAGAAGTGGAAGGATGGATGGATTTTGCTTCAGCTGAGAAACACAGAAGGCAGCTTTCCATTAAAAGTAGCCAGGCTGTCAACATGCTAGAGACAATCACAGCACTTGCTCTTTCCTTTTTTAAATCCCCATTTCTTCCTGCTATAATTTAAACACAGTTTCATTTTGCTATCTACAGTATAGATAAATAAAATATAGACTCTGTCTTTAGCACACCTTTTTGTTTGATAAATAACTTTTAAAAAAAATATCTACTGTACATAAAATGCCCATGCACTTTTTTTTATATAGTTTGATTTTTGTCTGTCTGTCTGTCTGTCTGTCTCTCTCTCTCTATATATATATATATATAAAATACAGCAATAAATGTACACTTGGATTTTTTTAAAGTTAAAAAGAAAGACAAGGAAGAACAAGGCATCATTCAAGAAACAACTAAAGTAGGGACTTACAGTCGATTATGGGCAGATGATGGTATGCTAATAAAACAAATAAGAGGATTTACAGAGCTAGGTACCATTTTTTTCCTTTCTTTTTAAATTCATCTTTACTGCACCACCCTTGCTGATGAACATAACAGAATGGCAGGAAAACAAAGAGATGCCTGGCATGACTAGACCTGCCCACAATGAAATGAAGTGATAAGATGACACCAGTAAGCTTAACCAGGATGTTGTTTTTAATGGGAAAACCCCATAAATCATGCAGCACATACGTTAGTCATTCTCCAAGTGCTTTTCAGGCAGTGGCAGCTGGCACCACAGCAACACAACGTGATTATCTATAGTCAGATCATACAGAACAAATTCAGACTCTCCAGCAGTGTTTCAGTTCTCAGACTCCTTGAACTTGCTCCCGCCCTTTCTGAATTTATTCTTTCTTCCATGATCTGCTACGCCCAGTGCCACTGCCACCCATCTCTCTGGCAGTGGCAGGTGAGCATGTAAAGATTTTGTGTACCGCTGTGTGCATCCTTCTGCTGGGCATGATTGTAATGAAGGGGCAGTAAAGGTAATTTTAGCAGGACTGCTGCCATCCCGTCCCACTCTTTCCTCGTTCTATCCTACACTCGCCTGCCCATTGCTCCAGAATTGGGCAGGCTCTGTGGATCTGGGAAAGGAAAAGGTAGCAGAGCCTGCATTGCTAATCAAGGCATTGATCCAAAGGAGATCTCTTAATAATCAAGGGCAGTGTCCAACATTGAACTAGTGCGACCCACCGTTAGTGCAACAGGAAGGTAAGTGGTTCCTAAAGCAATTGGAAATTAGACCAAGTGCTCATTTCTGGAATGGGGCAGGTTAGCAGAGCCTGCAGAAGGGAGCTGCGCTGACCTGTCCCGTTCCAGAGGCAAGCATCTTGGCTTGTTTCTGGGGTTCCTTTATAAAGCGTTAGCTTCCTGTTGAGCTAACAGTGGATCCTACTGACAGAATGAGCAGATGCACGGCAGCGGTACTGGATACTGCCCGAAGGATGCAAGAAAGTAATAAGATAATGTATTACCTAGCTGCAGAGGAGACAAAGTGGGCTGGGTGCTTTTAAACTCTGGGACAAACCAAAATAAAAGTTAAACAGATCCCACTGGAGTACATTCCCCAGGTAGATTTTTCTGTGCGAGCATCAATGTCAGCTCAATTATGACATACAGATCTTGGGAAGTCCATCTTGTAGTTGTTTGGGCTGTAATTTGCCCAGGCTTTCTAGCATACCATCTAGCTACTTTTAACTGGTGGCTCTGATGGATTTTTCTGCTTCTACTACTTTGACCATTTTTATTGTATGTTGAATTTAATTTTTATGTACAGGCAGACCCTGAGTTAAGAACGTCCGACTTAAGAGACAACCCATACTTAAGAACGGAATTCTGGGTTCCCCGGTGCTACATCGTTTACATAGAGTACATAGATACTACGCAATTTGAGTAATTTATGCAATTTGCGTAAATGCCGATTTTAACGTATAGAACGCTATGCTGTTCCGACTTACATACAAATTCGACTTAAAGACATTCTTAAGAACGGAACTCGTTCGTAACCTGGGGACTGCCTGTATTATGGTTTCATTTTGTATCTATTTTTCTATTTATTTGTTGGCCGCCCAAGGAGTTTTGTTTTGTTTTTAACTGAAAGGTAGCATATAAGACTATAAGTGAATAAATAAATAATTTAAAATATTGTATAATTTGAAAATAAAATCAGTTGATTCTAAGTGCTGTTTCTGCTTGAATTAACGGAGTCATTTTTTAACTTAAGGGATTTTTGCTACACATGTAATGGTCAAAAAAACGAACAACAGAAAAACACCAGCACATAACTTGGATGTCGTAACTACTGAGCTGTCGGTGTAGAAAGAGGCTCTCTTGGATCACACAGTTACTGCTACTCAAGGCCTTTTCAAAGGAAGTCAACATTCTGTTGAAAGAGAAGTGATTGGTGGACTTCTGCTTAGCTGTAAGCTTTTTGTCTTATTGTTAAAACAGGGGACAGGGATGAGAGCTGCACAATCCTATATAGTCTCTATACCTGTACAGACCCCTCTATCAAAAGGCACTATAACTATGCTGCCAATGAAATATACAGCCACAAGGGAGATACCCAAGCTGCAGGGTTATTTAGCACTGTGCCTTTAAAGCCCCGTCCTACAGGAAAGGTAATTCACATGTCCTGAAACACCCTGAGGATAGCCAATTGTTTCTTAAATTCCCTAACATCTAGCTAGATAAGCCAAGGTTCAGGCACATACCACCCAAAAAACCTTACACTGGCCTAGCCAGGGGCAGAGCCATCCTTTCATTCCCCCCCCCTCCCGTGTTTTATATCTCAGAGGATGCATGAATTGACTGCAGTTAACCTGTGTGTTGTCAAATAGGGTGCAACAGGATTTTAGCAGTTTCTAATATTCCCCATCTAACTCTGCCCACATGGGGCTCAATCCGATTCCAGAAATTAGTGTAATTCTTTCTGTTCTGTATTCAGGGTGCTGAATCAAGCCCCATCAGCAAAGTATAGTTTGGCCCTTAATAAACCTTCTATAGATCTCTCTGCCTTTGGCATAAAACCAGATTTTGTTAATACCCAGTGAAGATCAATGATGACTGACGCAACACAGGGTTTAAAGGCATGTCTACATTAGAAAACCAGTTTAACATTGGTGGTTATTACTCCCCAGGAATCCTGGGAACAGTGGTTTTGTGAGGATGCTAGGGATCTCATAAGAGAATTGTCAGCAACCTTACAAAGTGACAGCTCCCAGTAGAGTTGCCAAGTGGCAACCCGGAGAATGCTCCTGTCTCTTTAAGACAGTGTTCTCCAACCTTGGGTCCCCAGATGTTTTTGGCCTACAACTAGCTGGCTTGGGCATGCTGGGAGTTGTAGGCCAAAGACATCTGGGGACCCAAGGTTGGAGAACACTGCTTTAAGAGCTCCCAGCCTAACAGAGTGCTGCTTGTTCTAGTAGGTGGGTGTGGCAATGAGACTGCGCGCACATGAGTTTCTGCCGGGGGGGGGAGCAAAGCTTCCTCCTCCTCAGCTACGGGGCTATCAAAACGACAAGGAGGTTCTCTGGGTTGTGACCTGGCAATGCTATTTCCGAGGGCAAAACTATGCCAATTAATATGGTTTACTCACAGCCTAGGGCAGCCTTCCCCAATCTGGTGCCATCTAGATGTATTGGACTGCAGCTCTCATTATCTCCATGTGGCCATGCTGGCTGGGGATGATAAGAGTTGCCGTCTGGAGCGCCCACAGCTACTTAGAATTGGCCATGTTTTCATTCTAGCAAGCCCGCTCAGCTTTGCTATAAGCAAATATACATCAACTCTTGCAGTACAAATCTCAATCCTCTTGCACTTTTCAGTTTGCTGTGATTGCTCACGTATGAGGATGCATGAGAATAATCTCACTGGGTTCAGCAGCAGAACTCCTAAACCCAACTCTTGTCATTAGGAAACAAAGAGTGAGACTACAATATTACAAAACTGCCCCACGAGACTCCTGTGATGAAATAACCACAAAGGTCACCTCTATGACAAGAGGAGGCTGTTAGTCTGGGACACACAAAAAGTATCATTCACCCCATTTAGCCTTTGGCTAAACCATGCTTTGTTTTGTACGATTTCCACCTAAAACACGTTACATTTGGTTGAAACTACGCCTTGTTGCATTTTGTTCTACTTTGGGCTCTAAAAGCAAACCCCTAAATCAGAAACAACAAAGAGTCAAGTGGCACCTGAAAAACTAACAAATGCACAATAGCATGAGTTTTTGTAGACTAGATCCACTTTGTCAGATGGACTACTTCATGCACCTAATGAAGTAAGCTCCACTCCATGAAAGCTTATGCCACAATAAACTTGTCAGTCTTTAAAGGCACAATCCTATGCAAGTTTAGACAGAAAAAAGGCCTACAACTCCCAGCATAGCTATCTGGGGCATGCTGGGAGTTGTAGGCCTTTTTTCTGTCTAAACTTGCATAGGATTGCACCCTAAAGGCATCACAGGACACACTGTTGGTGTTGCTATGGCAGATTAGGATGGCTATCCCTCTGGAATTACCAACGATCTTAGAACATCAGAAGATTGGGTGGCCACACTGCAGATCATCTTTGCACATTCTTTATCTCTCTGCAGCTCTTTGTGCTTAGTACTGAAGCCAAGCATGAACATCTGGAATCTGAAGGGAAACAGGCTGCTATTTTGGAGCACCCTGTATTTTACAAATCATACATAAAGAAAGAAAATGTCCGAAGACAACATATACCATTCATATTGACTATGAAAATCAAGCTGCCCATTTCCCCCCAAGTCACATGACATATTCATGCTAAGTGTTCTTATTCTGCCTATTAAGTGATGCAGATGCCATGGGTTACTGAATGTAGCAGGAACAGAATAGCATGCTCTTGCCAGCGGGCCTGCTAGGAAGTGTTCATGTCAGAAGCCACCAGCTATTTTGTTTGCCACAAGGGGCTTCCTGACATGTCAGCATCTTCGCAGCACTGCTGGTTGGTGCGTAATGTCCAAATGGACCTTCCTGAACCTTTTTTTCACAGTAAATGCAGCTGAATCAGCCACGCACCTGCAGCTCGTAAATGGATTCTGTTTTACCTTCCTATAATGCTTTTTTTGTAAACGGTTAATGCCAGGGTCTTGAACAGCGATCTGTCACAAGCATTTCAAATACATCTAATATTTCAGGCACCAACTAGGCAATGTGGTTTAAACAGCCGGGATTTATTCCCTATACTGTCTTCCTCATCCAAGGCCCAACACGCATGCCATCTTTTCCATTAGGAAAGAACTAACTTGATTCGCTGTCCCCGTCCCCCCCGAGATGTGACAAAAAAGCTAACAGTACAGAGACATTCTACTCCTTCGCATCGCTTCACTGATCAAGTATGCAGGGCTTAGTTCTGGTTCCTCAGTCATAATCGCAATGTTCTGCCATTCACCCAGCTGGTTTGATTTTTTAATGGTGTCCACCACACACAAAGCATAGAGACAATCGTCAAAAGTTGCAGCCATCGTGAGCGGCCGTCCGTCCCAGGTTCGTCTGTCGTCCTGATCTTCAAATGCCTCCCTGACGGCCTGTACCATCTTTATAGTTCCCCGGAGGTATGGGGCTGGGATGTCACTGAAGGCCTTCTCAGGTAACAAGGCATTGCTGACCGGCGTGGAATCCTTCAAAAGGAGCTCCTTTTGTGGCGAGTTATTGCTTTGTCCGTACAAATCAGTGCCAACTACAATCAGTCGCCCGCTGGAACCTACCACGACGATATCTTGTTTAAATTCCCCGGGCACGTTGAAGTTGAGGGTAACAGTGCAACACACCCCACCTGCCAAGACCATCTGAAATGTACAAAAGTCGTCACTTGTGATTTGGCGTATGCCCCTGATGTGGTCCGTCTGTTTCACAAAGGTCTTCAGCAGTCCGTGCACTTTCACAGCCTTCTGGCTGGTGAGGAAGGTCAGGAGGTCAATGATGTAGGTACCAACAGAGTGCAAACCTCCGCCTCCCATCAAGTCGTCGCAACTCCAGTTGTATTTCTTCCCCAGCAGGCTCCCACTGTGAACCTGTACCTCACACACAAGCAGCTCTCCGACGTAGCCCTCCTGGATCAGCTGCTTCATCTTCACAAAGGCAGGCAAGAAACGGAGGACATTACCCATGATGCTCATGAGCTTGGGATAATAATGGGCAGCTGTCATCATCCTAAAGGCATCCAGTGGAGTGGCAGTCCTGTCGCAAATGACGTTCTTCCCAATCCCTGCCAGACATTAAAAAGAAAGAGAAAGAGTGTATCAGGCGAGGGCATCTCATGGCTCTAGGTACTAGTCTAGTAATCCAGAAAGGTCGCTAAAGGAAAAATTCATTTTAAAAAAAAGTTTGCAGATAATTTACATTGTAATTTATAATCCTTGTTTTTGATAGGCAAGCCTTCTCTTCCAAAATGCAAGGAGAAAGCAGAAAAGAAAAAATGCAAGCAAAAAAAAAGGCCTACAACGCCAAGTATGCCCCACTGGGTGTTGTAGGGGTTTTTTCTGTCTAAACATGTATAGGATTGCACCCTAAGATATCCCCTTCTTGTTTCATTTACATAGAATGTGGCATGAGCTGAATTCAAGGGTTTCTGATCATCACCAAATGTGAACAGCTTAATTTCTTGGTGCACAAGAAAATATAATCTTACTCTGAAAAAGGGAGACTGTGAAACTCATATCACTGTAAAGCCGGAACCCATTCCTCTATCTCAAACTTTCATTTGGAATAGAGACAAGACAAATATTATCCTTTATTAGTACTTGCAACTCATACTACTGATTTTGTATCCTCTTCTAATATAAGCATATTCCATACTCATTCATCTGTACCATTTATTCCATCTGAGGCCAGAATAGTTCTGACCACTTATGTACCTATTGGGCCCAAATGTTTGTTATCCCCTGCAACAGTGCTAAAAGATGGATTATGTGGAGAAAAAGAGCCTCTGAGGGTTCCTACACACACACACACGCACATGCCTCCTACTACATTTTGTGGTAGACTATCAATGGGCACCGCTGGAGCTGTTCTCTCCATTGTGGCATAGAGGCCTTCTTCCATTGGTACCCCCGAGTTTATGTCTCCCTCCCCTGTTGGATTCAGTTTAAAGCCCTCCTGATTAAGCACTGTATGTTAAAAATACGTATCTGCACAGAGATACAGGAAGAGGAGCTTGGCAGCCCCATTGAGAGCATCTGGGTTAAAATAAAGGGGGCAAAGAATAAAACGAACATGGCGGTTGGAGTCTACTACCAACCACCCAATCAAGGAGAAGACGAGGATGGAACTTTTGAAAAGCAAATTGCCATTGTTTCAAGGAGGCACGATGTGGTAGTAATGGGAGACTTCAATTTCCCTGATATCTCTGGGGTGACTTATTCAGCCAAACATGGCCCCTCCAAGAAATTCCTGAGCTGTGCTGCTGATAACTTCCTCCTACAGAAAGTGGCGGAAGGAACTAGAGGATCGGCTATCCTTAACCTGATTCTAACCAACAGAGACGAGTTAGTGGATAAAGTGGCAGTTTCGGGAACTCTGGGGGAAAGTGACCATGTTATACTTGAGTTCTTGATTCTAACAGAAGCAAAAGCTGAGTGCAGCCAAACACGTACCCTGGATTTTAGGAAAGCCAATTTTAACAAACTCAGAACAATGATTAGTAAGATCCCATGGCAAGTGACTCTCACGAGAAAGGGAGCCCAGGAGGGGTGGGAGTTTTTAAAAAAGGAAATTTTAAAGGCACAATTGCAAACAATTCCCACAAGGAAAAAAGGCAGAGGGCAACAGAAGAAGCCAATGTGGCTTCACAATAAACTCAAAGATGACCTGAAAACAAAAAAGGACACGTATAGGAAGTGGAAGGAAGGACAGGCTACAGGGGAAGAGTACAGGCAGGTAGCACAGAACTGCAGGAATAGTGTCAGGAAGGCTAAAGCTGAGAATGAGCTAAGGTTAGCGAGGAATGCTAAAAGCAACAAAAAAAGCTTTCTTCAGATACATGTACAGTAAAAGACAGAAGAAAGAACTGGTGGTTCAACTACGCAATGAGGATGGCAAATTGATAACAGAAGACAAAGAAAAGGCAGAAGTGTTCAATTCCTACTTCGGCTCGGGCTTCTCCCAAATGAGGGTCTATGACCCCCCTGGCAAACCTGAAGTGCAGACTGAAGGGGCAGAATTGCAGCTTGAGATTGATAGGCAAATGGTCAAGGAGCACCTGATTACTCTGAACGAGTTTAAATCTCCAGGGCCTGATGAGCTGCATCCTAGAGTAATAAAGGAACTGGCAGAAGAACTCTCAGAACCACTGTCTATTATCTTTGAGAAATCATGGAGGACAGGTGAAGTGCCAGACGACTGGAGGAGGGCAAATGTTGTTCCCATCTTCAAAAAGGGCAAGAAGGAGGAACCTGGGAACTATAGGCCAGTCAGTCTGACATCAATCCCCGGGAAGATTTTTGAGCAGATTATAAAGAAGTCAGTCTGCAAGCACCTTGAAAACAATGCAGTGATTACTAGAAGCCAGCATGGATTTGTCAAGAACAAATCCTGTCAGACTAATCTGATCTCATTTTTTGATCGGGTAACCTCCCTTGTGGACTGTGGGAATGCTGTGGACATTATATATCTGGACTTCAGCAAAGCTTTCGACAAAGTGCCTCATGATATCCTGATTAGTAAGCTAGCTAAGAGTGGGCTAGATGGAACAACTATCAGGTGGATCCACAATTGGCTACAGAATCGGACTCAAAGAGTGCTTATCAATGGTTCCTTCTCAAACTGGGGAGAGGTAACGAGCGGGGTACCACAGGGCTCGGTCCTGGGCCCGGTGCTCTTCAACATTTTTATTAATGACTTGGATCAGGAGGTACAGGGAATGCTTATCAAATTTGCAGATGACACAAAGTTGGGTGGAACAGCTAATACTCTGGAAGACAGAAACAAAATTCAAAGTGACCTCGATAGGCTGGAGCGCTGGGCCGAAAACAACAGAATGAAATTTAATAGGGATAAATGCCAAGTGCTGCACCTAGGGAGAGGAAACCAAATGCAGAGTTACAGAATGGGGGACACTTGGCTCAACAATACTACAAGTGAGAAGGATCTTGGAATTGTGGTAGATCACAAACTGAATATGAGCCAGCAATGCGATGTGGCTGCAAAGAAGGCAAATGCAATTTTGGGCTGTATTAATAGAAGTATAGCTTCCAAATCGCGGGAAGTGATAATTCCCCTTTACTCGGCACTGGTTAGGCCTCATCTTGAGTACTGCGTCCAGTTCTGGGCACCTCACTTTAAGAAGGACATAGACCAACTGGAGAGGGTTCAGAGGAGGGCAACAAGGATGATAAAGGGACTGGAAACAAGGCCCTATGAGGAGAGACTGAAAGATCTGGGCATGTTTAGCCTTCAGAAGAGGAGACTGAGGGGAGATATGATCGCACTCTTCCAGTATTTGAAGGGATGTCACACAGAGGAGGGCAAAGATCTCTTCTCGTTCATCCCAGTTAGCAGGACACGGAATAATGGGCTCAAGTTACAGGAACCTAGATTCCACCTAAACATAAGGAAAAATTTCCTGACTGTCAGAGCAATAAGACAATGGAATCAACTACCTAGGGAGGTCGTGGGCTCCACTCTGGAGGCATTCAAGGTGCAGCTGGACAGACATCTGTCAGAGATGCTTTGACCTAGATTCCTGCATTGAGCAGGGGGTTGGACTCGATGTCCTTGTAGGCGCCTTCCAACTCTACTTTTCTATGATTCTATGTGTAAACCAAGTAAGGCCAGTTGGGGGGCTGGGAGGAGGCGAAATGTACATAAAGTATCGGATGGGACATGGCACCTGAAAGTCTACGGCTTTTCAGATGCAAATGTCATGAGTCATGAGTCTCCCTCCCCTGCCTGGCCAGGTGAAATGCATCATGATTGGCTAGAAGCAGCAAAGCTACAGAAAGGAGGGGAGGGGGGAAAAGGTATATTCCCAAAGTGTAGCCTTTGTGTCTTTGTCTTTGGGTCATCGCATGGTTGCTGTTGGAGCAATGGCGGCAAGCCAAGCAGAGGCCCAAGCCTTCGGGTGGCCTCAGGATCCGACCCCAGGTAGCTCCTGGTGAAATTAGCTGAATGAGGGCTTGGGGCTCAAGGGGAGGGGGGGAAAGGTATATTCCCAAAGTGTAGCCTTTGTGTCTTTGTCTTTGGGTCATCGCATAGTTGCTGTTGGAGCAATGGCGGCAAGCCAAGCAGAGGCCCAAGCCTTCGGGTGGCCTCAGGATCCAACCCCAGGTAGCTCTTGGTGAAATTAGCTGAATGAGGGCTTTGGTAAAGGCAAGCCTTGTGGAGGGCTACCCATCTCGGACCTTCGGGTAGGTGAAGTAGTCCCCCCGGGCGGCAAGGCTGTGCTGCATCCAACCCTGGAAGAGAACTGACCCCCAGGTAACAGAGTGTGTGCCTGGGAGATATAAAGAATCAGGTTTTGTTATTTTTGCAGCTCTATTACTTTGTACCAAACTATCTCTCTATTTCGTGTGCTTCTCTCATTTCCCTATTTTTGTTGTAATATGCTACCAGAATAAACCTTCTTTGGTTTTTTACCCCACATGGTGTTTGTGGATGCTCTGTGGTTTCAGCAACTAAATCCAGGTTACAGTCATAAAGGCAAGTCCCTGAACAGAGATTCAAGTAGGATTGCAGACAGCTGAGGCTGGCAGTCTGGTACCTTGAGATCTCTGGGGGTCTTGGGTCCTTTGGGTAGGAAAGGGTGGGTTGTGGCGGGCAGCCAGCCCCCCCTTCCTCCACATGGTGGCAAGCGCTGAGATTCGAAACTGGACCACAGAGTGGGTGCATGTGGGCAAATAGGGAAGCTTGGAGTGACCTTGGTACATTGGTAGAGGTTTTGAAGTGTGAGATTGAGCCTCAGAGAAAATGTTCAGATTGCTGGAAGGGGCTACCCCAGTCTGTGGAAGCCTAGCTGCCAGCGGGGAGCGTTGAAGGCAAGAAATCTCAACTGTGGAGTGAGTAAGAAGAGAAAGCAAACTCCAAAAAGTTCCAGAAAGAACAGCCAGCAAGTGAGCAGAGGGCAGTAAGTGTGTAATCCAAAAGTACCAGAGCTGGGGGAGCCCTGGCAAGGCAAGAAATAGGCTGCGTGTGCGTGTCCCAGAGGCTGGGAGCAGCAGTTGCCAGTGAGTAAGAGGAGGAGGATCCTACCCATCGAGTGCAAGAAGCGGGTGAGCAGATGGCGGCTGTGTGATCCCAAAGAACCGGGGCTGGAAGAGCCCATGGCAAAGAGAAGAAATAGTGTGTGTGCGCATGCGTGTGTTTCAGGAGGAGGAGAGAAGACCAGAAAACCTCTCTTAAGAGACTGGTGAGCAAAACGTTGAATTTTGGGACAGCGTTTGGTGAGTGATTTTTGTTGTGCTATGTGCCCCAGGGGGGTCGTCCAGACTTTGGGGGGGGGAGGGCACAGTCCTGCCCTACATCTCTACCACGGGAGAAGGACTCAGATTTTGAACTTGGACTGTCCAGTTGCTCTTGGGGGGGGCAGACATCAGAACACCCCCCCCCCCGCAGAAAAAGAGACTTTGTCCCTGTGCTGCCGAAGTGGAGGGCTGAAAGGAGCAGAAGGAAAAGGAAATTTCTCTCCTAGCTGGCGAAGAGAAGCACAGACAAAGGAATTTCCCTCCAGGTGTCTCCAGCGAGAAGAAAGGGGACTGAGACTGGGTGTTGATTAAAGCCAATAAAAGCTGATAAATTGTTGCTGGAGTGGGAGGGGACGGGTGATCCAAGTGTATTTGTCTTGTCGATAAATTGTTGCTGGAGGGGAGGGGACGGGTGATCCAAGTGTAAGCAATTGAACTATTTGTGTTGTCTTGTCCCCAAATGCAAAAGTCAGTCCCAACTGTATCAGGTCAATTTGAAATTTGATGATAATAATAATAATAATGATAATAATAATGATGGCTGTATGTGTTCAAAGTGCCTCAGGGCAGGGAAGAGTTGCCAGAGGAGAATCAGTCGGAGGAGAGAACAAAGCAGAGATCTAAAAGGAATGTTAGAGGCGGGGAGCCCTCTAACGGCTGAAAGATTGCCAGGCTGGTGTTCTAGCCGCCTGGGTGGAGCCTCCATGGCTAACCATTTAATTCTGAGGGAGACAGTCATCCCGTGCAAGTTTGGGTGGTGGGCTAAATGAGCCAAGCCCAAGAGACTGGAAGATTGCCAGGCTGTGTGTTCTAGCCGCCTAGGTAGAGTCTCCATGGCTCAGCATTTAATTCTGAGGGAAACATTCATCCCATTCATGTAATTGGGTATAAGGTGCCACAAGCAAGCCTTTGGGAAAAGGGGTGGTGTATTCATGTCATTGGGTGGTGGGTGCCACCCGCAAGCCTTTGGAAAAAGGGGAGGTGTATTCATGTCGTTAGGTGGAGGTGGCAGAAGCGAGCCTTTAAAAGCAAACATAAAGGCGAATTGAAGAGTCACATTTCAGTCAGCAATCTGCCCCCTACAGGCTTGTGTGGGAAGCAGCAACCCTAGAAAGTTTTTTTAGACAGAGTGCCAGTCAGGCAACAGAAGGGTTGGGGTTCCCATTTGAATTGTATATGTTTCTTGTGTATGCAAACCTGTAAACTTCTGATTCTTGTTTTGCTGTTTTGACGTTTAAGGAGCTGTGTTAAGATTGTAGTTAATGTGTTTTGATGTTTTTTCGTTTTGTTTTGTTTTTTTTGTGTGTGTGAATGAGAAGAGGTGTGCTAGTGGTAGAAGGCTAGCAAATGCTTTTTCTTTTAAGTTAGTTTAAAATGAAATGAGAGGGTTGACCTCTCAGGTTTCATTTTTTTTAAAAGGGAGCGTGTGGAGAAAAAGAGCCTCTGAGGGTTCCTACACACACACACACACACACACACACACACGCACGCACGCACACGCCTCCTCATGTGTAAACCAAGTAAGGCCAGTTGGGGGGCTGGGAGGAGGCGAAATGTACATAAAGTATCGGATGGGACATGGCGCCTGAAAGTCTACGGCTTTTCAGATGCAAATGTCATGAGTCATGAGTCTCCCTCCCCTGCCTGGCCAGGTGAAGTGCATCATGATTGGCTAGAAGCAGCAAAGCTACAGAAAGGAGGGGATGGGGGAAAAGGTATATTCCCAAAGTGTAGCCTTTGTGTCTTTGTCTTTGGGTCATCGCATGGTTGCTGTTGGAGCAATGGCGGCAAGCCAAGCAGAGGCCCAAGCCTTCGGGTGCCTCAGGATCCAACCCCAGGTAGCTCCTGGTGAAATTAGCTGAATGAGGGCTTTGGTAAAGGCAAGCCTTGTGGAGGGCTACCCATCTCGGACCTTTGGGTAGGTGAAGTAGTCCCCCCGGGCGGCAAGGCTGTGCTGGATCCAACCCTGGAAGAGAACTGACCCCCAGGTAACAGAGTGGGTGCCTGGGAGATATAAAGAATTACCGTAGGTTTTGTTATTTTTGCAGCTCTATTACTTTGTACCAAAGCGTCTCTCTAATTTTGTGTCCTTCCCTCATTTCCCTAATTTTGTTGTAAAATGCTACCTGAATAAACCTTTCTTTGGTTTTTTACCCCACATGGTGTTTGTAGATTGCTCTGTGGTTCCAGCAACTAAATCCAGGTTACAGTCATAAAGGCAAGTCCCTGAACAGAGATTCAAGTAAGATTGCTTGGCAGTCTGGTACCTTGAGATCTCCGGGGGTCTTGGGTCCTTTTGGGTAGGAAAGGGTGGGGGTGTGGTGGGTCAGCCAGCCCCCCCTTCCTCCACAGATTATATATAGCCTTTAAAGGAAGAAGATACCATCCTGGACGTTGTGATTCCTGTGGACAGGTGATGTCACCTCAGGAAAAATAAGTTGGGTATTATCTCAGGTGTAACAATTTAGCTCCTTATATGTACATTGCATATTCAGTGAATATCCATACTTCCAAGGCTTCATCGTTGCAGTAGTCATGTTCCTCAAAGAGGTTTCTGAATGTTACATTGACCTGCTTTGCATGACACAACAATCCATCATGGGTAACTAGCCATGGTGGGTTGTCATGTCATCTGAACCCAGACCGTTTCCTGCAGGATGACTTGTTTCCCCCCCCCAACAAGCCACGCTAAGAATCCATGGGCTGTTCAAGGGGTTGTTCAACCCACGGTGGGTTGTCGTGTCATCCGAAACCAGGCAACCGATCCCACCGTGGGTTGAGGGAACCAGCGAGCTTAAAAAACAACAGCACCTTGCCACCACCAGTGACAGCCCCTCCGAAGTGCCCAAGTGGCACAATGGAGGGGCTGTCACTGGTTGGCCACCTATTTTTAAAATTATTTTTGTGCCTCAAATGAGCACAATTTTTTAAAAATAATTTATTATTGTTGTTGTTGTTGTTGTAGTCAGACTTGTGCAATGGTGGAGGTGTGCAGTTCCGCTGAGACGAAAATGGGAAGCCAGGTTCTAGCCCCCACTTGGCCATGAAGCTCACCGGGTGACTCTGTGCCATTCACTGACTCTCAGCTCAACATACCTCACAGGGTTGTTGTGAGGATAAAATGGAGAGGAGGAGGAGGATTATGTAAGCCGCCTTGGATTCCTTGCAGGAGGGAGAAAGGTGGGATATAAATGTAATAATAAACAAACAAACAAACAAACAATCCCCTGAGTGCATCACCAGAGTGGGTCAGCATGACTTGTGAACCCGCCCTGTATCTCTGAGACACAGAAAAAATATTACCGGTAACTCCAGAAGTTGCCCACCGCTGCTATAGAACAACGGTTTCCAAACTGTATTCCGGGGACCCGTGAGATTCCTTGGGAGCCCATCAAGGGTTCCTGAAGGGAAAAAATGAGTAAGTAATAAGACCAGCTTATTTCCCTGAAGTGCAGTCAGGGCACAGTGTTAGTGCTGTACACCAGACGGCACTCTCCATTCAGTAGAAGGAAGCAGAAGTGTGACAGGCCTGGCCAGTGCTCTGCATGACCTGACCATGAATCACTGAACTTGCACCCAGAATCTGCTAGGGGAAACGTCTGCTGGCGGAAAAGATTCGCTGGTGGTAGAATGGTTGTAAGCTACAACTACAGAACATAAGGACATTGCATATTTTAGAATATTCCCTGCTCTACAGAACAAGCCTCCCTGATTTTTATTATTTTGATCTGGCAACCATAGGCATGTTTATCTTCTACTGAACTTCTTCCTCAAATGTACAGATTGCCTATGAAGTAGCGCCTCTGAACCTTTGTCACTGAAAAAACCAACCATCTCCTACTGTGTCTATTTGATTCATATAAAATTAGGGCTGTTTGACTTCACAGGGTGAATTCATGGAGCTGACCTACATTCCTTTAATAGGTAACGTTCTTCAGCTGCAGAACTATTCAGTGTAAATCTGTGATTTATTTAACAAGCTTTTGCCAATGGAATACATCCTTTCTCTCTGTAGGGCTCTAAGGTTGGCAAACAGCTAGGAATGCAGAAGTGCACCTTTTATATAACAAGCAACAACTTTCCCTAAGCCCAAAAGGCACATACCAAAATATTCATATCACTAAGGAGTAGAAGAAACAGGAGTCACAGATACCACTTGCCCCGCTCAAAATCTCCTCCTGTGGCCTCTTCCACTTTTCCCTCTCTAGAAACCTGAACACGCCTAATTAATCTCTACCAGGCACTGCCAAAGCTAACTCTTAGGCCTGGTTTGCACGTAATGAGACACCTCCGTGGGTAAATTTCCCTGCAGGAGCTACGCTGGCTGGGGCATGCTGGGAGTTGTAGGCCAAAAACATCTGGGGACCCAAGGTTGGAGAACACTGATCTATTGTCTGCTGTGACTGGCCTTGGCTCTCCAGGGCCTCGGGCAGAGGTCTCTCCCATCACCATCTGATCCCTGATCCCTTTTTGAACTGGAGATGCCAGGGATTGAACCTGGGACTTCTTGAATGCAAAGTATGTATCCTGCCAGTGAGCGACGGCCCCCCAGAACAGGTTCTAAGTCTAACATTTAGATCCGCAGGTTCTGGCATCTTTTCTTCCAAGAGCTCTTTTGTCCCATACTGTGGCTGGGAGAAAGAATGGAGAGGATGACAGATAAAATCTGTATGTGCCTCTGCAGTACCCCCATATGCAATAGATGATGCTTTTAATTCTATTCCTCTTTACTGTTGTGAATTGCTCGAGAATCTCCACTGGTGTGGTCCAAGAGCCTCACTTAGGTTACCTCCCTGCCCCTTAAAAGGCAATCGTGACTTAGCATCATCTGCTGTGAGAATTTACGTGGATAAGATCCTAGAAAATAATGTTTTAACTATTGCAAAGGCATATAAGCCATGGCTGGTGGATGAATAGAAATGATAAAATGAAATCTTCATTTATTTGACAATGGGGAATCCCCATCAGGCATATGTTATTTTGCAACTGCAACTCTCATTAGGTTCTAATGAGTTGCTATAGGGCTGTTGCCAACCACTCCTACTGGAGTTCTAACCTGGAACCCCAGAATTTCAATCATGCTCACCCAGAACCAGCAAAATCTCACCAGCTTCTCTTGAAAGCCATTGGACTCTTGGGCTTAAGTTCTTCGTTACAAGATTTAACCCCCCCTCCCCACTGCCAATGTGGTTTCAAAGAGCTGGTGCAGAGAACAGCAGCTGAAACGAACTGGAGGAATAAGCCAGAATCCACCCTGCCACTAGATAGACTGCCTCAACTTGCAAGCATGGGGAGTGACTCCCTAGCCTGCATTTTTAGGAAACATATTTCAGCATTTCAAGGTAGCTGGCCTGCACCACTCATTTGCGTGAGCCTACACAGGGTGAGTCACAGCAGAAGCTCAACCCCTGCTCTTTAGGTTTGTGCAATGTGCATATATTTAGAAAGTCTGACTGTAATGCTGACAGTAGTTACATAGTTTCATGTGCTTCAGCTTGCTGATTTCAGTGGACTAAAATGAGCATTACTGTGAACACACGAACACATACACACAAGTTCCAGTCTTCAGGGGGAGAATGTCATTGCCTATGTAGCCAAAACGGCATCACAAGAGGGGAAACCCCAAGGTTTTCAGAAGTACCCCGTGAAAAAAAGTCTATTTGGGGGGGGGAACCCTCAGAGGGGGAAGAATCCCCCCCATACCTGAAAGAGGACTGAGTATGCTCAGTGGGTATGGAATGCGGACTGTTTGTAGACTGTGGGGAAAACCAGGTTTGGGAAAGCGGAATGGAATGGAGTGGCTGGAACCTTGAACAGTGGCACTCCACGCTGCAACATTTTCTCGCAGGGGCCACTTGTAAGAAACTGCTCTATATCTAGCGCCAAACTAGATGCTGTGACTTTAAATGAGCCTTTGCATTTAACAAGCAAGTTTTTAAAAATGGAAATAGCATCGGCTAGGGGGAGAGGTGATAATTATTGGGACTGTGATAGTTGTGGAGAGAGGGAAGTTAATCCTGTACTCCCCTGCTGTGGTCTTGAGGAAAATTCCTCATCTGAAGCAGGTATTTGCATTGCAAGGAAATTCCCCATTGCGCCTAGTTTTTCACAACTATTTTAGACTGGGTCTAAACTCTTGGAATTCAGCTCTGGCTTTTACGCACTCTCTGTGAGTCTTGCTGTGGCTGTCGCTGAATCAGAGTACATGACAGAGGGAAAACCCATCTAGAACCACCACTCCCAATGTTATTGTCGCCTATAAATCTTCTAAAACGTCTGTATCCTCCAGACAAGCAGGTTGTAATCTGGTGGTAAATGAGAATCAGAATCTTTACATGGGAGGAACATTAAATTAGTGTTCCACGTAATCAATAAACACATTTGGCTTGATACATTTCTACAGCGTCTGCATGTGTTTTGCGAAACGCCAGGCAATTAGATCTCTCCATTAGAGAGGCAAGGAAAGTGACACAACAGCTGGAACATTATTCAGAAACAAGAGCAAGCTACAACTTGGCTGCTGGCAATATTATACGCTGATAAGCAAATAAACCAGCAAATCCTGCAACTGCTATATGTATTTTGTAGTTTTCCCTTTTTATATAAACACTCTTTGCAGCCATCTGTTCAGCACTGGAGCTTTGTCATGCCTCAGTTACGTGATAATCTGCCAAGTGGCTAGCTTGCTTTGCTAGCAAAAGGACCACAGTTCGGGCACTCTGATTTTATAAACATTTGGAATTATGTAATTTGGGAACAATGATGGCTTTATATTTATAGGGAAGACATGGTGGTGAGTTGCTCTTTTCCCCTAACTGAACAAGCTATTGTTGGTGACCAGAGTGCAAGGGCATTTATACACACAGGGAGCTGGCCAAAGGGCACAAGCAACCCCATTGGTCTTAATCATTTTAATCTTGCAATTGTTTTTAATTCCGTTATTGTAACTGCTGCTGCTAGCTCTGCTGTTTGTTTTTAATCTGTGATTTTAAATTTTATATTTTATATTGTATTTTATGATTTTAACTGTTGTAAACCAAGAGCTTTGGCTATTGGGCGGTATAAAAATGTATTAAATAAATAAATAAATAAATAAATAAATAAATAAATAAATGGTGCACCAGTGAAGCAGCACGTAATCCCAGTGGGGCACCTCAGTGTCCACTCTGACTCTTCAAGGGAATCTGGGTCATACCTCTTGGATTGCACAGTGCAGCCTCTTGGGCAGAATGTCCTTGTGAGAGAGAGAGGGATGAAGAGGGACAAGGTGTCCTACTTTAGTACGGCATGTCATTGGTGAACAGAATGGGTTAGATCCAGATTTACACTGGATCAACTGCGCTGGCGGAAGTAAACTTCTCCACCAGTCCCCTCCAGCAGCTGCCCACTCACCCCCTGAAAATGATACACAGAGTCAGGAGACCCTGCTGAATGGGGTGAGCTGCTGTGGGGGGGAGGGGGGAATCTCCAAAAACTGGGCTGTGGGACCTTGTGCAAGCAGAGCCCTTCCTCTTTGCGGAAGGCATATCCTGATCCAGCCCCCTAGCAGGAAGACTGTCATACTGGTTCATTCCACCAGTTCACAGAATAAGGTTTGATCCCATCCCTTTCTGTCCATGTTATACTTAATGTAATGGCACGCCTGAGCCCCAATCTTTTCCACAAAAAGAAACAGAAGAAAATTCAGAAGAAGTCGGTGCAATTGCTGCCTATTATGTAAGTATATATATATATGAGCAAGCTGAGGGCTGTGACTCATGTTACAATTCTGTACATGGAGACCCACACATGTGTATGATGATGCATCATATCGTAATGTGAGAATTTCCGAGCAAATGACTCTTTTGGCCCAATATATACATTACATTTGTCAACAGAAGCCGATCGGTTTCCTGTTACATGCAGCAAGTCTGAAAGAGAGACAGACAGAAACGTGTGTGGCCATTCCCGCATTACGAAAGACATGCCTCTTTGTACAGGAGTGTGCATCTCTATGTATCAACTTGTAAGGTAAGAAGCCACCTTAGAAGAGACTTTTAAATGGGGAGGGGGACTGCAGTCACACGGACCAGCTGCCCTAGACGAACCCACAAGTGTGCGTACACCCAGGTGCAATTCTCGGGGCTGTTCCAGCTATCAGCTCTCTCTCCAGTGACTGCATGTCAGCGTGCCAGATCCCCCGAATCCAGACCCCAGTTCCCTTTAGCGATTACGATGCTGATTGCTGCTCGTCCAAGCATCCTATCAGGACCAGCATCATGGGAACAGCAGTCATCATCACACCTTTTGAATTTTTGGGAAGGGACAGAGGACAACCAGATACAAATGTCATACCAAGCAGAAACAAACCAAATGTGACCATCAAGCATTGCACTGAGAGAAAGGTGCAGGATGCCCGGCCTGCTGGGCTTCCCCAATCTGGCCCATGGAGTTTCCCGGGGTTCTTCCAGGGGGCAGGATTTGGCCTCCAAACCCTCCCTGCTCCCCGGAGGAAATCCCCGCTGCTATCTCCAGCGTGACATCGGAGATAACAGCAGAGATTCCCAGGCGTGCCACCCTCCCATCCTGTTAGTGGCTAACAGAAGTGAGTTAGCCTGCAGTGAACATATGAAGGAGACTCGAACAAGGTCGGGCCATTAGGCTATCATAATACTGTCCACTCCAACCGGCAGTGACTCTGCAAGGCCTCAGCCAAGATTTCCGGGACTTCCCCCACATAAAGCATGTGCCCTGTTACTTAGCTATGACCCCTCCCCCAGTGAAGCTAAGGCCTTCTGGAGGCTCACAATGATAAAGGTTGAGAATCCCGTTACAGCAGATACCCCCATAGTATGTATGTATGTACGATATCAATGTCACTAAGTTATACCTGTGTGCATCTCTTTGGGGTTTTCCTAAAGAATTCTGTGGTTCGTTAGTTCAGTGGAAGCAAAGACATACAGGAACTATAAGGCAAGGCTTAAAGATTACACCACTGCCGTGTAATTGTCAGGAAAAAGACATAGTGAAGCAGCAAACCCATGATCCAAATCCCCAAGATTGCTTACTGCTACCGAATAAACTGCATGTTTGTTCCCCAAAGATCAGGCTTTCCAACCCGAGGTGTCAGGAGATTACTTTACTCTATATCGGTTTGTGGTTTTAAATTGTTTTCCCCCTTCTGGATTATCCACAAATGTCCTCTGTGGAGCGAGAACCAGCAAAACACAGACATCTGGTCACGATATTCAGCTGACTCCAGCGATGGCAACTAATTGCTTTTTCTTTTGCCTCCATCTCAGAAAGGAATAAAATCCCTCCCTTCGCTAATGGAAAGCAAACAAACATTCTCAGTGTGTGCTCATTACATTATTAAAATTTTTGCTCACTGTACAAATAAGCCTTCAAAGCACAACAAGCCTTCAGCATACGACAGGAAGGACCGATGATGAACAACATGTGTTCAATTTTGGAGTCTTGGGACTCCACAGATGCAGGACTTATGGATGCCCACCAATGTCATCCCAGGGAACAATTCAAGAGAGGCTGTCACAGAAAGCAAACAAGATTATTAGGCCTAGATCCAGGGTCTCCAACATGGTGCCTGCAGACACCTCTCTTGGCACCTGCCAGGCTCCCTGATTCTCCTGATTTTTATTTTATTTCTTAGATTTAAACAAAAACTCTAACTGGGAGGCTGGCATGCTGCACAGTGAAGGACTGCCCTCCAGCACCATTTTTATTTGGGTTCAAAAGTGTGGGTTTGTGTTTTGGAGCTCAGACCTTACCTCTGCTTTGTACTGAGGTTCTTAGGTAAGTTACTGCACAATCCTATGCATGTTTAGAAAGAAAAAAGTTCTACTACTCCCAGCATGCCCCAGCCAGCCATGTTGGCTAGGGAATGTTGG
Source organism: Shinisaurus crocodilurus (assembly GCA_021292165.1). Taxonomy (NCBI): domain Eukaryota; kingdom Metazoa; phylum Chordata; class Lepidosauria; order Squamata; family Shinisauridae; genus Shinisaurus; species Shinisaurus crocodilurus. The sequence goes on from CM037880.1 coordinate 135,136,402, forward strand.
GAGTTCTAGGACTGTTTTCTGTCTAAACATGAATAGGATTGCGCCCTCACTTTTCGTCTCACCACTTTGCCTTTCAGGAAATGAGTGTTTTGTGACCAGCCGTGCCCACCATGGCAGCATTTTTATTAATGGGCAAGGCCCCATGGCAGCCATTTTGTGAGAGCACCAACAACACCCTCTCAAAATTCCAAATGTGCCCACCAACCCAAAAAGTTTGGGGACCTCTGGCCTAGTTGAAACAGCCACAGGTATATAACACTGTTGAAGTTATATCTTCTTGATTTAGCACAAGATCCTGACAGCATGAATAAGTCTCTTCCAGAAACAAGCAACTTCAGTTTCATAGATTTCATAGAGTTGGAAGTTGAACATACATATAATGTTCACTTACTTTGCCTCATTCATGCCACAAATCAATGTCCATTATAAGGTAGAAGTACTTTATTATTCCCATATTTAAGAATGGACAAAGACTGAAAGACTGTGGGTTGGATCCAATGGTTTCACTCTGTGAATGGGAGAGTTCATGGAAGGAGAGTTCTACTCATGGATAGACTCATTCGGTGTGCAGAACTATCCTTCTGTGCCTGGAAGCTCCTTCTGTGAATGAAATGAAAGCTTTGGATCTATGGAAAATGTAACCTGTTCCCTATGGCAGTTTACTGTGCCATTTGTATCAAATAGTTTTCCATCCAGTATCACACTGTCCTGATAAATGCCACAGTAAAGCAGAACCAGCAATTTCTCCTGTTCTTGTACACTCAGATGGAATCCAAAATTGCACAGGGTGGGAGAGGGGGAGTCCTGCTTGACAATGCAAGTTATGGCTGCAGGTGATTTTCACTGTAAGAAAGGCCAATTAACTCATGTGCTGAACAATTTTGGTGGTGTGATTGCAGAAGTAGAAACCTGCCTGTAAAAACACAGTAAAGATAAAACAGTACGCATGGCCAAGGGGGAGAAGGAGGAAGCCTGCAGGCATATCTCTTTCTACTGTAATCTAATCAGAAGGGCAAAGGAGAAGCTGGAGGCACAAGTTCAGGTCCAAGGGACAAATGAACCTCACAGAAGGTGGTTAAGCAAGGAACGCCGCCCTCCTTACTCCCGTCACCGTGTCATCAGCCACATACATTTTCATGCACACGCGCACATGGGACTATGCATACTCTGCACCAGAAGCATCCAAATTTCTATCTCCAAAAGGGGGCAATTCTGAGGCCTGAATAATTTATTCAAAATATATTTAGCTATTTATTTACAGTATTTGTATACCACTCCATATCTAGGCAGATTCCGGAATGATGAACAATCAAAAGATAAAAAAGGAATAAAAACAATACATTAAAAAGAGGATAACATTTAAAACCGTGGCTGGTCAGCAAGAAAGGCTTCCTGAAACAAAGACATCTTCAACAGGCGCTGAAAACAACAGTGTGTCGGAGCCTGCCTGACCTCCAGAGGCAGGGAGTTCCACAGATGTGGAGCCGCCACACCGAAGGCTCTTCTCCTGGTGGATTCCCGTTGGGCTATGGGTCCATGTAGAACCACCAGGAGAATGTCCTCTGATGACCTCAGTGACCGGGCAGGTTGGTAAGGGAGGAGGCGCTCTCTCAGGTATCCTGGTCCCAAGTTGTTTAGGGCTTTGTACACTAGTACCAGAACCTTAAACCTGGTCCGGTAGTGAATAGGCATCCAGTGCAGTTCCTTCAGCAGAAAATGTGCAAAATATATTTTGCACATTTGATTATTTGCTGATTGATTGATTGCATCTCTATTCCGCCTTTCTGGAACCATGCATATGGTCTGATTGTCTTCTGCTAACTAGCCACAAGGGAGAAGAGCTATCACACTCTGGCCTTGCTCTCTCTCCCTCTTTCTCTCTCCGAGACAACTGTTTTTGATTTTAAAGAGGACAACATATGCTATTAAACATTTTAGAAGGATTTAAAAAATAAAAAAAAAGAGTCTCCAAAGTGTGTTAAACAGAAACAATGGCAATGACATTTTCCTGTAATTCACTCCAGCTTTCCTTTCGTTACTATCCAAAAAGGTTGTTTTTAGTTTTGCAGATTACAGGCCAGGTTTTTGGCTTATGTGAAAATACAGACATGCAGAAGAAGCCCGGCCATCCACAGCACGACACAGGCTTTGCAGCCTCAGAGCAGGCAGGCTGGCTTTTTATTGAACAGTTGGGCAGAGTACTGCCTGTGCTGCCCCTATAGTTTCAGAGATATAAAAGGCTAGGGAGTCGTCCGGGTTTTTAATGAAAGCCAGGGCCAGCCCGAGACATGATGGCACCCCCCTCCATTCCACATACAGAAGCTGACTGACCTGGCTGGCAGTACTAACTTACTGTACTTCAACAGCAGCAACAGAATTGCGTCTTCCACCACACCTGAGGGCCACGGGCTAGTTTAGGGGGTGCAGGACAGGCTGTGAGGCACAGAGCATTTACCCTTAAAGAGAGGGGAACACCCCAGGGGACACAGAGGGAATGGCTTGGTGTGCTGCCATTGCTGCCCCTCAGTATCTGCCGCCTGAGGTGGTTGTCTCACTCTGCCTAATGATAGGGCCGGCCCTGACAAAATCTACAAACTGGAACCAGCTAATACACTAAATGGGAATCAAGCAGAGTACCTAGAATCTATTCCAGGCAGTGTTGCAACCCTATGAGAGTGATCCTAAAGGTAAAATAAATCATATCCTATATCAGATTCAAGGTGAAGAGTTCAAGGAAGTTTTTGCTTTCCTTGAAATTTCTGCAAGGTTGAAGAGTATGTGCCTGTTGGTTTCCTTAGAGATGTTTATCCTCACAGCACCGCTCCACCTTCTATTGCCTTTCATGGATTGTACTTTACTGATGCACTTCCCGTGGTGTGACAAGTTAATGTGCCCAGAATCCAAATTCATCCTATGGTACGGCCCTTGTTGGAACCCAGGCATCAGCAGGGAGGGGGAAAGTGAGTGGAAAGCGATTTCCATTGGCTGATCTAGAAAAGGTAGTGTCTAGCTAGAAAAAGTAAAGGGAAGAACAGCATCGTAAATGACACACACACACCCCGAAGTAGACTGGTGAGTTAGTTCCAATTCCAACCCTGATGTGTGTGCTGGGTTCTCACACAGAAATGCAAGTCTGATCCATGTTTAGTCACAGAACTCCAACGACATGCAAATGCTCCTTCTCATTAATAGAGTCACAGTTTCCTGTTCATGCTGTTTTTCTTTTAACTCCTTTTGGGTCATGGTCTTTTTATACTGCAACAATATGGGTGTTTAGCATAACGCAGCCTTCCCCAAACAGGTGCCCTCACGATGTGTTGGGACTGCAACTCCCATCAGTGATGGGAATCATAGAATATTAGAGTTGGAAGGGGCCTATAAGACCATCGAGTCCAACCCCCTGCTCAATGCAGGAGAACAGATGTGGGCAGCCCAGGCAGTCACCCATCCAAGCACTGACCCGGCTCATACCTGCTTAGCTTCAGCATGTGGCCTGCATTAATTTATGTGCTCTCGATGCCACCTGAGTTGCAGTTCAACACATCTGGAGGGCACCAGGTTAGGGAAGGCTGCATATAGGATACGACACAATTCTAAATCCCAAGGCTCGTTAAAACACCAAGTTCCAGCCAGTGAAATAAGATGGCTGGCTGGAAAGAAAAGATGCACAGAGATGGCTACTGTGTAACAGAAAAATGGATTTCGTTGGGAGTTAAGGGGCAAAGGCATAGAGGCAATTATTATTCCTTGTAATGGGCCGCTTGGTCCCATGAGTCTGACGCGGGTTCATGACCCCCACAAAATTATAACCGTGGATTATAAACCGTGCCTAAAACAACATGCAGTGCTTAGATAAGAGTCAGGTCAAAATTTCAAAAGTGAACGATACTTTGAAGCTCTGATGTCCTAAAATTTAGATGTCCTATTTGAGGCTCTGATGTCCTAAAATTTAGATGTCCTAAAGAAAGCATTTTGTAAGCACTTCAAAAGTTGTTTAGTTGGAAATGCAGATGTGAAATTGGAAATCAATGAATAAACAAACAAATAAAATAAACAAGCTATAGTCACTGCAGGGGGCTATTCCTGAATAAGCAATGACTCATTACAAGTAAAGCCTGGTGCTCTCCAGATATGTTGGACTACAACTCCCATCAGGGAGTTGGCCATGCTGGCTGGGGATGACAGGAATTGTAGTTCAACTCACCTGGAGGGCGCCAGATTAGGAAACATTGCATCTCTAGTACCCACACCTGGAGCAAAGGAACGTTGCTGATATATAAGTCTGTCAATAATGTTAGAATATTTGGTTCCTAAGTCTGTAGAACAATCCATTCAAGAACATCATGAATTAGATGCATCACTTCTGGAAGACAACCAAGGCACTGCCATGTTAAATATGGACTACGCATTACAGTTTCAGCATCCTTTTGCTTGGGTTCTATCAATGTAACGAAATGGGGTACGACAGAAAATTGAAATGGAGGAGGCAGCAGGGTAGGGAAGTTCTATCCTTTCAAAACATGCTCCAGTTACATTATCTAATCTTTTAAAAGACTGGAAACTCTATACAAGAGGGAGGCTGTATTGACAAAATGCCAGGTAAAATGAGTTCTCATATGGCTTGGAGGCAAAATTTGAAACTGAAGCTGACTATTGATTAAAAGGCAGCCATTTTGTCATGCAAATATAAAAATACACGCGTCTGCTCCAAGGACTCACCAGCCCTTTGCTTTCAAAGGCTGCAGTCCTGCATACAAGCTGATCAAATCCAAGTCGCCTTCAGTGAGATTTAAGGTGCCTGCAGGACTGCAGCTAGCTACTCTCCACAATCAGGTGAGCTCCAATATTTGGATTTCAACTTCTCTAAAATCAGTTCCAATGAAATGTTGGCCACTGATACTTTTAAAACTTGATTCTACAACCCAGGTACAAATTCTTAACTATAAGTCAACATGCCTGACGGGTTCGTTTATATGTGCACTGAGTCCCGTTTTCTAGTAGTCACTCCTCTGCTCATTATCACAGGTCATCGTTAGTATTTGTTAAGATTTGTCAGGTGTGCATCGTCCATTCAAGGCACTGAACAAAGTACTGTATATATGCCAAGTTAGCCCCATATAATGACAGAGGGGGACTTAAGTAGCCCTTCTTGACCCAGGGGCTCTTTTCCTTGCTTTTAACTCACTCCAACATCAACATTTTTTCCTGTTATAATGTTTTTGCTGGTTCTGGTCAATGACCGTAATAAATATTCATTTATTCAACATCAACATTAATCCTCAATCATGTACGTTAGTTTTTAAAAACAAAATCAAGGAGTTACCATTGTGGGATAAGCAAGGGTTCATTTACAGGGTCAAAGAACGTCAGATGTTGCCGCTGCTGGGTTGTTGTTCAGAACCTAACCCTCTTTTATATGAGCTTGGAGTTCCATTGGTTTTAATCACATTACTGTTATTTTTGGCTTATGCTTTGCTTGGGTCACTGCTTGCTTGTCAAAAATGCTGAGCTTCTCCCACATCAGCATACCCAATACAGGCCCAGTTCATGCATTACAACAGTAGCTGTCAAAATATACTTCTGCATCGAGGCTGAAAATAGCAAATCATGTGGATCATCCAGATTGCTGGGTACTTTTCATGCCAGCACCAAGTGATTGGCTTAGTTTCTCAGCAGCTACTACACGAGGCATTTTTCATGCGCTCGTCATTCCCCTACTCATGGTTATTTATGGGTTCTTTAGATGACGATGTGGCCCTCCAGTTTTGCTTCTGTGTCTAACCAGCACCTTTGGCAAGTTTTTTTTTTAAGAGCAGGGAAAATGGGGAATTTAATTGTGGACACAAAAGAAAGTGCAATTTCCTCTTGTGTATTTGTGCTATTCTGCTATACCACAGTGCCACCTAGAGGTTATGTAGCAGAAAAGCAGGAAAGGAATGCACTTCGCGTAGTGCTCGTATCTCAACTCTGCAACAAACCCAAAAGCTACAGCCGATTAACAGCCGATTAACAGCCTCGTATACAAAAACTCATGAACTGGACTGTAGTGACCATGGTTTTCATCTCATCTCATTTAAGCTAGAACAGGTAAGACGAGAGTGTCTGGTTAATCAAGGGCTCTTTTTCTTGCTTTCAACTTACTTCTGATTTAACTCACTCTTAATATAAGGAGTTCTATACCACAGAATAAGTGATAATAAATATAAGCCTCAATTGTGTATCACATTGAACAAGAAATCCTTTTTTCTTATGCCAAGCTAGTTGGTGAAATGAACCACAGCTAACTTTTTAGATACACACTATTTTTTATCACAGGAACAATTTAGACACCTGACTTTTAAAAACAGTAACATGCCTTCCATTAATCTACAAAGACTATTTGTACAACAAGAGTCTCTGAACAGATCTGCCAGTCTTGAGCCTTAGGGTCAGGGTAGAAAGAAGGGGGACATAGATTAAAAAGATCAAGCCGCCAGATTTCCCTGGTAACATATTCTAAGGATGCAATCCTATGCATGTTTAGACAGAAAAAAGTCCTACAGTTCTCAGCACTCCCCAGCCAGAATGCTGGGAGTTGTTGGGCTTTTTCTGTCTAAACATGCATAGGATTGTGCCCTAAATCCACAAAACTAGTCATCCATCCTGGGCACTCCATTTTCTTGGGCACTACTAGCACTCTCACAGCTATGTGGACACCACAGACTTCCTGAGGAAACTCCACTCCACTGATAATCTCCCCCAAAACACCATTCTGGCAAGCATCGGTGTAAACCAATGTGGCTTATGCTGGCTCAGCTTGTCTGAGTGTGGAAAGCTAAGCAGGGTCAGGCCTGGTTATTACTTGGATGGGAGACCCCTCTAGTTTCCTGCATTGAGCAGGGAGTTGGACTTGATGGCCTTGTAGGCCCCTTCCAACTCTAGAATCTATGAAAACAAGGGTGCAGCTAGACCTTGGATTTAATGGCCAGATTTTATGAAGGATTTAATAGTCTTTAATGGGGTGTGGCTTTAGATGGCCATGTGTGTTACTTCAGTATGGAAGCACACAATTAAGTTTTCTCTTCTCCCCCCTTCTCCATTTCATGCTTTACAACTGCTTCTACATTCCTGATATGTTAGAGTGACAAACTGGGAGCTGGATGGGGCCTGTGGACCATCCCTACCTAGCGATCAAGGTTAGTGGAATTGTGAATTTTCTGTTCCTGTTCCATGTTTACTTCGGTTCATATGTACGGAAAAATGGAGCCAATTTGGTCATGCTGAAGTACTTCACTGCAAAAATACTCCAAATTAATGAACTAAGCTCTAATTCCACTGCAATCAATGTGACCTACTTAACAAGGAAACATGGATTCTTCTTATGTTGGACTTCAGAAGCCTTCATTCATTTCCTGTCTTTCTATTGCTTTCATGTGTCCCATTTGGAAAACTGAATACAAGGAGTTGACCAAGGAGTCGTACAAAACTGAGTACAAGCAGTCATACAAAGCGGATGAGATTTATTTTTTTCAACACTGACATTTGCTTTTCAACTTTTGTCACAATATTATAAGCTAGGGTCGGCAGTGAGCCAATTATATTGAAGCCACCCCACCCAAAGTCACGCTACCCAGAATTTCCATTGTGAATCTCTCAAAATGTGGCACGCCAGTGGTCAAAGGGAAGCAGTAGCAGAGAGCAGATGGAGCAACTAGTTCTTTCTCCTTGATGTTTTTAACATCCTTTTATCACATGATGTTTTTCACTTTACATTTCTATTCAAACACAAAGAAGAAAAATGACTTTTGATGGGGAGTGGGGCTTAAATGCAACTGTGTGAAGCACAGAAATGTTAAGGATCAGAGGAGGAGGAATAGCCTCTACGGAAGAACTGGGGAGCGGAAATAACTCGGAAAGGGGATTCACGTAGATCAGAGGCCAAACTCCATTTTGGAGAAGCCGGGTGGGGTGGGGGGGCTGCATTCCAATGGTGGGGTGGGGCCAAAGGCAAAAGGGGGTGGGGCCAAAACACCAGCATATTTTAGCTTAAAGCTCTCACTGCCAGTATCTAAGCCTTGGGAGAGGCATTTCAACTTTTCAGAATGGGGGGGGGACTGCACAAAAGTCAGAAAACCACCAATAAGTGTTTGGGAGAAAGGGGTGGGGCCAGGGGAAGGGGTGGGGCCATCCAAGGAGCCATGGAGGGATGTTCCGGGACCACAGGCAGGCTGGATTTGGTCCCTGGGCCTGAGGGTCTGCACCCCTGAAGTAGATTATGTCCCTTCAATAATAAGAGAAGACCTCATTTCCTCCTTCACAATTCATCATTCCTATGTTAAGGACAGGAAAGGGCCATCCCCTCAGAGAAAGTTAGAATTATTTCCTAATTTACATTTCCACAAGTGACTGACTAGCATTCCCAGAACACTTTGCCCAGACAGCATCACAAGAGTAGCTCTTTGGAGTGCCATAATTTACATCCCAACAGGAAGCATTATGTCCTTCCAGACACTAATGATTGGGCTCCTTTGTTTCTACACAAGGGTTTCCCCTGAAAGCTACATGGAGAGAAAGAAAGAGGCTCCTTTATTACATTCTAGGCTGCTGGAAGCATGCTGTGTTCTGCGGCAGTCTGCAGCTGTTGTGAAATCCAGTTTGGGTACCTCCTTTGATCATTAACCTTAACACATATTCTTGGCAGTGACGGGGCCATTTTGCCTACCTTGTTTTATAGGCTGCTTCTAACATAGTGGCTGAGATGATTCATCCTAACGATGAATGTTTTCCTCAGGAAATTGCGTTTGTTTCAATAATGGCATGTCTATACAGGTTAAGAGTTTTAGCACTATTCCAACAATGCAAGAAATAGTACCAACAGATATATGATAATAGGTGGAGGGCCTTCATGCAGATTGTGCTACCTGTGGCGGTGAGTGACCTTCACAATCTCCACCTCCTCCACCTGCCGCTTTGGCCAATGTGGAGCGGAAATGGGTTCAACACAGTGTCTCTGCAGTCTGCAGCATTTGAATTCATTGAACCAGCACATCACAACTCTAACAAAAATTAACCACTATAACAACTCATTTTACTACTGTGGTTACAGGGCAAAAAAAAATCCACAATTAATTTCATCCACTTTAGCACCTAATCTTACGATGTATTATTATAAGCTGCTGATGGACTAATCTTTTGTTTAGCTAATAGTCCAGAATGGTCAGGTGTCTCTTTGTGGAAGCTAATTGTTAAGAGATGGTCTCCTGAGTCATACCTGGAAATCTCACTTTATTTTGAAGGAGACATTCATCAGAGGTTGGAGAAGACCCCCCCTTTGCCCTGAAAAGACACCCCCCCTTGCCCTGAGGGGAAGAGGCAGGTGGGTGTGAAGAAACAGCAGCCTTGCAATTTGAAAGAGACACAGGTAGACAGTGCACTGTAAGTTGGCCGAAGGCAGCTCAAGGGCATAGGGCAGCCTTTCCCAACCTGGTGCCCTCTAGATGTGTTGGACAGCAACGCCTATCATTCCCAGCCAGGCAATGACCATGCTGGCTGGGAATGATGGGAGTTGCAGTCCAATACATCTGGAGGCCACCAGATTGGGGAAGGCTGGAATAGGATAGGATCTCTTTGGGGTAGTCGATACGTAGGAGTTCTGCTGTTTTGCTCTACTTATGGACTACAGTACTTGTATATATGTAAATAAAACAAAAATTACCCCACCCCCCAATAAATACCATAAGTCTCTAGTGCTCTCACCCAAAGGCAATCCTATGTTCCCCTGTGCTGAAGTTAATGCACTTACAATCCATTTCAGGTTCAAGGCCATGGAGAGAGAAGACCACCCTTATCAGGCAGTACACATCTCCTTCTGTGCTCCTTCTCTGTTAGTACAGCTGTGATACAGTACAGTGTCAATTACTTTTATTTTGAGCATGATTATTAGTGAGCATGAAGGGGGCTGACTGCACAGTTTCTAAACTGCAGTCCTAGTTTTTAGTGCTGACCCACGCTTGACCTGTTGGTGGATGAACGTCTTTCTCTAAGACTACTGGCCCTTCTGCTCAAGACAAGCTGAGCCAGCGTAAGCCACAGGCCCACTAGGAGATGGCCCCTTTAGGAATTATTTAAAATGATGATGTGGAGAAAGCCCAACACAGGTCCACACACACACACACACACGGCTTTCGCCCAAGGGAGGGGGCAAGGAAGGGGGGATGAAGTCATCGGAGAAATAGCAGACAGACCATCATCCCCAACAAAGGAGGGTCTCGGTGGAGATCCACAAAACCAAGGAAGGGCCTTCAAGGATCATCAAACTTTCAGGGCAGTCTCAAAGAGCTGCGGAGTACCAATACGTCATCTTCTTCCCGGGCAGGAATAAGCCCACCTGAGATGAAGGGGCAGGCATAAGCCCCCACCTGACCTGGAGGGCGGAGAGAGCGGGAACGCAGGGGTAGAAGACCCCTCTCCCTTCCGGGTTGGGGTTGTTGGGAACCGCGGGTACGCCAGGGCCAGATCCACCTTAAAGCCAGCAGTCCGGGTACACCATTCCCATCCACGAATCGCCGACCCGGAGCTAGGCTGAAACTGACTAGGAGTATTGTCTCTGATCTGAGGAAATCGACTAGGTTCAGTCTGCTAGCCTGGGAGCCTGCTGATTGGGTAAGACGGGGGTCAGCTAAGGTTGTGTTGACAGTATAGTATTCCTGAAGAGCTGCTAGTTCCGTTCTGTGTTATTGTATAAACAAATAAAAGCCTTATTTGGTCATTTAAAGGGCTGTGGTTTTCCTCTTGTGCGCGAAAGCCTCGGAGGTGATTGCCGGCGCTTATACAGGCTGTATCTCATTGCCGGTTAACCCTATAATTGCCGAACTCACGCAAAGGATCCTGTTGCTGATCCTTCACATGGTGGCAGACGACGAGACAATTGGAAACCACATTTGACAGTCGGAACTAACAGGGCTTGGGGCAGGCTAGTAGATTGCTGGGAAGCACTCAGACCAAAGAAATGAATAGCCTGAGCCAGGAACAGTTGGAGCTAGTGAGCAGCCCAGAGACCCCAACCCAGACCTCCACAATGGAGTGGGTAGTGCGGCCGAAGACTGCAAAGCAAGAAGGGGGGGGAGCCCCCTCATCTTTGTTAGTAGGGCAGGAACCCAAGCAGTGGAGTAGCCCCAGCCTTACAGGTAGCGTCAGGAGAAGCGAGAGGGGGGACCCTGAGTTAGAGGAAGACCTCGACAGAAGGGTTGCTGGTGGAGCCATGGGGGGAGGAGGGTTGGATGCCCTCTTTCCCCAACTTAATTGGCAGCAGGCCAGGGAGTTGATGCGGCATCAACAGGAAATGCTCCAGCAGCAACAAGCAGCGCTGCAGCTGGAGTTGGCCAGGCTGGCCGCGGGTGCCGGACAAGGGGGATCCCCTACACCCCAGAGTGGGGGCACCCCGACCCCTAAATGGGACAGGAAGCAATTCCTCACCTACCAGTCTGGGCAGGATGTGCTGATCTTTTTCACCCTGTTCGAGGCTGCCTGCCTGGAGCAGAAGGTGCCGGACAATTTAAGAATGTCTGCCCTAAGGACTCAGGTCAGCGGGGAGCTGGCTGATCTCCTGGGTATTCACACCCAAACTGCCCCCTTGGACTATGGGGCGTTCAAGGAAGTGGTGAGAGGTTTGCCCTCACCGCCGAACATTGTCGCCGTAAATTTCGTTACGGACAGCCTACCCCAGGGGACACGTATGCCTCCTGGATGGCGCACCTGGGGCAGGTGTGGGACGCACGGATCGGGGTCACCGGGAAGACCACTTTGGCGGAGGTGCGGGAACTCATGATTCAAGAACAATTTTGTGCCACTATCCCGGAGGACTTGGCTACGGCGGTGAGGGATCGGGACCCCCCGAACTGTCGGGAAATGGGCAAGTTGGCCGACCAAATGGGACTGTATCGGCAGCCCAAAGGAACAAAGGGGGGCAACCTCAATCGTGGCGGGGCTAAAGGGAGCGCAGAAAAGGGCAACCCCAAACCTCGGGAGGGAGCCCTAGGCAAACCCAAGGAAAGCCCCAGCGCCAGTGGCTGTTTTTATTGCAAAGAACCGGGGCACCTCAAGAGGAGTTGCCCCAAACTCCTCGCAAAGAACCGTAACGCCAAGGCATCCCCGGGCAAGGTGGGGAGGATGCTTGCTCCAGAGTTCCGCGAACCGGAGGAACACGAGGAGGATCAGCAGTCCAGCTCGTCCCTCGAGGAAGACGCGGCGCAGTCCCTGAGGAGCGGAGGACAGCATTCCCTGGGGGCCATCTCGCAGGCATCCTTGATGCGCATTGCCTCACCGGAGCAGCTGCGTTGGAGCCAGAACAAATTCTGTGAGTCCATCACTGTGAACAATGTTTCCCATGTGGGGTATAGGGACACTGGGGCGGACATAACTGCTTTACCTCGGAGTAAGGTAAAGAAGAGACAATTGCTAAAAGGGCGCACCTGCGCCATAAAGCCCTATAACTCCCCCAACATAGCTGTTCCCCTCGCCCGGGTCTGGGTCAAGTACAAGGGATGGGAAGGGGAGGTGGATGTTATAGTGCATGGACAACAAGAATGGGGGATCATCATTGGGAACGACATTGCGTTCCGGGCTGCCCAGGTCAAGGTGGGGGTGGTGACATGGCGTCAGGCCAAGCAAGCCCCTGCCCCGCAGCCTCCCAGGTCCCCGGTCTCCATCCCGGTCGCGGTAAAGTGACCCCAGCCAAGACAGCCAGCCGTCCCCCACCGCTCCCCTCGGCTTTGGGGAGGGAAGAAGACCAAGGGGGGTTCGCGCCAATGGCCCGAGATTTTGGGACTCAGAAGGTGTTTCAGGAGGAGCAGCAGAGCGACCCATCCCTCCAAGGATGTCGGGATCGGGCCAGTCAAGGGTCCGGGGCAGGGGACCAGTCAGAGCAGTTTTTGTGGGAGGCAGGAGCCCTCTACCGAGAATTCTGCCCAAAGACTGAACCGGATCCCCAACCAAGAAAAAGACAATTAGTTGTGCCTGCAAGGTACCGCCAGGCTGTGCTACAGCTGGCCTACGATGTGGCGTGGGGAGGTCACTTGGGACAGAAACGAACATTGGCCAGGGTGACAGAGGGGTTTTATTGGCCCATGGTGGCGAATGAAGTGCGTGAATATTGCCGGTCCTGCGATGTCTGCCAGCGGGTGGGGCATAACCGGGACCATCCGAAAGCCCCCCTGCAACCCCTACCCATTGTGGGCACCCCCTTTGAAAGAATAGGGATGGATATCGTGGGACCCTTGAATTCCCCCACCAAGACGGGGAAGAAGTTTATATTGACTGTTGTTGACTTTGCCACTCGCTATGCCGAGGCTTTTGCTCTAGCCTCCATCTCCGCCACCAGCCTGGCTAAGACTCGCCTCTCTCTTTTCGCCCGCCTAGGAATGCCCCAAACGGTGGTTTCGGACTGCGGCATGGGATTCGTGTCCAAACTGTTTAAAAAAATGTGGGAACTGGGGGGTGTGGAGCACCTGACTTCGGTGCCATATCATCACGAGACCAATGGGCTGGTGGAACGTTTCAATCAGACTCTTGAAAAAATGATCAGGGCTTATGCGGCTAAGCACCCTGGGACTTGGGATCAAGCCCTCCCCTACTTGTTGTTTGCCTACCGGGACTCCCCCCAAGAAAGCCTGGGATTCTCCCCCAACGAACTGATGTTTGGAAGGGAGCTCAGGGGACCTTTGGCTCTGTTACGGGCGGAATGGGAGGGGGTTGCCGCAGAATCTTCCATGCCGGTGCATACTTTCATGCAGCACCTCCAAACTGTCCTTCGGGAGGTGCGGGAGACAGCGCAGCAGCATCTCGGAGCAGCACAGCAGCGGCAGAGCGCGTGGTACAACAGGACGGCTGTGCCACGGACTTTTGAAGTGGGGGACCAGGTGTTGGTACTGCGCCCCAAAAAAACGGACAAATTGTGCTTGAAGTGGGAGGGCCCAGGGACCGTGATTGGAAGGTCGGGGGAGGTGAACTATCAAGTAGCTTTCCCTGGACAGCCGGGGAGGCAAAAGGTCTTTCATGTAAATATGCTGAAATTGTATGTGGAACAGGGAACGAAGGTGGGGGGAGTGCAGGAATGTGTGGAACAGGGAAACCCGGACGGAGAGTTGTTGGCCGAGTGGGGGGAAGGGGGAGGAATGGATGAGATCCAACTGTCCCCCTCTCTGTCGGAACAGCAGCGGCGACAGATCACCCAGGTCTTAGAGGATTTTCAGCCCATGTTCTCGGACCGTCCGGGATGCACCACACTCACACAACACACCATTGATACAGGGGATAGCCCCCCCATACAGTCCCTATCCTACCGGGCGGTGGGGCCCCATGCCCAGGTCGTCGCCGATGAGATCCAAGCCATGCTGGACTTGGGGTCATTGTTCCCAGCTCGAGCCCCTGGTCCTCCCCGATTGTGTTAGTAGCCAAGAAAGATGGGGGTGTCCGGTTCTGCGTGGACTACCGGAAAATAAACAAAGTGACCGTCCCTGACCCCTACCCCATCCCCAACATGGATGTGCTGTTAGAAAGGCTTGGGGGGGCCAAGTACATTACTACCCTGGATCTGACAAAGGGTTATTGGCAGGTCCCGCTCGATTCGGATGCTGCCCTGAAGTCTGCTTTTGTGACCCACCTGGGGTTGTTCCAATTCACCACCCTCCCCTTCGGGGTCCGAAACAGTCCGGCTACCTTCCAGAGGCTGGTAAACGGGATGTTAAATGGGCTGGGGGAGTTCGCCTGTGCCTATCTAGATGATATAGCCATTTTCAGCTCTACCTGGGAGCAGCATCTGCAACATGTCCGCCAGGTATTTCAGAGGATTCAGGACGCAGGGCTGACGGTGAAGGCAAAAAAATGCCAGGTTGGGCGGGGGGAGGTGGAGTATCTTGGACACAAGGTGGGGGGAGGTAGTGTCAAGCCCCTGGAAGCCAAGATAGAGTCGGTTCGCACCTGGCCCCAACCCCAGACGAAAAAACAGGTCCAAGCTTTTTTAGGGCTGGCTGGCTATTATCGTAAGTTTGTGCCCCATTTTAGCCAGCTAGCCGCCCCCCTGACTGACTTGTGCAAAAAGCGGCAACCCGTTAAGGTCCAATGGTCAGCCGCTTGCCAAACAGCGTTTGAGGGACTGAAAGCCTGCCTGATGGCAGCCCCTGTGCGCCAAGCCCCAGACTTTGAAGCCCCTTTTGTCCTGCAGACGGATGCCTCAGAAGCAGGGATGGGAGCGGTCTTGCTGCAGGAACGGCCGGGGCAGGGGCTGTGCCCAGTTGCCTTTCTAAGTAAAAAACTTTTGCCTCGGGAGCGGAACTTGGCCACTGTCGAGAAAGAGTGCCTAGCAATAGTGTGGGCAGTGACCAAGCTTCGCCCCTACCTGTGGGGCCGCCGGTTCCGGCTGCAGACCGACCATTCCCCCTTGTGTTGGCTGGACAGGGTGAAGGGGTCCAACCAGAAGTTGTTGCGGTGGAGTTTAGCCCTGCAGGATTTTGATTTTTCAGTTGAACACATCAAGGGCAAGGACAACATCGTGGCAGATGGGTTGTCCCGGGCTTTCTCAGTAGGAGATAGTTAGATAGGGATTGGGGTGGTGGACCCCAATGCCATCTTCCCCCAAATGGGAGGGTGTGGAGAAAGCCCAACACAGGTCCACACTCACACACACACACACGGCTTTCGCCCAAGGGAGGGGGCAAGGAAGGGGGGATGAAGTCATCGGAGAAATAGCAGACAGACCATCATCCCCAACAAAGGAGGGTCTCGGTGGAGATCCACAAAACCAAGGAAGGGCCATCAAGGATCATCAAACTTTCAGGGCAGTCTCAAAGAGCTGCGGAGTACCAATACGTCATCTTCTTCCCGGGCAGGAATAAGCCCACCTGAGACGAAGGGGCAGGCATAAGCCCCCACCTGACCTGGAGGGCGGAGAGAGCGGGAACGCAGGGGTAGAAGACCCCTCTCCCTTCCGGCTTGGGGTTGTTGAGAACCGCGGGTACGCCAGGGCCAGATCCACCTTAAAGCCAGCAGTCCGGGTACACCATTCCCATCCACGAATCGCCGACCCGGAGCTAGGCTGAAACTGACTAGGAGTATTGTCTCTGATCTGAGGAAATCGACTAGGTTCAGTCTGCTAGCCTGGGAGCCTGCTGATTGGGTAAGACGGGGGTCAGCTAAGGTTGTGTTGACAGTATAGTATTCCTGAAGAGCTGCTAGTTCCGTTCTGTGTTATTGTATAAACAAATAAAAGCCTTATTTGGTCATTTAAAGGGCTGTGGTTTTCCTCTTGTGCGCGAAAGCCTCGGAGGTGATTGCCGGCGCTTATACAGGCTGTATCTCATTGCCGGTTAACCCTATAATTGCCGAACTCACGCAAAGGATCCTGTTGCTGATCCTTCACAGATGACATCTCTCAAGTATCTTACTGTAAAAGTATTTGGCAAAACCTATCAGGACCTTTAAAATGTTACCAAACTATAAACAGTAGACACAGTCAAGCAACAGATCCTGAAGAGAGCACAGCTACCACAAGTCACTTTCTGCTACACTAAAGTCTGCAAAATGCAAAAAATATATATTAGAGGAAGCAAGAAGGAGGGGGGGGAAGTAGTCTGAGGATACAATTCTACACCAGGGAGTAAGTCCCATTGAACTCAATGGGACTTACTTCTGAGTAGACATGTATAGAATTGCACGGCATAACTGCAATCCTATGGCCATTTACCTGAGAATAAACCCCACTGGATTCAATGGAGCTTATTTCTGAGTAGACATGTATAAGAAAGAATATACACACTAGCTACAGCTTCCTTCTCTGAGTGATGTTTTGGGAACTGAGAAGCTCTACACCAAAGGGAAATGCTCTGTGTTCAGTGATCAATTATGGGGTCAATTATCTTAACAAAACAGAAGAAGCAAGCAGGAGGAAACCACAGAAACATCTTGGAGCTCGGATCAGAACTGCTGACCATCAAACAATAAGCACTTCTCCCAGCCTATCACTTATTGTGTTATTTGGGTCGGAGGCCAGGTCATACAAAATGAAATGGAGTTTAAAAACAGAACAAAACACCGTCCATAATAGCATGAGACAGCAGGAATTCCAGCTAACCACAGAAAGGGTCACTCAATTCAAAGTTGAATTGATTTTGCATATCAGTCCCTGTAGCAGAGCATTCCTTTGCAGCTCACACAGAAGCTACTTATGCTTACCGTTCCTACTGACACCCCCCCCCCCGTTAAAAACAAAATGATTCTTTCATGTGTTTTACATAGTTCTGTTTGGTGCACAAAACAATCCTAAATTCCAGAATAATCCATTCAAGAATGCCATATCTTTTTTTCAGACTTTTAGCTTGATCCTGTGTATCAAGCTAAAAGTCTGAACAGAACAGAAGTTAGTCTCACTAAGTTCAATGAGACTTACCCCCAAGTAACTATGCATAGCACTTTGAGCACAATCCAGCCAAAATATATTTCTGCCAACTGAGGACAACACTTCATGCATATGATGAAGTACACCCTGGTCCATGAAAGCTTATGGCATAATAAATATGTTAGTCTTTAAGGCATCACAAGACTCTTTGTGTCTTTAATCCAGCAAAAGTAGACCCTTCCTCCTGAATAAACCCTCAGCAAAAGGGTCTTCTCTGGCAGCCAGGCGGGCACTCCGATGACGTCTCTGAGCATCCCACAAGGTCTGTTGCCACTGGTGCTTTGGTGAGCCATGGGATGAGGGAGGAGAGTCGGGAACTCCAGCAGCACTCAGGATGAGGATCATTTGGATCTCAATTGAGGCATCCATAGAATGGGACTCCTCAGGTTGCCCTGTGTCTTCTGTGGGAGTGGGGCTTGCTGAGGAATCCCGATCTTCTTCCTCCTCTGAAGAGGTCTCCCTTAGATTTGGGTTGGCCAGGAGGCTGACAAAACTGGACTTAGTTGCAACCGACTTTTGCTGGGTTGTGCCCTTTGTCTATGCTTTTCTACAGAGTTGGCTGGGTTGCGCTTGCAAATTATCTCAGCCAAATATAGTTCACAAAAACATGTTCATGTATCTCTTCAACATTCCATGAAATGATCATAAAACTGCCTAGAGGGATTTAGTATACGCCACTCCTAAGGAAGCGGCTGTTTTCAATAATTAACCTTTGTAGACGATAAATTATTGCATATCCTTCCTATACCTCAAACAGCCAGCAGATACCAATTGCTTCTTATAATTAACTCATCTCTAAAATATTAAAAACTGAAACAGAGCCGGGAAGATAATGATGCTGTTAAGAGATCTCCATTGCTCATAGTGGACCCGATTCTTCCTGTTCTGCCATTCTTCCCTCCTACATTCTACAGGGGTATTTCTATTGATTTGAATTGAGCTTTCCCAGAACAAAACTGGAAACAGAATCCGAATCTGGGATACAAAGGTACCAGCTGCTTATCATATGTGTGTGTCTGTGCAGAAATATCACATGAAAAACGTATGATGCAAAATACTTTCAGGTTGCAATCCTACACACACTTACCTGGACATAGGTCCCATTGAATTCAATGGTACTTACTTCTGAGTAGACAGGCAATTCTAATAAGCAGAACTTCAGACTTGAGCAATTCAATATTTATTCAGAATGACCACTGCTTGCAACTTCGAATACACCGTTCTGAGGCCTTACACCACCCAGATGGCCTCTTCTTGGCTGGCCTGGATTATACAGGGCAGCAGCAAGAGGTTGTCAGAGGAAGCCAACTGTTATCTAGGTTGCTAGTAACAGTCACACACCTTTCTTAGGATTGCAGATGCCAGGCTTTCAAATGAAGTTCTTTCCTTTAATGTGCATACAGCAGGAAGGAAGCATGTATCATTCCGTAATTTCAGCATACTCATGCATTCATTATATGTGTGAGGCGCCTCGTCCAGTTTGTGTTATCTCCAGTTAGAAGATTTCTTATCATGACAAATAATAATAAGAGAAGGACCTCAAGTAGCAGCTTCCTCACAATGAAGCCTCTGGAACAGTTGACATGACTATACAAGCCACTCAAGCTACTGGTCTGACTTACTATATAAGGCAGGTCTCTACATCCAGTTAGCAGCTGTTAAAGGCAAAGGAATAAAAACACTGGCATGCAAGCCTAAACTTTTTCATATTGCCTCAACTCGTGCTTATAATTAGTGGCCATTTCTGAGCTTGAAAACTTCATCTCATCTTCCAGATTTGAGCTTGGATTCATCTGATTTAACAATGGTGTGAATGAACTGAGAATTTACAGCAGATGTTTTAAAAGGTATTCTTGCAGAGATGCAATGAAAACACAACTCAGAAATTCAGCTATAAACATGAAATTATGACTCAGTGTACACTGTGTGTACCAACAGGGGGCTTCTTTCTCCCCCTAAGAAACAATAGATTTCCCTACTGCAATGTTTCGATATTTATCGGAATAAATATTGGAATAAACTTTCGAAATTCCAAGGCGTTTTTTGGGGGGTGATGTTTGGGCAACCACAGGAATACCTCTAAGGGGGCTCTTGAGGTGGCAGCCATGTGCGTATGAAGGCAATGCATATAGTTCTGGTAGCTTTACCTTCAAGTGTAGAAATATACGATGTGACATGCCCAAGGTCACATGGACGTCTGTTGCAGAGATAAATACTCAAGTGAGTTGTTCAAAATGCTAACAGGGCCTCCTCCCTTAGTAGCAGAACAAAATATTTACTAGCTACCCAGAACATGTAACTTAATTTTTCAGCTTTTGCTTCCACCAGTTGCCCTGTTCAGACATTCTAGCCCTCACGATTGAGGGGAGAACAAGGGCTTGCTGGCCCTGACCTCTGTTTTGTGTCCCTGACTCACAGCCCTGCTACCCCTCCATGTGTTGGGAGGACACTGATACTCTCTTCTGACAGCTGAAAGCCATTGGCTCTGTTAGAAAGGGCAGGAAGGGATAATTTGGATTTATTTATTTTTTAAGAAGATTTACGTATATCACGCCTTCCCATCGAATGATCCTCAGGGTGGTTTACAATGGGTTGTATCCAATATTAGTCCTACTTAAGTAGATCCACTGAAATGAATGGGACATAAGTTGGTCTAACATTGAATACAACCCACCAGCTTACAATGATACACATACAGGGACACAAAACCCCACACAACCCAGCAGCCCCCCTGAGTCCCTGGCCAATGGATGTGCTTCCCTTCAGCTCTGTGCTTCCCTGCAGCTCTGCAGTCCTAGACCCAGGGAAGCTGGCAGCGGGAGCAAAGTGCTATTTTTCAGAAGCGCAGCCAGGGAGGAGCCTCTGCTGCTCAGCACTATGTCTATCTTCTTAAAGCAGCAGTTCTTCTCTGTTTCCTTTGGTAACAGATAATCTCCCCAATACTGGGCAAAGTGGGCCACTTTTAGAAGTGCAACAGTTATTATAAGGCCAGAACTAGAGAGGACAACCAATACAGGGTTGCCAACAACGCGGCAGGCAATAATGCAGAATGGGACATGATGTGATAAAAGGAGGGGCACAGCACACTCAACATAGGGTGCTTTTCCTTCTCTTTTACAATAACCCCGTGTGCATCAAATCTAGCTCTAGCCGAAAATGTAACAAATATACCTTCTACATACCTTAAGCTACACATGAAACAAGCCCAAGTCTTGAAACAGATCCACAAATCTCATTTTTAAGAACACTGGTGACTATTAAAACAGCCAGACAAGGACCAGGTCTGTGGCTTATGCTGGCTCAGCTTGTCTGAGTGTGGAAAGCTAAGCAGGGTCAGGGCTGATTATTACTTGGATGGGAGACCCCTCCTCTAGTTTCCTGCATTGGGCAGGGGGTTGAACTCGATAGCCTTGTAGGCTCCTTCCAGCTCTATGATCTATGAAATCTATGAAGCCCAATCAATGATCAGGAACATTTAATACAGAGCAATATTTGATTTTACTGAAGAGAACAGGCTGTTTCACATATTGGCAAGGATTTTGCCAGAGGCACTTTCCGTTATCTGCTTATCGATCAACAGACTATCTGGGCAAAAGGAAGATATAAAAGTGAGGCAAGGCCAGCTCTAGAACAGAAGTAAAAAAGAACTGCATGTCTTTCTGAGCACCAGCAATTTACACTTACACACACACACACCGCATGCACAAGCATGCCATTTGGGGCTAGCAATTATTTGACTTTCTATTAAAATGCATAACAGAGCATATTCTGCCCTTGCAACTTTGCAGATGAGCTGCAAGACGTTTATTGCTGAAGAAGCTATTTTAAACGCAGTATCTTGGCTTGCATTCTCCTCTCTGAATGCATCTAATAAGAAAAAAGATCTGGTATAGTGCCTGTACAAAGCAGGACATATCTATGTTATTTGGACATCTGGCGGCCTTGAGAGATTTCAGGAATAGAGAGCTTATCAATACCAATTATATGTAGGGAGAAACCAAACTTTGGCATTCAAAATATGTAATAAATTGGCCAGGAGAAATGGATGTAGCTGTGCAACTACAAAAGTGTCTACAGAAATTATTCTCTCAACACGACAGCCTTTTACAGACCCTCTGCTTTGGCTCGCAATCTCCCATGCGACCCCTGCCTCTGCTGTTTCTCTCTTCTCTTCATTTGTTACTCTTGATTCTCTCCATTTGTGGTTCCCAGCACTGTCCACTGTAAGCTCCTTGAGGCAGGAACCAGTCCTTTTGCTAAAGTGCTATGTAGGGTTGAATTAAAATAAAAACCTAATACTGCCCTCCCCAATCTGGTGCCCTCAAGATATTCTGTATGACAATTCCCATAATCCCTGACCATTAGGCATGCTGGCTGGGGCTGATGGGAGCTGTAGTTCAAAATATCTGGAGAGCACCAAGGCTGCATACATGAAGCCAACCACCACATTCCACATACAGAGGCCAATTGGATTGGGCAACAGAATTTTACTTCAACACTGGTGACAGGACAGCATCCTTCACCACATCTGACCTGGGGGCAACTGGCTAGTTTAGGAGGTGCTGGATGGGCTGTGTGGCTCACACAGCACTATCTTCCATAGGCACCCTAGGGGGCTCAGCAGGAATGGCTTGGGGGACTGCCACTGCTGTCTCCACCCACCTCCAGCATCTGCTGCCTGAAGTGGGTATCTCACTCTGCCTTATGGTAGGGCCAGCCCTGATATTTACTGAGGACAACAATCCATGCACCTGATGAAGTAGGCTTGAGTCCACAAAAGCTTTAGCCACAATAAATCTGTTAATCTGTAAGCCATGGGTGGGGCTCTTTTTTTGTTGAGGGCCTGCGTCAGGGTGCATTGCTGGCAGTGGGTGGGGCCAGAGTGAAAAGTGGGTGGGGCCACCCCTTTCTCTCTCTCTCTCTCTCTCTCTCTCTCTCTCTCTCTCCCTCTCTCTCTCTCCCTCCCTCCCTCCACATCCAGTGGGCTGCTGCAGGAGGGACAGCTCACTCTTTCCAGAGGTCAGAACTGATACTGTATGTTCTAAAGGGCTTTTGAAATTAGGCCAAAGGGTGCATGCAGCCCACCCCTGCTTTAAGGTGTCACAGTACTCTGTGTGTGGGGGTGCCGTTTACTGTAAGAGACTAAAAAGGCTACTCCTCTGGAAATGGAACAAAAGAGAGTTGTCTTATCACTGCATTTACAGTAATACCTTGGATTGCAAGTAACTTGGTCTGAGAGCGTTTTGCAAGACAAGCAAAAAAAAAATTAAAAATTTTGACTTGATAAGCGAGCAAGGTCTTGCAAGACAAGTCGTAGGGATGTAACCGCTCGCCTCGAGCGGGTGTAGCGGGCCGAAATTGGCACCACTCATGCCCACCAGAGACTCGCTTTGATATAAGAGTGTTTTGGATTACAAGCACGGTTCCGGAACAAATTATGCTTGCAATCCAAGGTATTACTATGTGTATACAAATCAGCAGAGAACAGGTTATCTTTTTTTCATCTGCGAAGAGTGGCAACCCAATGTAAGGAGGTCAAACCATAATTAGACACTGGTATGCAGGCCAAAAGATTAACTGAAATCCCTTCATAGATAGACACACACACACACACCAATCATGACCTTACCAAACCTGACTTTGAAAGGCCCCGGACACTTACAATGTAGGGACACAATCTAAGCAAAGTTAAATACTCTAATGGGTAAACTAGGTAAAAGATGTGCAGTGCAATCCGAAACACATTTACTCAGAAGTAAGTTCCTCTAATTCCAATGGGACCTCATCCTTGGTAAGGGTGCACAGGATTGCAGCCTAACTCTCTCTCCAATTAAAATCAAAGGGACTTTAACAGCATGTCTAATCAGAAGTAACTTCCACCGAGTTCAATGGGGCTTACTCCCAGCTAAGTGGGTACAGGATTTCAGCCTAAAATGCTTAATACCAGCTGTGCTGTGCTTATAACTCAAAGCCTGTGTGACAGGGAGTGTCATAAATTAATTTTACTGCGGCATGCACTTCAGGATCATTGTTTCCCCATGTGTGCGGGCTTAGTGCAAAGAGCTCCAGCACAGTTCAGTAAGCACAAAGCAAAACAAAGGTAATAGCACAGAAAATGTTCTGGAGTTGACAATAGTACATTATGACTCTCTGGCTCATCAAAGCTTGAACAAGAGTGTATTCCAATAAAACAAAAAGGGTTCCTTCAAAACGTTCTATAATAGCAAAGCAGGTTTTGTTTTGTTTTTTAGATATATTTGTGAAGAAAAGCAGACCCTCCGTGTCCTTCTCCACCACACACAGTGTAAACAAGTTCAAATGTACATATCCGTATTTTTCGCTCCATAACACGCACCTGGCCATAACACGCTCTTAGATTTTAGAAGAAGAAAACAAGAAAAAAAAAAAACATGTGCAAATCGCCCCTGATCTCGGAGCCCCACTGCTGCCACTCTGGACTCTCACTGCCTGTTCACCTTTCCTGTCTGAGCAGGCAAGCAATGAAAAGATGAGGAAATGGAGCAGCATCCTTCACTTGCCTTTGGCCCTCCCTCTGGGCAATGGTGTGGATGGGGTCCAGAGGGAGAGGGCAAGTGAAGGGGCAGAGGTAACAGTGGTGAGGAGGACGTGGGCCCATTCGGGGGGGGCAATTGGGACCGTCTTGCCTAAGCGCCCCCCCCCCCCAATCTAGAGCTGGCATAAGACTGAGCATTCTCCCAAACTATTAAAGGCCAGCCAAGTACGACACTGAGCTGGTGATTGGGGGGGGGGGGGGTGCCGCCGCCGCTGCCACTGCTGCGCTGGCAGCAAAGGGAGCAGAGCTGGCCCTGCACCCGCCCGCCCGCGTCTCTGCTGCCGGAGCTGCCCGGCTATGCGGAGCGTGACAAGGCCACCCACACCCACCACAAACTTTCGCTGGTGGGCGGGGGGACTCAACTTTACAGGCTCTGCCGGGCAGGGGGGGGGGTGCCGCCGCCATCGCTGCACCGCCACCGCCATCAACGCGCCGCCGTCGCCCTGCACCCGCCCACCCGTGTCCCTGCTGCCGGAGCCGCCCGGCTGTGCGGAGCAGGACGGGGCCACCCGCGCCCACCGCGGACCTTCACTGGCAGGCAGGGGGACTCAACTCCACAGGCTCTGCGCCGCCGCCATTGCCGCGCTGTCATCGCCGCGCTGTCATCGCCGTCATCACTGCGCCGCCATCGCCGCACCGTCGTCATCGCTGCGCCGCCATCGCCGTCATCGCTGCGCCGCCATCGCCGCACCGTCGTCATCGCTGCGCCGCCATCGTCGTCATCGCTGCGCCGTCATCGCCGCGCCGCCATTGCCGCGCTGTCATCGCTGCGCCGCTGCTGCTATCGCTGCGCCGCTGCTGCCATCGCCGTACCGCACGATGACAGCGCGGCAATGGCGGTGGCGCGGCGATGACGGCGGCGCGGCGCGACGATGACGGCGAGGGCAGCAGCGGCGCGGCGATGACAGCGCGGCAATGGCGGCGGCGCGGTGATGACGGTGCAGCGATGACGGCGCGGCGGCGGCGCAGCAATGGCGGCGCAGCGGCATTGGGCCCCCCCACCCGCCGGCGGGGGTTTGTGGGGGTTTGTGGTGGGTGCGGGTGGCCTTGTCCCGCTCTGCACGGCCGGGCGGCTCTGGCGGCAGAGACGCGGGCGGGAGGGTGCAGGGCCAGCTCTGCTCCCTTTGCTGCCAGCGCGGCAGTGGCAGCGTGGCGGCGGCACCCCCCCACACGTAGGAGCCCTCCTCTGTTCCGCCAGCCGGTGGGCTCCGGAGGTCCCTGCTGCCGGGCGGGGCGGGGAGGCCGCCGCAGCCAAATCAGCTGAGAGGTGGGGACTTGCCCCGCTCTGCCCAGGAGCCCTCTGCTCTTCCCCGGAACGGTTGGAGGCGCGCAGGAGGTACTAGGTACGTAAAAAAAAAAACTTATTTTTTATAGTATTCACTCCTTAACACGCACAGACATTTCCCCCTATTTTTTTTGGGGGGGGAAGTGCGTGTTATGGAGCGAAAAATACGGTAGTTCCTCTGATGGCTCTGGGCCTCAGAATCTCCTGCAAATGTACATACCGGTAAGTTTCCTCTGAGGGCCCTGTGCCGTCTCAGAGTCTCCCATGTATTCGCATGCAAATGTTCCCCAAGCACTCTAGTCATGGTCAAGCATTCACCCCTCTGACACCTAGGAGCCACCCCTCCCCTGCCTAGCCCAGATGAAATTCATCCTGATTGGCCAAGGACAGCAGGGCTACCGAAAGGAGGGGGGGAATCGATACGTGGCTTTTGGGTCTTGCTGTTGTTCTGGGCATGAAGGAGCGTGGAGTAGGGCTTTTGCTGAGGCAGGCCCTAAGAAGACCAACCCACCCACCACCCCGCAAAGAGTAAGTGCCTGGGTGTTTATATAGTAAAGGAACTAGCTTTTGTTGTTTTGTAGCTCTACTTGCGTATACCAAACTGTCTCCCCACCTTTCTCCCTCTTCCCTCATTTCCCACCTTTTATTGTAATCCGTTTACCTTAAATAAACTTTCGTGGTTCTACCCCACACGGTGTGTGTAGTTCTTCTGTGGTTCAGTGCTCAAATCCAGTGTATAAACCCAGGGCAAAGCCCTGAGAAAATCAGTGTCAGGACGGCAGAGCCAAGGCTGGCAGTTTGGCGCCTTTGATCTCTCTGAGATAAAAGGACCGGCTGCAGTCCTTCACAATATTAAAAAGGAATTGGGAACTCATAATTAATTATATATATCTCCCCTCCCAAAAAGGATAATGCTGCTTCTGTGGAATGCATTTTAACTGCCAACTGCCAACTCCCTATTTTGGCTCTTTCTGTTTGTACCACAGCAAAAGGTAACACAAATTGTGAAAAGTGACTGCAAATGCACACTGCGCTGCCAAATGAAGTCACCCATAAAATGATAAATATATTGGTGCCAAATCTGTCCCCTTGAAAGTAAACCTATTCCTCCCCCCCACCTTTTTTCCCCTTTTTGCTTTTTTTGCACCGCCATCCATCTAATCACTCTGTTTAATGCAGTGCTTCTCAATTATTTTCTGTCATGCCCCCCCTAGGAAGAAGAAAACATTTCGCGCCCCCCGCGCGACTGTAAATAGTATCATTTGTCTATAAAATTGTTATAAGTACACCTCTGCATAACACTGTATCCTTATTAACGTATAAGAGAATAAAAAAAGAAAGAAATGTGGATCAATTTACAACAAAGAATAGCTTTATTAACTGTAGCAGAAAAGATTTAAAGGAGCACAGGATTTAAAGGAACACAATATTAAAAAAAACTTTTAACTGAGGTCAAATGAGCCCCCCTTTACGGAGCCTCGCGCCCCCCCTGGGGGGCCCGCCCCACTATTTGAGAAGCACTGGTTTAATGAGAAAAGGAGAACACACACATATCTGCAGCAACGCATTAGCATACTGAAGAGGTCAGAGCTAAAAATTCACAGGCTGCGGTTGTTAATCACATGTTTCATTTGCTGAAGGGAAGGGTGGAGCTGTGCTAATCTAAAAATGAACTTCAGAGGTGCAGAGTGGCTAGACTTTTCACGTTATTATTCCTGGAGGCAGGGCTAGACCAAGACACTTGGCCATCTCAAGGAGCTGCACCATATGATCTGAGCGGTATGTGCTCCAGGACCTTCAGTCACATGCAAAAGACACCTGGAGCACACTTCTTGGATTGTGATCTGCTTCCGTTGGCACCCCAGAAGCATTATTGACGCAAGCAACCAGATTCACATGCTCAGTTCCTACTTGCCATGCAACAGTAAAACCTTAATTACAGTGGGGGTGGGGATTTGGGGTTCCATTTGCAATTAGCAATGGCCTAATTGTGTGGGGGGGGGGCAGGGGTAATTTTGGGGGTAACAGTGCAAGAAGAGGGGAAGGTTCACTCTTCCCCCCCAACTGCAACCTCCTCATATTACACACACACACACACACACACACACACACACACACACGGTTCCAATGGGAGTCTTTTTTTCAAGCCTAATTGGGGGGGGAGGCATGAGGGGGGTCACAGGCTGACTTGCAAGCTACCAGGTCCCCACCCATTTTAAATGCACAGAAGCCCTGAAAAGCAAAACATTGGCAGCCTTTGTAATGCATTGCAAAAAGTCCTCCCCTGTTGGATTGCTAACATAAGGCCAGTGAGGGGCAAAACCATCCTCTGGGACACAAGCTTAACAACTGTTACCTCACGCTAATCTCCACCTCAAGCCAAGACAGCTTCCGAAGAGGCAAGTGCATTGCCCAAAATTAGGTCATCTTTTGCAGACTGCCAAGTCGATTTTTTTCCTAAAGTAAATGCATCTTATCCTTAACAGGCAATTCTTTATCCTGAAATCAATGGCGCTAAAGCTGTGAGAGGAAAGTGTGTCCCTCCAGGCCTCTGAAGAAAAAGGGTAGACACCTTTTCCATTCTTCTGTTTCCAGCAAGACCTCCCCTGTCTGCAGTGACCTTCAGTCACTTTCATCAGTAACTGCTTAATAAGTCCACAGACATATTTTCATTATAAGGAATATTTTTTAAAAAATCAGGACATATGATATTGAAAATGTCCTCAAGAGTCTGAGGGCATGTTCACCGTAATACGGTATGTCTTGAATGTTTGTATTATAGGGGTTTGTGTTGAATGGTTCTGATTTTGCTTTTGACTACAATAGATAAGGGCCCAGTATAACCAAGGGCAGTTTAAGGAACCTCTGCTGTACCACTGAATAACAGGGATAAAGAAATTAAATATCTAAAACGTGTCTTAGCCCAGAGAGTCATATCTCAACAGATTATTATTATTATTATTATTATTATTATTATTATTATTATTTACCGCCCATCTGGCTGGCAAACCGACCACCCTGGGCGATGTACATAAGATAAAAACAGGATAAAATACATTTACCGGTAAAACAGTATAAAATTTTAAAATCTTAGCCCACCCCATATTCCCGCCTGAACAGCCAAGTTTTTAGTGAGCGGCAGAAGCTCAGCAGAGAGGGGGCATGGCGGAGGTCACTCGGGAAAGAGTTCCACAGTACGGGGGCCACCACAGAAAAGGCCCTCTTCCTAGTCCCCACCAGTCTAGCTGCTCTGGCTGAAGGGACAAGGAGAAGGCCGTCTGTGGCAGATCTTGTTGAGCGGCCTACTTGGTGTTGCTGGAGACACTCCTTGAGATAGACTGGACCGGAGCCGTATAGGGTTTTAAAGGTAAAAACCAACACCTTGAATTCAGCTCGGCAAGCAACTGGTAGCCAGTGCAGCTCCTTGAGCACTGGAGTGATGTGATCCCACCGGCGGCTGCCTTTAACCAGGCGAGCCGCCATGTTCTGTACCAGCTGTAGCTTCCGAACCGTCTTCAAGGGTATCATAATATAAGATCATAATATAAATTCCTTATTCAGCAACCTTGAAGGAATCCAAAGAATTTGCCTACAGCCCAGCCTCAATGAACTACTAATGTGGTTATCCAATGCTAAGGTACTGGGGAGCTCATTGGGTGAAGCACAAAAGGTCCCAGGTTTGATCCGCAGCATCTCCAGGCAGGGCAGAAAAAAGCCCTGCCTGTAACCCTGGAGAGCTGTTGCTGCCAGTCAGTGTCAGCAATACTGGGCTGGATGGACCAATGGTCTGACTCCATATAAGGCAGCTTCCTATGTAAGATAGAAGGAGGATGCCAAACATTTATTGATTTTATTTTTACATTTATATCCTACCTTTCTTCCATCGTGGAACCAAAGGTGGCTACACGAGATTCCCAAGTGGTCTCCCCTCCAAGCGGTGACCAGACCCAGACCAACTTAGCTTCAGCAAGGTGGCTGCCTCATGGGCCTTCAGACCATGCCCTGGGACCCACATCATTTTCATGGGTCAGCATTTGTATCTGTATCTGTATTTAAAGTATGCCACACACATCTCTCTCACCAAAATTATGATTTTCAGAACAAAAACACACAATTATCTACTAAGTTGCTATTACTGGTGCACATGTACAGTTGGAAGGGACGTTTCAGCATTAAATGCAAATGCAGGTATACGCAAAACATGGGCACTGGCATCCTACCAGTTGGAAGGTAAGTTCCATCAGCAAAGGCAAATGAAGTAAACATGCTGAGCAAACAGATACTGTGCCTGTCTAATAGGTGCACTTCAGAGAATATGGTATTCTTAGCACAAGAGCGTATATCTGCATTCTGAGCAGACAGCATCATATATTACATTGGGCTGGATCCAGAGCAATGCTGAGCAGAGTTCCGCTCATGCTGGAGGGAGGGGGGTACAGAAGCAATCTTTGCGATTCCTCTTCCCCCCCCCTTCAGCGTGCTGTGCCTCCTGGCAATCTGCTCTGGGGGGCTAGGAGCCCCTCTGGAGCAGCCTGAGAGGCAACACAGGGGGCTGCAGGGGGCAGGGGAAATCGGCAGAGATCGCCTTCCCCGCCACCTTCCTCCATGCTGGATCCTGATGCCTTCCTGCGCAGAAGGAGCCCTTTCAGTCACAGAATGAATGTAAGAAGACCAGCATTCTTTTCACACAGTGGTCAACCAGCCGCCTGTGGGATACCCACGGGTAGGACGTGCGTGCAACAGCACCCTCCTCCTCCTTAATGACTGATCTGGATCCAACCCATTGTACCTAGCACGTTTCCAGCACACGCCGCCAAACATTCTATAACACCAGCGGCTTGCTAATCAGACAGCTGTATGCGAGGGCCAATCCATGTTTGTCCCTCGGCGCTTCTTGATGTGACAAACTGCACAGGCTCCCTAAAGAGAAGCCTCAAAGGCCAGGTGTACGTGACTAATATCTGAACGAGGCTTTGCGCACACACAGGAAGCCCACCTCCCACCGCAAGGCTGCCATGCCTTTACGCTGCCATTCCGAGAGAAGAACAAACGTTTTAGCTTAAAAGTATATGCTAATGTTAAACCAGCTACATCTGAGCAGCAGCTTATTTCCTCAGCCCCCAGAGGCTGAGAGATTGGAAGACGAGAGCCAGCGCCAGGCTTGCAAGCAACAGAATGCACCATTCAACAAAGCAATGTTCAGTCATAGCTATTGTCTACCTTCCAAACATGGCTACAATCAACGGACATAGCTCACCCCAGCTGCATCCTGTAGGCTTAATGAGAAAATGGCACCGAGTATACCTTCATCATTTAGAAACAAAGCAGACTGATTCACTTCAAAACACTCCTTTATTCTTTCAGTGGCATGAATATGCAGTGCGGTGAAGACAGAAATTGTACTGGGCTGCAAACATGGGAAACCGGAGCAAGGACAGGTGAGAAGGGCATTCTAATTAGGACAGAAGCATCCTCAAGGAAACCTTTCAGGATTAATTAATTTGTACCTTTAACGTTCACCTCGCAGAAGTGTTTCAGATAAAAGATTGTGAAAAACACCCACCCACACAGAAATCGGCCTGTTAAAAGGAGTCAGGTGGAACAGAGCAGCATGGGCTTGTTTGCCTGGGTTTTAAAATTCATACCCTCATTGAAGACAACAGCCACTGCTTAGAATAGAGTCCCTGAATTACAGAGTTATTGTTTTTCTTATGGACAGCTTTTAATATTTGATATGATAGATACAGCACAGGCAGATGAAGGAGGTTTTTATAACAAGTTTCAGTACTCAGTCCACCCCTGTAATAGCTCATAGGAATACTACAAATAGTACTTAATGACGGATTTCTTACCGGTATGGTATTTATTATATATTATGAACACTTGAAGTAGAAAGTTGTGTGATTAGGCCATGGGCAGAGCAATCCTATGGCCCCTACAAAGC
Source organism: Shinisaurus crocodilurus (assembly GCA_021292165.1). Taxonomy (NCBI): domain Eukaryota; kingdom Metazoa; phylum Chordata; class Lepidosauria; order Squamata; family Shinisauridae; genus Shinisaurus; species Shinisaurus crocodilurus. The sequence continues at coordinate 135,167,633 of CM037880.1, forward strand.
ATCTAGAGGGCCATAGGATTCTTCGGAGTCACAGATCCGAGGTCAGAAAAGAGCTCCGACCTCAGAACTGGGGAGCCACGCTTGGATCCCGCTCCCGCTCTGCCTCATAGCCAGTGTGAAATGAACTGCGCAGGCTGCTTCTCTGAGATCGGGAGAGCAACCTTGGAGAAGGGGTAAAGAGGGTGCTCCGGGGGGGGCGGGCAGGGAGGAGACTGGGGCCACCAGGATATGACGTATCCTGGCGGCGCTCCAGCCCCCTTCCTTCCCCGTCCGAATCGCTGCAGCTAAATGGCCAAAATCGGCCGTCTACCTGACCTGCAGGGCAGGATGAGTGTGGAGGCGACCACGCTCCTCCCAACCTGCTTACAATGCCCATAATCCTCCGAGTTCAGTGGGTCACAGGCATCCCCACTGGATTGCACCCTAACTGAAGTGACTATATATATTTACACTAGCAACTAATTATGCTTTATAGACAATGGAGACTGAGTTATCAGTATTCTGCCTGGTGAACTATATGTTTTCCCCAGATTGTGCGTGTGTGTGTGTGTGTGTGTGTGTGTTGGGGGGTGGGGGTGGGGATACAAACTATTTCATTAGTGAATTTGAACAGTGCTGTGTACCAGAGACATGAACAGTGTTACGAAACAATCAAGCAAAGCAGGTATCTATAATAATAGTCCCCTGGAGAATATTTCAGTTCAAATATGCTGTCATGCAATATACTAATAGCAAACTCATTCTTTGAATGTCTGTCCTTATGTAGCCAGAACTACCTCATCCACACACAAGGAAGAGATATCAGCAAGCTTGGGGGAACCCCAAGGTTTGCAGAAGTATAAAAAAATCTTTAGAAAAAGGAAGCCTACCCAAAATAGTCCATGAAGACTGAGCATCCTTAGAGCTTTTCTACACAAGGCTGTTAACTGACTGTGCATCTGCTGTGTCTACTTTAGGTTTCGTCACAGAATTGCGATCCGAGCACTACACAAGGAGTGTTTCCCTTCTTGCTTTTCTGCTACATACCTAGGTGGCACTTTGGTATGGTGGAATAGTGCAAATACACAAGAGGAAATCACACTTTCTTTCGCTTTCACAATAAAATGCTGCATTTTCCCTGCTCTAAAAAAAACTCACTGAAAATGCTGGTTAGACACAGAAGCAAAACTCAAGGGTCACAACATTGTCTAAAGTGCCAGTAAACAACCATGAGTAGGGATGAGTAGTGCACGATAAATGCCTCCTGTAGAAAAACCCAGTTGGAAAGGGGGGTAGAAAGCCAGAGTGGGGGAATGGAATAGAATATCCTGGAAGAGGGCATGGCTGGAACCCTTAACAGGAGCACTCCAATCTGCAACATTTTGTTGCAGATCTCCCTTATTTCCTCTAATAGCAAATTGAGATGGCTGATTGGCTATCAGATTGGAAGTGAAACAGACCAACCCAGAAGCATTGTGGCGGTTTCTACATTCTCAGGGGAATCCCTAAATATGCAGGATATGTTGGTTTCCCCCCCCCCCCAAACTCAGCCTGACAAGGATCGGTGAGCTTCTGGGATGTATGGAATGTTGAGATTTCAGTTAAGGGAGGAAGTTGGAAGGGGAAGAAGGAGGGCATGGGTTTGCCCAAGCTCCTAACAACTTGTAATAAGAATTGTAAAGGAGGAGAGATGAGGATAGGGTGGATGCATGCCATGAGGTAAAATCACAACCCTATGACCTCCCTGCACTATACAAGGATGTTTCAGGAGGAAGGAAAGGGAAAAGGATACCTTTTCCCTCTTCCACTCTCCAGAATCCCTCCCTGCCACATTACCGGTATATAAAAGCTCAGCCAGCCCCAAATCTGAACCCTCTGGCACTAGCACAGCAGGGAAGGCCTATGTGGAGAGGGTGGGAAAGAAAAAAATGTGTGCTTGGGCTTCACCTTGTGAAGCATGAACAAGACTATCAGGCCCCTATTCAGGCTGGCTCCTCTTAGAGGTGGCCGGGTGGGTATGCAATGCAACGTTTTGTTACAGCTCCCATGTTTAGAACTTACTAACAAAGGGCATAAGATTACTGGACTATTTCAATCATACTTTTCAACACACAATTGTTAACAATAGAACAATTGGTTCTAAGGCTGCCTATCTCTGAAAAATGTTTTGTATCATAAATAATGTAAAAACACATGAGAGAACCAGGGGGGAAAGGGTTGATAAAATATTATTAGAAACTGTCTGCCATCCAGTGCAGAGTCACATGGCCCTGAGCCCGGAAGCTTTGACCTTTATGGATATTGTGTCCGTTAGCCAAGGCAGTAGTCGTGGCAGTTCTTGGAACATATCACCTTCCCCTTGTAAAACTTATTAAATCCAAAATACTTCATATGAGGGGGACGGGATGAAAGACTGAAACCCACACTTATAAAGCATACCTCCGGATGAAAATATGCACTAGTCCAAGAAGAAACTGTCTGGATAAGACATGATCAGCTGATTAGTTGGCTGACAAGGGAAATATTAGAGACTAGCTGTTGCCCGCAGCTGCGCTCGCGTGGATTTTAGGATTTGGTACAATGGAAAAGATACAGTGTCTCTGACTGAAAGTGTAACGTTTAGGCTGGGTGCTGGTAGCAGAAAACTTTTCTGACAGAAATATCTGATCTTAAAGAAAAATCAGGTTAATCCTGAGAGTCTACAGGTGATGAAGAGCGACCGTGGCAAGTTTGGGGTAGATCCGTCAAAACGTGATTGAGTGGAGCCTATGCGACGCCCCCCCACACACACACAACAGTCATTCAGTCATTTAAAAAGTTTCCCTCCCTTTTCACCCTCTCAGAGAACATTCTAAATGGCCTAGGGGAGATTTGCATACCCACCCCTATTGGCCCCTGCAGGAATTCATACGAACATTCTAAGTGTTCTATGGGCTATTTGCATAACTGCTCCTATTGGCTCCTGCAGCAATTATGAGATGAGGCTGATTTGCATAACTGCTCCCCTGTTGTTTTGCCCATAGGATATGAGAGTGGGGTGATTCCCCCCCTTTTCACCCCCTTAGGGACGGAATTTCCAAAAATCCTTCCTTAGTGGGTGTCTACGTCATAAAAGCAATGTCCCTTCAAAATTTCACGTTCCTAGATTAAACGGTTTGAGCTGGGCGTTGATGAGTCAGTCAAAATCAGTCAGTCAGTCAGTCAGGACACCTTCTTTTATATATATAGATAGCCAGGGAAAGCAGATGGATGTAGAACAACTAGAGTCAGGTCCCTGCTCAGCCATGTACTAACATACCTTCTTTAGACAAAGTCAATATATTTTGATATACAGTAATACCTTGGATTGCAAGTAACTTGGTCTGAGAGCGTTTTGCAAGACAAGCAAAGAATTTTTTAAAATTTTGACTTGATAAACGAGCAAGGTCTTGCAAGACAACGTAGGGATGTAACCGCTCGCCTCGAGCAGGCGTAGCGGACCGAAATCGGCCCCGCTCACGCCTGCCAGAGACTCGCTTTGATATAAGAGTGTTTTGGATTACAAGCACGTTTCCGGAACAAATTATGCTCTCAATCCAAGGTATTACTGTAGTTCCAGTCTATAAAATAGCAGTATCTATATACAGTATATAAAAGAAGAAGTCCTGACTGACTGACTCATCGACGCCCAGCAGGAAAAGCTTCTCCCCCCCTCCCTTTTGACATACCTGATGAACCAAAACCGCAACCAAACCCCCTCCCCTTTCTCTTAAAGGGCCATTTCCCCTGCATGTTCAGGGCAACGCCCAGTTCTATCGCTATGGAGTTAGGTGTGGGGTGGCAAACCGGGATGACTGCAGTACCTTTAACAAGAGTGTGTCCTCTGAGTAGTGACTGCAGAACATGAATATAGCAGTACCGTTCTGCTAATTTGGCGATATACAGTGTAATGTGGATCTGGCCCAGGTGCCCTCCATGCTGGTTGGGAATGATGGCCATTGGGGAAGGTAGCTCCATCCACTATGCCACAGTGACTCTCGATGTAAGTAATTAATTCTTCTTCCCATCCAAACACGGGGTTCAGTGTGGGTTACAATATATCCCAATCTTTCTCCATCTTTACGACAACCCTGGAAAATTAGTCGCTTCCCGGCTTCCAGCAGCTCCAGAAGCAATAATGAACAGGAATGGAATCCTTTGCAGCAGAGAAAAACAGCCCAATCGAATGGGCAAAGAAAGATTTGGAAGAACACGATTTAGACATGTGATGTACAAGTATAGAGAGAAAGAACAGACACTCCAGAGAGAAAAAACAACTTTCTTTCATATTGGTTCAAATGAAATATTGAACCAAATATTGGTTCAGAGAGCCTGTGTGGCGTACTGGTTAGAGTGTTGGACTGGGACTCAGGAGATCCAGGTTCTAGTCCCTACTCAGCCATGAAGCTCACTGGGTGACTTTGGGCCAGTCACTGACTCTCAGCCTAGGCTACCTCACAGGGTTGTTGTGAGGATAAAATGGAGAGGAGGAGGACTATGTGTAAGCTGCCTTGGGTTCCTTGCAAGAGGGGAAAAGGCAGAATATAAATGTAATAAATAAATACATTTTTAAAAACAATCAATCTGAATGTCTTTGCCATTTGCTCTCTTTGCTGATTCCAATTGGTATGGGGATAGGTGCCCTAGATGTGTAGGGTGCAGGTAACGGAGCTATGATTCAGAGTATTGATCATTTGCAATATGCTACACCTGGAAGCACTTTTTAAAAACCACCTGGCTGTCTTGATAGCCTCTGTCCTGCTTTGTTAGCATCCTTTCTCAATAGTGGAAAATATGAATAGTTTCACCACTACCTACAGAATTACTTGCATAAAAACTTGCACACAGCGACAATCTTCTTGTTTACCATAATTCATTCCATATACTTTAGAAGAAATGATATTCAGTATCATCCCGCAGTGCAGTTTTCCTGAGCAGAGTTATTTTAGTCTCAACCTTCTCTGCTTGTTATCAAGTGAGAAAAAAGCACAGGAAAAAATGATCAAAGGTGAGTTGATTTCATACACATGTTATTAAAGTCATAGGATATTTTTCCAGTGTGCGTTAAAAAATAAATAAAAACACTGCATTTGTACCCTTCCAATGCTCTGTGATAGCTTCGACTATTCTCTGCTGTCTCGTTTTCCTGAAAATGGAGAGAATGTAATGAAATATAACACAAGTTTTATGGGCCCGAACCATGCCCTAAGCCAATTCGGAGCACATCGTTTAAAACATGTGAGCCACGTTAATAGCGGCTGCAAACCTGAACATGCTCCCCTGGGCAGAACATTCTGAGGAAGGTTGCTTTGCAACCAATTTCAAATCACATGTGTGTTTCCTATATTTCAAACCAGGTTTCTCAATTAATGAGCTCAGTCTCCAAAAAGAGACACAGCCAATTGTTAAGGCAGGAAATGTATTCATGCTAGACCCCAAAAAAACAGCACTACCACCACAGCTCACCCAACTGTGGGGTTGCCTAGTTTTTGTGTATGTCTCAGTTGAGGCAGGAGGAGAAATGCCTCGTAAGCTGTTGCTTCGTCTTTATTTTTTTAATCATGTTTATCCACCGCCCCATACCAAAAAGGTTCTCAGGGTGGGTCACACAGTAAAGCAGGTTAAAAAACAAGTTAAAAACAACCATAAATACAATAAAGATTTTAAAGGTCTCACAATAATAAAAATCTAAACTTGTGGTGTCCCATTTATGGCATGCCCTCCCCAAGGAGACTCACCCGCTGCCTATACAGTAATACCTTGGATTGCAAGTAACTTGGTCTGAGAGGGTTTTGCAAGACAAGCAAAAAAATTGAATTTTTTTTTACTTGATAAGACGTCTTGCAATTCAAGTAGTCGTAGGGATGTAACCGCTCGCCTCGAGCAGGCGTAGTGGGCCAAAATCGGCCCCGCTCACGCCCGCCAGAGACTCGCTTTGATAGAAGAGTGTTTTGGATTACAAGCACGTTTCCGGAACGAATTATGCTCTCAATCCAAGGCATGACTGTACTGCTTTCTTTTTGGCACCACTCAAGGAGTTTCATGGAGAAGAAGGAGAAGGAGTGGGGTGAAAAGGAAAAAGGCAACAGTGATGCTGACGAGGGCAGTCCCCAGTCCACCTGCATTCTGTCTCTCTCTCTCTTCACAAATTTGTTGCTAGGCTAGCAGTTGTGTTGGGTCTCCTTTTAATTTTTTTTTTTTAAGGAACAATTCCCCCCCCCACACACACACACACACATATATATATATATATATATGTGCCTAGTTTTTCTCTCCCTTGGATCTTTCCCTTGAGGGGTCTTAAAGCAAGGATGCGGAACCAAATACAGCCCCCCAGGGTTCCCAATCAGGCCCTCTAAAGTTCTTCAGAAGGCCATGCCTCCTTTCCTTGCCCCCACCACCAACTGATCATTTGGTGGTTTCCTGGCTTTTGTGCAGTTTCTCCCCCCACCCCCTTCTAAAAGGTTGAAATACCTCTCCTAAGGTTTAGCTGCTAGCACGAAGAGCTTCACGCTAAAAATATGCTGGTCTTTTTGGCCACACCAATTCTGCCTTTGGCCCCACCCACTGCTAGAATGTGGCCTCCCAGAGCTTCTCAAAAATGGAATTCAGCCCTCGGGCTGAAAGAGGTTCTGCACTGCTGCAGCCTTCAAGGATGCTACAAGTCATCAGTTGCCTAAGCTTCCTTCTGCCTTTGTCCAAGCCCAAGGGGAGAATGATGAGAAGTACCAGTCAAGGTGTTGTCACATTTACAGTTGTGGCAGCTCAGAGTGTGTGTGTGTGTGTGTGTGTGTGTGTGTGTGTGTGTGATATATATAAACAATAAGAGACTTTTGGGGAGCTCCTGCTAGTAAGGCTTTGTCTTGCAACACATCAACTGACTGTATGCTTCTTCTATGCAAATAGGGCAGAATTAATCTCTGGCACCCATGGGAACAAATAATATGCCAAACAGCACAGGGACTTCTTGTGGCACTAAAAAGTAATTGCACAAGTCCCTGGACTGTGGAGCCAGCCCTTCTAATCACTAGCTGGTGTAATACCATCTTTCCAGCATCCATTAAAACAAGACTTGTATGTGACCATCGAAAGGACATTTTTTGGCAGACCCCAGTGAAAAAGCATTGTTGATCTGGCACAACCACATCTACTGGTTTCTCCTAAAGGTGAGGATGATTGCCCCCCCCCCGGGAAACTGGGATACCCATGCACTTTATGCAATATTTATAGGGATTCCCACAACTGTCACATTTCCCTTCTGCTTCAACAGATTAGTCAGGATTCTTCCTTCCCAGGAGGGTTGTATATAATCACTTTCAAACCTATCAGCACACTGTTCAAGGCAGGCAAGTGGAAGGAGGGGAGGGCTGTTACAGAAAGGAGTACAGGGCTTATTTTTTGACTTTTGAGGGGCTAGATCATCATGGAAGCAAAGTATGGACCTCCCACACAAATCAAGAAAACCAAATCAATTGATTTGGTAGCCAGTGACAATGTGTGACAGGGGAAATTGGGCAGGAAGCCGCATAGCCCAATCATGCCCTTGAGCTCGTGCACAAATAGCATGCATATAACTTAATACTCATATCTCCCAATCAGATGGATCACACAATTACCAACGCCAGGGCTTTTTTTCTGGTGGAACTCACCGGAACTGAGTTCCAGCACCTTTTCTTCTATTAATTGCATTACAATTTAATCGCCATCTACTCCCGAGGAAATGTAATCCAAGAGTTCCGGTACCCTTTTCTCCAGAAAAAAAGCACTGACCAACGCCATCTGCCAAACACCTATCCATAACCTCCCACTCATAAATTGCTCTTTGTCAGTGACTAAAATAAACAGCCGGAAATTGCTAATTCTGCTGATGCATTGCTTGTCTGCAGGGAAAGGGGGGGGGGGAGATTTGCTGTGGTTAAAGTACAAAAGTCAGACGACTGAGACTCTGTTTCTACTGGCAGCTCTACCTACGTCTCCATCTTTCTGTGCAATACTGAACAAAAGACTATGCTCCACCTGCACTTCTAAGGAGCAGTTGTAACACCCAACCCTTCAGTCATATTGAATCATATGGGGGCCAAGAGGAAGGGCAAAGAAGTGATTTCAGGAAGGTGATGAGAGACAATGCAGCTCTGTGCTTGGGGTGCACAGAACTGCACTGAGTCCACTGTTACTGGGGCATAGTGGTGGACGAAGAACCCTTTGCTTACCATTCCACACCACAATTATTATATTTATTTATAACCCGCCCTTTTCCCAATATGGGGACTCAAGGCAGCTTCACAACATTAAAATGTGTACAATTAGAACATATAAATAGAAAAATACAAAAGTTAAAAATATAATTAAATCAGAAATAGTATTAAAATTATATAAAATATCACAGCTAAAACAATAACTATAAGAACAGTGTAAATCCATCGCTTTCTCATAGGTCCACAACCCTTCGTCCAGGCTGCTACTGCAGCAGGACAAATAAAGGCAGGCTGGTTCTCCTCTCTTGCCCAGCTCATTTATTTATTTTGTTTTATTAACTTGCTTTACATTTATTAATTTGTTTATTAACTTGTCTTAAATGACTATTTATTTATTTACTTATTTATTTTATTAACTTGAATCACAGGACGCAAAACAGGGAGGAAGTAGGCTTTCCCCCCCTGCTCCCTCCCACCCATCAAAATGCAGGGGAAGGAAATCTAGATGGAGAGGTGGGTAAGAAATTTATTATTATTATTATTATTATTATTATTATTATTATTATTATTGGCATGGCCACGAAAGGCAGCTATGAAAGGGCAGCCTGGTGCACACCTTTTCAGCCCCTAAGGCTGAAGCACATATATACACACACATCCCAGCAATCCTGATACAAATCACTCTTTCCTTGCTGCTGCTACCAGCGAGGAAAGAGCTGATGTCAGGCTCACTAGGGGAGGGAATTGGCGGCAGCAGGGGTGGTCAGGGCGCCCTTGGGGGCCGCAATTAAGGCCTTAGGAGTCTGCATGCAGCCCTTGGGCTATAGGTTGTGTACCCGTGTTAGCGGAAGGAGGGTACAATCCAAATGGGATATGACGGGACAGCCTGAGTCCACTAAGAGTAAAAGGGTTCCTCATCCCTTTAGAAAGGCCCACACTTTACTGATATGGGGGGAGGAAAAAATGTATTGACTCTTCCCTACAGAAACTCAGCCTACTGTCAATGAATAAGTAGAGCTGAGCTAGCCTGTCTGCTCTCTTGGTCTGTCAGGAACAAAGGCATCAGCGTCCATCCAGAAGCCCAGAGCCAGAGGCTCAGTGTCTGTCTGGAAGCCCGTCAAATATCCTTGAGCCTTACTTGCGAGGTGGGAGCATGTTCTGGATCAGGGCTCTAATATCAAGCCAGGAAGGGAGAGGGCACCAACATCTCCTATAAACTTGCTCAGTTGGAGTCTAGCCCTTGCTGAAGCAACATCTCTCTTACTGTGCTCTCTGCTGGACAGTGCCCCTGCTAACCAGACCTTCCTGATCCTTGAACCACAGGACTGCTCTTGGTAAGACAGGAACTGACCTTCATAGCAGGAACAGGACAAGAATAAGATCACTTTATGGATGCGAAAATGAGGCTGAGAGATAAGGTGCATATTGATATACCTGGGAAAAGGGAAGGGGGCCGTTGTGGAAGTGCACCCACAGCACTTGGTCAAAAATACAAATTTTTCTCCAAAAACTGAGCTCAAGGGAAACTGGCATAGGCTGTACATAGTGCCTGAGATGTACCATAATATTAAATACACCTCCCCTCCCTACTGCTACTTTTAAACAACTTAACTTGATTTACACACACACACACACACACACACACTAAGCCATATGAACTTCTGGATGCATAAACACAGGATGCATAAACACTTTAGACAATAAAAAAAAGGCAGACAGCCCACTTGAAACATGGAAGGAAGGGCAAATCTGAAGAGTCAATCAGCTTTGTAATAGGAAGCATGTACATCTGTCATTTACAGTGAAAAATTAAGGGGTGCTATTGTGCTCATGTCCTGCTTGTGAGCTTCCCATAAGCATCTGGTTGGCCATTCTAAGAACAGACTGTTGGACTAGATAGGCCTTTGGTCTGATCCAGCTGGGCTCTTATGTTCTTAAGCCAAGGCAGCCCATAGGAAGAAAAAAGAAACTTCCTGTTTTGAGATAAATCTATAAGCATCCTAAAATGTCTAAGCAGTCATGGCTGCAGCGGGATTTAAAACCCAGTTTTGCCAAGTCCAACACTCTATCCACAATCAGAGGCTCAGTATCTTTTCAGTATCTATTAAAATATTTTCAGAACTTGAAACAGAAGATGGTACAGAACTGAGGCTCAGATTTTATTATTTTAGATTAGATGTCAATTATAGATCTATACATAAAATGTATCGCCAGTCTTCTGTTTCAAGAAGCACTAGTATATTGTTCTATGCCAGATCCTTTGTTTTTCATTTACGCTGCAATCATGGAGTCAGAAGATTGTTTGGTACATCAAGGATATTTGCAATTTATGTTACTTAGATCTTTTCCTAGCATTCCCATCTGAAAGGAAATGAATAAAACAGACAGCATTTCCCAGAGTAGCTGGGGGAGGCTATGATCACTACAATTTAAATGTGTAGTGTTGATGAAGATGACATTACAGGAAGCTAGATTTAAGCTAGACCACAAGGGGAAGTCTTCTAACCATGGCCACAGTAGAGTTCTCTGATGAAAAGTAGAACAGGGCTAGGACATGCAGCACCTGTTTATATTTCCTCTCCTTCATAACTACTGAAGGGTCAGAAGCCCCGTGCCACTTTGCATTGGGACACCCTAATGTACAGAATTGTTCCATATACTCAATAGGGCCGTATGTTTCTTAGGCAGCAGCCCTACCACGTTGTATAACAAACCACTTCTAAAACTCAAGACATTTCAAAAGCAGTTTTTGATATGGCGAAGATAAAAAGCCGAATGTTTGGCTGTGCACGCGCCACCCCCTTGGGCATATCAAACAGAGCCATCTCTGAATTGTGACCCGTAATAGCAACTGAGCAACAGAACCAATTATCTGTGGATATTGTACAACCTTTGTTTTTGCACATGTGGTTCCAACTTTTTCATCTACATAAAAGTGATATGCATATGAAGTAGTATGGCATATATGTGTGAATTTGCATAATACATTTTTCATAACAGTGTTTGAGATTTCTCCTGGGAAATAAATTATGCTTCCTTGTTGTGAAATCTGGAAATTGTCATTTCAAAATTCTGAGCACTCTATAAGATGCCACTATATAAGAAAAACATGTACCATGGGAACTATTTAAAAAAATTACATGGGAGAGAATATATTATTATCAACGGAATATTTTCTAGAAGTTCCTTAAGTGATTTTCCAGCCTACCATAAGGAACTTGAAAACTGCCTTGTTTTTATCACATGAGGAAATGAAGGCTAAGGCGGAACTTCCAAGCATTGTTAAAATGCACATAGTTTTTCAACTTACCTCTGATACAGTAGTTTAGTTTTATGCCTATATTAAATACAGCATGTTTTAATAGCTCTTTTTAGGCAATTTTATAGATTTACATGTTTCAGCACAGTCACAAGGATTTTTATTCACTGTTCACTTTTAATACTTGGTTAAATGTATGCATTAGAACATCTGCTTGCCTTCATTTGATTAACCCGAAAAAAGGCCTCTTGTCTGTGTTTCTGATAGTCAACAGCCACCTTCCCCAGCTGCTTGGACTTCAACTCCCATCAACCCCAGCTATCATGGCCAATGGTTAGGAATGCTGGGGGTTGTAGTCAAAAACATCTGGAGGTCAGCAGGTTGGGGAAACCCGGTCTACAGCAACCAGGGTGTGAATCTTCTTCATATTATGAATTGGAATAGTATTGCTAATATGAATATTTAGTTCAGGCACATATAACTTGTGACCACCCATATATAACTTGTCACCAAAATGGACACAGGCTACCAGCCATATACTGTGGCCTTCCTGGTGCTTCAGAACCCCTGTCTTTGCAGACAGGCTAGGCTGCACAAAGTTCATTGAGGTCCTGGAAGACCACAATACATGACTGGTGGCCTGCATTTTGCTTTGTGCATTACAAGTTGTGCAGTTCTGAGTTCTTCCCAAGTAATTAACTTGATCTGCCTACAATTTGCTTGAGCATTCTGGTTCATATAGGCATGCTCCATTTTATTCTGTGGCATTCCTGTTTTGCAGTTGTTACACCCAAACGCAAGGCTGAGTCGTGTGATATCCATGCTAGCATCAGATGATAGCTTGCTTCCATTAATCAGAATCAGTTAGCACAGATAAGAACTGGGGTCTCCAACATGGAGACTGTGGGTGACAACATGCACATGGACTCCTCTATTGGTGCCCACCAGACTACTCCCTGACCCTCCTGATTTTTATTTTATTTTGTAAGATTTTAAATTATTATTATTATTATTATTATTATTATTATTATTATTATTGACTGGGAGGCTGACTTCCTGCAAAATGAAGTGCTGCCCTCTAGGGCAGTGTTCTCCAACCTTGGGTCCCCAGATGTTTTTGGCCTACAACTCCCAGCATGCCCCAGTCAGCTACGCTGGCTGGGGCATGCTGGGAGTTGTAGGCCAAAAACATCTGGGGACCCAAGGTTGGAGAACACTGCCCTAGGGCCATCTTTATTTGGGTTCAAAAGAGGGGGTTTGCATTTTGGAGCTCAGACCCAACTTCTGCCTTGTACTTAGGTTCTTGTGGGGGCATGGCAGCTATTTTGTGAGAGTGTCCAACTCTCAAAATTCCAAGTGTGCCAACCATCCCTAAAGGTTGTGGAACCCTGGATAAGAGCATTAATTAACACATCAATCCAGGCAGGCTTATCCATTGATCAGTATAACTGCACTCCCGTTCCATTAAAATGAATGAAGAGTTTTGCTATTGACTTTATTAGGTGTGATTATGAGATCTGAGAAATTATAAAAAATTACTCCAGACATTTTTTCATGCCCTCTCAGTGTTTATCATTTTCAAACTCATCTTTATGTCCAAGAGAGCTAAAAATGGAGCAGGGGATGGGACAAGAAAAAAACTGAGATTTCTTAGGCTACTTAGAAGGCCATAAATAATGCCTCAGTACTTGAAATCAGCTACACCTGAGCTACAAACGGCTGCATGAGCCAGTTTCCACAAAGAATATGCTTACTGCTCATAAGCACTGCATAATCAACACCTTCTGCCTTTATTTTTAACTGAGCCCTATGTCAGTTTATGTTCTCAGCACAAAACCAACCAAGTGGTAATTCATCCATTCTGGCAATGTAGCAATTACAGAATTGTGGCTGAATAGGTTCCTGGGGTCATATCGCCCCAGCAGCACAGCACGCAAGGCAGCAAACCATCATTCCTAGCAAGACAACTAGCCATTGCTGCCTTGCATTCTTCTTGCCAAGAGACAAAAAGAAAAACAGAGGTAGTTAAATCAATACATGTGAATGGTGCAGTGATTTAATTAACATGAGAGTAGCCTGAGTGCAGTTATACATTAAAAAGTTAGCCATCAAATGCAACCTGTTTAAAACTGTTTAAACCTTTGCACTACACTCAATGGTGCATTTACATTAAGTGCATTACTCTATGCCATCCTTGCAAATGGTGCTTTACAAAAGGTAACAGGTTTTGTGACCACTTAGTGGTGTTTCAAGAGATTTACGCCATGTAATGTGCTTTTACTGCCTTAGTGTGTACAAACAACTAATTCCGTTCATATAAAACAGAAGAATAAATCAGAGTAAAGCAGCAGAACTTTCTGCGAGATTATTATTTACTTAATTTTATCAAGTGAGTTCAGAACTGATTAAAAAAAAAGTTGTTGACAACTCTGGAACTGAGGTCAATTAGCTAATTTAATGCATCAGAATCTCTACTGATGTTCATGCAAGCCCTTTTAATACCACACTTGGTTAGTGAAATCGATATACAGGGCTCTTAGATCCATTTAAAAATATGCCCTCAAAAGAGCATTATATAGCTTTAAATCATGTTTCCTAAACAGTTTGGGCTGAATCAGCACAACTTTACTAAGTATATAGGCAATATCCAAGAATGCAAACTTTCACAATACAATTCAACTTGTAGGCAGTTCCCAGCAGAAAAAGGAGGCCACACCTTAAACTAGATGAAAAATGAGGAGGACAGGACTGGAGATAATTCCATTCTCTTTGCAAATTTTAAGCATGGTTTAATTATGGAGGAGATCCAGGGCAAAGTGTTACCTTCCATTCCCTCTTTATGACGTAGTTGTTATTGACAAATTCTCCACACTTTGCAAGAAAGTACAGTAATACCTTGGATTGCAAGTAACTTGGTCTGAGGGCGTTTTGCAAGACAAGCAAAAAAATTTTTAAATGTTGACTTGATAAATGAGCAAGGTCTTGCAAGACAAGTAGTGTAGGGATGTAACCACTCACCTCGCGCAGGCATAGCAGGCCAAAATCGGCCCCGTTCACGCCCGCCAGAGACTCGCTTTGATATAAGAGTGTTTTGGATTACAAGTACGGTTCCAGAACTAATTATGCTTGCAATCCAAGGTATTACTGTATACAGGGTTGGATCCAACATTGCATGAGCAGAGGTCCGCTTGCACAATGGGACTTCTGTTCATACAATGGGACTTCCCCGTTCTCCCCTCCACCCTGCAGCCCCCCACATGCCCCCTAAATCTGCTCCTGGGGGGTACCCCAATCCTCCAGAGCAGATTTGGGAGGCACACAGGAGACTGCAGGGGAGAGAGAAAATTCATTCTGCCAGCTGTATCCCTTCTGCTGGCAGAACAGATCCAACCTACTGGAAGCATTATGAGCTATAGCAGCCCCATGGCCACAGGTAAGGAGACCTGCTACTCAGTGCTGGAGCTTTCTCCACTTTGGATTCAGAAGTTCCCAAATATTCCTTGGGAGTGGAAAGGCGTAATCTTAATCATTTCAGAAACTACAGCTACAGTCCCCCAAAGCATGCAAGAACACAGACCAGGGATGCACACACACTACAGAACACCTTGTACATGCTTTGTACATGGTTTGAACATAGAATTACATAAGTGGCACCAAGTTTCTGGATTTTGTCTTCCTCCTGCCACATGTACACAATTTTCTCAGCGTTTGGTGCACAAAGCAGCTGATTGACAAACAGGATTGTGTTTCTGCACATGGATCGTGTTATCTGGATTGTGGCATGTGTGTCACACCGACCAAAACCCATGTTGATCTTTTATCATTCATTTGGTTCACATAATTATTTTTCTCTCTATGAAAAAAAAAACTCTGACAAGGTTAAACTTGTATTTCTTCTACCATGCTATCCAAGAACCAAGATAAATGATTCTATATTTGTCCACCATTTGATTAAGAGCACTGAAACTGATGGTGCTCATAGAGCAGCACTGTGCAATACAAAACATCTTCGCATTGAAGTAAGTCCCACTGAGTCTGCCAGACTTGTTCTCTAGTAAGTGCACTGTGGATTGCAACGTCAGGCCTTGTTCATGGCTGGATTGCATCCACCCTTCTCATGTTAATCAACAAGCACAGGCCAGTAGCAGAAACAATACTCTCTAATAAGATGCTAGGTTGGGATTTAACCCTACTCTGGAGTTAATTAAGCAATTAGATTTGAATGCAAGACACAAGAAGTCTATCCAAACAAGACAATATAGGGATTTATACCGATCAGCATCACACTAACAAATTCTAGAAAGCTTCACAAAAATTGTTAGAGGGCTTCTTAAGGTACTACATTATGGCTATGAGTATTATAGAATGTATCTTAATATTCTTCTGCCATGTGTCTGTTCATTAAATGATTTAGGGCACAATCCTATGCATATTTAGATAGAAAAAGTCCTACAAGTCCCAGCCTTCCCCAGCTGGCATGGCTGGCTGAGGAATGCTTGGAGTTGTAGGACTTTTTTCTGTCTCACCATGCATAGGATTGGGCCCTTCGTTGTTGTTGTTGTTAGACAGCTGGAAGTCAGAAATCTTTGCTGATCTTCTGGAAATCATCCAGAGATCCACCAGTAGATCCTGATCCACCTTCTGCCCACTCCTATTCTATACCAACATCAACCACTGATGTGTTTTTTTGAAATTACTACTGTGTACCGGTAATTGTTGTAGGAGGCCCTCAACAAAATGTCTAAGCAATGTCTGGACCAGTGGTTATCAGATTTGGCCTTATATTCCCCACATTTACCACAGGCCAGAGCAGCTAGTGGTCTGTAGTTACACTGCCTTATGGCTTGGTTTTGACTGTGATAGGCAAAAAGGGGGAAAGTAAGAAATGTGTGTTTTATTTCTTCTTTGAATTAGGACTATTAAAAAGGAAGAGGCAGTACAAACAGGAAAGAAGACATGCAGACATAGAAACATCAAACATTTGTTCTTGTAAGATATTTTTAGAATACTGAGACATCCAAGTCCTATTCAGGTGTTCACAATTATGAGAGAGTCTATATGTGAGGAGAGGGCATGTGTTATTGTTCTGGTTCGGGTGGAGAGCTCCCACAGATAGAGGAGGATCTCCTCTTCACAAAGTTGCCCTCCAGGTGTAGCAGGTGATGGATACAACAACAGAGGAGGGCAGAGCTAGCACACTCCCTCTCATGTTTACTCTCCCCTAACTTAGAACAACGAAATAGGGCTCCATTCTGGCTCAAAACTGGTTGGGGGGGGGGGAATTAGAAGCTAAATTCTGAGGATGTGTTCACTCTGCTGGAAAAAAATACCTAACACAGTTTTTAGACACTTACAGTGTAATCCTATGAACAGATACAGGGATGTAACTCCCCTGGAATTCAATGGAGTTCAATTCAATTCCTCCTACAACAGTACTGCAGACTTAATGGTGGATATCTAACTCATCAATGGTACAACACATTTGAGATCTCAGGCAAAAATAAATGGAAGTTAAGTATACCGTACTTTATTTTCTGTGGACAGCACCCCATGGTCTACTCTACTGAATCTACCATTTTGGACAGCTGACTATTATTATAATCATCCTTCAAATGCAAGCAGTCAACAACTTATCCAGTACTGAAAGCAATACATCACTGAGATGAACACTGCTAAAGAAAAAGATCATAAATCAATTATCTTGATTCACAAAACCAAGATGCAGTTGAGTATCCATTCTGACAAAAAATACACACGGGAAAATATCGTAATTTAGATATTTTGAACACAACTGACACTTGACACATTCCTAAAGCAAAATATTTGCAAGTTTTAATTTGAGTCTCAAAGGTAAGTAATTTCTGGCAAAGATGATCTGGCAGTATCCTGAGGGTAGGGATTAACTTCAGACACATAAATTATTCTAACTCTGCCTTGATCTTACTGATGTGTGTAGGTCTAATCAGTGGCTGCACCACAGCAGCTGTTTAGAAGCACACAGCACTATTAGATATGGGTTTTTTAAAAGGAGCAAGGAAAACAGGTCTGCCTTCAAGTGAGATACAAGAGGGCTCTATTTTTGTTCCAGAATTTATGTCCTGAAAATACTTAACCTTAGAACAATGTAACAATTACTTTCAGTGAGCAAGATAATAATACTAATAAATAATACCTAATCATAAAACAAGAGCTTTATTTATTCATTTATTTATTTATTTATTATATTTCTGTACCACCCAACTGCCAAAGCTCTCTGGGCAGTTCACAAAACAAGTCTCAAAACCATAAAATACAACAGCATAATAACGCATAAAAACATTGAAAAGTTTAAAACAAACTAAAACGAGAGTAAAAACAAAAAAGAACAAAGTAAAAGCCAGCAGCCATGCAAGGATCTTAAAAAACAACAGCTGAAAGGCTAAAAGACTACGGGTGCAATCCTATGCATGTTTGAACAGAAACAGGACTGATTTCTGTCTAAACATACATACGATTGCACCCTAAAAAAAAGCTTGTCATCTTTAGAGAACTTTACAGCGGTGCTTGAATTCTGCAGACTTATAGGAAACCTGGCACTGGTTAGAGAGCTAGTGTAAGCCACTGAACAGCGATTTGGGTTTAAATCAGTCCCATGGGGAGACATTTTTAGACTGGTGGAACTGAGAGTACAGAGAATAAGGGGCAAGAAATCATAAGGTAATGCAAAATAGCAACAATATAACAATAACATATTTAACATATTTAAAGTTATTTCAATTTTAAATGCTAATGATATGTATTTGTTTTGTATAGTTAATCCTCAGCTACATATAGCTGATGAGAGCCAGTGTGGTGTAGCAGTTAAGGAGTGTTGGACTGGGACTCGGGAGATCCGGGTTCTAGTCCCCACCCGGCCATGAAGCTCACTGGGTGACTTTGGGCCAGTCACTGACTCTCAGCCTTACCTACCTCACAGGAGAGGAGGAGGAGGACCATGTAAGCCACCTTGGGCTCCATGTCAGAGGGGAAAAGGCAGGATATAAATGTAAAAATGAATAAATAATAAATTAAATCAATGGGAGCCAATGGGTTAAATGTCCCCTTGTGCTGCAATCCTGCCCCCCCCCTGAAAATCACATGGCAGTTAGGCATTTAAAAACCTCCTCTATTTGCTCCAACAGGAGGTCTTTTTCAAGCCTAACTGTTGTGGGAGGGGACATCTTTGTGTGTGCCGGGGAAGGGGATAGTGTGTGAACAGATGTGTGTATATGGCTTTGGCCTCACCCACCGCTGGCATGAAGCCCCCAGAAGGTTACCTATGAGGGAATGCAGGGATGAAAAAGGCTCCCCACCTCTGCTTTAGAAGTTGATAAAACTGGTTCTAATATATCTCCTGAGAAACGTAGCAAATAATTGGGGGTGGGGTGCGTAAAAGTAGCTGCCTTTCTAGCATTAAGTGTGACGCATAGTAAGAAATAAAACAACATAAAACCAAATCAACAGCCAAGGAAACAGAAAAAGAGCATCAAAAGTAATAAACCCAGCCAGCCGAACTGGAGGCCAAACGGAAGAGATGAGTTTTGCAGCACCTCCAGAAGGCCAGTAAAGAAACAGAATTACAGATCTCAGGGGGTGAGGTAAGTCCGCAGATCCTCCTTGCAACAGTCCTCACGTCACACAGGGGTGGGCAACTCATGGCCCTCCAATCCTCTTGGCCTACAACTCCCACCAGCCCTAGCCAGCATAGCCAATGGTGAGGGATCATCGGAGTTGTAGGCCAAAACAGATCTGGAGGACCACAGGTTGCCCACCTCTGGAATAAAGAGAGGCGTTCTCCGAGATATGTGGAACCCAAGCCATGAAGGGCAAACTTTTCCTCCGTTCATGCTATTGAGCTTTACTTTTGTTAACAGTATTACAGAATATACTGAGAACTTGTAGGAGATGTATTAATAGCCACTAAAAGGCCACTTAAAAGTACTTGCCACCAGGAACTGGGGAAGAAAAGCAATCCTGTCTATTGATGTCTGCATTTAAAAAAAAAATAAAAAAATATGATGTGCAATGCTTATGAAAAATCTTTTTAAGGCTGTTATGGGGAAAACTAAAATATCTACAAATACTTCCACGAGGACCGGGATCTATTTATCATTTACTGAAATAAAATTAAAATTTAACCCAGCTATAATATTGAAGTTGGATTCAGATTTACACTGGAACAAGGTACACTGATGATGGGACAGTGTCCTCCACCACACCTGCAGGCATCCAGCTAGTTTAGGGAGCACAGGACAGGCTCCGGGGCACACAGCTCTCTCCTCTAGCACCTTGCTGCCATCTGCCAGCACCTGCTGCCTGAGGTGACTACCTCACTCTGTCTAATGGTAGGGCCGGCCCTACCTAATAAGCACAGAGATGGCAAAGCTCTGATCCCGCAAGTCCTTACTTAGACTTGAGTTCAATGAAATCAGTGGCATATACTTCCAAGTAAATGTATTTAGGAACAAGCTATACAACTCTTTTAGGCCAAGATTGGCTTACTAATTATCCGTGACACATTACTAATGAACTTTTAGCATTACTGGTTTGTCTGGTAATAAAGCAGCATTCCTGTATACTGCAAACAGTAAGGATGCAATAAGGACAACTGGCAAGCACCCAACACCACTCCATAAAACTAAATAGTCTGGATTTGATTTTAGTATCTTCCCCCCCCCCCATAGATTACATGTCATGTTCTTTCCCCAAAGTTGCTTCTACTCAAAGGGCCAATGTCTGACCTCAGCTGCCCAGAGAAAGCTCAGAGTAAAACTACAGAAATTGATATTGACAGGGGAAAAAGAGCCTTAAAAGGCCAGTGAAGCCATTCCACATTTATGCTTTGTTTTGTTTTGAAACAGAAAGCATCTTTATACATATTTGAAAACAGCCCAGGGGCAAATTTTAATGGTAGGTGCCCAATAATCAACCAGGGGTGCGCTGGGTGCCCACAGACACCATGTTGCCTACCCCGATGCATTTGTTAGAGGCACAGAAAACTTGATAGAACAAAACTGACAATCTCTGACAGTCATGTGATAGTATTCCAGAGTTCTCCACTATAGTTTCCCATAATTTCCCAGAACACCTCACTGATTTGTCGCCATTAATGCAATGGAAGCAATGACTGCTTCCTAGAAAGGAATAGACATTTCTTTATGGACAGTGGCAGCTTGGGAAAGAGTAGAGATAGGGCCTAATAAATGGGGTTGCCATTTTATTTTGATCCTGCTCCTATGCCTTTAACAGCAAAATCGCAGAAAGAAAGTAAGCAGTGGAAGCTTTTCCTAAAAGGGAGATAAAACAGTGGAAATATTTCCTTTGCTTAATTTCTTGGTATCAGGCTGCTATTAAAAAGATTGGAGCAGAGCCAGAAGGCAGCAAGTTGGGGGACATAGTCCTTTTCCTGCCTTAATAGTCTTTCCTTTTTCAGTGAAACCTGAAACAGTAGTTGCAATGTGCCACACTTTCAAAAAAACAGAAGTAAGTAAAGACACTTCTTTAGAAAAGGGTTATGCAACTGTATTAGGTGTGCAGCTGAGGAAAACCAAGTAACTCTGTTGGGCAATTTGAAAAACACTGAACAAAACGTCTGAAAAGCACATTTATTTATTTATTTATTATATTTATATCCCGCCTTTTTTTCCTGCAAGGAACCCAAGGCGGCTTACATAATCCTCCTCTCCATTTTATCCTCACAACAACCCTGTGAGGTACTTTAGGCTGAGAGTCAGTGACTGGCCCAAAGTCACCCAGTGAGTTTCATGGCTGAGCGGGGACTAAAACCTGGATCTCCCAAGTCCCAGTCCAACACTCTAACCACTACGCCACACTGGCTCTCTCCACATGAGATTAATGTTTTATTTACAGAAATAAAATAATTCCACTCTTACACACTCACACACATTCAGCCTAATTTTAAGTTGTTTTATATCTATATCTATATCTATATCTATAGATAGATAAATATACTCAGCCTTCCCCAACCAGGTACCCTCCAGAAGTTTTGGACTTCAACTCCCATCAGCCTCGGCCAGCATGGCCAGTGGTCAGGAATGCTGGGAGCTGTAGTCCAAAGCATTTGGAGAGCAGCACAATGGGGAAGGCTGACTAACCTGACAGTTGCAATGCAAGAAGGAAGGGGCAAGTCTGTTCATTACATGCCAGGATCATGTGGGCCTGGTACAGTTGATTTTTTAATTATTATTTACTAATTTTTATTTTACTACAGTAGAATAAATAAAGTCAGACTTAAACCCCTGAAAAAATAACATTATTTAAGTGGAAGACCGACAACCTGGTCTTCTGCGCGGGTTCAATGCTAAGGGGGTAGCGAGCTTTGGGGCGGGCCTTCTCTGAGGTCTTTAGCGCCTCACCTTTAGCCTAGAACAAAGGGATAACTTATAGCCACAAAAGTATCTTTTAGAAAACAAGGTTATTTACAAAATTACCTTCACAAACTCAAATCTACGCCAGCAATACAGCTTATCAGTACGGTACAAAGTAGCAAGCAAAAGCCTCAAGGACAACGTGATTTCAGGGCTCTCAGCTAATTAGTTTAGCTCGGGTCCCAGCAGAGGCCCGGTCAACCGCACGCTGCTAGCTGGGTTCCCGGAGGAGGCCCGGTCTACCCAAGCGGCTAGCTGGGTTCCCGGCGGGGCCCGGTCTACCCAAGCGGCTAGCTGGGTTCCCGGCGGAGGCCCGGTCTACCCAAGCGGCTAGCCGGGTTCCCGGCAGAGGCCCGGTCTACCCAAGCGGCTAGCCGGGTTCCCGGCGGGGCCCGGTCTACCCAAGCGGCTAGCCGGGTTCCCGGCGGAGGCCCGGTCTACCCAAGCGGCTAGCCGGGTTCCCGGCGGGGCCCAGTCTACCCAAGCGGCTTGTGAGTGATTTCAGCTTGGTTTCCCGGGGGTCCAGTCAACCCAAGCGGCCAGTGATTTCAGCTTGGTTTCCCGGGGGTCCGGTCAACCCAAGCGGCCAGTGATTTCAGCTTGGTTTCCTGGGGTTGCTGATCCTTCGTTCCCTTACCCCAGGCATGGGCAAGATTGCTGACCAGGTCCAGAGAAAAGTTCCCTTGTGCAGGGTGTTTTATACCTTGGTGTTTCAGGTAGCCCCTCCCTCCGTGATCAGGTGGGTTGACACCCTCCCTGAGGGGCGGCCTTTTGGGTCAGGTGGGGTGACGCCTTCCCCCCGTGGGATGGGGTCCCTTTGAAGCCACTTGCTTAATGGTCCCATCCTATGCTGTTGAGTGGCCATTTCTTAGGGGTGCCGAAGCGTCTGCCCTGGAGAGGTATTCAAGTCTTATGTAGATGGGGCTGATATGCAAGAGCATTGACAAACCTGGTGATGCTTCCTGCCTTCCCCCCTGGGGTGATTCTATGTAGATGTTGTTTGTCCCCTTTGGCATCTGTGGAGACTGGTTGTCTCCTCCCCCCCCCCGGGTCTCCTTCCCCCCTCCTTGGTGAGTGTGTGTGTGTCAGGCAGGGGGCTTAGGTTGGCTTTCTCCACAATTTAAAGGACGAAAACATAAAAGAAACTAGTAAAATATTAAAATCTAATGGGTGGATGAGCAATTTAGCAGAAGTACTGAAAACTCACTGGTAGAGCACCTGCTTTGCATGTGAAAGATCACAGGTAGGGCTGGGAAAGATCCTGAAATTCTGGAGAGCTGCTGCCAGTCAGTGTTGACAGTACTGAGCTAGATAAGAGGTGTGCAGCACATGGTCTGTGCCACCCCACACACCCGGTGCAGCCCATTCTGCCCCCTACTATCGTGCCGCTGAAATTCACACTGGCAAAATATATGTGTATACGGTGGTTTGCTCCTGAATTTCAATGGCAGACAACTACAGAGCGGTAAAAAGGTCAAGTTTCACTTGAGAACAAGTAAAATTTGACCTTTTTACCACTCCATAGCAGTTTGTCGCCAAAATTCTAGAGCAAACCACCAATTATTTTGCCACCACCAAATTCCATGGCATGGCAGGAGGAATACAGCTGGTGGGGGGGATCCAGTGGGTCAAAAGTGACCCCCGGGTGCCCCAAATTTGCCCACCCGAGCTAGATAAACCAATGGTCTGACACGGTATAAGATATAAGCAAACCATATATATATTGCCAGCAGTGAATTTCAGCGGCACGATAATAGGGGGCGGAACGGGCTGCACTGGGGGTGGCGGGTGGCACAGACCTATGATTCTATTTGCAAGTTCTGAGTTTGGTGGAATTGATGAATTTTCTGTTGACTGCAAAAGCGACAGTGGTTTTCAGTGATTTTTGTAAGCAGTGAATCCGGGTTAAGCTTGAATAACAATCTCTTTGATTAGTCTTACTTCTGTTATATACCTGATCAAAGAGAATACCCCAGTATACCTGCTTCATTTTTAAAACAGTCTCTGGAAAGAACACAGTAGCAATTGGAATGAACAGTCATCATCACCCAAGGCACAGGTCTAAATCTCCTTCCTCCCTAGGCTAGTGCATGCACTGGGAGGAAATCTGCATTTCGCCCACACTTAAATTGCTGTATTTTGATTACTTGTAATGCATTCTACATGGGACTGCCCTTGAAGACTGTCCAGAAATGTCAATGGTTCAGAATGCTACAGTCAAATGGTTATCTAGGGCCATCCGGATGGATCATATTATGCCTGTTTTATAGCAGCTTCACTGGATACCAATTTGTTTCCACATGCTTTTCAAGCTGCTGACTTTGGCCTTTAAATAGCCTGGGACCAAGATATCTAAGGAATCACCTCCCATATGAAGCCTCTTGAGAACTCTGCTCAGCTTCTGAGACCCTTCTTGCTGTTCTGCCACTGACTGAAGTTCAGTTGGTGAGGATGAGAGAAAGGGCCTTTTTGGTGGTGGTGGTGCCCAGATTAGGAAATGATAATTCATAATCAGATATGCATCTGTCATCTTCATTTCCTGCTTTTAAGTATGCTCTTAAGACATTTTCAGCTGGCATTTTTAGTTGGACCTGCTAAAAGGTTCTGCTTTTACTGCTTCTGTGGCTTTATTGTTTGCTATCTACTCCTATATTATATTTTAATTGATTGTTTCTGTTATATTACTTTTTTCTTTTCCAGTAAGTTGCCTTCAGTTTGTAATGCAGCACAGAAAGGCGGGGTATACATTTTATTTATGTATGTATACAGTTTAGTACATACAAATAAATATTTTGTTGCTCAACAAATATATGTAATGGTTATTCCTGTGAATGAGGCACCTTATTTTTGATTTGAGCTTTCCCACGAAGAGCTTTTAAAGGATCAAAACATGTTGGGTTATCTGTTGCTTAGTAAATTCGAGTTTGCCGCTATTATTGGTCTCATGGGGGGAACCTCTTTCAGCCTGAGGACCCAATTCCATTTTGCAGAAACTCTTGGGGGCCGCACTGCAGGGGCAGGCGGGGCCAAAGGCAAAAAGGGATGGGGCCAAAAAATACAAAAACCACCAGCATATTTTAGCTTTAAGCTCTTCCTGCCAGTAACTCAGCCTTAGGTGAGGCGTTTCAACCTTTTAGGAAAACAAGAAAGCTTTCTTCAGATACGTGCATAGTAAAAGACAGAGGAAAGAAATGGTGGTTCAACTACGCGATGAGGATGGCAAATTGATAACAGAAGACAAGGAAAAGGCAGAAGTGTTCAATTCCTACTTCAGCTCGGTCTTCTCCCAAAAGAGGGTCTATGACCCCCCTGGCAAACCTGAAGAGCAGATTGAAGGGGCAGGATTGCAGCTTGAGATTGATAGGCAAATGGCAAGGAGCACCTGCTTACTCTGAACGAGTTTAAATCTCCAGGGCCTGATGAGCTGCATCCTAGAGTAATAAAGGAACTGGCAGAAGAACTCTCAGAACCACTGTCTATTATCTTTGAGAAATCATGGAGGACAGGTGAAGTGCCAGACGACTGGAGGAGGGCAAATGTTGTTCCCATCTTCAAAAAGGGCAAGAAGGAGGAACCTGGGAACTATAGGCCAGTCAGTCTGACATCAATCCCTGGGAAAATTTTGGAGCAGATTATAAAGAAGTCAAGTCTGCAAGCACCTTAAAAGCAATGCAGTGATTGCTCTCCCACTCTGGAGGCATTCAAGGTGCGGCTGGCAGGGATGCTTTGACCTGGATTCCTGCATTGAGCAGGGGGTTGGACTCGATGGCCTTGTAGGCCCCTTCCAATTCTACTTTTCTATGATTCTATGATCTTCACAAAAGCCGGGAAACCACCAATCGGTGGTTGGGGGAAATGAGTACGGCCAGGGGAAGGGTGCGTGGCCTTCTGGGGACCCCTCGAGGGCCAAATTGGGACCCCAGCAAGGCCGGATTTGGCCCCTGGGCCTGAGGCTCCCCACCCTTGGTCTAACCCTTCTTTGATTTGGAATGCGTGTGGAACACAGCTGCACGAGGGTCACTGGCACATATACGTCTGTTGGTGTTCATAGTCCTGCATCCTTTCTCTACATTCCTATAACCATTTTGAGAAGGGGGGGGGGGTTAGCTCACAATCTGTAACACATTTTCTGAGTTTTCAACAGACTGAGCACTCCCCACAGTACCATTCCAGTGGAAAGGGATGTGGCCTTAAAGGGCAAGTGTGGTGTTGTGGTCAGAGCAGCCTTCCCCAACCTGGCGCCCTGAAGATGTGTCTCCCATCATCCCCAACCAGCATGACCAAGCTGGCTGGAGATGGTGGGAGCTGTAGTCCAACACATCTTCAGGGCACCAGGTTGGGGAAGGCTGAGTTAAGAGGGTCGACCCAGCACTGGGGAGACCAAGGTTCAAATCCCCACTCACCTATGAAGCCCACTCTTTGACCTTGGGCCAGTCACTACGTTTCAGCCTAACCTATCTTGCAAGGTTATTGTAACAATAAAAGAAAAATGGAAGAACCATGTATCTGAACTCAGGACAAAAGGTGGGATATAAATGAAATATGTACATGTGGTTGGGAAGACATCTGGCAATACCAGCAAGCCTAAACCCTTCTTTCCTGTAGCAAAAGGGACTAGTGGCCTGTGGAACCAATGCATTCAAATACACAAACATCAAAAGCTGCCTTATACAGAGTCAGACCACTGATCTGACTAGCTCAGTTATTGTCTACACTGACAGGCAGCAGCTCTTAGCTACAGGGTTTTTTTTAGCCAAGAGATTTTCCCAGCCCTACCTGGAGATGCTAGGGATTGAAATAGGGGTCTTTTGTATGCAAAGCATGTGCTCTTCCACTGAGTTACAGCCTTTCCCCACAGAACAATAGCTTCCATAACCTCAAATATGAATGTAAAATTGGCTCTCTTCATACCACACAATCTGCTTTCTATAGACAGCTGTTTAGACTGGGAAAGAGCTACCGTAAGTACTATTTATTATAAATAATAGTAATGAAAGAAGGAGGGAAAGGGTCATCATTATACTGTGCACATTTTTAATTGCATCCATTTACCTCTTATATGAAACAAGATAAAATTGTAAAAATGCATTCAGGTACGAAAGGTCCATGGTGTATTTCAGAAATACTAAATTGATGATTCAGTAAACTCAGGTTTGTTGCATTCCTCTTAGAACGCACTTCTCAAAGGGTGTTGGGGAGAAATATAAAAACTCATCATAGTCGATACAAACAAAAATGCCCACCACCACCACCACCACCACCACCACCAAAAAGAAAAGAAAAGAATAAAGCCTATAAGGTGACATTTTTACAATGAGTGAAAGTTTGGAATTACATTTATTTAGAACTGGACATGGCCAGTGACATTTCAAAATACTTCCAGCATTCACAATTCCTACACCCACTGTTGATAATCTGTATTCAGGAGACCAATATTTGGCACTCTTATTCAAAAAGCATGTCCCTTATCCCACAAAACACGCATAATGGAACACAAGAAATAGACAGGGAAGTATATTCTAAAAGTGTGTCGTGATAAATACAATCTGGGTGACCTTGCATTATTCATTTTCTCTCAGCCTAAACCAGGCAGGGGTGGACAACTGGTAGCTCTCAAGATGTTTTGGCCTACAACTCCCATCAAGCCAGCATAGCTAATAGGGAGAGATCATGGGAGCTGTAGGCCAAAACATCTGGAGGGCCAGAAGTCCTCCATCCCTGGCCTAAACTCTCTTACAAGGTTGTTGTGACATACGTTGGCCTGAGCTTCTTCGCTGTGGCATACAAATAAGGTAACTAAGCAAACGTAGCATGAAATGATAAGGCTTCAAAGAAGCACCTGTCAAGAAGGAATCCAATCCTGCCCAGGAAGAAAACTTGGGGTGTGTTTGGAAAGAACATGGGAGGCTAGTTCTCACTGATCTATAAATAAAAAGCTCGTCAAGGGCTCTGTTCCCCTAATTACTTCACCTAAAAGTTCTCCAGGACTTAGGTATGGACTCTGTTTTCAGTGCCAAGAGCATCACTGAGTATGTGCAGAGGGCCTTCTCCCCATCATCACTTAAATGACCCCATTCAGAAGCCACACTCCCAGGATTAGGACAAGGGCTTTTAGAGTAGGGGTGATACTTGAGTTCCTGATGCCTCCTGTTGTAGAAATTAAGCCTAGCCTAATAATCCCAAAAGGGGGGAGCGGGAGAGACACTTTTGAGATGATCTTCCATACCCCGGGATCTTAAAATAATCTCAGGGCTTTAATCTGGGGCTCGACTCCGTTTCAGAACCTGTTTTTTTTCATGGGAAACAGCTAGGTCCCGGCACATAAACAGGAATAATAAACCCTCATGCCTTTCTTTTTCCCCAATGAGTAACTGGACTCCACGCGTAGTGATAAATACATCCAGGACACAAGGCTGGATGTGTCAGCCTTGAAACCGGGCACTTTCCTTTTCAAGGAATCCCCTCTTCTCTTCTCTCCACCCCCCACCTCCCCAACCCCGCTCCCCCTTCGAGGTAGGGCCAGTTCTGTCCCAAAGCCCGGCCAGAGCGGACTCACCCAGAGTTTTGACAGCGATCTGCCTGGTCAGAGGCGGCGGCAGGTTGATGCAGACCAGATCCACATCCTGGTGCAGCAAGACCTCGTCGATCCGGCTGGTGTAGAAAGGGACGCTCATCTCCTTGGCCAGCTCCTCCGCCTCCTCCTGAGTGCGGCCCCAAAGCGCCTTGACCGCGAACCCTTCGTCCTTTAGCAACGGGATGATGACCCGGGCGGTCAGGCTGGTGCCGAACACACCCACCCCGGGCAGCATGGCTGCTGCTGCTGCTGCTGCTGGCCGTTGTCCTTCCCCCTCCCTCCTCCTCACCTTTTCTCCTCCTCCAATCCGCCGTGCGGCGATCTGCCCTTCCCCTCTCTCAATGCCCCTTCCCTTCCTCCTCCTGGCTGGCTGGCTGGCCCTCCTCCCTTTCACGCGGAGCCGCAGTCACAAGAGCAATGCGGAGTTGCAATGCAAAGGGCGCCCAGTCCCAGCTGGGAACTGCTGCTGCTGCGGCGGCGGCGGCGGCGGCTGCACGGAGCCCGCGGCACCCGATCCCTGCGGCAGCGGCTGGCTCTGCTCCCGGCACCGGGCCCCTGCTGCCGTGTCCCTCGCCTCATCAGCAAGCCGGTAGCTTCCTCGGCTCCCCGCCGCTGACCTTCCATAGCCGGATCATCACACACACACACACACACACACGACCCCGGATTCTTAAACTCCTTCCTGATGCTGCCCCCCCCGCCTTAAACACACACGCACGCACACACTACAATAATGCTTTAATTTTTGCAAAAAGACCCGATCGCTTGTTTCGAAGACAGACCTCCCTTTGCAATTGTCCTACCCTTTCCTCATTGCCCTCGCAACGCTGTCCGCAAAAGGAACGGAAGGGCAGCCAACAAGTGGCGCGGCGCTTGCGAGCAGCAGCAGCAGCCAGCCGGGTCTTAATCTTCATCTGCCATGTTCACCACAATACACGCCTGAGCATTGCGAGGAAAGGAGGAGTTTGGGCTGTCACCTCCTGTGTGTGTGTGTGTATGTGTGTCTGTATTCCCTGCAACGCCCCCTTCTGCAGTTCTCAACATGTCATTGGTCACCAATCCGGCCGGAGGGTGGCTCCGGCTTCTCTTTCTCGTTTTCCAGAGCTTGCTGTGGAGGGAGAGGGAGAGAGAATAGTGAACCCGCACGCAGAGCTGCGAGGCAAAGCTGAGCAGCGGCTTCTTCTCTCTTGTCTCTGCTGGATGGCGGGCGGGTGGGCTCCGGCAGCCGCTGACCCCGGGGCCCGCCCAGCAGAAAGGACACGGAAAGGTCAGGAGGCTATCATCGCACACCGCGGGGAACCGCCGGCCTGTTTCCTGCAAACACCCGCGGCGGCGGCGGCTGCCTCTTCTGCTGCCGCCTTCTGCAACCCTGTCGCTTTGGGAAATCGGGCCAAGTCAGGCATGCATTGAACTTGAAGCCTCTTCCCTCTCCACACACACACTTGCATTTTTTCTGTTCACAAGCAAAGCTGGAAAATCTTGTCATTATTTATGTATTTCTTTTCTTTCTTTCTTTTTAATAAAAAAAAGTCTTAACTAAGGATAATGATCTATAGATTTGTGCCCATATGAACTCATGATGTATTAAATACATGTTACCTATTTATACCCAAGTGGTATCTTCTTTGCATGAAACTAACGAATGGTGACCAATTCTGGTGGAAAGATTCTGTCACTTTTTTCCTATCTCTTAAGTGGATTATTTATGTATTTCTACATTATTTTCAGCCAATCTCTTAAGTGGATTATTTATGTATTATTTCTACATTATTTTCAGCCAGTGCTACTGCAGCTTAAGTGACCATTTCCCATTTTAACAAAAAATCCATAATACACGTTTAATAAAAAATAAAATCAGTGCCCAGGACCAGGCAAAAATTGGTCAAAGAAGTGCACCCTTGTAATGGTGGAAGAGCTAGTGACCCCCTCCAAAAAAGTTTTTAAAATATTATCTGTTTGGTTTGATTTGTATGCCACCTTTCTACAAAGACAATGGCACTCAAGGCGGCTTACAATCATAAATTAATACAAACTTGATTAAAACAATAAATACATTACAATATAACAATAACGATAAAAACACCTCCCAAGCCAACCATCTAAAGGCCTGCTTAAATAAAAATGTTTTTGCCTGCTGGGGAAAGGCAACAGAGAGGGAGTCAACCTAGGCAGGGAGTTCCACAGTCTGGGAGCAGCCAGGAAGAAGGCCCTGTCCTGGATCGCCACCAAACACTCCTCTGAAGGCAGTGGTACCAGGGGGAAAAGGGAGAAGGCAGAGTTACACAAAACTCACAGGACCTTCTCCAGAGTTTATGCAGCAATCTGGTGTCTGACACACTTCCCAAATCTTTCTGACATTGGATGCTTCCGGACAGAGAGCTCCTAGCGTTAACCATCAGGAGGCTTTGTGCAGCTGTTCTGTCTTTTCTTTCTCAACGGATTTTCTGGGGTAAGAAAAAATATGGAAGAAATGGTGAGGAAACATGGGAGGGTTACAATTGGACAACACCTGAGCTCCCTGTAAAATTCCATGATTGAGGCAGGGTGATGGTGTGATAAAAGCCTTGTGTGAAAGCACCCAGTATAAAAAGATGTGTTGTCAGACACATATTCTCTTTGCTATATGCATTTTTTAAATGCAAGGGGAGAAACATATTAGAAGTAACCTTTATCAACATCATGAGAAAGCTTTTTTCTAAATCCTCTATATACTGTTAATCCCGAAACAATCCTAGCAGGATGGCTGGTTTGAAGTCATCATTATTTGTATTTCCCCTCTCCTCTCTTCACATCTAGATACAATTCTGGGAGAAAACTCCCCCACTATATCAGGACTACATTTCTTTGAGTATCTTTTTAACACTCCCATGTTCATCGAACTTCCACAGTATATTTATTATTCCCCTTCCCAGAGGTATTACTTGTGTGAGACATAGTAACATCTAGATTCTATTATAACATTAACAACATGCAGGTATCTGGTTGACAGGTTCAAATCAACTGGTTGGATTCAAACTTAATTATGGTTAGTGTGGAGGAAGGGGGGGCTGGCTGGCCCGCCACACCCCCACCCTTTCCTACTCCAAAGGAACCAAGACCCCCTGAGATCTCAAGGTACCAGATTGCCAGCCTCAGCTGTCTGCAACCCTACTTGAATCTCTGTTCAGGGACTCGCCTTCAATTTCTGTAACCTGGATTTAGATACTGAACTCACAGAGTACTACAAAACCCATGTGGGGTAAAATCATGACAAGGTTTATTCTGGTAGCATTATACAACAAGATTAGGGAAATGAGAGAAGCACACAAAATAAAGAGAGAGACACTTTAGTACACAGTAAAGCTGCAAAACAATAAAACCTGATTCCTTAATATCTCTCAGGCCTACACCTATGTTACCTGAGGGTATTCTCTTCAAGGGTTAAATCCAGCACAGCCTTGCTGCCCGAGGAGAACTACTCCATCTACCCGCAGGTCTGCAGGGCCGGATTAAGATAGGGGCTGTTGGAGCGGCAGCCCCAGGCCCCTAACAGAAAATAGGCCCACAATTATAGGGACACGCATCGATTTTTCCCCCTTCGGAGTTAGCTCTGATCGTTATCATTCAGCATAATTAATTATTTTTTCAAGATTAGAAAGGTGTTCTAAGCACATCTGCATTGCAGGCTTGAGGCAAGACCTAGCAAGAACTGTTGTTCTCAAATTAGCATTTCAGTAGCTTTTTGCATTTCAATCACTGTTACTACATTTCTTTGTGAGAACTTCTAGCACATGGGGGGCTTGCTAGGGTCTGTAATATTCAGATTTAGAAGGGACCTCTCTCTCCAGCCTCGAGCAAAAGATCTTTCTGATTCGCAGCTCAATTGTTCAAATGCTAGTTTAACAAAAAAACAAAAACGAAACAAAGCAACAAGAACAACACAATTATTCTTGGTCAAGCAAAGCTTCCTGGCTTTTTGTTGTGGCTGCTTTTTTTTTTTTTTTTAATAAATAATTTGGGGGAAATTGGGAAGACCCTTACTGATGAGCTGCAGGAGTTTTTGAGTTTTTGCTCCATCAAGCGACCCCTCTCTGCCCACCCGCCTCCAAAATCTCCACCATGACTTCTGCTTGCTATGGGACAAACCTCTGGGATGGTCTTTACCTGCCGCTGGTCCTGATGGCCCTCCTCTGCACCGGTAAGGTTCAAAAGTTTGACTCTTTTGATCTGCAAGTTCTCCTTCTCCTTCTCCTTCTCTTCTGTAAAAGGGCTTTCCCTCTTTTGTGAGCCAAACTGAACGTAAGAGAGGGCTGTGTGTTTGTGGGTGGGTGTGTCTGCCTTTTGGGGGTGTTGATCCTCCTGCCGCCTGCAAAATGTCACCTGCTTGGCTAATACTGTGTGTGTGTGTGTGTGCACGTGCGCTTTCATGGGGAATTGTGTGGCATTTTAAGTTTTATTTTGAAAAACCCCAGAGAACAGAGTTCACCAAATATCCCTCTTGGATATTTTGGACTACAGTTCTCATTTGCCTCAGGCAGCATGGCCAGTGGCTGGGGAAGATGGGAGCTGGGGCCCCAAACATTTGGAAGGGCCCCGGTTGGGGAAGACTGCCCTAGAGGTTAAAAAACGTGGAGGTACTTATCATCAACGATATGTGATGAGTTTATTGAACTGATTGGTCAGCAAGTGCTGCAGCAAATCATAAACGAGATAAAAGAAGCCAAATATTATTCAATTTCTGTTGACTCCACCCCTGACATAGCACATTGTGATCAACTAACAATTATATTTCGCTATGTACTACCTAGTGGTCCAGTGGAGCGTTTTACGAAATTCATTCCAATGCACGGACACACTGGTATGGAGCTAGCAAACATTATTTTGCAGTTCATGGATGAAAATGGAATTTCCATCAAAGACTGCAGGGGTCAGTCTTATGATAACGGATCTAATATGAGTGGCAAATATAATGGTATGCAGGCCTTAATTTGGGAAAAAAAACCACTTGCTGAATACATTCCTTGTTGTGCACATTCACTTAATCTTGTTGGACAAAATGCCGTAAACAGCTGTCCAGTTGCAGTTTCGTTCTTTAATTTTGTGCAGCAGTTGTATTGTTTTTTTTCTGCTTCAACTCATCGATGGAATCTGTTAAAAGATAGTTTCAAACTATGTGGTATACCGACATTAAAAAGGTTATCTGATACACGTTGGTCTGCTCACCATGATGCTGTGAATGCCTTACAAAAAGGCTATAGTACTATCAGAGATGTCCTTTCAAATATTATGAATGATGAATCCACAAAGGGAGAGGTCTGTTTACAAGCAAAGGGCCTAAATAATGTCATGGATCAATTGGAAACTGGAATAATGATTGTTGAAGTATGGTCTGTCATTTTACCAAGGTTTCACAGAACCAGTCAGTGTCTCCAAGATGCAAAATTAGATCTGCATACACAGCAACAGACATGCTGAACTCTCTAAAGGATTTTGTGCAGTCTCTCCGTTCTAGATTCTCTGAATTTGAACAGCAGGGTAAAAATATTTCCGGCTGCGAGGAGTACCAGCTACAACGTGGAAGGAAAGTGAAAAGAAATAGGAGGTGGGACTATGGTGATGCAGAAGATGCTAATGCTGATATGACACCCTCTGAGAGGTTTAAAGTGCATACCTTTTATCCTATAATTGACCAATTGACAGAATCACTGAGGCACAGGCAAGCAGCATACAATATAATTCAAGAAAGATTTGGATTTCTATCAGAAATATGCACTCTAGCAGCTGATAGTCTACGTTCCAGAGCCACTACACTAGTGTCAAAATATCCTGAAGATCTTGAACCCCTGTTTGCAGACGAAATTGTACAGTTTTCATCTATTTTCAAAATGTACCAATCTTCCACTGCAAATCAAGACATTCATGGGAAGTCAAGAAACACAAATGTACAAGTTTATGATTGCACAATCTCTAGTCGGTGCATTTCCAAATACATTTGTGACCCTCCGCATGTATTTGTGTTTAATGGTCAGCAACTGCAGTGGTGAGCGTTCATTTTCAGCATTAAAACGTGTGAAAAATGAACTAAGGTCTTCCATGGGTCAGGAGCGTTTAAATGCGCTCTCTCTGTTGTGCATTGAAAATGGTTTGCTGAACGAGCTTAATCTTGATTCTACAATTGAGGAATTTGCAAGTAAAAAAGCAAGAAAAGTTAATGTGTAATTTTATTTTAATCTACCAGCTTGATTCATTTAGTTTAAATGCAGGTTAGAGTTCAGTGAATAACCTGTTTGTGTGTTTAAAACTAGTGGTTGCTATTTATTTCAAGAGTTACTCTCTGCACCATAATCATAATGCAGGCTGTATTGATTATGATGCTTTAATAATAATAATAATAATAATAATAATAATAATAATACTTTAAGGAACAAATTTTTATGAGCCAAACATCATACACTTATATTTAAATTGTTTATATGGTTTATGTTTATTTAAAAATGGTTGTTGTGAATGTTCTATTTATAACGGTTTTATTGAGTTAACAAGCTTATTGTTTACAAAAAAAGAAATATTTTCAATATGTTTCTGTTTCGGCACTTTAATGGTAATTAAAATATTTAATTTGTTTTAATATAAAATTGCGTCTTCATTTTATTTATTTCCATAAAAAGGCCCACCAAAATCCTCAGCACCAGGCCCATAATGCTCTTAATCCGGCCCTGCAGGTCTGAGATGGGTAAAACTCCCACAAGGCTTGCCTTCACTAGAGCCCTCATGCAGCTCATTTCACCAGGAGCTAACTGGGGTCGGATCCTGATGCCCCCCCAAAGGCTTGGGGCCTCTCTTTGGCTTGCCGCCATCCCCAATAGCCAGGGTAGCCAGTAGCCACGCGATCCAGGACCAAGAGAGACAAAGACAGACCACGCTTTGGGAAATATACCTTTCCCCCCCCCCTCCCCTCCTCTGCTGCCTCTTAGCCAATCACCATGCACCTCACCTGGCCAGGCAGGGGGAAGGGAACTCATGACTTGAACTATTTACATATGAAAGCCCTATCCGAGGCTTTCGTTTCCTCCCAGCCCCCTCAACTGGCCCCACTTGGCTTACACATGAGGAGGCGTGTGTGTGTGTGTGTGTGTGTGTGTGTGTGTGTGTGTGTGCATGCATGCAGGAACCCCCAAAGGCCCCTTTCTCCACACGCTAACTATGCACACCCCACCCCAGCCGGTTCACACATGAGGGTGTGTGTGTGTGTGTATGAACCCGCAAAGGCTCTTTTTCTCCACAGTTAGAATAGACCCATTTACATCAATGGGACAAGTTAGTGATGACTAACTTAAACCCCATTGATTTCAATGGGTTTACTCTAAGCAGGTTTATGTCAGGATCCAGCTAAATTGTGTGTAATTCTTCTCTCCACCCTGTCATGGGCTCTTCCCCAAGTTCTTTAACCTGTCCATTGTCTTCCTGGCAATAACACCCTTCTGCTCCTGTCTCCCAGACTTGTGTGAAGCTTTTTCTCATCCCCGCACTTCATTTTAACCCCTCAACCCACACTGTGTACTATGTCCTTCCTTCAGTCACTCTGCCTCAGGGCCTATTCATGCAAAGCTGTCTAACTCTTTGCCTACACACACATCATACAGCTTCTCCTGCCTCTGAGTTTCTTTTCACAGCCAAGATAACCTTTAAGTGCCATGTTATAAACTGAACCACTCCTCAAAATTCTGTTACAGAGGATCATTTTCTTCTCATAAGTTAGAATATTTCTGAACATTCCATGGCATCTCTGCTCAGCCACTGGGTAATCAGAGGATGAGGAAACAGGCAAGGGGCAGTGCTGCAGTTTTCAGCCATGTATGTACAGTGCCTTGCAGAAGCATTCACACACACCCCTTTGACTTTTTCACATTTTGTTGTGTTGCAACCTGAAATTGAAATGGATTCAATTGGCATTGTTACCACTTGATGTACACAAGATACCGTATTTTTCCGTCTATAAGACGCCCCCATGTATAAGACGCCCCCCACTGGGCAGTTTCGCAACCACGTGGTTCTCTCCTTGGCTTACTTCCGTGTATAAGACGACCCTCAATTTTTAGTCTAACAATTTTAGGAAAAAGTATAGTCTTATACATGGAAAAATACTGTACTCAACACTGTGAAGGTGCAAAATATTTTTTATTGTGGCACAAATATTAAGTAGACAAAAACAAACTGGCATTTGCAGGTTACATAAGTATTCTTCCCCTGTGTCAATAGTTCGTAGAACCATAGTTAGCAGAACCTTTGGCAGCAACTACAGCTGCGAGTCTTCTTGGGTAAGTCTCTTTCAGCTTTGCGCATCTGGATCCTGCAATGTTTGCCCATTCTTCCTGGCAAAATTGCTCCAGTTCTGTCAGATTGGATGGGGACCATTGGTGAACTAGCAACTTTCAAGTCCTGCCACAGTTTCTCAATTGGATTGAGGTCTGGGCTTTCACTGGGCCATTCTAAGATTTTCAGGTTCTTGCTTTTAAACCACTCCAGTGTTACTTAGGCTATGTGTTTAGGGCCATTGTGCTGATGGAAGGTGAACTTCCCCTCAGTCCCAGGTCACTTGCAGACTGAAACAGGTTTTCCTCTAGAATTGTCCTGTATTTGGCTCCATCCATCCATCTTGCCCTCAATCCTGAAAAGCTCCCCAGTCCCGGCCGAGGAAAAGCATCCCCACAACATGATGCTGCCACCACCATGCTTCACTGTGGGGATGGTGTCCTCCGGGCAATGAGCACTGTTGGCATTGCACCACACATAGCGTTGTAACACAATAAAATGTGGAAAAGTCAAACAGGGTGGAATGCTTCTGCAAGGCACTGTATATACAAATTATGACTGATGTATTAAAGACAATTATGAATTGCAGATTGTTAATTATAGTAGTGATCTACTTATTATACTTATCATCCCCCCTACCATAATCATAATGGTGGCCATTGTATATGATGTTCAAGTGGCTTATGCTGGCTCAGCTTGTCTGAGTGTGGAAAGCTAAGCAGGGTCAGGCCTGGTTATTACTTGGATGGCAGACCCCTCCTCTAGTTTCCTGCATTGAGCAGGGGGTTGGACTCAATAGCCTTGTAGGCTCCTTCCAACTCTATGATCTATGAAAACTATGAAATGTTCAAAGCACTTCACTTGCATTTTCAAGTAAGCCGTACAACAACCCAGTAAGGTACAGCAGTATTATTATCCCCCATATTGCAGATGGCGGGATGGAGGCTGAACAAGACCCTATTATTATTATTATTATTATTATTATTATTATTATTATTATTATTATTATTATATCATCATCAATCATCATCATCATCATCTTATCATCATTATTCCCTCTAATAGTAAACTCATTAATGAGTGCTGACAGAACAGGAGCCAAAATGGGACCACTGAGAAACAAGAGGGAGTTATTCCTCATGCTTGGCAAAATTCTGAGGTTTGCAGAAATATTAAAATATATATTTTTTTAAAAACTTAAGGGGGAAAAAAAACAAACCAACCGACCAACAACCCCAAAATAGTCCAATGAGGATTGAGCATGCTCAGTAGCCACAGTAAATTGGAAAAGAACAAATAGAAGAGTGGGGGCGGGGGGGGGGGCGGAGGATGGAATGCCTTACTTGAGCTCCCTACAGTTATGGGAAACTGGAGGAGGACATGGCTGGCTGGCAGACAGAAACCCTGAACAGGAACACTCCTGCTAAAAGTGGGGATACACTGCAACATTTTGTTTCAGGTTCCATGTTTGTTTATTTATTTATTTCATTTATATACCTCCCCACAGCCGAAGCTCTCTGGGCGGTTCACAATATGTTGTGGTGGTGGTGGTGGTGGTGGTGCCATCTATGTATAGGTGATTTACAAAAAATGAGAGGACATTACTTTTACTAATTTTAGAGGCAATTCAAATATTGCTTCTAAAAGCGTTGTCCTATTGACTTCAAGAGGATAACAACTGCTGAAGATTATTTGTTGGATCCAGACTTATTCATACTTACAGACAGCACCAGCTCCAGGTTTTGGAGGGCTCTTGGCCAAGACACCCTCAATGGGCGCCTCCCTCAGTGAGTCTGCAGTTCCACCGCCATTGTCACCACACCAGCTGCTATAGCTCTTCATCCTCTTCCTCATCATTGCTACCACTTGCTTGCTTGGCAGGCAGAGAGCCCCTGAGTAAGCAGGCAGTGACATCTGCTGTTCCTCCTCCTCACCACTGCCGTTGCCTGGGCCAGAGGGAGAGGCAGGTGAACAAGCAGTGGTGAAGAGGAGCAGGAAGTCCAGGGGGATCTTGCCTGTGGGCCTCTGCTGGGGCAGGGGCCCCATCCCACCCTGCCTACCACTGACAGACACCAGCTCTGCTTACAGCAGCAGACCAGCAAAACCAATGGCCCTTAAGTAAGTCATAACTAATTTAAGTACCACTGATTTAAAAATGGTTATTCTGAGCGCAACTAGACTGGATCCAACCCTATGTTAACTATGGCCATTCCAAAGCATGTAAAGTATGCCCAGATATTATACGGTCAGTTTTTATTTATTATTTATTTATTTATTATATTTTTACCCCGCCTTTTTTCCTGCAAGGAACCCAAGGCGGCTTACATAATCCTCCTCCTCCTCCTCCTCCTCCTCCTCCTCCTCTCCATTTTATCCTCACAACAACCCTGTGAGGTAGGTTAGGCTGAGAGACAGTGACTGGCCCAAAGTCACCCAGTGAGCTTCATGGCTGAGCGGGGACTAGAGCCCGGATCTCCCGAGTCCCACTCCAACACTCTCACCACTACGCCACACTGTCTCTTTAAATATGAGGGTTCTACCATTAAAGGCAAAATTTTCTTCCAATGAAAATACAACAAAAACAGCTACCTTAAAATATCTTTACTTTCTACCAATTCTGCTGTGCTTACACTGACATGGAAAATGAAGAATTTAATATCTTTAATTTTAATCCTGTTTTAGCAATATTTTAGCATAAGTACATTTGATCTCAGTGGATTTATTATAGAGTAACTAGTTTTTGTTTTATTTTCTCATAGCTAATATTTTTTTATATATATCTAAAGGGCAACTGATCACATATATTAATATAATATCATTTTCACATAGAAGATGGTAGCAAAGATGAAGGGTAACAAGTCTTTTTCCAATTTGGCTTTCTCTCTGCCAGTGGTCATGCCCAGTGGAAGAAATTGTTTTATTATTTTTACAACTTAATTTCATTTTCTTTTGCCTCTATGCACTGCCTTGCAAACAAAAACATATTTTCCTGTATTAGTATATTGGAAGTGTGCCATGGAAACATTTGCAACTCCAAAACTCCAATATATGGAAATAAAACTCAAGGCAAATCAAACAAGCATTCCCTATGAATAGCACAATCTACTTTTTCCGGTCCTCATTTTTGGACATTTTAACAAGTTGAATGAGTGTTGCTCATTGTATGTTTTTCAGCCTAAGCTAAACATGGGGTAGTATCCAGTCCATTGCACTGATGGGATTCCACTCACTCCTGAAGATCTAAGGGCCAAGCTAGTTTCTAAAAGGGGAAGAGCAGGCACACAGCACCCAATCCTGAATGGAAGCCCGATGTGGAGATTAGGGGGGCTTTAACCTTTTGCCCTCAGCCGCTGACCCAATTGGGACTGAGGTCCCAGCACCTGCTATTTGTGTAGGAATAAAAGCTTCCATTGGCATGAATGAGAGCCTTTCTTCCAAAGCAAATAGCAGGCCAGCCCCCCCCCCCCATCTGGATCAGGATGGCCGTGGGGCAAAAGTATAAATCCTCCTACTCCCCATGTCAGGGCCCAGATCGCCCCCCTTCCTCATGTGCATGCCTGCTATTTACTTATAAAACAACAACACATTTGCACAACTGCTAATTGTGTCTAGTTTGACCCTTAGGTTTCTAATAGTTAATATGTGATCTGGGTTTGCTTGTCAAGTAATTGTGGTGGCAGTATTTTCTTTCTTCATAGTTGGGCATTCATCCAGCGCTGGCCTAGAGAGCGACTTACATCGATCCCTTCTTGTGCTTTGGGACAGCTTGACATGCAGTAGAACAGTAGAACTGGCTGGGGCATGCTGGGAGTTGTAGGCCAAAAACATCTGGGGACCCAAGGTTGGAGAACACTGCAGTAGAAGAAGGTGGTAAGAATCCCAAATGTACCATTTGGCTGTACCATTACAGACTACAGGTAGGGTGCAAGTTTTGAATGCTCCTGCTTGTTAAAACATGGACATAAAAATTGCACACCAGGGAGAGTAGAACACTGCAATTCGGAGAGGGCAGTACTGGGCTAGAAGAACAAAGGATCCAACTTGGTATAAGACGGATGTCCCTGTAGCACTAGAGAGCTCAAACCTGAGCATTTCAGAGCTATGTCACAGTCTGGAGAGTGGGAAGGAGGAAAAGCGGTCTTTCTCCTTTACTTCCTCCTAAAACATCCTTGTATATAATGCAGGAAGGGAAGTTGTTTAACCTCTTACCCACAACCCTACCTCCAGGATACTTACTATAAGCTGTTAGGGCAGGGATGGGAGACCTCTTGCCCACAGGCCAAATATGGGCTGGGCCACCAGGCTGGCCCATCCAGCCCAGAGAGCCTCAGGTGAGGCCCCTCCCCTCCACAAAGCTCCACCCCCTCAGATGGGAGAGGGGGCGGGAGAGCAACTGAGCCGCAGGGAAGGCGACAGAGAGCAAAGCCAGCTGCACACTCTGCCAGCGCTTTGCCTGCACATGGGGAACGCGGAGGAAGAGTGAAGCCAGCACTCTTCCTGCCGGTGCCTTGGTTCGGGAGCCAGCTCCACTCCGCCTGAGCTTTCCCTGGCTTGGGAAATCCCACACAGAGCGAGGCAGGCTCCATGTGGCACTGGCTGGAGGAGCCTTACCCCTAATGTCATCTGGTCTGCAGGAAGGGTCCGGGCCCGGGGAGCAATTTGGTCCCCAGAACAAATACGGTTCCCCACCCCTGTGTTATTTATATTTATTTATTTATTTATTTAATACATTTTTATACCGCCCAGTAGCCGAAGCTCTCTGGGCGGTTTACAACAGTTAAAATCATAAAATACAATATAAAATATAAAATTTAAAACCACAGATTAAAAACAAACAGCAGAGCTAGCAGCAGCAGCAGTTACTATAACGGAATTAAAAAACAATTACAAGATTAAAATGATTAAGCTGATTAAAATGCCTGGGAGAATAGAAAGGTCTTCACCTGGCGCCGGAAAGAATACAAAGTAGGCGCCAGGCGAACCTCTTTGGGGCGCTCATTCCATAACCAAGCTAATTCCTTATATTTCTGTCCCCTCCAGTTCTCTCTTCTTTTCTTCAACTGACACGTCAACATTCTTTACCTCCTAGATGCTCACAGATTCTTGTCAGATCACTTTGGGACTCTTTTTTTCCCTTTTAATTTAAAAATGTAGATACCGTACTTCTGCATCCCTAGACAGATTCCCAGTATGTAGAGACCAATATTTTATTTTTGAGAGGCTCTATTTCCCTTATAAATTGATATGCAGTCAGCCGCCTGAGCTTGTTAACAGAAGGAACAAGCGAGACATACAACAAAAATGTTACAGTGTATATCCTCACCTAACAGAATTGTTCTTTCCTGCTGAGAGTTCCAGCCAGCCAGTCATGCCCTCTTCCAGGACACTGTATTCTACTCCCCACAACCCTGTTTTCCATTTTTGTTTTCCAAATGACATTCAATATTCTGTAGCTATTGAGTATACGCAGTCCATATTGGACTGTTTTTAAAAAAAATCCCCTTAGAGGGTTTCATAGATTCATAGGATCATAGAGTTGGAAGGGACCTATACTCTATATGGTTTCCGCCCCTCTAGAGGGACAGTAGACATGATTTTTACTGCACGTCAGCTCCAAGGAAAATGCCGGGAACAAAATCAACCCCTTTATATGGCATTTATCGATTTGGCTAAGGCCTTTGATACTGTAGACCGTACAGCTCTCTGGACTATCCTTACGAAAATTGGATGCCCCAATAAATTTGTGAATATCTTGCGACTTCTCCATGACAACATGACAGCAACGGTTTTGGACAACAACGGCTCTCATGGTGCTCCATTTAAAGTGGGATCAGGTGTTAAACAGGGATGTGTTATCGCCCCAACATTATTTGCTATTTTCATCACCATGATTTTACATCTTGTCGAGGGGAAACTTCCCACTGGTGTGGGAATTATATATCGAACAGATGGAAAGCTTTTTAATCTCAGCAGGCTGAAAGCAAAAAGTAAGGTAATTACAACCTCCGTTGTGGAATTTCAGTATGCTGATGATAATGTGGTCTCCGCACATTCAGGGGATGATCTCCAAACTATCCTAAATGCTTCTGCAGAAGCATACGAAAAACTTGGTCTCTCACTTAACATCAAAAAAACCAAAGTGCTTCATCAGCAAGTGCAAGCTAACCCTTTGGTGATGCCATCTATCCAGCTTGGCGGGACAATACTGGAAAATGTCGATCATTTTCTCTATCTTGGCAGCTATCTTTCTGT
This sequence comes from Shinisaurus crocodilurus, assembly GCA_021292165.1. Classification (NCBI taxonomy): domain Eukaryota; kingdom Metazoa; phylum Chordata; class Lepidosauria; order Squamata; family Shinisauridae; genus Shinisaurus; species Shinisaurus crocodilurus. Next base: position 135,210,608 of record CM037880.1, read on the forward strand.
TACAGCTAACATCGACAGTGAAATCCAGCATCGTCTGAGCTCCGCAAGTGCCGCGTTTTCTCGAATGAAACATAGAGTATTCGAGGATCGGGATATTTGTAAGAAGACCAAAACACTGGTTTATGAAGCCATTGTATTACCAACTTTATTGTATGCCTGCGAAACATGGACTATCTATAAACGTCACTTCCACCTCCTTGAAAGATTTCATCAATGTTGCCTCCGGAAAATCCTGCGAATTACTTGGGAAGATAGGCGAACAAATGTCAGTGTACTGGAAGAAGCAAAGACTACTAGCATTGAAAAAATGATCCTTCAACGCCAACTTCAGTGGACCGGTCATGTTGTTCGAATGCCTGACTGCCATCTCCCAAAGCAGTTATTTTATTCCCAACTCAAGGATGGAAAGCGGAATATTGGTGGTCAATATAAGAGGTTTAAAGATGTTCATAAGGCTAATCTAAAAAAAATGCAATATAAACATAGAAAACTGGGAAGCTCTGGCCCATGAACAATCTAAATGGAGGTTGGCCTTTCACAAAGGTTCCATGGACTTTGAAGAAGCCTGAGTGCAAGGTGAAAGGGAGAAACGTGCTAAGCTAAAAGCACGTCAAACGAATCCTTCACAGGACCATCTTCCATCTGGTAATCTGTGTCCTCACTGTGGGAAGCTGTGTGGATCTAAAATTGGCCTCCACAGTCACTTACAGACCCATCGCTAGAGTCTACACAATCTTCTTTAGAATTTCCTCCTTTTATCCCGGAAGACAATCTTACTCGGTCACGAGTGATCGCCTGATGATGATGATTGATGATGATGATGACAAGGCCATCGAGTCCAACCCCCTGCTCAATGCAGGAAACTAGAGGAGGGGTCTCCCATCCATTTTTTGTTTTGTTTTTTAAATGCTGTATTTCTGCAAACCTTGGGGTTCCCCTGAGCCTGCTGACACCTCACTCTTGTTTCTCAGTGGCCCCATTTTGGTTCCAATCCTGTTGGCACTCAGCACCTGAGTTCACTATTAGAGGGAGTGGTGATGATAGAGACATATGTGGGAAGCCTAAGATGCAGTAGATGGCATCACATTCTTTTTTCCCATCCCATTCATTCCCAAAGAGCCATTTCAAGACAAGATAGGAGAGGAAGGATGAGCTGGTTACCTAGCTACTCTTAGGCTGTAGTCCTCAACCACACCACATCCAGATTCTCCCTAGATTTTCAAGGCTAATAAATTTCAAATATTTGTTCTTCCTTTTATTTTCCTCATCCTCGAGCTGCAATTTAAAACAAACAAATGTGTCGTGAAAAAACACAGGGACAGAGTACACACTGGAAGACCAAATGGCACTATGACTCACTATGACTGAATTACTGTTTGGCATAATTTGATTACTTCACTCCCACAAGTGAGCTAGCTGTTGTATAAGCAAACATGCAGAAGGCTGTTTCTATTCTAATCAATTCTGAAATTCAGCCCACAGAGTGAGGGAAATGGAGGATACAGCAGCTATTAAGTAAATGGATGGTGATGCTGGAGACAGAGAGCAAGTTAAAATCATTACCATTTATATTTTCCAGAGGGGTGGCCATGTTAGTCTACTGCAGAAAAACAAGACTTTTTGAATATGAAGTGTTAATTTGATGAGAGTGAAGTTGATGTTTTGGTTTTTTAATGTTGCTATGAACTACATTTAGATACTTTCCACTTGCTAGGGACAAAATTCTGTTGCATTTGGCATTTTATCACCCTCCTTTCTGTATTTCTATTCCTTAAAGCATTTGTTCATCTGGAATCTTTTTCAATGACGCATACCCTGTATTTTGTTATTATATTCAATATCTCCTGTACTTCAGCTTGCTAAAAATAGCACTTAGTGTGAAAACCCACAAAGTTAGATACAGAACTTCTGTGAACTTAGAGCTCACTTGCTAAACACATGGAAAATGATTCCAGGGTTTATGCAACCCTGAGAACTGTGGTTGTTTCACATGACAGTAATTGTGATTCAGAGAAAAAGAAGCTGGTGATTCAGACCTGTCTGGTTCTCCCACACAGACTTCATTGAGTCATCCCTTGCTATAATGTTTGCTCCATCTACAAGGAAGGTACAGGCCAGGATTTTGAAATCTGGTTCAGTAGAGTTTGCCATTTCAGACTAGTAGGAATAGGAATTTCTTCCTTCCTGGAACCTCACACACCATTAATTTCAAGATCTCTTTGACTACGTTTCTTTAGGGACACCCCACAATGTTCTTGTTAAGAGAACTGCTGCTTTAATCATGCATTATACTAAACATTCCAGTGTGCAAAAGAGATCACAAAGGATTATGCATTGTGCATGTACCTGCAGAGCACTCACCTACTGTGTTTGTACTAGAGACGTTATTAAGCGTGGCATGTCTAAACGCACATGCTTATCAAGTGGTGAGTAATATGTATTAATTTTCTCATTAGTGACTTCAATATTCTCACTATAAACTTGCATCAATAGTGGCTAAAAACTTGAGCTGTGAACCAGGTGGCAGCCACAGGACACCATAACCCCATCCAGACACCAGAAGCTCAGTCTGATAAACCATGGTTTATTGGACTGGGAATGAGTCCTGTGGTGGCTGTATTCTCTCTCCTTGCCTCTCCCCTCTCCTTCTTCCCCCATATGCCCAGCTTCCTTTTCTTCATAGATTTCATAGATCATAGAGTTGGAGGGAGCCTACAAGGCTATCGAGTCCAACCCCCTGCTCAATGCAGGAAACTAGAGGAGGGGTCTCCCATCCAAGTAATAACCAGGCCTGACCCTGCTTAGCTTTCCACGCTCAGTCAAGTTGAGCCAGCATAAGCCACAGGCTCAGCTTGACTAATGCTGCAATCCTATACACCAGGGGTGCAGAACCTCAGACCCAAAGGCTAAATCCAGCCTACTTCCAAGTTGCGCCCCCCAAGGTCCCCAGAAGGCCACGCCCCCTTCCCTTGGCCTCACCCATTTCCCCCAACCACCGATCATTTGGTGGTTTCCCGGCTTTTGTGAAGTTTCCCCCCCATTCTAAAAGGTTGAAATGCCTCCCCTAAGGCTGAGTTACTGACAGTAAGAGCTTTAAGCTAAAATATGCTGGTGTTTTTGGCCCAGCCTCTTTTATCTTCGGCCCTGCCCACCACTGGAATACGACCGCGGAGAGCAACTCCAAAATGGAATTGGGCCATTAGGCTGAAAGAGGTTCAACACCACTGCGATACACGATTTACCGTATATATAATTTGTGTGCTGCTTTTCCAGATAAATGTGCCCAAAGCGACTCACAACACAAGATACATCATTACAATAACCCTGTGCAGGTGTTACTTGCGTCCATGAGTACAAAGGGACTGTGCCGCTGCGTGATTAGCCCCACCCACCCCAAGGTCCTTCCAGCCCCTCACATATTGAGGGATAACTTCTGTAGCTGGAAGCCTTTCCCGTCCATGTAGGGCTCCCCATGCAATTTAGAACCAGGGTTCTAAGCCTCATGGGACACTTATGAGGACAGAAAAGGATCCCCACTGTGGATATTCCTGGAAACATGAGGGTCCAGGAGGATTGCATGATCTTGAGGGCGGGGCCAATTGTGCAGCCGTTTTGCTCCTTTGTATCAGCGTTGCCCCTTTGCGTGAGTAACACCTGCACAGGGCTAATGAACTCTCTAATACCAATTAATTCCAAAACATAATCCAACAATAAAAAGCAGCAATTCATTTCTAACATGATGATAATTGTTATTGCCCATTTTGTAATGAATTTAAATTTTTATCATGTTGTTTCACTCCTCTCGTTGTTTTAATTGCTTCCGTCATATGGCCGTTTAAACCGATTCTGACCTTCCATGCTGTTATATAACTCCTGTATCAATAGTTGAAATCTTTGATCAACATTAGCACCCTGTAATTTCTCCCAAAGTAATAGCTGAATTGAGATGGAATGTGAGACTTCCTGGCTCACAGGCTTAACAATTGTAAGATTGAGCCGGTGTGGTGCAGTGGTTAGAGCAGGGCTCTCCAACCTTGGGTCCCAAGATGTTGCTGGCCTACTGCTCCCAGCATACCCAGCCAGCATGGCTAATGTCAAGGGATTCTGGGAGCTGTAGTCCAGCAACATCTGGGGACTCAAGGTTGGAGAGCCCAGGGTTAGAGTGTTGGCCTAGGACTAGGGAGACTCCGATTCAAATCCTCTCAGGCCAGAAAGCTCAACATGTGATCTTGGGCCAGTCACACTCCCTCAGCCTAATCTACCTCACAGGGTTGTTGTGAGGATAAAACGGTGCGGGCAGGGGAAAGAATCATGTGTTGCTGCCTTGAGCTCCTTGGAAGAAAGACATTATATAAATCAATGTAGTAATAAACAAATAGCTCTTGAGCACACAGCTCTCACAACCATGAGAATGGAATTCTGGGTTTCCGAACAATGCTTCATCCTAGGTACCACTGGGCCTATTTTTGAGAGAAATGTTTTATGCATTCTTCTCCCTTCTGTTCTTCAGCAGGCACTATTTAGGCTCCTCCTGATGTGGTACTGAATGCGAATAAAACAATGTGGCATAACTCCCTGAGGATGTTATGCTTATGAGAGGAAGGGACCAGTAAATGTGGCGGGGGCCATCCGTCTTGCTAATAGATAACATTAATTCCTTTTTCTACAGTGCACCTGATAAACAACGTTCCTCTTCCTTTGAAGAAATATTCCAACCTCTTTCCCCTGACCGTTTATCAAAGGCGTAGTATGGCTCTGCTATTACTTCGCACACCCCCACACCCCAATCTACATTAAGATCCTTTGCTTGCAGTCACACTGTGAATTTGGATTCTCTGCCCTCTTCTGGTACTAGCCACGAGATCAATGATAGGGTTTGCATATCAATATACTCCACATGTAAATATTTCTTGGAGAGCAGAGTGGGAGGGGGAGGGAAATGTTTTATATAAAAGAAAAAGCTGTGTTCACAGGCAGATGATTTAAGATTCCTGCAGAATGCCCCATGCCAGGGGTTTGCACAGCAGTTGCTCAACTATTCTCTCAGCATACACAGGCCTGTGGCTCACGCTGGCTCAGCTTGTGGGAAGCTAAGCAGGGTCAAGCCTGGTTATTACTGGGATAGGAGACCCCTCCTCTAGTTTCCTGCATTGAGCAGGGGGTTGGACTCGATAGCCTTGTAGGCCCCTTCCAACTCTATGATCTATGAAATCTATGTTAGCCCCCAGTATCACTATCTCATGCTGAAAGGAGAACATTCAGCATTCAGACTGTGGCTGGCCATTACACTGGATTTACGGTACCTTTTCCTGACTCATCCAGGCAATCTACAGTCGGGTGAAGGAATTCTGGTCTAAGGTCTTTGGAGTTATATCTGAGATTACTCAGCAAGTCATCCATCCATCCAAATTTGATGTTAGCAGTGCTTTATTTATTTATTTTCAACATTCATATACCATGCTACAGTCGTGCCTTGGATTGAGAGCATAATTCATTCCGGAAACGTGCTTGTAATCCAAAACACTCTTATATCAAAACGAAATCCCCCCCCCCCAAATTTTGTAGAGATTTTTAATTTAAGCCATACTACAGTACTTGTATTGCAAGACATTGCTTGTATATCAAGTCAAAAATTTTTAAATAAATATTTAAAAATTTGCTTGTCTTGCAAAACGCTCTCAAACCAAGTTACTTGTAATCCAAGGTATTACTGTATATCTAAACAGAGTTATAGAAAGATGGTTTCCTTTCTGGTCCTATGTAGATAAGAGGAGTGCCATCCATCAAAGTCTCAGAAGTCCTTCTGGAGAGATGTGCTGTCATAATATGGTCTGATTCAGTATAAGGCAGCTTCCTATGTTCCTAATACATTTTTCCAGAAAGACACATACATATTATGCAACATGGCTATTTGAAATCAGCTATAACTCAAGAACCACACAAACTTACATTTGTTGTGTTGCAGAAAAATCACCCTTCTCCAGGGAACAAAGGAACTTGTACCACTTCAGGTCTGGAAAACAGTTTATTATTGCTAGCAACAGGTTCAGGGGATTGTATCGCCATACTGAACGATTTTTTACAGAAGTGATCAGAGTCTTATATCAAAGTATACGTCATCAATTACTTGTCACTTACTCTTTAGCATATTCGCTGTCTGTTTCCTATACCTTGGTTATTTTTACATTCTGCTGCGCGGGCTGTCTTAACTGACTTCCCTAAATACAGCGGGACTATAATTTATTGCCATGTAAGCAGTCTGTTAAGGAAGGGGGGGTCGGTCTGTTCCCAGGAGGGGGGGGGATCTTTTTCTGCCTCAGTTTTCTTTCCATCTTTTTCCCACTTCATTCCCTCCTTTTGAAACTCTATTTTACTCTTCACATTGAGTTTCAATCATCGGGATGGGACGGTATTCCCACATTGCCAGGACTTGCGCAGCAGCTTTTCTTTCGGCTATTAAGCTGAAGCTGTTTTGGAGGGAGCGTATGAGCATTGGAAGGATGCATGGCAGGATTATGCATCCTGCGGCCACTAGGCCAATCAGGGCGACTATGGCCTGGCAGCTTGGGAAACCACCCAGCGAAAGCTTCTCCGAAGTTGAACCCATCCCAGGTCTGCACTGGAACATGGGCCAACGTTTCAATGCGTTTTGTGATGCTTTCGATTATTTCTCCTTGGTCATCAATTTGCAAACAACAATTACTTAAATTGAATTTTCTACAGACACCTCCTTCAGCTGCTAACCAGTAATCTAAAGCTAAGCGGTTTTGATAAATTGCATCTCGAAACTTTGTCTGCTGCTTTGCTAATATTTTAAGCGCTTGCGAAGTTTCATTAGATATTAGTTCTACTACAGCCTGTAACTTGATTAAGCGATTCAGCATATAAATGGGAGTGCGATACCCATAAGTTCTATCTTGTGCCAACTGAGCTCTGCACCACATGTGGTTGGCCAATGGGCCATTTTGCACAGGTCAAATATTAAAGACCCTGAGCTTGTAGCCGACTTTATTTGTGTTTGAGCTACTATGTGACCTTGGGCGGAACCTCGTGCCCGTGCTATCAACCATGTTTGGGCCGGATCTACTTTGGGGTCAAAGCAGTGTCCAGTTTGAACACACACCGAGTACCATACATTTTTGTAACAACACCTTTTCACTGGCCCTGTTTTGCACCTGTAATGGGTGTGGTACACTAAGGTGGTAGTCAGGGTCTGTCCTTCTAGCACTTGCTTTTGACAACTGGTACAGTCATTGGTACATGCCCATCCTATTGCTACTATACTATATAAAGCAACCCATTTTAAAGCATTTGGCGCCGACATCCTCAGGCTTCTCCCGAGCGATGGACGTCAGCTTCCGGGTGTGACGCCTGCTAGGGCTAGTTGTCTGGTACGCGACTTTTGTTTTCAGGGGAGAGGTTACTAGCACTTGCACCCTGAATTGCTGGAGGCGTTATTATGGCCTCGCGGTTCGTTAACCGTACAATTCTTTGTCTATGTACAGGCCGACTCTGGCTGGGGCTTCAGGTTCAGGCCTTCGTCGGAGTTTCAGCTTTTAGGCTATTTCACCTTCTGGGACTGGCTGGACTTTCTACACTGGTTTTGATTGAGAAGCGGGTTTCACACGCGTCCAGTGGAGCCAGGGTTTGATTTCTGCTACCTTAACAGCAAGGGGAGAACACATGACAACAGTATACGGTCCTTTCCAGCGGGCTTTTAAAGGCTCAATTTTCCAGTCTTTCACCCACACTGAATCTCCTGGGTGGAATCTGTGCACTTTTATAGTGAGCAGGGGTTTTCTTTGGCTTATTACATACTCTTGTATGTCCTCCACAACTTGGCTTAGGCCCTGTATGGTTTGCAGAGTTTGCGTGACTCCTAACTCCCTTTCATCTACCCACTGGGGCCTGACTAATTGTGGAGGCCTTCTGTACATAAGCTCAAAAGAGACAAATTGAGTTTTTTCTGAGGAGTGCACCTGACCGCCAACAGAGCCAGGGGCAAAGCGTCTGGCCATTTTAGGTGCGTTTCTTGACATATCTTTGACAGTTTTGTTTTTAAAGTCTGGTTCATGCGTTCTACGCGTCTGCTTGACTGAGGGTGGTAGCTGCAGTGCAATTTCCACTCAATTTTCAAAGTTTTTGCTACATCTTGCACTACTTTTTGGGTGAATTCTGGTCCATTGTCAGATGACAATCTCGAGGGAATTCCGTACCTCGGGATAATGTCTCTCAGTAGGGCCCGTGACACTTCTCTGGCTTTCTTTGTCCTGGTAGGGCTTGCAAGCGGTTTTTCTCATGTGTGTTTGTTGGTGAGCAGTCTTGACTACTTCTCACCCAAGGGCCTCAGGAATCCACACTCGTTTGTCTGGCAGTACGTACCATCCATTCTTTAGGGTGGCTTGTAATTCTCCTTCGGCTTTAGCCACTTCTTTCTGGGTATACACTGGTTGTATCTGAGATTCTGGGTTCTACAGAAGTAGGCATCGGGCTTGCGTGTCATGCTGTCCTCTGTCGGCTTCAAATTCTCTCCAGGGCTCGTGAGCTGCCCTTTTTGCTTCTTGGTCTGCTTTTCGATTTCCTCTTGCTACTTTGTCATTTCCTCGCTGATGCCCTCGGCAGTGGACAATGGCCAGTTTGGTTGGCTTCTACACTCCATTTAGGAGAGCTTGGATTTGTTTTCCGTGTTTTATAGCTTTTCTTACTGAGTTTATCAGTCCTCTTTCTTTATACAAGGCTCCATGTGCATGAGCTGTAAGGAATGCGTATTTGGAATCTGTCCAAATGGTCATGCGTCTGCCTGCTCTCAGGTGTAGAGCTCTTATCACTGCATACAATTCGGCCAACTGTGCACTTGTACCTGGGGCTAAGGGTCCACTTTCTAGCACCTGGTCACAAGACCCTACTGCATAGCCTGCTTTTCTGAGTCCATTTTCTACGAAACTTGAGCCATCTGTGAAGACTTCTAAATCAGCATTTGGCAGGGGAGTGTCTTTGAGATCCGGGCGCGACGCATGAGTCTGGTCAATGACTTCTACGCAGTCATGATTCATCTCTCCTGCTTGTGGCTCTGGCAACAAAGTGGCGGGGTTGAGGGCTGTTGACTGTTGGAGTTCTACTAATGGATTGTGCGTAATCATGCTCTGGTATTTTAACATACGCGGGTTTGTTAGCCACAGGTGTCCTTTGGCTTCTAGAACGGCCTTTAATGCATGTGGAGTTAGTACAGTTAGTGGCTGTCCAAAAGTCAGTTTGCTGGACTCTTGGACTAACAGAGCTGTCCCTGCTAGCGCTTTCAGACAATTTGGCCATCCCTGGGCCACTGAGTCCAATTGCTTTGATAGGTAGGCCACTGGTCTTTGCCAAGATCCTAGCTGCTGGGTAAGAACTCCGACCGCCACATTTTTCTTGGTGTCCACGTATAAGTTGAAAGGTTTGTCCAGATCTGGAAGGCCTAAACTCGGGGCCTTTAGCAAAGCCTCTTTCAGCTGGTTAAAGGCTTGGCTCTGAACTTTGGTCCATTGAAATTCCTCAGTCTCTTGCCCCCTGGTAGCTTCATACAGGGGCTTGGCGATTAGACTGAAGTTTGGTATCCATATTCGGCAAAACCCTGCCGCTCCTAGAAAGCCTCTCAAGTCTCGACGCGAGACGGGCGTTGGCAGCTGGCAAACCGCTTGCTTCCGTTCAGGTCCCAAAGTCTTCTGCCCTTGTTCGATGTTGTATCCCAGATATCTCACTTGCAGCTGCACTAGTTGGGCCTTTTCTCGCGAGGCGCGGTATCTTTTTTTCATCTAACAGTTCAAGGAGTTGCTTGGTGTTTTTCCAACAGGTATCTTGCGTGTTCCCTGTCACTAGGAGGTCGTCAACATACTGCAACAAGACTTCATTTTTGTGGCATGGTTTATATTCTTCTAGGTCTCCTCCTAGAGCGGTCCCAAAGAGGGTCGGTGAGTTCTTGAACCCTTGTGGGAGCCGTGTCCACGTGTACTGAGTTTTTCTTCCGGTTTTGGGGTTTTCCCACTCAAAGGCAAACAGTCCTTGACTCTGCCTGTGGATGGGTATGCAGAAAAATGCATCTTTTAAGTCTATTACCGTGAACCATTTGGCGCTGGCCGGCAACAGACTTAAAAGAACATATGGGTTTGGGACTACTGGGTGAATAGTCACTACAGCTTCATTTACAATTCTTAAATCTTGAACTGGTCTGTACTTTCCGTTTGGCTTGGGAATTGGTAGGATCGGGGTGTTCCAGAATGACACAATGGGTTTTATAATGCCATGTTCTAAGTAAGAATCGATGTATGATTGGATGGCTTGCATGATGGGGCGTGGGTAAGGCCTTTGCCTTATTCTTCTGGGCCGTGCCTGGGGCTTTACTTCAATTATTAAAGGTGGCAGGTGTTTGGCATAACCTGGTGGGTTGTCTTCTGCCCAGATGCCGGGGACATCAAACTCTTTCCACTTGGCTGTAGCCTGTGAGTCTGCTTCGAGTGGAATAGATGCCAACATTATCCTCCACATTTCATTCATTGGAGCTGTAACGTTTACTGCTGTTGCTTGGGGCACATGCAGCTTCATGTTTTGGTTCTGGTCAAAGTAGATGTGGGCTTGCATTTTGCACAGGAGATCTCTTCCTAGCAGTGGAACAGGGCATTCTGGTATGTGCACAAACTGATGGGTCACAGTTTTGTGGGCCAAATCACATTCCAGGGGCTTAAGCAATGGCCTGTTACTTGGGGTTCCGGTAGCTCCCTGTATTTTAATAGTCTCGCCGGAGCAAGACGCCAATGGTTGTGTAAGAACAGATCTAGTAGCTCCTGTGTCTACTAAAAACTTGACTTTATGGCCCCTTCTTTTTAAGGGCACCATGGGCTCATGGGGGCCCACGATCAGGGCCTGGTCCCTGTTGTCAGGTATGGCTGGCCACTGGGCTTGTGCCTGTCTACAAACATGCAGGCTTGCTTAGATTTCGGCTGTGGGGGGGGGGTGCCCGAGGGGAGAGCTCATCCACTCTCTGTCTGCCGGGGTGGGTGTCTCCTGGGGAGGGACTCCGGTACTCTGGTGGCTCTGATCAGCTATCTCTTGTTGCCTTTCTTCCTGTGGTTGCCTCCCTTCGGGTGGCTTTGGCAGTGGTGGATACAGCGAGACGTATGGCGCAGGAGTTCCTTCCTCCGTTTCACTGAAAATCTCTCCCTCCTTTTCTGTGGGCTTCGGGCGGGGGGGTCGGCGTAGAAGCATTAGATGTGCCACTTCTGCTTTTTCTTTACATTCTTTGAGCCAGGGCAGATTTTTTCCAACATTCTGCTGCCACTGATCTATGTATCAGTGGCCACCAGACGCCTGGGTCACTTTCTGATGGACCTTTGAGATGACTTGAGGGTCAAAGGTTCCCTGAGCTGGCCACCCTACCTGCATTGAGGGCCATTCTACTTCACATAGGACTCGGAGTTTCTGTCTGGTGAGCTTTTATCTAAAGTCCCTATTGAATCCTCTTTTAAAATTACTTAACATACATTGCAGGGCGTCTGAGGGACGCTGCTGCCACCTCCCATTTTCTTCCCTTGGACACAGACAATTAGGGTGGGGAACGGACAAGGAGTAAGGGGTCTCCTTGTTCAGACAAAAGGGAATCACAGCACTCACGCCCTACTGACCTAAGGAGCCGGACGTTCCAACGGTCTCCTGTAGGAACTGCAGCAGGCTAGCACGTGCACACACACACACCACACTCACTTCACAAACTCCCAACCCTTTTCTCTTACTTTACTTAAGGATATCTCTCAGTTCGGACTCACGTTCCGCCTCGTAGAGAGATCTCCTGTGGAAGGTCTCAGTTCGGACTCACGTTCCGCCTCGTAGAGACACCTCCTGTGGAGGGTCTCAGTTCGGACTCACGTTCCGCCTCGTAGAGACACTTCCTACACTTAAGGATACCTCTCAGTTCGGACTCACGTTCCGCCTCGTAGAGAGATTTCCTGTCAGGAGGGTGATCAAGCCTCCTCTTCCAGTCTACTGACTGGGCTCCTTTCCTGTCACCCGGGTGATATTTCATACTTGCCTTTTCCTGCAGTTCCGGATATACTTTGTGGTTGAGTTCCAGCCTGAGTCTTGTGGTTCTTAGGCTCGCTGTCCGGTCACCCGCTCCGCTGGGCCCCTCGTTCGGAGATCCCCAAAGGGAACAGTCCTTTGTGCGCGCTGGGACGTCCGCGAGGCCTCACCCAGGGGGCTGGGTACGGAGAACGGCCAAGAAAGCCTCAAGGCTTCCCAGTCCCTTCGTGGTCGCCAGAAATGTTGCAGAAAAATCACCCTTCTCCAGGGAACAAAGGAACTTGTACCACTTCAGGTCTGGAAAACAGTTTATTATTGCTAGCAACAGGTTCAGGGGATTGTATCGCCATACTGAACAATTTTTTACAGAAGTGATCAGAGTCTTATATCAAAGTATACGTCATCAATTACTTGTCACTTACTCTTTAGCATATTCGCTGTCTGTTTCCTATACCTTGGTTATTTTTACATTCTGCTGCGCGGGCTGTCTTAACTGACTTCCCTAAATACAGCGGGACTATAATTTATTGCCATGTAAGCAGTCTGTTAAGGAAGGGGGGTCGGTCTGTTCCCAGGAGGGGGGGGGATCTTTTTCTGCCTCAGTTTTCTTTCCATCTTTTTCCCACTTCATTTGTACTCAACTTCTTTTATTGTTACGTTTTGAAAATGCAATAAATATATATTTACACCCACTGCCTCCCACTTTTTGGTTTCCCTAAAAAAAATCTCAGATGCGTTGCCTAAGGAGGTATGCCACTTCTAATTTTAACTCCAGATGAAATTTTGGTGACAACGTCAACTAAAATAGAGGTACTAGCTCTTGGGTCAGTGGGTCCAGGCCAGTGTTCTCCCACCTTGGGTCCCCAGATGTTTTTGGCCTACAACTCCCAGCATGCCGCATGCTGGGAGTTGTAGGCCAAAAACATCTGGGGACCCAAGGTGGGAGAACACTGTTCTACTGCCATGTCAAGCTGCCCCAAAGCACAAGAAGGGATCGATGTAAGTCGCTCTCTAGGCCAGCGCTGGATGAATGCCCAACTATGAAGACAGAAAATACTGCCACAATTACTTGACAACCAAACCCAGATCACATATTAACTATTAGAAACCTAAGGGTCAAACTAGACACAATTAGCAGTTGTGCAAATGTGTTGTTGTTTTTATAACAGCTTTGCTGGCTGGGGCATGCTGGGAGTTGTAGGCCAAAAACATCGGGGGACCCAAGGTTGGAGAACACTGGTCTAGGCCCTAGAAACTGTTTGATCCCATAGAGCTTGGGCACCAGCCATGCACACCTTCCTCAGCCCCAAATAACAACAAAATTCCTGATTGCTGCTTGTCAGCAGCAGCAGCAGCAGCAGCAGCGGCGGCGGTGGTGTAAATAAAGGAATTAGGGGGGTGACGGTGCAGTGGCATCTTGGCCATGTTGTGTGTCAAATGCTAGAGCACATTGCAAAAGAGTCATCTCTTGAGTTTCCATTCAGTTCACGTAAAAAAACACCTTTCTTTTGACAGTTACCAGGTCTCATTGCAGCAGCACAGAGAGTTCAAAGAACCGATGAATCCATGACTAATATCCAAGAATTTGAGGATGACATTTCTTGATTGAAAAATTTTAACCTCCCCACTGATCTTTTTTAAATTTCATACAAATTATATTTGGGACAACCCAGCTTCTTGGCCCCCCCTGTTGTCTCAACCATCATATGCTATTGTGGACAAGATCTGCACAGAAAGTATACTTCTATAGATCTGTTTGGTAAAAAGTCAAGCCAGAGCCACATTGTCTTTGGAGAGTGCTGGTTGAGACTCCATCTCAGCCCCTCACTTCAACTCATCTCATCTCACCTCCTCCAGTCCCTTTGTCCCCTATCATTGTTGACCTTCCCACATGCTACCCATTCTCACTGTCTAAAATGCAGTAGGAACAGATTTATTTTTCCATTTCGTGTAATTTATATTGTGACATCTAGGCCAGCCCTTCCTCCCCCCACCCAATAACTTTCAGAATACGTCTATCCCATATATTGTTCCAACCCACCTTCAAAGTCTCCTCCTCAAATTCAGTATCCCATACTGTCTTTAGATGGTCATCTTGTTCTTCAGCTTTTTGAATCAATCTATATAAATCCCTTATTATACCTCTTGTTGATGCGTTCCCTTCTAAACCATCTCTAGACATGACGATCGTTTCAAATTTAGTTAACTCCCTCTCATACTCGGTTCTCCGTTTCCACTTCTTCGACCACTGTTCTAACTGCAGTAAATTTAACCATGATATTATTATTCTTCCAACAATTTCCAATATTTGGTCTCTAGTCTCCCATCTTTTCCACCCATCCATTCCATTAATCTGATAACCCTTTCTTTTCTTAATATGCCCTCCAAATCCAATCTTAAATTTTCGGGAAAATCATCATTTACAACCACCACCGGAGTTAATGGAGAGATCCCTGGTAGGCCAGCCCTTCCTAACCTGGTGCCCTCCAGATGTTTCTAACTACAACTCCCAGAATTCCTGACCATTAGCTGCACTGGCTGGGGCTGATGGGCATCGAGGTACAAAATATCTGAAGGTTGGGGAAGGGTAATTGAGACAATGTGCACTATACATCTACATTTGATCTAAAGTGGGCCTATCACACTTGTCCGTCCCTTCCACCAGCGATAAAGAGCACACTAGCCAAACGTTGTGGCCTACTAGCCACATAATAAATCCTACAGTTTTAGAACCCATGCAAAGGTGTGAAACTAAGGAATTTAATCCAAGCTTATTTTGGGCCACAATACATAGTTGGCATTTTGCATACAACTTGAGGGTTATGGGTGAAACAGGCCTGTTAAGGGGATTAACTGAACGGTAGGCAGGAAGAAACCACTGCCCTATCCATACCATACCAGCAAGTTGCTACTTTTTGCTCTCAGAGCTCTTCTCACCATAGTGAAATTGATCAGATAGCATTACCTGTTGAATTTCTGCCCATCACACAACATAGGCCCACTCTTTGCCCACCCCAACTGTACAACAAATCACAATTTGAGTAGCCCATTATATGTTCTTATCTAAGATGTGAAAACTGAGTAACTGTCATCGAATGGAAATTGCAAAACAATAATTACTTAGTATCTCAAAGCTAAACTGCCATAGCAGGTGTTATCACTCCTCTGAAGATTATAGGGAATGATCAGCTCACAACACCATGAATGACAATTAGGACACAGGAACCACTGATGACAGATTGCAAGGTAGTCTATAGTGTAAACAAGGAATCTCATCCTATGCATTCAGTTAACGAGACAGTTATAGATTTTACAAATGTCCTTACTTTGCCAGGTTTTGGGGTGGTTTCTTTTCATAGGCCAGGCTTCTACACCTGTTAACTGTGTGAAGCAGTATTCGGTGTTTTGTTTGGCAACATGAAATATGCACTGGGCCAATTTTGCTAGTGCTTTAGCCTTCAAAACAGATATGACAGGAAGGCATGTTACAAACAAAACTGAACGGTTCAGGAACAGTGGTATCTTGTAAACGGAAGACAGTATTTTTGCTCCTGTGGGTTAATGCTTGAAATGGCAGTGCTTCCATGTGAAGGAAAATATGTAGTTGCGGCCTTTGAGGGGAAACATACTACAGTTCATGCACACTATTAACAAGTGGTGGCTGGGCAGAGGGGAAAGGCCTCTGTGTTTCCCAAAAGCAACTGGGGAGGGCCCAGTTCAGATTGTCACCACTGTCTCTTCACTGAGACTTACAATGAAGTATCTACATTGCATACAGGCCTGTGGCTTACGCTGGCTCAGCTTGTCTGAGCGTGGAAAGCTAAGCAGGGTCAGGCCTGGTTATTACTTGGATGGGAGACCCCTCCTCAAGTTTCCTGCATTGAGCAGCAGGTTGGACTCGATAGCCTTGTAGGCCCCTTCCAACTCTATGATCTATGAAATCTAGCATTACATAACGTTTATAGGCTGCTTTAAGCCTCCGAGTCGGCTTTCCCCAACCTGGTGCCCTCCAGATGTGTTGGACTACAATTTCTAGCATGCTGGGAGTTGTAGTCCAACACATATGGAAGGCACCAGGTTGGAGAAGGCTGCTCTAAGTGGTTGCACCATCTGCACTGTACTATGCACTTACACAAACTCTCTTTTTCCTTGCTTTTTGCTACCGGGTAAGCATTGTGGACAGGAAGATCAGTATGAATCTCTACAAAGGACACTGTTAAAATAAGATACGTAGGTGCACATTTGCCTTGTTTCCCAAAGCAAACTTTGAGCTGTAAGTTGCAAGGCATTTTTATAATGTCTACTTTCCCGCCACACACTGTCAGTTCTTAGACCTGGTCACAGGCTCCCTTTAAAGAAATTGCGACAGAAACTTCATGTAGTTTTGGTAGGCTTTAATGCTGCAAGAAATAACACTATATATGCACTGAACTCATTATTTTCCCAGTTCTGTTACATTTATACAGGCAGTCCTCAGGTTACGAACGAGTTCGAGTTCCATTCTTAAGAATGTCTTTAAGTCAAATTTGTATGTAAGTCGGAAAAGCATAGTGTTTTATACGTTAAAATTGGCATTTACGTAAATTGCATAAATTACGCGAATTGTGTAGTATACTACACTATGTACTCTACGTAAACGATGTAGCGCGGGGGAACCCAGAAGTCCGTTCTTAAGTATGGGTTGCCTGTAAGTCGGACGTTCTTAACTTGGGGACTGCCTGTACATATAAAAAGACAAGACATGGATACATGATCAAAGACTGCATTTCAACACCTCCCATTAATTAAAACAGCAGTTTGAGAAAGAGCAGTTTGACCCCAATCCAGTACAGAATAGTTTTGAGGATCATAACTATATCTATATATATATTACGGACATTTATTTTCAGTGGCATTTTAATTAACACAGTAGGAAGAACATTATCCCCATACTTCTACATAAACAAGCTCAATCAGGTTAAGGCACAGGCAACCTGGGTCTCTCCTCCACGGAAACCTATAGTGGCATCTGCAGAGACAGCAACATCTTATAGGACAGCCTTCCCCAACATGCTGCCCTCCAGATGTTTTGGGTGACAACGTCCAACATTCCTGAGCATTGGCCATGCTGGCTGGGGCTGAGAACATCTGGAGGGCAGCAGGTTTGGGAAGGCTGCTATAGGAAGTAGGCACAGTAGAGCTCACTGGCTCCGTCATATTTGCCTCCTAAATGGCCTTGCTACATGAATTTGGCGGAGTAATGTCACACCAGCAGGCAGTGTAAGGGACCATGCGCACGGCTCTTACAATAAGGCGATAACTGCCAAGGGTGGAAGGAAGCTCAGGCTGATCCTATTCTCTGCTGCCTCCCTGCAGGAGCAGAGCAGACCAGCATGTGCTGCACTCATCCAGACCTTCCTTGGTGGCTCACAATTTATAATCTCTTTCTTAATTAAGTCAACTGCTTGCCTCTGCCTTTCCAGGCACTTAATACTGTATTTACCTCGAGAGAAAAAGAGTATTACAATGACATTACCACACCAATTGTCATATCGGAAACAGTAGTTACTTCTGGAATGTGGAAATAAATTTTTGTATACCAAGAGAATCTTGTCTGCTATCCCTACTTTATATTTGTTTGTTTTTTAAATTAGGCCATTTAAATGTTTAGGTCATGATCTTTCTCTCATTCCGTTTAGCGTATCGACTTTAGCCTGGTGCATTTTCAGTCTTCTTATCCACATCTCAAAGCCATATGGAATCTCCTGTTATCCCTCGTGGGGCTTTTCATACATCTTCAGTCCAAGTCTCCCAACCATCAGCAGACTTTAAAGAAAACTGTAGTTAGTTCATGAACATCGTGGAAAAGTAGAAAGACACCTCCCACACAATTTCTTTGCTCCCGATTCATATCCCACACCCACCCACATTGTGTCTTGATGTCCAACTGAGTCACAGATGGGAGAAAATAAACATCTAGTGCAGCCTTCCCCAACCTCATACCCTCCAGGTGTGCTGGAATACAACCCCTAGAATCCCCCAGCCAGCATAGCTAGCTGGGGGATTCTGGGAGTTATAGTCCAGCAGATCTGGAGGGCGCTGGTCTAGTGGCTATCCATTAAGCCAGTAGCACGAACTCTCAGCCTTGCTAAATTGGCAGCATGCCGTCTCTAAAAACCAGTTAAGGGTAATGCTTGCCTCATCTTTTGGCAGTTCTAAAACTTCCTGCCTTCATCTCACCCCCAAGGGTGGTCCATGCTGCAAGTGAGAAATATTCCCTGCTTGGAGAAATGTAGACACAGCTACCGTGTTCACTTGGCTCTAGAGAACAGCACTTGACAGGCTGAAGGGAAGGCTCATAGTAAAATATAGTCTTTGCTTATCACTGAGTGGAATCTAGAAGATGGGAGCAGGATGGGTGGGGGGCAGGGGAGAAGAGAAGAACATTTTGGGAGGTGTCTAGCACCCATGGTCTTCAAAGCCACAGGACTGCTCATCATCACCCTGATCTTATTTAATACAAAGGATTAAAACGTACAAAAAAGCATTATTCATTCAAATGCAATTTTACAAACAAAATGACAGCCTGATCCTATATATGCCCGCTTAGAAGCAAGTTGCACAACTTTTAACAGGGCTTACTCCCAAGCAAGTGTGCATAGCATTGCACCCTTAATGCTGAAAGTAAGAAAAACATAAGCATGCAGCACAATACCTTGCACCAGCAACCAATCCTGCAGGCATGAATTTCCCCGAGCTGTAGAATCTCGCGCCCATAATGCCAGCTAAGGCTCCAGAAGCAACTAATTGGAAGATAAAAACCAAGGCAGCATTATCTCCTGGGTGTTTCTCTGAGGGACTGCCAACTTGCAGAGAATGATAAAGAAGTAAGTTAGTATTTCACATACAGAAGCTAAAAAGGGAAATCCCCGGGTCAAATGTTCACCAATGCAAACATCTTACATCACTTTGTAACATTCTCAACAGAATAATTATTTAAAATTCTTTTCTCTCTTCCTCCCCCTTTTAAGATAACAGGTATGAACAATGAACTCTAAATGGCAAAGTGTAATTCTCAGAAAAAGCATTCTAATTATAGCTTCAGTACCAACTTACTTCTGGTTAACATCTAATCTGGGAAAAAACTGGTATGCCCAAGTGAGAAGTTATATTGCCCAGAATCACATATTTGGGCTACACTGCTGAGAACATTTACTTTCAGGAATGTCCGATGGCACCTTCATATTTGCAGGTTGTGTCATAGCACACAACTGAGAGAATGAGAAATGCCCTAGGGTATGGATGGCGAACTGCTGGCCCATGGGCCACATTTGGCCTGTCAGACCTCCCCATCTGGCTTGCAAAGCTGAGGGTGAGGTCCCTCCCCACACATCCTCAGAGAAGGGCAGGAGAGCGGCTCCTAACTGAGCTGCAGCCTCAAGGAGCACTGTTCAAGACCATGGCTCTGTTGGCTTCGCTCCTCATGCGCCTTTCCCGAATGGGGGGAGATGGCATCTTAAGGTATGGTATTACCTCCCTGCACAACCACTCCAAGATGGCCTGATGTTTATTGCAGAAAGTGAAATGCATAAATTTCATCACCTAGTTTCCTCACCAATTACTGCTACCTGTGTGGACCAGTGAACAATACTGGCAGTTCTGGACTTCTAATTTTCACTGTTAAAGCCATCTCAAAGTGTTACTTGTGAACCACAAAACACTGGCTTTGCTTTCTTGCTTAGGGTCATAACTGATCACTGCATGTGGAGGCGTGAAGCCATTCATTCCTAGGTCAGATTAGTTCGCCAAATAATAAAAAAACATTAAAGTGTTCCTTATTTATTGTGTGGGCTCCAGAGGTCTTCCCTCAAGGAAGAGGTTTACCTACAGGGTCATGGAATTTTACCAGCATTCAAGTCTGCAATATCTTGTGGCCAGGAAACGGATTCCTCCCCAGCTACTGCATATGATGTGTGGAATGTGGTTGTCCAAGCCTCATGGGCACCTACTAGATAGTTCCTGTGACATTACAAGAGAGCCAGTGTGGCGTAGTGGTGAGAGTGTTGGACTGGGAGTTGGGAGATCCGGGTTTTAGTCCCCGCTCAGCCATGAAACTCACTGGGTGACTTTGGGCTAGTCACTGACTCTCAGCCTAACCTACCTCACAGGGTTGTTGTGAGGATAAAGTGGAGAGGAGGAGGAGGAGGATTATGTAAGCTGCCTTGGGTTCCCTGCAGGAAAAAAGGCAGGGTATAAATATAATAAATAAATAAATACAAGTGACCAACAGCAGTCTGCCTTCCCCTCACATCAGTGCCATTTTATAAACTTGTGCAATGTGCAGTCCTACGCATCTTTTCTCAGACGTACATTCCATTGTGTACAATGGTGTTTACTTCTCAGTACAGACTTGCCCAATCTGGTGCCCTCCAGATGTTTTAGACTTCACAGGAAGCTGCCTTGTACTGAGTCAGACCACTGGTCCATCTAGCCCAGTACGATCAACACTGACTGGCAGCGGCTCTCCAGGGTTTCATGCAGGATTCTTTCCTAGCCCTACCTGGAGAAGCCAGGGATTGAACCTGGGACCTTCAGCATGCAAATTATGTGCTCAACCACTAGGTCCCATCCCTCCAACTTCGACTCCCATCAGCCCCAGCCAGCATGGCAAATGGTCAGGAATCCTGGGAGTTGTAGTCCAAAACATCTGGAGGACACAAGGTTGGGGAAGTCATATGTGCGTTTAGCATTGCTGGAATTCATTATTTGCACTTGTAGTGCCCATTTATAAAATAATGCTATGCGTGCACATTTTGTACTCTGTTTCTGGTACAAAACACAACACATGAAATGGCCTCAAATTACTCCAAACTAGTGTCCTAATAAAAATAGGTGCTTAACTTTGCAGCTTTTATCAAGTGGCTTTGTTGCAGTTAAGTAAAAGCAGTCGCATGGACAAATGACATAAAATATAGATGTATTCAAAGGGTTATCATAAGAGTTATTTTTATGTATTGCACATACGTATAATTTCAAAGCATACTTACTTAGGGAAAGCCAAATGTTCTTTGGGTCTTGAGACAGTTGGTAAGCTCCCAGTCCAGCTAAGCCCCCAAACAGAAGACCAGCAGCTAAAGATGGGACACTACCTTGAATAAATAAAACAAACTGTATTTATTAAGCAGTAGGTATGCACTGGATACATAAACAAAATCAGTAAAATTAATTTTGTTCTAACCAATTATCAGCCAAGAAAAGCATTTGTCGTAGTTTTTATTAACCAACTAACTAATTATTAATTAATTAAATTGATATCCTGCCTTTCTGTTAAAAGCTATAAATTGTTAGGTCAAGGTGGCTAACAATAATCAAATGCAGACAAAAACAAAATCTTGATTAACAGCAACAACCCCAAAACAATTAAAAACACAGCAGTGGAAAGAAATAAAGAGCACCTAGCGAGTTAAAAAACCCATCAGCTATAAACTGGCTTATATGCTTTACATCTGTTATTGGGGCAAAGTAAAAATATAATAAACAAATAAATACACAAATAACCTAGCCTCTCTCATCAGGGTGTTCCAGAGCCTGGGACCGGCCACTGAGAAGGCCCTCTCTCATGTCCTCACCAAACATGCCTCTGATGATGTGGGACCAAGGGAAGAGCCTCTCCCAAAGACCTTAAAATCTGGGCAGGCTGATATGGGAGAAAGTGGTCTTTGAAATAGCCTGGTCCCAAGTCATGTAGGGCTTTGTAGGTCATAGCCAACACTTTGAATTGTGCCCCCAAACAGAGCAGATGCCAGTGAAGTTGTTGTAAAAAAGGGAGTTTCAAGCTCCCTGTAATCAGCCTCGTTCAACCGTCTGGCCACAGCATTCTGGACCAGTTGAAGTTTCCAATCACTTTTCAAAGGCAGTTCCATGTAGAGTGCGTTACAATAGCCAGGAGTGTAATCCAATGCAACACAGATTTGCATCCCGATTCCCTCTTTGTCGTCTTTCTGCCCGCAGGAAAATAATTTTTTATTCAGGCTTGCCTTTGGCGTTGCGCCGGAGGTCCCTTACACTAGTGCAATATAATTTACTTTAGCACACGTGCCGCACTGGATACTGCCCACTGGTTTGGCTGTTTTTGTCCAAGCCTTGCGCCTGCATGCTCCCCCTCCCTGGTTTGATTGAACCATAGTTTGACACTGCATCCAAATTGTGCAAACCACTGTTTGCCTACAAACCAGAAATAAAACCAACTTAAAAAAAAAAATTCCCGCTCTGCCTGCCCTCCCCTCCCCTCCACAACTTCCTCATGGTAGATCTCAACATTTATCTTGGTGTCCTTTAAAATAAGCCCTTAAGAGTACATTAGTCTTGCAGGATAATCACGCACTATCCTAGGAAGATGGCTCAGAAGACTGCTCCCAGTCGCATTATCAGTGTATAGAGAGAGGTGACCTGCAAATGAAATTGGTGAAATGTAACCACTTTGGGTTACTGTTGAATGGCCCCATTAACCAGGCTTTAGGGACCATTCAATACCTATTGCTAATAACACTTGTTCCAAACCTAATTGGACTTGAAGAACCAAGGGCAGAATTAAAGAGCCTTCAGTATTTTCGCTCTAGTCATTTCCGCCACCCCTCCTCAATACCACTAGAGAGATGCTAAAGGATTTGTCATTTTCATAATAAGTGCACTTCATAATCTGAATGGCCAGTGCTGGTGGAATTCATATGTTTCTTCACAGCCTTTTCGCCCAGGTACTTAAAACACAGGTACTTTTTCTCTTGATTTGCCTGCCCTCTCACCACAGAGGAGTTCAGATGAAGGACAAAAGAAACCAGAAAACATACATTTGTGTCCACCCCCTACCACAACACAAGATCACCCTTGACACTTATTCTCAAGGGCCTTATGTCTAAATGTCATTCCATCTTGTCAAAGTGCTGCAAGAGGATCAGATGAAAGCCCCATGGCATGAAATGTCTTGTTGCAAATCATTACATAGATTTTTCCATTGCAGTTAATGGGAACTCTGCATGCAAGCCCAGAAAAGATGATATGTCCCTAAGGGTTTTTGTTGCAGTACTTTGATCCCTTCCACTGCTACAATCAGTTCTTGAGAGACCTTCCTTGTTCAATTATTCATTTGTAGGAAAAGCCAGGGGAAGGGGGGAAAGGCTGGCTTGGAGCCAATGTCACAGGAGCAGACATCTGCTCACGCAATGGGAAATTCCCATCCTTTTCTCCTTCCTGCAGCACCTTGCGTGACCCCCCCCCCCCAGATCTGCTCCAGAGGGTCCCCCAACCTTTTGGAGCAGATTAGGGGAGGTGCAGGGGGGAGGGAAATCTTTGGCCAGCAGTCTCTCTTCCATTGGCACAACACCACCATTGAATACAACCCATTATTTTCCTCTAAGGACACAAAAGCCACTAGTAGTTGCATAGGTTCGTTATTTTGTGGAAACTTTTATTCGATTGAAAATGATTTCATCACTGACAGGATCAGAGATGTGAAAGCCTGGGGGAGGGGGACCTCCCCTCCAAAACATTCAAGAAAAAACACATTCCTCTTCTGACTCCTTTCCCCCTCCCCAGGAATTTTTTAAAGTTGGGATGGGACACACACACACACACATTATGCAATATTTCCTCTTTCAGAAATAGGAGTAAAATACTTTGAGCTTCACAGATGTCAGGAAATGGAAGGTTCGCCTGAAACCAGCAGGCACATTTTTAATAGTTTGATTTGGAATTCATTTGAACTGATTTTATAGACCTATTTGGAATTAAAGAGTGTGAAATTAATTCAAGCAAACCTTCCATTTCCTGAAGCCATTGAAATTCAAACAAGAAACTATGGATCTTTCAGATACTGATTAAATCAATACAAGTTCTACTAGTATTTTAAAAGGATACAGTAATTATTGCCATGGGCAATAAGGATCATATTTCAGCTTAATATACCAAGATACAGCCCCTTTGCTTGTCCTTTGGAACATGAGCAAATAAACCAGGAATCCTCTAATTAAGCATAGTTTTTCATTTTTTCCAGACTAGCTACCATTACCAGCCTAGGAACAAGTCAGAATCTTAAACCATGTTGGACTTGGTTTAAGATCATTGCTTGTTTCCAAATTGGTAACCATAGCTTCCCGGTTTGGACAAAGTGAGAAACTGTAAGTGTGCATAGGACTGCAGTCTTACTGTGTCTAATGATGATATACTAATATTCAAACGTATTGCCATTCCATAGTTCCAATATAGGAACATTTATTTTCTGAGCTTTTTCTCTAAAAAATACAAGTCTCTTCGGTTTCTGCATAATCCTGAGTTCAACATGTTTCTAAGACCAGATAATAAAAGTCCTCCTGTTTGCTACAATATTCATAGTTTATTTTCAACTTTCATTTTACTTGTTTTCCTATTTTCTCACTTAAGATGCAATTGCATCTATTACACTAGGTGTATTTGTAATCATTGTCAGAATAAAACCAAGGCATTTACTTTTTTAAAAGCCATCAGTTTACAGAACAGTACAATTTTAAGTGCCAAGATATACATGATACATTTCATATTCTTACAACACAATCATATTCCTATCTGGTCAGAAGTAAGTCCTGCTGAGTTCAGTGGGGCTTACTCCCATGTAAGTGGGGATTGTGGCTTTAAAGTAATAAGCAGATTTAGATATGATAAAAAAGCAAATTATTGCATTTATTTCAACTTCCCAAAGTTTTCATTGTTTTTCTGGGGGTTGGGGGAGGGTTCCCCCCCCCTTTCCTTTGATGGCTCCAAAATTTCCAGAATTTTTCTATCTCTAGGCAGGACAGATAATGCTCTCTCAGACAGTGGTAATGGCTGAAAAATCTGCCACTGAAGCAGTAGAGATAGTTTTTAGGAGACTGTGACCCTATCTGCAGAGATGCTAGTACAGGTTCACTGTGCAATGTGTCATGTTTATCATCAGCACACATTTGTGCAGGGAACCGAACGTGTGACCAAACACCTCCACAGGCGCTGTCCGAAAGTCAGGGAAAAATAATGTTGTTTGTATCACACAAAAATTAGGGCATTGCCCAGTATGTTATCAGTATGCAGAAGCAGATAGCTGTTTGTGAGTTTATCATTCCAAAGCACTTGCTCACATAAGAGAATCCATCGCCTGCAGCAGCGAATCAGCATCGTACAGCAAGAACTAATAACAACAGCTTGTTATCTGCAAACAGACTCAAAAATAAATACTTGACGGTTTCCTTTTTACAAGAGGGCCTTCCATTTCAGGGAATTTAGTTGCAGAAAACAAAAGACTTTGAGGGTACGTGGACACTCTACCTGCTTTTGCATAGCCCATCAGCCCGCCAGAAGCCACTAACGCTGCATAGCCAAAACCAATCCAGTCCAACCCCATCCTGAAACAACAGAATAAAAGTTCACGGGTTATTGGGGTAATTCAAACATTGCTAATCACAATCTTTTTAAGAAGTGAAAATCAGAGATACAAATTGACTTTGTTTCAAGTCTCTTGTACTAAATTGTCTTTAAGTACAGACAACTCTTGGATCCTATGACACACCACTTGAGAATTCATAATCTCACCCTTGCAAATAAGGTTCACAGAAGTTATTGTTCTGCTTGCCAAATATCTGTTTTAATTGTGTCATATGGGCAACCTTAAAAGAAAGAAAGAACTGTTTATAAATTGTTCCATTCCTGATTATCAAACTAAGTGCCTGTTTACACAGGCCTGCATATTCTTGCTCACTGCCTCTGTCACTTCAGTTTATTTTGACAATGCTAATGGGGGGGGGGGGGGAAGGACAAGGGATTTTAAAGTTCTTTCTTTTTTCTTATTTTTAGCTTAGCTGAGTCTCGGATTCACCGAGTGGTTTTGGACAAATCAATCAGAGCTGGTATTCTTTATATGTAAATAGAATTTATAATGGGATGTTGTGGAGAGAAATGAAGTAAGCATTATAAAGCACTTTGTACCCTGAAAAAACAGAGGGTGCAATTGTAAGCATACTTACCAGGAAGGGACATACATCTGAGTAAACACCTTTAGTATTAGACTTTACTGAACACCTACAGACTAGAGTAATATACATGCATAACATTACTTTTCCTAAATGTGCCCTTCAAACTTTTGGGTGCATGAAGAACAGCTGTAAGGAAAACAAGCAAACAAAACATACATAACTCTCATTGGGTTGCTGAAAGGATAAAACCCTTACGATGACTGCACTCCAGGGAGAAAGGGTGGAATACAAAATGTAATAAATACACTCTTTAATTCCAGGTCAATGTATAAAAAGTGCACCTGCTAATTTCATGCAATCATTAGGACTACTACAGAGCTTTCCAGATAATAATTTCCAGAACCAAGTGCACAGTTGTTACACATTAAACATTTAGGGTGCAATCCTATGCACGTTTAGACAGAAATAAGTCCTAAAACTCCCAGCATCCCCCAGGCAGCATGGCTGGTTGGGTAATACTGGGAGTTGTAGGGGTATTTCCCCCTGTCTAAACATGCATAGGATTGTGCCCTTAGTTATTCTGTTGCACGGAAATCTTCCCCCAAGTCTAGAATTAAAAAACAATCTTGATTATCCAACCTGAGGAAGACGTCTCTGTAACTTAAAAGACCATATGAATATTTGTGGTCACAACCAGGAGTATGCTTCATTGACCCTGTTAATTTTTGCAGTGAGAAAAACGGCTGTTCCTTTTAATAATTCACATTAAGATTTAATTTTCATAATCTGTCTAATTTATAACTGAAATTGGGTATCTGTGTACAGTGTCTTCCACCATCCATCGACTACTATATGCACCAAGGATCCAGCACGAAGCCAGTGGCTCATCCATGTCTTATTATGCCAAGTGAATTAAAACAGCAGCAGCAACAGCCAGATCTAAAAGCAGCATATTAACAACCATCTGAAGAAAAGACACAGGCATCTCCATTTAATAAAGCTACTTACTCTGCTGTTCAGCAGCTGTGGGATGCTCACAACGCAAGAACAAGAACGCTCGCCAAACCTAACCGTCCAAGATCGAACCCTTCCGGGAGTGGAAAAGTTGCGGAAAAGCCATGCGCGTGAACGCGGGCCAATCAGAGCAACTAGCCGAGTTGCAGTCAGCAAAGCCGAGGCCAAGCATCGTATTGCCCAGGATTTCCCGCCTGCGGGCTAGAAGCATTTCCCGCTAGCGAAAGGCAACTACTTCAGCCCAAACGTACAATGTTAGGTGGCTACTTTTCTATAAAAGGTCGAGCCGAACAAAGGCTTCTGAACAGGAGAACACGCTGCATGTCTAGCCCCATATATCCCCACTGATTATATCCAAAATCCAGTCTTTGAAAATAATAAAAATGGCTCATTGTGTTTCAAAGTAATACTTTTTAGTTCCTGGGGTTTTAGAACATTTTTTAAAAATGGTACTTGCAATCCCGAAATGTACACCAAATGTTGCAATGTTAAATTCCTAGCAGCCTTATAAGTTATGAGCTGCACAGAGAGTGAACCCCACTATTGGGCGGTATAGAAATGAAATTAAAAAATAAAATACCGAAGTGAAGAATCCCCGTTTCTCTATCTAGATCCAGATATTGGAACTATTTTCAGGGTGGATAAACTAGGTTGCAACCCTAAGCATATTTACTAGGGAGTAAGCATACATGCTACATACTTACCTGAGAGTAAATCCCATTGAATTTAGTATGACTTACTTCTGAGTAAAGATGTTTAGGATCACACAGTAAATCTGATGTAATCCTGAACATGTTTCCCCTCAGAGATTTCTCTGTATCTCCAGTTGTTTCCCTACCCCACATATTTCCTGCACCCTCTCAGCTACCTTTTCTCACCCAAGTCTCAACAGCCATGTCTCTCTGCTATCTTCTTTTTCTAGTCCCAGAGATTTCTGCAACATCAAAGAATGCTATAAAAGTATTCCAATATGTCATTATATTTGTACAGCTACTCCTTTGTATATTGTGTCTCACTCTCAAGATGCCCTTTTCTAATCCTGCACCTATTTAGTCAGAAGTAACCCCTATATTTTTTAATGAGGCTTACTCCCAGGTAAGTGGACATAGGATTGCAGGCCCAGTCATCAATATAAGACCAAGTGAAGACCAGGATTTCTAAAACCCATAAAAATAAGGTAGCACATTGGATCCAAGTCACATCAATTTTACTTAGGGCCCATTGGGCCAAAATATAACATGAAAGGTGAATTCGCAGGCTGCCTATTCTGAGGTTGATTCTTCTGTTGGATATATTCCCAGAAATCATAAATTGGCTTATGTTGTTCAGGACCCAATTTAGGACTACCATACAGGTCCAAATTTTCCTGTAAAGATCATGAATGAATGAGATCCTGAAAAAGGAATTAAATGACATAGATTCAGAAAAAACACTCTTATGCTTTAGTCCTTTTAAAAATATTCCTTTGTGTAGCCAATTATTTCTTTTTGAATGGAAACTTTCCACGTAAAGAATATGCAGAATAAACCTTGTTGGAAGAACTAGTCATTAATATCAGTAGTAAAGGACCTTTAAATAATCCTGCACCCCTCTATTTTTATCAAAATCAATTTATTTATATCACTCTCCACTGTTATTTACTTTAAAACGATAAGCAGAATTGCAATGATATGAATCATAGAATTGGAAGGGGCCTATAAGACCATGGAATCCAACCCCTTGCTCTATGCAGGAATTCAAGTTAAAGCATCCCTGACAGATGGCTGTCCAGCTGCACCTTGAATGCCTCCAGTATGGGAGAGCCCACCACCTTCCAAGGTAGTTGGTTCCACTGTCTTATTGCTCTAACAGTCAGGAAATTTTTCCTGATGTTTAGGTGGAATCTGGGTTCCTGTAACTTGAGTCCATTATTCTATGTCCTGCAATCTGGGATGGCTGAGGAGAGATCCTGGCCCTCCTCTGTGTGACCTTTCAAGTACTTGAAGAGTGCTATCATATCTCCCATCTTCTCTTCTAAAGG